>OU860782.2:2478398-3703252 GCA_917862395.2 Heliconius sara
TGCCATATATTCTGCAGTCTCTTTACATCCACCTGGCTAGTCGTAGCTAGGAACACGCGGGCTCTCTCATGTAAAGCCAACATGAATCGTTAAGCTGTAATAAGTGAATAAATTTTAAGAGAAAAAAAATATGTAAGAATTTGCAAATATTATCATAAATAACAATTGGCGCAATGGTTATCTCATCTAATTATATGAAATGAGTTAATACATGTTTTTTAAAATTTGTTTTGGCAACTTAACTTATTACTTTAAGTTTTATCTACACTCAAAGTAATATGTAATATGGTCTAGGAACCGATGGTAGCCCGCTTAATATTTGAAAATCACATCTAGCCATCTTAAGCAGTTGGTCCTTAAAAGAACCAGCCAGATTTTCCAACAGTGTGATAGCAGTGTATTAGGCGAGCAACTCTGCTGGTAGACCGAGCATTACAAAACTAATGTCAGCTTGAAGACTCTGGTTTCCGCGATTTCGATCGACGACGACGACGGAAATCGCTGCTCCGACCCCCTTTTCAAACTCACTACATCTCTCTGTAACTCTCTCTGTAAACATTCACACCGCTTGGCTATTATACCATCATATCCACTTGCTCTTGGTCCACCAACTTTTTATTCACACGAAATTATTGGCTTAATAACGGCTGTGTATATTATTTAGAGGACATCGGGCTAGATATTCTAGTTACTTCTCGCCGCTCTATACCGCTGCTTAGAGGCATAGCTTACTTTAACACTTAATTTATTTAAATGTGAGTTAAACGTGAGCTTGTCATCTTGGGCCCTGCATCGGGCGGCATTCATGAAGGCCCTGGTGGTGGAGTGTTACCCTACAACCCTTTTCATCCATGTTATAAAGTCGATCCGGATGAGCGGAATATAATTCTTTGAGGACTAAAAATGTTTAAGCACGATGTTTTCGTTGAGCTTCTGCTGGACGGAGACATATTTGTGGGTTGCGATTAATGTAATTTTTGAAGCCATTTGCTCACAATAGTCATTTTATCATTAAAAGGATTCGGTATATTATTGGGTTTACAAAATTGGCCACCGTGTTTGCGTACAATTTTAGGTGTCAATAACATGCGCATCTCTGCAAGTGTAATTACTCTTTTACGTCAGACATTATCCTGCATTTTATCAAGTACCAGGAGGCGACCAGTTATCTTTTGTGTGGATAGAATCTTGGGGTGGTTTCTCAATGTGCCCCTTGGTATACTATATTTGGTAACTGTTTTTCGCTCTAATATTTATTGGCTGTTTCTTTTATAGTTTCAAGGGCTGCCTTTAGTTGAAATTCAGTTGAATTCCCTTGCTGTTTTTAAGCTGGTGGTTTCAGTGAGAACTAGCTAAAATACACGAAATAAAACGATTATTTAATGCAACTTACCTGTGGATCAAAGTTACATGAATTTAATATAATGTCTCATTAATGACATATAACTAACCCAACCTTGTGTTGAATCGCGAAACTCAACGCCGCGTTTAACGATTTATTAATTTATTCATATTCATATTCAATATTATTATGGCAGCAACACTTTTGATAAGACACATTTTTAATAAGATTAATATTTCAAAGGTTTTGATTATATTTTTGTCGATTCACATTCGTAATAAGAGGTTTTATTTATTATAATTATAGGATTTATAAAATAAATATGATTTTTATATGCATAATTAACATAGTTGAAAGTCATGTATGTATAATTAAGCTTATAATCTCAAAACATACTCTATAAATATACAGCAAACATTAGTTGTGAACACAATATAATAAAAAAAATATTATTTGACGTGGGCAATGATAAAAAATTATAAAATTTTTAGTAATAATTAAATTTTATCAAAAAAAGAACTCAATGAAAATAACGTATATCAAACTGCGCCATCTAATTAAGATTAAATTAAAATATCTTAATTTGATTATTTAAGAATTTATTATTGATTGTACAATATACAGATAACATTCAAATATATTCATATTTATTCAAAGCGACTTTTGACAGATGAAAAAAAGTTTTGTATATGATATAAAAATGTTTTAATGATAAACAGTATATTTATAGTTAACCTCATGTCCATTATACCATAAGTTTATTACATAGAGCTCTCTTTAAAAATCATGTTTCTCTCATATAATTCTCCACAGTTATAATTATTGAAAACCCACATTCCACATTTATTCATTTCAAATTTATTATCGTTAATTTTGCTATGAAATGTTACGATACATTAAATTTAGATTTGTTTCTAGTAAATTAACTACATATAAGTAACCATAAACGCTATTAGGATTATTTTAAATACTTATTAAGAAAACGTATAAAAATTTGAACGTAGCGTAGGATTTGAACCCGCGCCTCTTTGGAAACGGTCCAAGCGGTCTGCCCAACTAAGCCATACATTCTTGTGAGAACGTTCAGGTTCAAATCCCGCTCGTTCGTCAAATTTTTATACGTTTTCTTAATAAGTATTTTTCTTTCTTAAGTGTGGAATAACACTTTAAAAATGTTAAAAAAGGATTATTTTATTTAATTATTCATTTTTTATTAATCCAAAATTAATAATTATATATTTTAGCTTGTTTTTTAAGTACCTGGATCATGTAACAGAATGAAATATTTTTTTCTCTTATTTTAAGGACTTTTAAATAGTAAAAATAGTTTACAATATTGGCAATTGGCATTTTCTCACAATTTTAAAATGAATTAATAGTAAATGGACCATTGGATCGGATAAAATATTAAAACGCTATCAGCCGTTAAATTGTTTTTTTTTGCTTTCTTTGTATATAATTGTCCAATATGATTTCATTTAAAATGTTTTGAAAGTATAATAGTCCAATAAAGTTACATATACTGATGGCTTTTAAATAATAAACATGGCACAGAGCTGAAACTTGATAGAGACTGTGAAAACCTTAACAAATACAATATCAAGAATCCCAATCGATTATGATTACCACATAATTTATAGAATTCTCTTGAAGAGCAAATCAGTTAAAAAAAAAGTACAGTACCGCCGTGGCCTTGTCGTGGCCGCCCTGAAGATAGCCGTCGATAGTTTGATTTTAGATTTTTTCTTGCTTTTGATTATTTCCTTTCCGATTGTGTCTTGCGCTAAAGTTCAGAATACTTAACTTTAGGGCGGTTGCGACTCGTCGACTGATACTATTCCTGTTATATATTTCAGATCTCACGATTTTTTTTGTTTTTTGAAACGTTTATGATTAAACAATATATATATACATTTTTTTTGTTTTTTTTTGTATTGTACATCCATTCTGTACATATTGTAAATATTGTAGTATAAAAATTCCATATTAATTATAGTTAGATAAAAGGATGAATAATATTTAATAAACATAATTAAATGTTGGGTTTTGATGTTACTTATATATTAAGATGATTAATAAATATAGAAATTAACGTAAACATGTGTATTTTTTCATGTAATGTAATGTAATTTATAGTGAGATTGTCAATTTCTCAATAAGAAGTTTTTACTATATATTTGAAGGCCTAATGGAATTGGTTATTATGTGATAAATAATACTGAAAGTTTAAATACATTATATATTTACTTAAATATTTCGTGAAATTTTAACAAATAATCTACTTTTATTTTAACAAATAATATACTTTTAATTATTGCGATTATTTGATTATTTAAATATATATATATATATATATATATATATATATATATATATATATATATATATATATATATATATATATATATATATATTTTTGTATGTAGAATGTTTAAATTACTTCTTATTGTGATATTGAAATGATATGCTAGAAACAAATACCTATAGCATTTAAAATGTTCTGCCAAAAGACATTATTATATTAAAAACTTTTAATAGAATTTATAAAAAATATAATTCTAGACAGTTGCTTACCTGCCTAGAATAAAGTTAGTAATGTATTTACCAGAGATTCAAAACTAAAGAGCAATTATTACTTTTTTTTTATTTTTTAAAAAAAAGCACCACCATATTAGTTTCATAGTAAGAAAGAAAAAAAAACGATTAATGGAAAATACGTATATATAAACAATTGAGTTCTTATAAGCGTTACTTAGTTGTGAGTCTCTGAACTATACATACTTTGCTTGCAAAAAAATGTAAAAATGTTTGATAATATATACCTTTAAGTCCTCTCTTATAGATTTGTGAAATTATGCAATAATTCATGTATTTTATAAGCATAATGTGATAAATTGTGAATTAATAAACCAAACAGGTCATATTTCAATAAACATCGTTATTTTATTTGTTTTTTTTATATAGCTTCATATTGATCTTTCCTATATTTAATTGTTTAAAAAAAAACATATGAATGTTCTAGTGTCAACTCTACTCAAATCTAAAGCTTTTTTTTTTTATATTTCATTAAAGGTATTTCTCAATTACATTCATTACTCCATTTAATATTTATTTTTTTAGGTTCACTCCACATAGCAGTTAGGTAGAGGGCAATTAGTATTAAGATACTCCGTTTCCCATTAAGATACTTCCACCGAACTCTCGAGGTATTGCGTGTTGAGCGGCGGAACTCAACGCTGCGCTTTACCACCTAACAGTGAGGAAATGAAAATATTAAATATTCCATTCCTCCGAATGGGAATCACACGGTGCGTTTTCAGTCGCACATGTTATTAATAAAAATCTTTAAAATTTGTGTATTGTCACAACCAAGATGTACGTTAATATAAATCCTATTCTCAAATACCCACATCCATTATAAATAAAATAATAAGAATAAGACACAAGTTATTTTCAATTATATTTTAATTCTGTTTACACTTTATATAGTCCGTAAATGTATCACTTAAAATTACTTTCAGACTACAAATGTGAAAAAATTAAATAATTTAGATCACTAATAGTATTTATCATTTAAAGTATCACAAACATTATATAAGAGTAACTGCACTGAAAGCGCAAAGCATTTATTGTGGCGTACCATTGATTAATGAATAAATAATCAATTAAATTCTAACACTACAGATAATATAAAACATATAAATATATATTTATAATTAATTTTGAAAATGAGACAAGTTCTTTTTTTAATAAAAAATATATATATTTTTTATCTTCATTGTTTTTAGTGTTAGAATTTAAGTAGTCAAAAAAAAGATTAAGAAAGTATGTGTGGCCGCACACTGATGTAAATAATGAAGTACATATAAAAAACGCAAAAATTAAATATAATATCAATGATTTCGTTTTTCTTATAAACAATGTAAAAAAAATAGCTATTTTTTCATAATTTCAATCGTTTTTTCTTTATTATTATTATTTTATTAATGACGGTTTTTCTTTAACTTACAACAATCAATTATAGAATGCAAATCTAGTGTGCGGCTTTAAGGTCACATAGAAGACAAAAAATATGTATTTAATAATTTTTTGTTTGTATAGCTATAACATCTCTTAATGAACTGTCATATGTCCTGCAAATTTATTCTTCAATTAAAAAGTTTAGAGAAATGAAAAAATATATATTTTTTTCTGTTTACAATTTTGTTTTATAGAACAAATAGCAAACACTTTGTAATCGCTTGGCGAAGGGTTTTAAATATATGGACACGCCCTCGTTCAATGAAATACATATAATTGAAGCATTTTTTTTTATTTACATTCACAACTAGTAGTATAAACTCCGGTTAAATCAATGAGAATCTCACTTATGTCGATATGTGGAGGGAGATTGGCAGCGAGGTTCTCTATTGATTTGTCGAGAGCTAGAGTTGCCAACCGTACTGCAGTATAATTATATAGTATTATACTATTTAAATAATAACAAATACTACAATGTTGACAATTTAATGACTGAATAAAAACAATATTACAAGTTCTAAATTTACAACTCAACTTAAGTATCGAAATCAATATTGTTTTTATAAACAAATAATATATTCATGTAGTTATGTTTTTATGACTTAAAATGCACTAGTTTTGATAAATAATATTTTATAGGTACAGGTTGTATGTTTTGCATACGAAATGTTGGCAACTCTAGCTAAAACCATTTTTACTTACACAATAATCACTTAATACAAAGTTACAAATAACTCGTAGTATGCGAAGTAACATTTATAGGGATCTTGACTAAGCTTGTTTGTTTCACTTACGTTTACATATGTACAAAGCGGCACCATTCAAAAAAATAAGTGTCATTTACTTAAAAATAACAAAGAAAAAAAATCGAAAAACAAAGCAACTAAAGTAGTACATAATTACAAAAATATGCAGAACGACTTTTTTCATATATATTTAAGACTACTAAAAAATATGAATATATTACATTATCATCAACAAATACCACAGAGCACTTAAATAAAACGTAAAAAGAGCAGTAAAATAATCCAAAATAAAATAGAAACATTTACAAACGCGAGTGAGCTGCTCCACTTACTGCTCGTATATCACTTTCACTTAACACGTCGAGTGTAACGTATCTATACAGTCTTATGCACTCTGTAGTGAACTGTCCGTTTACTAGACGGGCGCGGGGGGACGGGGCGGGGCGGGGGCCGAGGGGTGGGGAGTTACGGGGCGCATGGGGAAGTCAGCGTGGGGGAGAAGGATGGGATGGGGTGAGTTCAGTGGGCGCGCGGTGTTGTCACGCCGCCCCGTCTGTACTTGCAGTTGCCTCCGAGCGCCCGGGTTACGACACGGGGGCGTCGTCAGCGGGCGCCCCGGTCTCGCACGCGGCGGAGAGGCGGGCGGGCGCGGGGGGCCCGGGCGGCGGCGCGGGCGCGTCGGGGCCCGCCTCGAGGTCGGGCGGGTGCGGCGCGCCGTAGAGGAAGAGGCTGCGCAGGCGCGAGGTGGAGGCGGAGGAGCAGGGCAGGTCGTCGTCGCTGGGCGCGTCGGCCACGTCGGCGGTGACCTCGAGGCGGTGCGCGGCGGGCGAGGCGGCGTCGTGGCCGCCCAGCGAGCCCGCCAGCCCCGCCAGCGACGGCGCGCGCGCCTCCGCCTGCTGCGAGCCCGCCGACAGCGACGCGTCGCCTGCCGCGGCATGTCATAGATATTTATATAGAGACGATATATTTCCATTTCTGCCTCAAGGCGGCAAGGCCTCCAATGCAGAAAGTGGGGAACGGAGTGTCTTACACTTCCCTCAGCTTACCTTGTTGCAGGATACAGCGTGAAGCTGATTTATTTCATTTATTTAGTATTGTTACCGGACTACATATAATGGTCAAGCAAAATATAATTAAATCCACATATTAAAAAAATTCCAAACTAACCAATACTAGGCTCAAGTCGTCTCGACACAGCATCCAGATCCCCGTGATCGATGGTTTGCTCTAAAGTGTCGTCGGGCGGTGAAGCACAACCTCCTGCACGACAAAGTGACACTGGCACTACACCATACACGTAGAAGAGCAGTATAGGAACACCTATACCCACCGCGAGACCAGCTACTAGCGGAGATATGAGAAGCTGCGGGTAAAATGGAACATATTAATTTTGAAATTGAAACATATTATAAATAAAATTATTTAAAGCGCAAATTTGTTTATAAAATAATTCGTTTCTTTGCATATATAGGTTTATAAATTCATACCAGAAAAAAAAATTACATATGTTTTATTTGTTTCAAAGAAAGTCGCTAAATAATTTAAAAAAAAATTAAAAGAACATACGTACTATATATATTTTAAAACATTATAGCAAACAATTGCATAAAAAAAACAACTTAATTTTTAAATATTTCAATCTTACAAGTATAATATAGCTTTCAGGAATTTAATATTTTCGTATACTTATTAATAAAGAAAAACCTCAATACTAACCGCAACAGCAACAGCCGCGGCCACAGTCGCCCGACGCCTCACAGGCCGTGACCGACGTAGCCTGCGATGGGCACGTCTCCCCGCCCACAGGGGAAGTCCCACTAACAACGCGGGCAGCGCCACTCCCGCCACCACGGCTATACCGAGGGGAGCCCCCGCGAGTGTGCCGAGTTGCCAGAGCAATTTCTTTTTCCGAGACCATGGCTTTTTCCCCCAGAATGTGCAACCACTTGGACTGTAACCAACGTTTTTTAAGTTAGATTTACTTATAACATTATATTATTAAGCAAAGAGAATCTAATGTTAAGACACTTTCTTATATATACATTTTCAATTTTATTTTTATTTCTTAAATACACTATAACCGCCTTTGCATACATTTTTTTTTCTTTTTTTATTTATGCTGTTCATTTTATATACTTATTTGATTATTCTATTCTAGACTGCTACAATATTTTATTTTAATATTATGTTCGTGAGCTTCACACTTTTCCCCACATGGCAGGACATTTTTTATTGAATTTTTGACTCGAATAAATCGCTGACTTTGCAGTGAGTGAGTGTACTTTTTATCTTTAATCAGATTAATCGCATATATTTATAAAGAGTTTTATTATATTTAAAAAAAATCACAGACATCACAGAATCGTGAGATGAATAATAACTGAATGACATAACAAAGTAAAATAAAAAAAACGTATTAATAAAAGAAAATTTCAAATTGTAATTAATCAGGTTACCATATAACGATATTATCAAATTGTACTGTATATTATCACACAGTAATTAGAGATGGTGGGAATTATAAACACAAAGGTTAATTATTATCAGACTTCAAACTTCAAACTAAAATTTAATACGTATTAATCACCGGTTTTCCCCCAGTCCACTATATTTATATAATATTATGTTTCCCACATTTCGTTTTTGAATTTTTTTAACGTATTATTTTAAAATTTAAACAGAAGTAATCTTATGAATAATTGAACAATTTGTCACTTCACACACACCAGTTGTGGCCAGTTGTGGCGTAGAGTCACTGACTGACTGTAAACGCGGTAGACTGTGGGTTCGTTTTCCACTCGAGAATCTGATTTTTTTTATATTTTGCATTTCTTCGCTTTGGTAATGAATTGTGTTCCGCCACTTAACACGTTATGCCACCATAAACTGGAACGAAGTGTCTCAACACTGGGCTCCCTCAACCTATCCTACTCAAAAAATAATTAAATTACAGACGTCTATAAGCCCGGGGAAAGAATATCCAACTATTTAACACTGCCACAAAATCATTCGAATTTTGAGGACACATATAATATGTTCATATTTATATCAACCTACGTTGAGCACATATATATGTAAATAAAAAAAAATACGTACTTACATAAACTTCATTATTATAACTATAATTCCATATGCACAAAAAAAACGAAAGTTACCTTAAATAATGTAAATCTGACACTTCTTTCATGCAAAGCCAGCAGAACTCGGCGCCGCAAACGCAGCACACCATGTGATTACACGACCCGTCCTCCACTTTCACAATAAATACCGAACACCGCGGGCATGGCTTCACTTCGCCTGAAATAACAGAAAATCTATTAATATAATAAAGTTATATATGATCGTTGTCCGTACATGAAAGATAATTGGGAAGATATATTATTAGGGGCATTTATTAATGTAATAGAATCCAAAACAATGGCTTTTTTATCTGTGTGTGTGTTTATGCACGCTAATCTCAAAAACGGCTTAAGCAATTTCAATGCAGTTTCTTTATTTTGTTTTTACAAGCCTTGCTTAACAATTACAGTTTATTTTATTTAAATCTAATGCCATAGTAATGTTTGTAATTATTAAGTAAATAAAAAAATGTGTAGTACAAGCGGCCGAAGCCGCGAGAGGTTAGCTAGTCAAATAATATAATACTCTGAAAAAGGTCGTAGCCAAACAATTGAACTCGACTGATAGATAAAATTAAGACATTGTTGATATATCTAATTTAATAAAAACCATAATAAAGAAAAAACTCTTTAGTTAATATTATTAATCATAACAAAAATATGTATCTATATAGAAACGTAACTTCACAAATATGGTTTAAAAATATTTATATAACATATTTAACAAAATTAACGGCTATATTAGCCGTTAATACAAATACACTAATTTCAGAAATTTCTTTTTTAGCGTTCACGCTAAAAAAAAATTACATAGCATAGGCAGACGAATAATGCGAGTCTAGTGATAAGGCACTCCGATTCCATTACGACATTTCTGTTCTTTACTTTAAACCGAATTCTGAAGGCATTGTGTGTTGAGTGGCGAAACTCAACGTCGCGCTTTTCCTCGTTACCAGAGCAAGAAAATAAAAATATTTAATCATCGAGTGGGGATCGAACCCACAACCTGTCACATTTACAGTCGCACTTCCTCAATAAATGAATACAAGAAGTAGTATATAAATTAAATTGACGACCATTCAACAAGTGGTGGGCGGTATTAGAGTCATATCACCACCATAAAGAGCTTCGGTGGTTCATGGCTTTGTGGTGTAAATAAGTCTCGAAAGAGTGGGTGTACCAAGGCGTGGGCGCCTTTACTACTTCTATAGCAAAAATTACGTATTCTTGGTATCGCGCGAGGAGTTTGTGTATGTGAAAGATATAATTAGATTTGTCTTAGAAAATTGAAATGTTTATTAAAATTTATTTTTAAATAAATTAATTATAACTCAGATAATTAAAAACTATTTCGTAAGTAGTTGCACACACGATAGTAGTGGGCTCAATTCCTAATGGGGTTTATATAATATGTATTTCAAATTTGTTCATCCATCTGATAGTCATAAGCCAGGAGTTGCTTCTCAACCAAGACTCATTTCCACACTCATTTATATTCCACTATCCTCCTAACCAAGTTGAGCGGAAAGTGTGTACGTGAATCTGTTATTACCAAAATTAACTACTTTTTCTTTGGAATACCTACACGTGTAAAGCTTAATTTTTATTTTTTCCAATATCTCGAATTACCATAAATAAAAGTACTTTTATAACGAACCACCCTTACCTAATTCCATATCAGTCAAGGGCAGAGGCTGGCGAGGCATGGGGTGTCGACTGCGCCTGGCCGCGTCGCAGGTCTGCGTGGGGTGCCACGCCGCCTTACAGTGGTAGCAGAAGGAGGCCCCGCAGCCCGGCGCCAGACACGTCAGCTTGGGGCACGAGGCGCAGCCCGCCGCTATTACTGCGAAACTGATTTAGATGGGAAATTAAACATCACTTGTAGTGGAACTAATAGAATTAATGTTCAAGGGAACTGTGTAAATGGATATCGTTTACTGTTTGAAAGAGGATGAATGCTAGAAAATAATCAAGATCATCAAGTCTATTTATCTTTTCTGCTAAGTATGATACGAAATAAATGCAAGTTGCAATACATAAAATTGAGACAATCGTGGCCCAGGGGTACAAGGTACAGTAACGCAACGGTTGTGGGTTCAATCTCCACTCGGGGAAATGATTAGTTCTTAATAATATAATTTCTTCGCTCTGTCACCAAGGCAAAAGCCCGGTGTTGAGTTCCACCAGTCAACACACAATGCTTCCAAAAAATATATCCATATTATATATACAGTTAAAGCTTATCAAAAAAGCTATAATATATTCAGAAAGAAGTATTAACACGGATTTACTCTCATACAATTCTAAGCCGATTGAATTATGAATGTTCTGTAATGTCACACCTCGTCTTTGCCGCAAGTACAGCTAACGCTCAATTTTCGTGAGCCAACCTGGATCAGCTGGCTTTAATTACACGTATTAATCGGCAAGTGGCTGTTAGATCGTCGACCACGTTAAGTTATATTTAATTAGATTAAAAGGTCGAAACGTACCGATAATGGTAAAGCTCTGAAGATTAACAGCGAGATTATAGGCAAGTACACCTACACGGTCAAACAGGGCCTTTTGAATTGTGAAATTTGAACGAAAATATAAATTATACAATATATGTTTAAGTATATTTTACAAAGTCGTGGCGCAAGGGGCATAAAGTGTGACTGTAAAACCGACTGGTTGTGAGTTCGATCCCCATTCGAGGAGGCGAAATATTTACTTAAATTTATATTTCTTCGCTATGGTCAAAGAGTGACGTTGAGTTCTGCCACTCCTGCTGTGTGCTAGATACAGTGTGAAGCTCATTAAAAAAAGAATTAGTTTTAAAAGCATTGTGATTTATTATGACTCTATTGAGCAGTTATTTTGTCAATTACAAGGAAAATAAATGTTAGGTTTTTTTGTATTGAGGACCCGATTCGTGGGAATTCCTCGATTTTTCAATATCGAATTGCCTTATTTATACCAATTAGAGAAGCAATAAATAAACACCATTCGATTTCCTGTTAAATATCCAAATAATAATTTTGCAAATTGACATCTCGACTTGAAATACTCTTATTTATAATAAAGACATATATATAAGATCGTGTGTAAGTGATCGAAATATACATGTATATAGAATATTAAACTAGTGCATAAATAAAAATAAATATATGATTTATAAGGATTGTGGGGGAGAACATTAACTAGGACCTTTCCAGGCTCAAAGATAAACCTATAAATAAATTTAACATTTAATAACTCTAAGCCTAGAAAACCATTAAGTGGAAAAGCAATAAGCTCTATCGATTATAGTAAATTAAAAATAACCAATAAAGAATATCTAAAGGGCAGTTAGTCACCTGCAGTCGGGAGCGGGACACCACCTAGTGTCGGGGTCGGCGGCGAGCGCGCGCCGTACTGAAAACTCTTCATACTTGTCGTACAGCGCTGGATTATCTATTATTCGTCTGACATCTGTAATTAAATGTCATTTATTATTATATTATTCAGCTTCACTGCAGCAGTTGAGGAAGTGGGAGCCTAGTGTTGAGACACTGCTGCCCAGTTACCAAATTCTGGAGGCATTGAATGGTTAAATGGCGGAACTTAACGCTGCGCTTTGCCTCTGACACCAGAGCGAAGAACAGAAAATATTTCATATTACTTTTCTCACTCGAGAACGAAGCCACAATCTGCTGCGTCAGTCACACGCTTTCGCCCACGATTGCCTCTAAACTATATTTTATACATAAAAAATATCTTTCAAAATGTCAAACAGCTATGTATAATAGTTAAAGTTTAATAGTTTTGAAGGATCTTTAGCCTATGCCCTTTACTTAGAAGAATAAATTGTGGTCTCTTTGAGAGATAAAAATATTTAACTTATTTATGGAACTGCCTATTTTGTTAAATAAGATAGTTCGATCTGATCATTTGATGTAAAGATTAGTAGTGAGTCTGAGCAAAATACAAAATGATAAACTTGAAGCCAGTCGTGGCGCAGGGGCACATAGTGTAACTGTGAAATCGACTGGTTTTGAGTTCGACCCCCACTCGAGGAAATGAAATATTTAATAAAATTTATATTTTTATTTTTTTGCTCTGGTGTCGAGGCAAAGCGCCGCGTTGAGTTCCGCAACTCAACGCGCAACTTCAGAACTCGGCGGAAAGTGGGGTACGTCAACGGCAAGTGTCTTAACACTAGGTTCCCTCTGCCTACCCTTCTGTGCGGGATACAGCGTGAAGCTGATTCATAAGCTGCATAGATTTGATTTTCATGTAAGTTAAACTCAAGTAAATATAATAAAATTTGTGTGCCAAATAAACAAAAAAAAAACATTGGAATTTGACACAACTCATAGAAGGAAAAATATACGTTTACTTTATTTCAGATTATTTGATTATACTTATTGGTCGATATAAAAAATTATCGAATCATTTAATCAAATGATGATTAATCATTTCAACAATGACGCACTGCAAAAACCTATTTATTATTTAATGCCAATATACTTTCTATCGGTTCAAGATGTTGACGCTGTTAGATCATAAGATGTCGTCAACGTTCTCATTAATTATATACCTTTTAAACAAAATTTTCTTAAGTAATAAACAAGCGAAGTTACTCTTTGTAAATGACAAGACTTTAATGAACTTTCAATATGGAAACTCATCTAAGTTACTGCGAAGGCATTTTGTTGTCAGCAAATTATATAAGAAACCCACTTTGAAAATAGTGCTCAAAGAAAAAGAATAGTTAGCAAATTTACTACTTACTTCACTAAAATTGGACGAAAAAACAGATTCATTTAAAAATAAAACCTTCGTTAAAATAAAATTTTATTAAATTAATATGATGATATTAAGTGCCGCAAAATCACAATGGAAAGCCACGTTTGGTGCCGATCACAATATCGTTATATCAACGTCACGAGGCAAAATTATAATTACATTTTCTTCATTAAGTTAACTATTAATAAAATATTTGTATGCGAATTTCTCTTATAAATAATAAACCTGCCCGTAAATGTAATTATACAACTACTGTCAACCATTGCATATTTTAATAATTATAATGAATTAATATGTAAATTTATAATTTGTGGTTAAATATTAAAAATAAACAGTTTTATTTAGGTTTTTCTTATAAAGCACAGAGACACGAAACACTGTGATAAGACACTCCGTTTCTCTAACTTCCTGGCAATTTTTCAACCAGTTATTATTATGTTCATGTATACCAAAATGGGCAGATGAAAAAATATAAATCATATTTACAAGTATCATGTTAACTGTCTGACGCAATTCCACTGCGACGACAACGGCCTAAATTATTTGATAAAAAAAAAATTGCACGTCTCTACAAAGTTAAAATCTTTATAGGGTAGAGATGTCTCATCTACATTCCTTTCTCATTCTACAACTCATTCATAATGGAATTAGTGCGTACAATTTTTCTGTAATCTACTTCTCTTATTCTGTATCAAAGTTTTTTTTTATTGAGTATACCTACATACGAAGTTTGTGGGTTCTATCCCCAGTCGTGGGAATACTTATATTTTAATAATTTTCCCTTATAACATAGCCTGAAGATGAGCTATATCATCCACGAAGATGTCCAAAATAAGTGGAATAGATTAAGATGAATATTTTTTTAACAAAAAACAAGGCTTCAACCAGTTCACATAATCAAAATCTAACCAAACTACCCTCAATGTGTATAATCAAAAAATAATAATCGAAATTATTTGGCGTGATATAAAGTTATTCGTAAATTAGTCGCGTATATACTTAATGGAAATTTAAGATTCATATGATTTTCTCATGTAGGACGTCGTCAGAAATGGGAACCAAATTAAAATGAAACCATACGGGAAACAGCAGGTTTCGAATAAAAAAGAATAATTAAAATCTGTTCACTCAGTCAAAAGTTTTAAGGTAACAAACATTAAAAAAATGCTGCCGAAAAAAAACCTCCTCCTTTTACACACATCAGTTAAAAATACTTACAAAATGATAAAGTCACAAAAACAAATATTATAAGGGAAATTAATAAATAATAAATTCATTATAATCTACCAATGGACAATATCAGAATGTCATAATTTTTAATTTAGATATGTTTTAATGTAGAATATGACCATTATCAATTCTCTAAATACAGGAAAACCAAACAGGAATGTACCTCCTGCGTAAGTGAATCCAATGATATTTTGTATTTTTTTTGCGCATGTAACCTGCGCGTAGCAGAGTAGGCAGAGGGAACCTTGGAACCTAGTATTAGACACTCCGTTCCCATTGAAACGCTTCCGTTCCGCACTTTTCGTCGAATTCTCGAGGCATTGCGTGTTGAGTACGGAACTCAAGGCCGCACCTTCCTCGGGACCACAGTGAGAAAAGGTAAATACTAACACCAGACAGCAGACAGTGGCAAGTGAGGAATTACCAGATTTGATAAAGGTTGAATCATACACAAATATATTTACTACATTTTAAAACTAAAAGGTCTTAATTGGTGTGACGACGAAATACATTATATTAAATAATTCTTATATCTTCTTAGCTTTGATGTATTCAATTAAAAAAGGAGTTTCTTAAGGACAACTGTAAAGTTATATTCCCTCGAGTGGGAACCGAACCCACAATCTGTCAGTTTTACAGTCGCACGCTGTGCATATAACGCGCTGCAAAACAAACAATATCTAATATCTACATAGAAATGTTCCACAACATTCGATAGCTACTAAACAGAAAATCATAAAAGACGCTACAAGTTTATTAGGCAGTCGAGATTTTATTGACTTGAAAATACAAACTTTGATTATTTCAACGACAGTAGGCGTACCTAAAGTAGTACAGACAAATAACGTACGAACGAACGTACAATAAACGTTCGAGGAACATCGTCTTACATTGTAAAGTTAAAATACTAATATTTGTTTATGATGACAAAGTATATAATTAAATATTATAGAATCTGTATGTTACTACCATAATCTATGTATATAATTATAAAGTAAATTATACAGCTCTACAATTTACCTTCACTTCTTGAATAGGTTACTCTCTATTGGTGCCTATAATATTGTGAATTTGTGACATACTTGTGAATTTATGCGATAACTATGGGTTCAGTGTTCCATTCTGGAGAAATATTAATGACAAGACGTAACCCACACTTTGTTAGCGTGGACATGTAAGACGTAAAATGATGAACCCGTTTTTTCCCGTTTCCGTAGGAATTAGAGAAATCCTCTTAGTGGTCTCCTACTCCATCGAACCTACTATCTACATGACAAATTTCAACTTTTTAAGTCCACTAGTTTCGTCAGAGCGCTGTCTGTCAATCATTCAGCAACGGAAAAGTTGTACATATACATTATATTGATTAATCATTATAAGTGTTTATACACAGTTACAGTCGTGGTGCAAAGGTACAAACGTGCAACTAAAAATAAATTGTCGGTTCGATTTCCAATTGAGGAAATAAAATACTTAATATTTTTATTTCTTAAAGTCCTTTGCCAAACGCAATGTCTATCCAAAATTAATCCAAAAAAAAGGCAAAAATTAGGCGGAAAGTGGCGAACGGAAGTGTATCAATGAGAACGGAGTGCATTAACTCTCTCTGTATGCTTACCCTGCTATATACTCTAATATATAGGTACAGCGTGAAACAAGAAAACAAAATAAACAATAAAACAAACTATTAACTTTTTAAATCAGTAAACCTTAGATCATAAATAACATGTCCATCACCTGTTCTCGACAACGTTTACTGTCTACAAATCAGTCAATTACAATACAATGATACACGGAAACGAATAATTAATACGTCTCAACTCATCGATCACTATTCAATTCGCCATTGTTTTTGTCACTGATAATGCTAATTTCGATAAATAAATACTTAAAGAATGTTCTTTTTAACTGTAATTATAACAGTATAATAATTCATTTCATCATCTATGTAGTGATACAATGGGTTGTGGGTTCGATTTCTAATTGGGTGAATGAATTATTTTCATTTCTCGCTCTGCTATTATGAAGTTCAGCGTTCAGTTTCGCTACTTAACACGCAATATCCCGAATTGGAGCCAAGGTTAGAGTCCTAATACATTCCTGTTATATCCACAAAGAACATGAAAAAAAATATACTATTCATCTACAGTCGATTTTTTTTTTATTTTGCTTCGAGCATACGTGCCAGTTAGCAATTTTACTTCTATATATTGCCAAAGAGAGGACTCGAAAGCTTATACGATAGAAGCAATATGTTGACGTGCAACAAAAACGCGGACAAACGCGCGTCGCTTTCGCCCACTGAGGGTTCCATACAAAAGTTGGAGGTCTCGAGCTTCTTCTAAAATTAAAGCTTAGCTTAGTCAAAACTCTTTCTTCTGATACCTCACTTGAACTAGCGGGTTTAATATATTTTTTTAGGATTTAACCACAAAAGTATAGTTTTCTGATTTTTTCTAAACTCGTACCAAAAAACCAAGAAAATATTTAGACACTCCATAAATCTATCCCAGGTTTTTTAATAAAAGATTTGGTATTAGCAACTACCAAGTGCATTAAGACAACAGATTATATTTATCTTATCAAAAAAAAGATAGATAATATTGTTTTCTTTATTATATTCGGGGAAGCAATTAAAAACACAATAGTGTAATAAATAGGTTAATTTACTAAAAAGGTATTATAGTCATACATCTCTATCTATACCTATAATACGTTATCAGCAACCTTGTAGCTAGTGTATATAACTTGACCTCCCACAACCGACTGTGTGGTAGACAAAAATGGTAAACGCTGTTTTATTACTAATCTTACCTCATTAATTATCTTAAGGTAATGACAATTTCTTTTTTTTTTTACCTTCACGCTGTATCCTGCACATTTAGGGTAAGGATGGGGACCTGGAAGCCTAGTGTTGACACTTTGTCCTATTAAGACACTTCCCTTACCTCCTTTACTCACTATCGTATCGGATTCTGGAGACATAGAATCTTGAGTGGCGGAACTTAACACCGTAATGGTCGTCTATTATATTCATTCTAGGGACCTAAGTAACATTTTTATAAAATCAGTTACATATGACAAAGGAAGCGAAAAACATAACTAAAGTTATAAAATTTATAATATTTATAATTACCTACTTAAAGGTTATTAAAATATCAAACAAATAACAATAATTAGTTACATAACAATAAACGATACTTATGTTCTTGACATTCATAATGCAATAAAATTATTATTTACATTCTTTTTTCAGCATTCACGCGTTTGTATCCCGCACACAGCAGTTTAGGCAGAGGGAACCTAGTGTTAAGACACTCTGTTCCCCACTTTCTGCCGAATTCTGGAGACATTGCGGGTTGAGTGGCAGAACTCAACGCCGCGCTTTGCCTCTACACCAGAGCGAAGAAATGGAAATATAAATTTAAGTAAATATTTCATCTCCTAGAGTGCACAGTCACACCCTTGTGCCCCGGGGGCCACGACGGCCTCACGACGACGGCATGTATTCACACTTTCGCCTTTTGCTTTCATTTTGGTTAAACGTGCTAATCTCAGGAACTACTGATTAGGCTATATGCGGTTAGTCACTTCGGGCATTTTGAGTGTGTCATTCTCTTACACAACACAACACAACTTCTTAGACTTTCTTTCTTATTTCCATTCGACCAAGAGGAAGAAGGCACAAGTAAAAGTC
This sequence comes from Heliconius sara, assembly GCA_917862395.2. NCBI lineage: Eukaryota > Metazoa > Arthropoda > Insecta > Lepidoptera > Nymphalidae > Heliconius > Heliconius sara. Next base: position 2,497,323 of record OU860782.2, read on the forward strand.
ATTTATATTATAAAGGAGAACTTATAGGTTTCTTTTATGACTAATACAATTTTTCTATTTCGCGTAGGTGAAAACGAAACATATTTTGTCTAAAAATTCTAAGTTATAAGAAAATATTTAAAATTAAAAGTTTTTTGTTGGATTTTGTGTTTTTTTGAAATTGTATTTTTTATGTCTCTTTAACCATTTCCCTTTATTGACCATTATCTCGACACATTTAATATGTGGATTTACCCACTTCACAGTCAAAACGACGATATATGAACGTTTCTGATAGCAGGCAAACATTTATTATTTATTAATTGATGATATTATTTATTTATTGATTGATTTACAAATGGAGAAGTGCATTTACGCGTCATAATAAAACGCATAATATAATTCTTTTTTATTTCTTTTTGTCTTATATAAAAATTTGTTTATTTCCTTAACATTTTTAGAAAATACAATTTTTTTGATAAATATTTGGAGCCAACCGCAGGTATATACTAAATATATGTAGTATAATACATGTAGTAGTGGTTATATATAAGAAATAATGAAAATTAAATTAAAATTAAAACTATAAGTATAAGTCGAGGCCAGTCGTGGCGCAGGGTCACAAAGAAAAATTAAATATTTATTTACATTTATATTTTCATTTATTCGCTCTGGTGCCGAGACAAAGCGCGGCGTTGAGTTCTGCCACTTAACACGCAACGCCTTCAAAATTCGGCGGAAAATGGCCAACGGAGTGTCTTAACACTAACTTCCTTTTGCCTACCCTGCTATATGTGAAGCTGATTTTTATATTGCTGAAAGAATCTATCACCCGTATTAATATCACCAGTTGCATGTGAGAGATCGCAAAAACAAACCTTAAAATTCATTTGAGGTACATATAGGGACTACAAGGTAATCAATAGGGTCTTAGTTTTTATTTGACCTAGTGGTAATAAGCTATCAACAAGGTCAGATTTAAATCAATTTAATACACAAACCATAGTAATATTATAATAAAATATTTTTATTATACGTATATTTATTTTTTTATTAGGTCAGGAATAATTAAATTTTTTTAGATAGGTAAGTCAAAATAATAAATGAGTATTTGTTTCTGTTCAAGCTTTACTTATGCTATTGTCTTTTGGTAGCTTTACGCAGTTTTCTAGTTCATATAGCAAGGCAAATTAGCGCGACTCAACGCCGCATTTTGTCTGCCAGAGTGGAGAAATAATATTTGTTTACTTGGAACCTAGTGTTAGTTCCCACTTAGACACTAAAACTTTAAATATTTCATGCGCCAGAGCCACGACGGCCTCATGATAATCACTTTAATACATTCATTCACCGAGTGGGCACCGAACCTACAACCATAACGAATAAATTCAAACGCTGAACGCCTACGCTAATTTAATAAGAGAACAAAAAAAAAGAATAATCACGGTGAATTAACACAAAACTAAAGCAGCAAATCAACAAAGATAACATGACTCATTTTAGTGCGTGTTGGATTAAGTACGGACGTACTTACATACTTACATACGTACTTACATACTTACATACGTACTTACATACGTATCGTTTCACTATGTCGATAATTATATTTTTTATCATTATAATTGTTGCAGATAACGGATCCTTCTTTATACATATATTTATAATTCTATCAACAGTTAGGAACTTGTTGCAAATAAGCATTTTTACAAACAAAAACGCACAATTTCATTGTTTTAAACAATTTGTTTATACTACAAGTACAGAGTACTGGAGTTATAGTTTATGTTTAAGCATATATTTTTGTGAAACTCAGTCAAGTAATTAATACCATATTAATATGAAAATAGGCGAAATTTCGTACATTGCGTATTAACATTGGGCTTTATACCTTTTTTTACCAACGAAAATTTTAGAAACTTTGTGCTGAAATGTGGCATACAGGTTCCTTGGGAAGTGCAAGCACTAAGAAGGGAAACAGAAATAAAAATTTCAGAGTCTTAAGGGCCACGCAAACGATATTGTGGCGGGACCAGGGCCAGGGTTTCTCTTCAGTGGGCAGTAGTAGTAAATATAAATAATAAAGTAAAATTCATCATTTCTTTAAAAAAAAACAATAAAATTCATGATATTAAATATAACAATACATTGCAAAAGCAACAAAGCCAGTATCTAAGGTACAAATTGAAATAGTACATAGATTCATGCAATACAATAGTAGCGCGGTCACGCGTTTTATATTGGAGCAAATCATTTTTCATCTATTGTCAATAAGTGCATGTGAGGTAGACTGACACGTGTGCGTAACGTACGTAAAATGTCTATTAAAAGAATCCCGATATATCTATATATCGATATAAAAACTTATATAGACTTTTTTTCATGGAAAAGGACAAGGCGAACGAGCGCACGGGTCACCTGATGGTAAGTGATTACCGCCGCCCACGAGCCTGTGCAACACCAGATGAGTTACAGGTGCGTTGGTGGCATTTGAATATTTTTTCCCTATTATTTCGGCTTATATTAAATAATAATATTTTTTATAATACAAAAAAATTAAGGACAAGAAAAACAATGAAGTAAAACAAATATGCTGATTACATAGCTAACAATGTAATGGTTCAATTTTTATAGTGTATAGTTACTATAACTGCCTATTATTGGAATATTAATACTGAATATTACATTTTTTATCATCGTTGAACGAAATAAATGGTGTAGAAGCCATTCCTTCTAGTAAATACACGAATTTTGGGAAGATATAAAAAAATCCTAACATTACAGTAGGATACGGCTACTTTATTATGACAAAATTATCATTATTTTTAACTTCAAGCTCTATCCCGCACACAGTATAGTAGCCAGTGGAAACTCAGTGTTAAGACAATTCGTTTCTTTGCGTGTTGTGTTTTATTAATATTAAATTAATAATTCATTTGTTAGGTATGCACGGGCTTTGACGTTGAAATCAATGGGCATTACGCCAAAAGTCAATGTTAATACAGACAAACGCTTCCTGCAAGACATTATTAATAATTATTAATTCTTGTAGATTATATATGGAACCATTTCATAAAACGAATGTCAACTGTACTCGATGCTAAATGCCGTACGATCAGACTGAGCTTCTATTTCAGGGCATACAAAATATAGACATTGGCAGTATATAGTTGCGTGTTTAATATGTCTATATAGAAATATTTATCATTTTCAACACTTCGGAGGTGCTTTGGGATAATCTGACTGTAAATGTGATGTGGTCGTGAGTCCGGCTCGAACTCGGGGGAGTTATTGTCATTTGCCCTCTGCTAAAGTAAACTTGGCGTTGAGTTCCGCCACTCACGTAAAAACTATTTATAGCGTCTCGAAAATAAAATAGGGAACGTAGTGTCTTAACATAAGATTCCCTATGCCTACTCTGCTATATGAAGATAAAAGCGTGAATTTGAAAAAATATCTAATTGACAATATCCATTCATCCAAAAATTTTGACTTGACTCCCCGTCAACAATCACCGTACATGTCAATGTAAGTAGAATTGAAATTCATATTTTTTTTACTTCACGCTGTAAATCGCACGCAATAGGATAAGCAGTCGCCTCATTTTCCGCCGAATTCTGGAGGTATTGCGTGTTAAGTGGTAGCACTCAACGCCGAGCTTCGCCTCGACACCAGATTAAAGAAATAAAAATATTAGATAAAAATTTAATTCATTTCCTCGAGTGGGAATCGAACCCAGAATATGTCACGTGTAACCCAATTACAATTTTACAAATACAATTTACGTATACATACATACATACATTAAACAATTTTCAAACTAAAATATCGCGAACAAAGTCGAAGTCGCACACCTGTCCACGCGACATTGCAATTTCATATTAAACTGGCAACACCTTATAGTCAGCGTGACATTACAAAGTCACTCGGCGGGACCTCTTGCCTTCTTGCCATATACAATAAATATACTATCGACCTGTAAAAGAGTACTATGCACGGAACCTCTTGTCCGTTAGACCTAGATTTCCAACGAGAACAGTCTTTGGAAACATTCGAAGTGGCACGCAGAAGTGCACTTGAATATGCATATTCGAAATGCCTCTGTATAATTTCGACGTGGAGGTAATTAAAAAAAATTACGGTTACAATCTTAATATTAATTTGCCGGTATAAAGAGTTAAACTTATATGCATTTTTATATTATATTAGGGAACATAGTGTTAAGTAGTATAAACTCCGTTGTTTACTTTCAGCCGAATTTTGGAGACGTTGCGTGTTGAGTGACAGAACTCTACACTACGCTTTGCCTCGTTACCAGAGCGTATAAATAAAAATATTAATAAATAACAATTCATTGCATCAAAAACGCATAGCCGTCGCGTTTACAGTCAAACGCTTGTGCCACTGCGCCACAGCGGCGTCAATACTAACTAATATATTTTTTTTAATATAAATTAAGCATATCAAAACTTAGTATCATTAATTTCGTAATTTTAAACCTTTACACAAAAAAGGCTTTTGCAGTGACTGTTAAATTTCATTATCTAATGTGAATGTTATAACAAAAACAACTCCCGTATACAAACGAAAACGAAAATTCAATACATTTACTTTCGACGACAACCTGATATTCTTTTCTACTGGTGTTTACAATAACATGAATAGTGATCACTTGAGGTCTGTCGCGAACGCACGTACCTACTTATCGATGTTTATGTTCTAAGAGACAGACGCCTTATGTATGTAGATAAATTATACATATAGCAATGTATGTAAATTATACGTATTATACAGTACGGCCAACAAGTCGTGGCCGCTCTGACGTAGATGGCAGCGCAATTTTTTTTTACTTTTGATTAATTTACCGAGTGAACATTGCGCAAACGTTCAGAGAACCTAACTCAAAACGGCCACGACTCGTTGACCGTACGTGCTCCTCCTTAATCAGTCTCGCAAGTCATAAAGATGTTTCCCTCAGTGATAAATAATAATCCAAGAGTGCTATTTGTTATGTTTAAAGTATATTTTGAATACCGTACGAGTATATATTTTGTATTGCTCCAATTATTATTCAATATTCTGACATACGATGGTAAAAACAACAATATTTGCTTAAACATATTAAACAGCAGTTGGTGTGCATGATTGGTGGTAGGCGGTTATCTTATAGCAATAAGGAAAGTATCTAATATGTTTTATTATATATATCTATTATTGCAAAATGTGACATTTTTCATTTATAAAACAATAATAAAAACGTCAACAACTCGTGTTTAGGGAAGCGCTTTCGCTTTTCAAACTTAACTCATTTAACATTTAAAAGAAAACCTAAAAAAAATTTTTTTTTCACTCACCGGAAGGATGCATACTCTCGTGGCACACCGGACAGTTGACGGGCACCCGGGCCTCGAATATCTCGATGGCCAGGTACTGTCGGAGGCATGGCTCGCAGCAGCGGTGCGAGCACCACGCGAGGCGCATCATACTTGACGCGCTGAACGTTGAAAGGCATAGCGGACAGTCGAGAACATCGCCCTGGAACAAGTTAATAGACATTTTGGCATTTTTAAAGTGTTATTCTACACTTAAAATAGAAAATATTTTGTAAGAAAACATATAGAAATTTGATGGTAGCTGGATTTGAACCTTTAGAAAACCAAGTCCAAGCGTTCTAACCACTAAGACATACGTTCTCATCAAGCTACACCGAAATTCTTATACGTTTTTTCTTAATTTTTTTTCTTAATCAGCAACATAATAGGGAGTTTAAATCGTAATATAATAACCCAGCATAGATTTATAGAATAGACTGTCGGAGAAATGAAAATATAATTCATTCAAAGGTGAAAAAAATGAGTCCGCAGCATCTTTACGTAATGAATATGAGTAAACCAAGAAAGATCAGGTACAAGACAGCAGTAATACTAGAGAGTGCTCCACAAGACCTGGTGCAAATGCATTAGCCCGACTTCCATTACATTGTATTAATGGACTGTACACGGAACAGATTTGCAGCGCTGTTCAATTCTATTTGCTCTAGCTTCATAAAAGGCATTTCCCTTCTACTTAAGTGAGTTAATAAGATTAGAACTAAATGTAGGTATACTGACTATGCATAATATACAAAATGAGGCCAGTCGTGGCGCAGTTGCACAAGCGGGTGACTGTGAGTAGCAGAGGGCAGACTCTATTCCCATTCGGGGAAAAAATAAATATGTAATATTTTCATTTTTTCGCTCTGGCGTCGAGACAAAACGCGGTGTTGAGTTCTGCCGCTGGACAAGCAATACCTTCATAATTCGGCGAAAAGTGAGGAGCGAAGTTTCTTAATACAAGTCCCTATCTGCCTACCCTGCTCCATGCGGGTTACAGCGTGAAGCTGAAAAAAAATGTATATTGACTATATACACAAAATCAATAAACATTTAGTTTTAATTAGTTAGTTATACTTTATATACTACAACTATTAATTCTGTTAGTTATATTAATAATATACATATACGTATAAATATCTAATCTATATAATTATAATTCATATCCTTCCGGTTATTTTTTATATATTAAATAGGTAAATATATTGCAATATATATATTACATCACATTACATAATAAATAATTAACAACAAATATGCGTTATTTATTATTTCCTCACACTATTTATATAACAGGATATTTACGTAATAGACCTAAATAAAGGCCAAGTTGTTCAACCATAATAAAAAATAAAAAAAAACTTCTAATCAGCGTCACGCTGTATCCCGCACACAGGGCAGGCATTGCGTGTTGAGTGGTAGAGCTTAACGCCGCGCTTTGCCTCGTCACCAGAGCGAAGAAATGAAAATATAAATTTAAAACAAAAACTTCAAATAAATTAATAATTAAAAAGAGAAGTATCAATTGAACACACCATACCTAAAGAACAAATAAAATATACTAGAATAGCTACAAGACACGTTCGCTACATTTTTTTCTAGAAATATCACATAATAATATTATTATGACACATTTAAATGTTATATGAAAAAGTTATTTAATTGATTAAAGATCAAGCAAGTTAAATGCTATCTAGATTGATACAAAATTATATAAATTTTATATAATATGCAAAATATTCCTAGACTATATTATCAACAAAAATAAACATTTTTTTTTGTTTTTTTGCTTCACGCTGTTTCCCGCACTTATCACGTACATCCCCAGCGTCGACAGAGTAACCTAGTGTTAAGACACTTCGTTCTCATTAAGACACTTCCGTTTCCTACTTTCCGCCGAATTTTGAATTAAATATTTTATTTCCTCGATTGGGAATCGAACCTACAACCTGTCGCGTTTACAGCCACAAGTTTGCGTTCCCGGGCCACGACCTCATATTATTGAATGGCCTCATATAATTCAAACTACAATAAAGATAATTAATTAGAAAACTAACAGACAATACAGTATGATTTACTTACATTTTAATGGAACCTTACTTAAAAAAAATATTATAGTAGTCAAACAAATTTCAGAACATTTTTGAATACGATAGCTTGATTAAAATAGAAAAGCTCTGTGTACATTTAGTCTGACATGATGAGCGTTTTGTAGCAAATATTATATAGAAAATGTATTCTACGCCGAGTTAAAATACAGAAAGATACATTTAGTTTATTTTTTTGTTTTTCTTCAAATTCAATTTTAATTTGGTACTAATTATATATTTTTTTAGTAATTTTAATATAAAGAATTAAAATCTGTAATGCTTGTTTGAATTAGATATTCATTAAAAAATATATATTTAGAGAAAGATACGTATTACGTACGATTTGTAAGCAAATTATGGTTACTACTACTATATAATTTTTAAGAATCAGGAATAATTATGTAGATTTTATATTATTGTTATATTATGTATAACAATCAGTTTCACGTTTTATTCCGCGCACAGCAGAGTAGACAGAGCAAACTAGTGTTAAGACACTCCGTTCCATATTTTTCGCCGAATTCTGAAGGTATTGCGTATTGAATGGCGGAACTCAACCACGCGCTTTGCCCTGACACCAAAATAAAATATAAATTTAAATAAATATTTCATTTCTTCGAGTGGGGATCGAACCCACAAGCAGTTGCATTTGCAGTCTCACAGGTGTGCTCTGCGCCACGACTGGCCACGTCTTTTCTAATGAATGTTATATTGTTGTATATACTATAGTCAGTAACTGGACTTCAAATGTGACTGAGGAAAAGATTATAATTAATATCATTATGTAATACTTGACCGTAGTTCTTACAATGGAATGCTTAAAAAATTATACACTTTGTGATTTAATTATATTTTTTATTGTATCTGTAACTTATATTTTTTATCACTATAAATTTACATTAAACATAAAAAAAACAAGTTTTAACGAGGTAAAACCGTAAGCCGTAAAATGAAAATACGGAATATTACTACTAAAAAAAAGAACAAAACAATTGTAATTAAAATCGTAAATATTTACGAATAAAATGAACCAGATAAGAATATGTTTATAACATACTTATTATATTAACAAAAATAAGAATTTTGAGGCCGAAGAATTGTGACGCAGGGGCACAAGCGTATGACTGTAACACGACAGTTTTGGTTTCCATTCCCACCCGGGGGCATAATACATACTAATATGTATTAATATTTGGCACCAAGACAAAAGCGCGGCGTTGAGTTCCGCCACTCAACACGCAATACCTCGAACGATCGGCGTAATATGGGGGATGGAGTTACTTAACATTAAACGTCCTCTATTTACACTTCAATAAACAGAATACAGTGTGAAACTGAAACAAAAAACTAACAAATTTAGCAAGTTTTATAGCGAAAGCCTAGAAACGAATCAGAAGCAGTTAGTTAGCACTAAGTTCCCGTACCATAAAAAGTGGGTTAAGTTTTGTAGGCCTTTTGGTTATCACATCAGTTTTATAGTATTTACGTCAACCTCGTTAAGTGAAAGTCAATTACGCCTCGCTGGCCCGCAGAGCCTGGCCCGGTGACTAACGAGGGTAGTTCTTCTCAGTTCACTTTTACCTATTTTTATACAACTTAACTTTATAAAATGGCCGCCTTTATTGACATTTAAGCGCTAGGTTTTCTTTGGAGGAACGTTGAATACAAATTATTTATGCATCGAAACGTTAAGAGGGCAAGTTTGTCGCTATAGTATAATTTAACCTGCCTATTAAACTCAGCACGTTATAATGGGAGTAAAAAATCCTAAGTCTTGTTATTTTTAAATAATTGAGTAAAAGTTGGGTTTGAGGAATGATGTTTCAAAATAGGTGTCAATTTTAAAACAACACTATAAAACATCTGATTATATTTTTCTATTTCCTATACATTAAATAATTTATACGAGGGAATGTATTCATATGAAGTAATTAATAATCAGCTTCACGCTGTATCCCGCATACTGCAGGGTAGGCAGGAGGGAACCTAGTGTTAAGACACTCTGTTCACCACTTTCTGCCGTATCCTGGAGGCATTGTGTGTTAAGTGGCAGAACTCAACGCCGCGCTTGTCCTCGACACCAGAGTGAAGAAGTAGAAATATAAACTGGTCTCGTTCATTATAATTTAAGTATTATTGGTAAATAAAAGAAAATTTATTATAAACTAAAAGAAAATCCTTACCATGAAAGGGTATGCAACAGACGACCTTGCTATTATTATGTTTATGAATATTTATTATTATAATTATCGCATGAAAAGAAATAGATAGGCGTGGCTATTATATAAATGTAAAAACTATTTACACAGACCTTGATAGAGCTATTAAACGTCAATTTACTTTTAATTTATTGTAAGAAATATTTTTTTAGGTTCATGCTGTATCCCGGGAACCTGGGAACCTAGTGTAAGGCAGTAACTGTTAACAAATTTATGATACTGCTTTATTATTCCGATGTCAAAAATTATATGTCACATATAATTTTTATTTATGTTTTTATTGTTTTTTTTTAAATCAAATTACGAAGTTTCAAATGAATATCATAATTATAAACTGAGTCCAGTTATGGCGCAGGGGCACAAGTATGTGCACAAGCACATAGAATAATGTAAGTTTAGGTACAAATATATAATACAAGTTAGCCTTTTAGCGTGGTGTATAGTGTACAAAAAAGTTTTACACGCAGCTATGTAATAAAATAAAATACACTGTATATTATGTTGACCGTTTTTTAATGGGAACGATCTGTCTTAACATATGTTCCCAGGTTCCCTTTGCCTACGCTATTACATGCGGGATACAACAGCGTGAAGCTAAAAATTATATAATATTTCTTACTAAATGATTATAGGAATATACAATATAAGTATATAATATCTTAGAAGATACAATTAAATAATTGGGGTCACCGTCACTTTCAATTTACTCAGTGTGTAAATATTTACACAGTCAATAATTTATACTTCGATTACTATTATTAGTTCAAATTCTATAGAAATATTTACATTTTATATATGATTCATAAAGTAAATTCATATAATTTACTTGTTTTTTTTTTCTATTATAAACAACTGTGTTTGTGTATAAAAATGTATGGAAGTATATAATATCAATTGAATCTCATGCAGGATAGCTGCCAGGTCATGTAATAATTACATTACATTCACATTGAAAGAACAACTGTTGAGTTTCTTGCCGGCTCTTATCAGTAAAGTTGCCTTGCGAGTCAGACGTAGTTTAGCTTTAAGTTCATTTGATAATCCAAAAGTGTAAAAATCTAAATAAATCCAATAAATCAACTTCGCGCTTTTGCAGGGTATGCAGGGTAGGCAGAGGAACCCTAGTGATAAGACACTCCGGCCTCCACTTTCTGTCGAACTTTGGAGGTATTGCGTGTCGAGTAGCGGAACTCAACGCTGCGCTTTGCCTCGACACCAGAGCCAAGAAACAGAAATATAAATTTAAATAAATATTTCATTTCCTCAAGTGTGGATCGAACCCACAACACGTTGTGCCCCTGCGCCACGTTGGGCCTCAAAAGCGTAAAGTGTAGATAAATAATATTTTGAATTTGAATTTCTATCACAGCTATAAATTATTTACTTATTTATTTAATACTTTATTACACCAACTTAATAATGAAAATATACAAAGAAAACAATGGAAAAGTATGGTGTAAAGGCGGCCTTATCACCACAGGTGATCTCTTCCAGGCAACCCTTACCATTAAAAAATTATTAAAATTATTCAACGTGAAGCTGATTTATTTCTATACTGTTCTCAGTTTCAGCCAAATTTTCAAGGCAGCGAGTTTTAAGTGGCAGAACTCAAATCCGCATCTCATCCGGGTGCCAGAGCGAACTAATAAAAATAATTAATTCCTCCGCGTAGGATTCGAACCAACAACCGTCGCCTATACTAAACGCTGCCACTGGCCCACGACCACCACCAACTTCCAAGCTAAGCCACATGCACTACGAAAACCAACACAATCCATTTTAAAAAAACGTTAAATTGCATAAAATTCACGTCTGATTGATAACGATTGCGATATGTACTGAAGTTTATATAATTGTATATAGAGGGAAAGGAGTTCGTGTTACGAAACGGCAAAGGTAATCCGGTCGCGGCTAATGTAACTTGGCTGAGTGTCTGCGAATTATTTTCTAATAATAATTTAGATACATTATTTGTATGTTTATTTTTTTTAATAGCAACATGGTGAGGAGAGGGAATTTAGTGCTCCCTATTCTCCGCTGAATTCTGGAAGCGTGTTGAGTGACAGAACTCGACTTTGCCTCGACACCAGAGCGAAGAAATGAAAACATCAAGTACTTCACAACAGGCCTCTTTTTTATATTTTTAATAAAGTATTAAAATAATTTAAGGAAAAATGCCTCCAAAGATATTATAAGAAATTAAATATGCTAAAAAATCAGTTTCACGCTGTATCCCGCAAACAACAGGATAGGCAGATGGAACTTAGTGTTAAGACACTCCGTTCCCCACTTTCCGCCGAATTCTGGAAGTAATTGCGTGTTGAGTGGCGGATCTTAACGCCACCCTGTGCCTCGATACCAGAGCGAGGAAATGCAAATATAAATTTAAGTAAATATTTCATCTCCTCGAGTAAGGATCGAACTCACAACCAGTCGATTTACAGTAAGTCACACTTTGTGCCTCTGCACCACTCAAATATACTATAGAATACAAAAATAAATACTCCATTTTGCCAATATTATTCGCTCACTCTGTTAACCGAAACGAGAGCTCAATAAAGTTGCAAGTGTTGAAAATATCAAATAACACGAAACCTTATAAATAGAAGGGTAAACAACATAAAAAAAAGATCACCGCGTAATATTCTATTTATAAATAGGTACTTAATTAAAAGTTATTTTAAAGAACAACTAAAACAATGCTACTAGAAAATTAAGGTCGTACGTGATAATATTTATTATATAATAGCTTTCGAACCGTTCTTATATTTTATTGTTAGTATTAATTAAAAGATAGCACTACTAAGATTAAGACTGATTAACTAATATATTATTTTAAATGAAACTATTTTAACCGGATTAATCGCCTATATTTAGTGTTTTTATACATGTTGGGAAACCCGACGTTTCGAACACTTTGCAGTAGTCCGTGGTCACTGGTCTACCCGTACTAAATAACGTAACGTAACTAACGTACTAAATATACGCGATTAATCCGGTTAAAATAGTTTCATTTTAAATGTGTAATAAATGTGAAAATCAAAGAACTTATTAACTAATATATTAAACTCAAAAAAATAAAACCTCAAGAATAATAAATTAACCTCAGGAATTAAGAGGAAAGTGAGGAGCGGAGTTGCTTAACATTAGGCTCCCTTCAGCCTACCATGCTACATTTAGAATACAATAAACTATCTTGAACGAGATCGTAGGAACATATTATATTAGCCTAATTTCTTATAAAACCTATAATTTATGGTACATACATTTTTTCATATCATATACATTTTACAAATTTGTGATAAGTTATTGATTTGTATGACTTGTGTATTTTATTTAAGTTTTTCAAAATTAAAGTAAACATACACATACAACTTTTCTGAAAATATATAAAAAGCTTGAACCAACGTCTCTACGACGGTCTCCAAGAGGCGCGGGTTCAAATCCCCCGCTACGTCCAAACCTATATGCAATAGTATAGTAGAAGCCGAAAAATTACACTATAAATCGTAAGAAATTAAAAATATATATTGTTATCATATTAAATATGTAACTATATATATGTTTATATACAGATAAGTTTATGTAAAGTATATTGTATTATAAGAACACAAACACACGACACAAATTACAAAACCTGTTTAAATACAACATAAATACCTTTAGTTTTTAAATTACCGTTACTTGTCCATGATAATTTTATTATAATTTATAAAGTAAAAAGAAAATATTTCAAATTTAAATTATGAAACATAAAAAATATTCAAAGTATGTAAATTTAAAAATATTTTTGTATGCTGGTATGGCAATGCCCTTATTGTGCACCAAAATTAGTTTAAATATCAGAATATGCGAAGTTTTAAGAACCTTCCTTGAACCTTCCAGAAGACCTTTTTTGAATTTCAAATTCAGACCAAAGAAATTTTATTGACATAATATATGAATAAATTAAATTAAAATTAGATCAGCTTCACGCCGTATCTCGCTCACAGCAGGGTAGGCAGAGGGAACCTGAGAACCTAGTATTACGACATTTCAATTAATGAAAACATTTTCGATCCCCACTTTCTATCAAATTCTGGGGGCATTGCTTGTTGATTGGCGGATCTCAACGCCACAATTTACCACGCGTTACCAGAGCGAGAAAATCAAAATATTAAATATTTGATTCCCTCCAGTGGGCATCGAACCGACAGCCTGTCGCGTTTACAGTACCTCGCCCCTGCGCCACGATGACCTCAACATATTTCACACCTGTCAAAAGTAATTGCCACTACATTACAGTACAGTACTTACTGTTACGTATAATTAACGTGACCATTTTTATTCGGCTCAAAACGGGACACATTGGATTTTTAATTTGCAATTTTAATTATTTTCAACCATTGTATGGAAAAAGTAATATTCGACTTTTTCATGTTTATTTTCATTTTTCCTGTACGATGGTTTAGGCTTTTTGGGTGCTTTTGGTTTTTTTTTATAGAAATGCTTTTTAGAGGTCTTGTGAGGAGGTATGAGGTGGCTTTCATTTGTTATCAGGTTGACTTTCATCTTTTCAAGATGGCTTTCGTTTTTTTAGAGGTAGGCTTTTAGTAGGTATATGTAATTGATAAAAAAAACTTTCGTCTTTTTTTGTAGAGATCAATTCCATTCAGTTATCATTTAACAACAGCGTACCACGATAATGCGAAACGGGACAGTCCCCTGCAAAACGGGACGTCCACGTTCCGTATAATGTAGGTATGTACGTAATAAATTAAAATCGTATGAACATTATGTTATAGCTTTCGCAGCGTGTTTTGCATGCGTCCGCACACCGCGTGCTGGTGGACTATAGAAAGTGATGTTTAGAGTTAAGACATCGCACGCGATGCATTTTGATGTTGTTTATGTTATGTGAGACGAATGTAATTTGGGCCTATTTAAAGTGGATACTTAACCAATGTCTTTGATTAAGGCCATCGCGTCAATTATTATAAATTGATCGTACGTGCTATCCGTATATATATTTGACATTGAGTTTTTTTTTGAGCGCGACGTTACGTTTCGCCACTCACACACGCACCTCACCACTCACCACACGCAGTGTCCCGCGGGAATTCGGGCGAAAAGTGGGGGTGAGGAGTGTCTTGACACTTCTCACTCTACTCTCTCTGCCTACCCTGCTATATGCGGGATACAACGTGAAGATGAAGAAAATATATTAGCTTTCTAATTACATTTACAATAAATGCACTTATTGATATTTAGTATTGACTGCATGGGACACGTGGTTGTATGTACGAAAACCACATGGTAGTTTTGTGATTTTATAATTTATTAAAATAATGTATTTTCACTTTCTCTGTGTGGTTACGCAATCTAATAAAACGTGAAAACAAAGCAATCGAGGAATGCATTAGTATGTACGAAAAGTATACTATTTTATATCTCTGTACATGTTTTCCTAGAGGTCTAAGCAAAGGAAAGTGACCTTAACGAATACCATCATATATGAAACTCCGTTAAACCGTTATTGACTGTCAGAAAAGCTACTACTACTACTAAGAAAACTACTACGAAAGTTTAAATTCAGCATACAGCGTGTGAGAGGAGCACTAAAATACGATAAAAAACCTCTAAACTCCTACGGGAACATGAAAAATGGTATTTTTAGTTTTACGTTTCAAATTCCACGCAGAAAAAACGTTAAGGACGATAACTAGTTACAAAATTGCAATCACATGGACTTGCTCATCCGCGTTAAATGCAATTAACCGCACAATTCACAGCAATCAATGTGTGCTAGCCTGTCGAACTAGATTACATATAATGCTGCTATTGAATTAATCTATGGCTCTTCACCAAACACCTAAAATGATGGGAAACGTCATCACAAATAATTTACTTCAATAAAATATATTGATACTCAATCACATATACATATATAATGCCAGAATTCGGCAGAAAGTGAGGAACGGAAGTATCTTAATGGGAACGTAGTGCCTTAACGCTAAGTTCCCAGGTTCCCTATTCCTAACCTGAAATGAGCGGGATACAGCGTTAAGCTAAAAAAAATCGTCTTTAAATTATTTGTGTCGGATCAAAGAGAAAATATAGCTGCTTTCTGTATCTCTCTGAACGGAAATGTGTGATCCATGTTTTAGCCTCTTACAAATTGCTAGACCACCTTCATAAAATCGCTTATTCGGTGCAACAATGACGTAATTCCTTTTGTTTTATATGTATACTGAAACGTTATTAAATATGTATGCGGAAAAACTATTTACAAACTTTGCTTGTCGCCTGTTACATTTCAAAAGTGCAAATACTTTCCTGTTGCACCAAACGATCGACATATTATAATGTATTATAATAGTAAATTACGTATTATAAATTCTGACGTTTTATGGTGTATCTTTATGTGAAACAATCATTGTTTCATTAGATAAGCGATATGTTCTTGAAATTATCGATCGATCGATTTCTGAATGTATCATAGGATAAATAGTATAATATAGTAGTGTACTTGGGATTGAACTCACAACCAGTCGATTTTACAGTCACACATTGTGCTCCTCTGCGACTCTCGAAGGAAAAAATGAAGAATGATAACACTGATTCATACAATCCTCTCTGCTTTTAGTACCCTTTTTTGTGTTTATTACCCAGAAAATTATCCAAGAACCAATCACGATGAAAGCATTTAGCTTAAGCTAAACACGGTGCACTCTTTTATATAATTGGTAATAAATTTTAAAGAATTATTTCGCAAGGACCTGACCTTGTTTATACATTGTTAATAAAATTTAACGAATTGAAATAAATATGACATTGTGTAGATTTTCGCAAGAATTACTTATACCGACAACCTTGACAAGATTAAATCTTTATATATATAAATATATATTTTAAACTTTATCGTACAAGGCTGGTTGATGAGCCAAAATTGCAATTGGCCGTGTTAACAGAATCAATCCGCTACACAATATTAGCTTTATAATTGGAACAATTTTGAGAATAAAATATTTAGAATTAATTGTTATATTGTATAGTAATCGTGGAGAAGAATATTTTTAAAATATTTTAAATAATATATATTTTTTTAGTTTCAGGCTGTACCCGGTATGTAGCGGGGTAGGCAGAGGGAGCCTAGTGTTAAGACACTCCACTCACCCACCACTTTCTACAGAATTCTAGAGATAGATAATCTTTTAAATATATCCATATACATACTTATATTTTTAAAATTTTTAACTTTATAAACTACAATTATATTATAACTTTATTGAAAAATTAGCACACTGTATATGTTGTAAATACCTACACATAGGTATTACCTATATGTTCTCACTATAATTGAACAACGACTTAAATCTGTAGAAGTCGGGTGTCTAGACGACTATATCTAAAACTAGTCTAGACATCATATAACAGCTGAGACTTTGTGATGCTAGAAACTTTTGGGTATTAAATTTTCTTTCCTGGATAAAATGAATATGATTTATAACATAATATTTACGATTCTTGTAAAAAAACTATTAACTTCTATTGCCTACACTGCTAAGACCATTATTCAGAAGATAGGTAATAAATATACATTTTTACATATAATATTTCCATTAACCCGCTCCGGTACACAAAACGCTGCGGTTGAGTTCTGCAATTCAACACAAAAATGTGTGGAGAATTGAGACTCTATCTCCAAATACAAAATTTATGAACCGAAAATAAAACTACCTTTACATGAAATATTTGATTTCTTAATTTGTCTACGTTAATTTTAACTAACAGGCCACTCTGTGTTATTTCATTAATATATGCACTTGCATTTCATAAAAAAATGGCTATATTTAGAGAAATCATATAAATCAAAGCGAAACATAAAATATTGTTTTTTTTTATATCCAAAATATGACGCAAAATTTTCCATTTTCTACGAGGTTATTAGTAGAACATCTAAAAATATTGGTCTATACGAGAAGGCTTAATAAAACGAACAATACAATGGTGGGTGTGGCACTATGCTCAAGATCATACATAGATACATACAATACCAAGCAATAATAAACTATTTTTAATATTTCACGTATAGAATAGATAATTTATTACCTCTTCGTCCTCTGCGATGTACTGAACTGTCGGCCTCGCCTGTGATGGATCTGTGTTTGCCTGCACGGGTCGTTCCCTTTGATCCAATACTGTAACAATTATAATGGTATCCATTAATTTTATTATAATTTTATTACTTTTTTTTAATAGCTTCACGCTTTCCCGCACATAGCAGGGGGTAGGCAGGGGGAACCTAGAGTTAAAGCACACCGTTCCCCACTTAATGCCGTGTTATGAAGGCATTACGTGCTAAGTGGCTGAACTCAACGCTGCGCTTTGTCTCGGTACCAGAGCGAAAAAAATGAAAATATAAATGTAAATACATATTTCATTTCCTCGAGTGGGGATCGAACCCACAACCATTCGATATAGTCACACTTTGTGCCCTTGCGCCACGACTGGCCTTAATCAATCAATCAATGTTATTGGTTTCTTAAGATTATTTAAATTTTTCAAGTCTTGTCAAGCTTCTACAAAGACTTTCACTCATTATTGAAGACGATTTCTAAGAAAGAGCTTTTTGTTACGATAAGAAGATTTATAACTTAAGCTCAGTGTAAGTACTTATACTTATAACTTTTTTTATAATAAAACGTTTATCTACTTTGTAGTTCTATACTTTTTTTATTACAAATGAGAAATAAAGTTTTTATTTAAGTATGTACCTAATTAAAAATATTTATATATATTTTTCACAGATTCGCTGTTACCCATTTTCGACCGATTTCTGAAAGCTTTGCGTATTGCGAAGCGGAACTCAACGCGCGCGGTTGTTATGTTCTTTTCGTCAAGTGGGAATCGAACCCAGTCACATGCTTGTGCCCCTGTGCCACGACTGGCCCCTCATTTATATCTTTACTATACCAATAGTAACAGATTTATAGTCAAGTCAAATTATATTTTCAAATCACTTTCAAAAATAATTATTGTAATAAAAACAAAATATTCCCTGGATAATGGATGCAGAAAACAACTTCATATCTTTTTCCATGGCCAGTTATAAAAATACCTTTTATTAATAAGCAATATTGAGACAGATAGATTACTGTAGACAACTTTACTGTTGTAACTATTATTACTATTGGCATGTTGATATGTTGATGTTACTGCAGAATTCTTTAATATTATGTAGAGCTTATCTTTGAAAATCTTATTGAGAACAAAGGAGGGTAAAAAAATAAGTGTTCTATTATAATAGTTATACTAAATTAATAGTCCCATTATATTTTGTAACGTATTTAATAAAAAACTAGTTTAATATAACTCTCAAAATGAAAAAAAAACGTTAAAACGATGTGTCTAAGTTATAACAAAGTACCGATGAGAACCCTTGATATGCAATGGGAATAAAGTGCAAAAACAAGAGAGCATCCCTATAAAGAGGGTAAAACATTTTTTTTTTTGAAAAAAAAAAAAAATAAAACTTGTGATAATGACACTTCAAAAAGAATAAATTATCATGTGTTTTATATTTTAGCTTTACAACGGGCTCAGGCTTTTAAAAGAGTGAATAAGTAAGTACTTAGGGAAACACTTAAATGTAGAGACTTTTTACAATAAATACTTTTAAAAAAACATGCAACAGTTCAACCCCAGTGGATGAAGGTCACTTACATTAATACAATAGAGATAAGCCTATGATAATAGCGAAGTTTATGAGTTAAGTAGAGGCAGCTGTAAACTGTGTAGATTTTGTGACACATCGCTAGTGAAACTGAAATAAACTTGAAAATTTCAAATTCAAATTATATTCAATAAACATTATTGCCTAAAAGTTATATTTTTTGTATGTATTTTTAAAATTATTTATGTAAAACAATTTATGTAAATCAAAAACATTATGGATACACTATGGAATAATAGACAAAGATGTCATATATGGCAACAGTACATAAAAATATTTTTACTTTATCTGTCAAAATATTACGCGGTTGGAAAATGGTCACCTTGCTCTCTACTCCTGCCATTCTTTAAAAAATTACGTTTGGGAGGCCTTAACCTTTATATAATTAAATAAATCTGCATATTTTATATAAAAAAAAATCCGTTCATAAATTTCCACATAAAGACATTGCCTTCGACTATATTGATACAACATAAGCGATGTATTTCAATAAATAAACTGGCTGAAACTATAGCTATCAATGTATTGATATTGTCTTTAAACTACACAAAATTATAAGATCACGAGACTAATGCAAACGAGAAAATCAATAATTCCGTAGCACACGCGGACGAAGCCGCGAGCGGGTAGCTAGTCAACAACATAATCATACATCACAGGGCTTCAAAAACAAAAATCAGCATATTTGGCACAAAACATCCGGCGTACGCAAAACACACATACAAGCATAACACAAACGGCCGTGTCAGCTGAAGTGTTAGCAAAACGTGACGGGACGTGAAACAAGCCGACCGATCGGGCGATCTGTCGCGTCGGCGATCGGATACCTGGCGTCGTCAGCGCGCCCGTGGAAATGTAGTCTTGCAAGTTTAGTTTAAATCTGGGACGAAATTCAGCTTATTTCCGATGTTAGAGCGTTTTGTGAGCTGTTTACTTGTTGTGCTTGTCGTGTTATAGCTACTTTTATATTTACTTAACATTTTTGAACTGTTATTTCACACTCAGGAAAGAAAATGGCGTTTTTTGGGAACGTATACAATTTAACGGGAACGCTACTTTTAATGTAGCGGAGTTTGAACTTGCGCCTCTTAGAAAACGTCTAAAAAAGTATTAGTTATATAAACGTCGAGGTGAAGATTTTGTTTAAACAAGCAGCTTCACGTTTTTTACAGCATAGCAATGTAGACGTAGAAGTTAACTTAATGTCCAGACACACTGAGCTCCACATTCTGACAGAATTTGGGGCATTGTGTGTTGACTTGCAGAATTCAACACAGTGAATTCTTTTGTCAAGATGGGATAATGAAAATGATTCATTTCTCCGAATAGAAATCGAACCTACAATTATCCTGCGAACAGTCAGACGCTTATCCACTAGCGCTACAATGGCCTAATATTTATTAAATATTAATTTTGCGTGTATTGTAATATAAAAATAAAACAAAAGTTCACATATGTTTATATTCACATAATGTTCACATATACAGGTACCGACGTTAGATAATTATAAAGTCTTTTTTTTCAGCTTAACGCTGTATCCCGCACACAGCAGGATAGGCAGAGGGAACCTCTTAGTTGCCCACTTTCTGCTGAATTCTGGTGGCATTGCGTGTTGATAAGGAACATTCCTAACTTAACTAGATTTATCGCAAATTAATAATGTAGGAAATATGTAACAATAATTAATAATGTGAGCAAACTCATTCTCACGGCCTGTCGAGTTATTTAATACTGTTTGCGAGAAAGTAGCGATTGCATACCAATACAATACATAGATACATACATATTGATCTGGATTACATATAGCACCGGTTCAAACAAATATGGATAGTCTGATTTATTAATCTACTTTACAGTAGAATAAGATATAAAAAAATATACAATTTTACTATAGTAAACATAATGACTATTGGTATGTAAATATACATATGTTGTTTTGAATGCAGCATTCTTTTATATAATGTAATATGTAAATTTGAGTAATATAAAAAAGAAACATCTTTTAAATTTTTATGGAGAATAAAGATTGTTTATTAAAAATAGGTGATATAATACAGTAGTTATATAAAATTTATAGTTTAGTTATATTTCGTAACGTAAATAAACTTCGTTTTCTTCAAAAAGTTTATACAATATTTATTATTAAATTTAAAATAGGATCTCCTAAAAAACGTTAACGTTACAAATATACCTATATATAGCGTTGCCAATGTCCCGATTTTGGCGGGACGTCCCGATTCTTAGCCCAATAATTAAGACTTAACTGCCTCACATAAGGGAACCGAAATAATATCTTTTAAGTAATAGACGTTTCTCCATTTTAAAACGTTATATACTGATATCTGTCACCTTTAAAAACTTTATTCGAAACCCAATTAAATGGATAAATAATAAAGTAAATTCTTATTCTAATCATCCCTATTAAATTTTTTGTTCTCCCGCTTTTGGTGAAAGAATTACGTTTTTTACTTGAAACGATTAAAAATCCGGTACATGTACCTTTCTTTTATAAATTAACTTTAGATTAAATTCATTCTATCCTAACTTTTTGAAATAATTTTATATTCTTGTTCAAGTACGAAAAAGCGCGGCGTTAAGCTCCTCATGAAAAATGATAACGCGATATCTTACACCAGATTTTTTTGCCAATCCTGCTAGATATATGAATTTGAAGAAAAAAACAATTTAAATAGGCGCGTCTGTAGTTAGAGGAAAACGTTTAACTGTCTGGTTATAACCAGATATACATGGGAACAGCCCATTCGGTACCGTTAACTATGACGTTATAAGTAAGGAAATCCCTCTTTTCATGAATAATGCAATTCATATGAGAAAATACAATATATTATTAATTTATAGTTTTTTGTGTTTTCCTTAATCATTCATATTTGTAGAATTTTACCTGAACTAAACAAATAAAATTAACACAATAAAACACGCTGTGCCATAAGAAAATTAAAATGATATAAAAAAAAATCATCAACACGCTGTAACTTGCATATTACATGGTAAGAAGAGAGTACTTAGTGTTTCACTTTCCTCCAGAATTTGTGACGTTGATAAGCGTAACTCAACGACGCCTTTTATTGTCTTTGTTTGGCGACAGACCACAGAGAAATGAAAATAATTTGAAAGAAAATCGAACAACAACTGCAGCACGAAAACCAATTTGTATACAAAATCAAATTTTAAATCCAAAACAATATTTTTTAAACGGATATTATGATTCATCGCGTTTCACGGGTTGAATAAAATCCATCAGATTAGCAAATGAACGTGAAGTTGATCGAGCGAAGTTGCGGTGCATTGACCCACATTTGTTTGAAAATAATAGTGTCGTGATCTTATAAACATTGATATAATATACAATAATATATATTAAGATGTTGAACTAAGTTAGTTTATACTATTGGTACTAAAGAAAAAGTAATAGTGACTGATTTTCGAGATTTTTTTTTTCGTTTACTGCAGAGTAGCCAGAACCGTTAAGTTAAGGAACTTAACGTCTTCTTCTTCGTCTGACAGAGATGAAAAATCTAAATATGTTTAAATCCTTTTAAATCGAATTTTAAAAAAATCGCATTTACAGTCACACGCTGTCCGGTGGCAAGTTACACTAAACCTAAAAATTAATAGTTAAGTTTAATAAATTGCGCCCGTTATGGCGCAATAGCACAAGCGTGACTATAAGCACGACGGTTGTGGGTTCGATTTCCACTCGGAGATTTGAAATATTTAATAGTTTCATTTCTTCGCTGGTACGAGGTAAATGCGGCGTCGAGTTTTACCACTCAACAGGCTATGCCTTTAAGAATCCGGCGGAGAGTAGGAAACGCCTGGGGAACTGAGTATCTTAACACTAGGTTAGAGGCCCCTCTGCTACTTGCGGGAAACGGTTCTTTTGAAATGATAAGACATAAATCAAACGGTCAATTTGCAATAAAATGCAGGATAAATATAAAAATTCCAATAAGTATAACATGTCTACAAATAGTCTTTGAATGCAAGTATATTAGGCAGTGGACGCATTCGGTAGTACTGTAAGAAAAAGTTTATCGTTTTTATTGATTGCACCTACCGTTTAATTCTAAATTTACGTATTTACACAAATCAGTGATGGCAGCGACCATATTGTATACGCTAATGGAATACCATTAACAAATCAATCAAACTGTCTAATCGATTATTAGAGAGTGAAAACAGTAAACAATCAAATCATTCACTTATTTACAGGCTGTACCACGCATACAGCAGTGTAGGCAAAGGGAATCTGGGAACCTAATGTAAGCTTAATCAGTTTCCCACTTTCCACCGAGTACTGGAGACCTTGCGTAGTTTAACTTTATTTTAAAAATAACTAGATGTCATGAAAATAATTTTACTTCTTTCTCAATGAGAAAAGACTGGGCAGATATATTATATTATATTTTATGATAATCTATTGAGATTATCATAATATGTACTTCATTACAGAATGCTCCTAAAACAGAAAGTGAAGTGAGTTTAAAAAAAAATCTAATTCACTTATAAAATAGTTAATAAATAAACACAATCAAATCGAATATCAGAAGGAGCGTGTGTCATATCGTGGTATCGATAACTAACATTGTAAACACAAAAGAAAACAACAAAATGATAAAATAATAATAATTTATTAGGCATGACCATGAACAAAATGAAAAAAAAATAAACAACTTAATCCCACAGATACCGTAGTGATTACAAATAAATAATTAGAGGCCAGTCGTGGCGCAAGGGCACAAGCGAGTGACTGCAAACGCGACTGGCAGTGGGTTCGATTCCCACTCTAGAAAATAAAATATTTAATAATACCAATTTTATATCTTTGAATTCGGCAAAAAATGGGGAACTAAAGTGTCTCAATGGAAACAGTGTGTCTTAACATTAAGCTCCCAGTATCCCTTGACCTACCCTATACATACAACGGTCTATACGATACAATGTGAAGCTCAAAAAAAAACAGCTCATATAAATAAGATTATTCACATAATGTTTACTCCAACATAACACTATATATTACATATAGGGAGAGCTAAAAATAGAAGAGAAGAGCATTCAACCAAATACAATCCAATAAAGTGTAGACCTGATCCTCTTGTGGACAGCCGTTATGTCATAATTTGGTTACATCACAGCACAGTTATAGGAAATCTTTAGCGAGCACGTACATTTGTCAATTACAATTATTTATTATCTGTTCCATCCACGAAGAGGTGACTGTTTTGGTGTTTGGTTGAAAAGCATTACAAAATGTAAGCTAATGTCACGTACTCGTATTAATATGGAGGCCAGGGTCATGCGTGTGATTGTACATGCAACATGTTTATGAGTTCGATTCCCACTCGGGGAAGTTAAATATTTAATATTTTCATTTCTTCTCTCTGATGCCGCGCGAGGCAAGGCGCGACGATGTGTTCCGCCACTCAACACACAATGCGTTCAAAATTTTATGGAAAGTGGAGTGTCTTAACACTAGGCTCGCTCTGCCTAAGTGCCTACCTTATATTGATATGATACAGTGTGAAACTAAAAAGAAGAATATGGAGTCCCAATTCCATATTAATAAATTATCTAATAAGCTTGATATTTTGTATGTGTGGGACATACACTGATTCCCTAATAACCCAAACCTCAACTGGTAACAAATAACACAAGTATTATTTTATAAAAAAAATGTATATATTCCTGACGAATTACAACAATAAAAAGGAATGCAGTAGTAATCAAGAAATTGGCTGACAATGATGTATAAACAATATTCACGTTTATATTACTCATCATTCACGGTTTAAGAAAAACGTGACTTTGAACAGTTATAAGAATATATTGAACAATATATTCCACTTTTATTTGGAATTTTTAATTCCACAATATATGTATTTTTAATTTTTATAACAAATACGTTATTCTGTACAATTTCCACATCAATTATTATGATAAATATCACCTCCATTAGGAGTATAAAGACGAAATCGTGATTCTGCGCCGGCGCACGTTACTAACGTAATGGATCAGTGACATCAGGACCAGTCGTCGCGTGCTCAAACCGCTCCCATTCGCCTCGGATCCGGTATTTCATGCAAATTCAAGACTATTCTTAGATGCTAGACACAAGCATAGGTAACGAGCGGCGCATAGTTTGTGTATTTTTTTAAATAACATTACAAGAAAATACGCAAATATAATCTATATATTATTATATAGTATAATATATCGCCACTCAACACGTAATGCCTCGATAAAATCGGCGAAAAGTGGGAATCGAAGTCTCTTAACTCTAGGTTCCTTCCGACTACCTACGTGAATCTAATTTGATTTTAATTTTAGTACAATATTTGTATAGCATTATACTTACAATATTTGGCCTTCAAACACACAATTCCTATTAACCACTTAAGTTGATCAATATATAAGGAATCAGTCATCATTATACATGAACACTTCAAAACAAGCAGCTTCACGAAACGTCGTTACAATAATAAACAGCACCTTACTAATAATGTTTTTATATTGATACACAATTATATCGACCTTTGCTCGACAATTATCATAGAATTTATTATTAATTCATATTAGTATAATCGAACATCAACGAGAATCTAGATCAGTTCGTATCTTATCAAATATCTTATCAAACAAAATGATATAATAAATAATTTGTAATATTTTTTTTACAATTTAACGCTGTTTTCCGCATATAGCAGAGTAGACAGAGGAAGGCTGGTGTAAAGACCTCTTAAATAATAATATTTAACTATTTACTTTAACGTTTCCGGCAGAATGTAGATAATGGAGTGTCTCAAAATTTAGGGCTGTATATAAAAAATCTAACAAAAAAAAACAATTCCATAGTAAACACTTTTTATAGCTACAAAATTCCTGCAAGCGTACAACTTTGCATGACATTTGCAAAGTTTCTTCACAAATTTCCCTTAAACTTTTAATCAAATATACTTTTCCGTTAGCCATCACGAACATGCATAGTGACAGTGAATAAAAGAGAAATGAAATAAGCCAAATTATTATGTACTTTTTTTTCAGCTTCACACTGCACCCCACATGTAGTAGGGCCCAGCAAAGGTAACCTTGTGCTAAAACACTGCGCTCTCCACTTTCTGCAGCATTCTGAAGGCATTGCGTGATGAGTGGCGGAACTCAGCATCGCGCTTTGCCACGACACCAATGCGAAAAAATGAAAAAAATAAATATATCATTTCTTCTAGCGGAAATCGAACGTTCACAGTCACAAGCTTGTACTCCTACGCCACGATTGGCTCCAGTATAAATCCACTTCATTTCAAACATTTATTAAGTATGTCATGATTGAGGGCACTCAATTTGTCAAACAAAAGCAATTCTTTTCGAATTCGGCTCCTTTATGTTAGGTATAAACAAATTTGTTTCGAGGTTCTTCAGCTGTCGGAAAATTAGATTTTTCATAACAAAAAATATAATATAATGAGGGTAAATAACGTTTGAAATATATTCATATTGTATGAATTAAAACGTCGTTATAACAACCATTTTGAATCTTTCTAATTAAACCTAGTAGTTCCGGCTTCAAATCCAAAACCTTGTTTCCTTTTTGTCTGTTGTCACAAAGCAAATGTTTGTATAGTTATTAGGAGGAAAATCTTTTAAGTGAGCCTATCTAAGGCCCCCGCAAAACATGGTTACTAAACTATCAAAATTTAATAAAATAAAAATTTAATAATCTTCACGCTGTATTTCACAAACAATAGAGTAGGCAGAGAAAAACTTAGTACACATTCCGTTCCCCAATTTTTGCCGAATTCTGGAGGCATTGCGTGTTGAGTGGAACTCAACGTCGCTTCGATTCCCAGTCGAAGAAAACAAATCTTTAATATTTTCGACTCGACTAAATGAAATATTTATTTTTTAAACATTTTTAAAAGTGTTAATCCACACTTAAGAAAGATAAATACTTATTGCGAAAACGTATACAAAACAATAAAACATAAATAAGTTGTAACAAGCGTATAAGAATTTCGACGTAGCTTGGCGAGATCGTATGGCTTAGTGGTCAGAGCGCCTGGTCGGTTTCCAGGAGGCGCAGGTTCGAGTCCTGCTACGTTCAAATTTATATACGTTTTCCCAATAAGTTTTGAAATATTTATAATTTTTTTAGTACTTAAGTGTTTTTTAAAGATTAAAAAACTACTTACATTTAGATTTTTCATTATCCAGGCCTGAGCCTTAAACACGCAAATACATAACTTCTTTATATTTCAAGGCCGGTCGAGATCAATAGAGGTACTGGAACTGTGTACTTTA
Organism: Heliconius sara; assembly: GCA_917862395.2. Lineage (NCBI taxonomy): Eukaryota > Metazoa > Arthropoda > Insecta > Lepidoptera > Nymphalidae > Heliconius > Heliconius sara. The sequence continues at coordinate 2,525,011 of OU860782.2, forward strand.
TAAATGTAACATTTATATTCCATACAAACAATTTCCTTGAGACGGTCACAATTTGTCTTGATAAACAAAACGTTTTCTGGCTAAACGAATACGTGGATAAATAATATTACCATTTCAGCGAAGGGTGCTGTGAAAAGGCACGATATTTCAATTGATGATATGATGGTGTTACCAAGGAAAAACAAAAAAATCAAGTTTTCATCGTGATTTGTTTGGAAACAAGTAAAAAAAGGTTAATATTATACTAGGTAGAAAGATAGCCGGTCTGTAAAATGACATGAGAATGGGTTTATTTTTGGTTCACACTGTATCCTGCACATAGCACGGTAGGCAGAGAGAACCTAATATAAAGGCATTCCGCTCTCAATAAAACCCTTCCATTCGATGTGTGGCGGAGCTTAACACCGTATTCTGCCTAATTACCAGAGCGAAGAAATGATAATATTTAATTTACCTTAGTGGGATTCGTTTGTCCCCGACCCGTTTGTGCCCCTGCGCCACGTTTGGCCAAAATATAATATATTTTCTGAATTATATTTGTCAAGACAAAGCCCGCCACTTAAACCCCTAGTCACTTTGCAGGCAATAATAATAAAATAATCTCTTTAAAGGACAACGAACTCAAATTATCATTTTTAATATTTTTTCAATCGTCGATCGAATTGATTGATCGACATCGTCAAGATCGTCGTCAATCGACATAAATCTTTTTCCATAAAATAGAAAGATAAATTAAAGAAAATTAAAAATGAAATTACCTTCACGCTGTATCCTGCACACAGCAGCGTAGGCAGAGGGAACCTAGTGTGGAGACAATCCGTTCCCCACTTTCTGCCGAACTCTTTAGGCATTGCGTGTTGAGTGGCAGACCTCAACGCCGCGCTTTGCCTCGACACCAGAGCGAAGAAATGGAAATATTTCATCTCCTCGAGTGGGGATCGAACCCACAACCAGTCGGTTTTACAGCCACACTTTGTGCCGCAGCGCCACGAATGGCCTCAAATCAATTATCAATTCTTTCTTATAGTCTATACTTATAATAAAATCGTAAGGCATCGGTCTGTACATGGAAGACTTATAAGAAAAAAATATTCGGAACCTATATAAATGTAATAAAATTTTTATCCGTTTGTCTGTGCGCTTATTCACGCTTATCTCAGAATCGGCTTAACCATATTAAATGCAGTTACTTTTGGATTCTGGCAAACTTCTGTTAACATATAAGTATTTTTTTATTAATTAATGAAGCCGTCGTGGCACATTCGCACAAGCTTGTGATTTTAAATGCGACGGTTGTACGTTCAGTTCTCACTCCAGGAAATGGAATATAATTTATTAATATTCACTTTGCTATGGTAATGAGACAAAGAGTAGAGTTGAGTTCCGAAACTGACGCGATGTCTCGAAAATTGTTATTTAATACAAACAACTGTTTTATTGAATTGACTAAATCTTTAATTTTCAATGTCTTGTTGTTTGATATTGTTTATAAATTATTATAATATATGATAACACTCCAGGTGGTATGATTATAAAATGGACCGGGATTTAGGATTATCCGATATAATTTGACACCCTCTCAAACAGCCAGATGTATTTAATGTATAACAGAGATCTTATAGATAATCGAACTGAAATAATAAACCAATTTATAGGGTTCTGTACCTCAACCTTTGTTGTCCGTCTGTCCATCTGTCAAGACCATTTTCCTTGATTATTCGTAATCAAAACCTAGTGTGCTTTTCGTAGAACTACAGTTATGAAATTTAGGACGAAGTAAGATCTTACAACACAAATAAAGGAAAAAACCCAAATCCATTTCAAAGAAAAAAATAATTACAAACTTATTTGTTATTCATTTCATACAAAATAAGTGTATTTATATGCCTGTAAACTTAAGTTTAACTTTATTCGCCGCGTCATCAAAACCTATTAAGGTATTCCCCAATAACAATCCTGAAATCAGCACAGAACCCTCCGTGGACGAGTCAGACTCGCGCTTGGTCGGTTTTTTTTTAATAAATTTAAATAAACATTCATATATTTCAAGTGGCGTAGATACACGGGGGCCTATTTTAATAAATACGTAAAATTTTGACGCCACCAAATGCAACCGGATGTTATTGATACGTATTCGTTATGATACAATTAATGAATAAAGACCACACCTTCGTTTACAGATCAGGGTTTTTTCGATAGTAAACTAGCTAATTTATATTGAATATTTTGATGTTTGTGTCCGTACATTGTATTCGAGATATATTCTTAAGATTTATAATTTTTAACTATAAGAAACGTATAATATTAATATAACATATTCCTACATATTTTGAATCTCAACTTACAATATAATTTACTTAAATGAACTAATACTCGTTATAAATTCTCGAAGTGTCCACCAAGTAAGTTAAAAATTGTAAATGAAACTATTTAACCGGGTTAGGTAATCGTGTATATTTGTATCATACATTTTTGCAAATCCGGCGTTTTGAACACTTTACAGTAGTCCGTGGTTTACTAATAGTCTACCCATGTCCTTAAAGCCGCAGTCATAGAATGGTCTAACTAAGGGTTTCATTTTACGTTACTATAAAATACTTAAATAACTGTATAGTAGTAAAGTTAATTCGCAATATGATAAAATAAAGTGGGACACTACGCAGGTGTTAATAACAATCGATAAAAATCAACCTACATCTGTGAGCTACATAGAAGGATAATTCAAACATAATATTAGTTATAATCTTTGACTAGAAATTACTATGGAGGCCACCGTGGCCAGGGGCACAAGCGTTCAACTGTAAACGCGACTAGTTTTAGGCTTGATTCCCAGTAATGCAAATGATATGTGTAATATTTTCATTTCATTGCTCTAGTAATGAGACAAAGAGCGGCGTTAAGTTCCGCCACTTAACATGGAATGCCTTCAGATTTCAGCTGAAAGTGGAGTGTCTTTTTGCTTTTTGAGGTCACTTTTAATCATAATAACAACACAATATACAAAGCATTAATACAACACAAGAAGGAAAATTAGTTCAGTTTTATACCAATAGAAAAGCGCTATATATTTTTACATACAATTTATCCTTCATACGAGGGTTTTTACAAGACACGCCAGTAGTCGCAGAACAAATGAGAGATTCCTTTCTGTAAAGTCATTGTGTCAAACAAATAAATAAATAAAAATCAGCTTCACGCTGTAACCCGACACAGCAGAGTAGGCAGAGGGAACCTAGTGTTAAGACTCTCCGTTCCCCACTTTCTGCCGAATTTTGGAGGCATTGCGTGAACAAGTAAATACCTTATATAATCGTATAAACTGCGCTATGCACACCACCACATTTATTGCAATATTGTTAAAAGTTGAAGCATGTGATACCAGAATGTTGCTAACAATGATTCATTTAAATATCAATACTTAATAAAAAAAAGAACAAACTAATTTGTATACGTGTAGTACGTTGAGTTCAGACGTGTGCTGTAAACGAAAGAGGTTCAACAGGGTTCGATTCCCAGTCGGCAAATGAAATATTTCATATTTTCGTTTCATCGCTGTGGCACGCATAGAGCGACATTGAATTTCATTCAACAATACGGCATGCAGCGTGACGCTAAAAAAAAACTCTAAGACCATTATTTACTTTTACCATTTATTTCTGTATCTAAACATAAAAAACAATTTAGAAGTGTAAAATGTTCAAGATAGGTATTTCAATATTTGGTTATAAATAATCTTTTTAAATTACCATTGATTCACCGTATAGACAGCCCAAGGTGTTTCAAGGGGAAGTGCCCTGGATTTGCGACCCATGTATAGATAAAAGTCAAATTTTTAGTTTTCTTAGTTTTAAAAATACCTTAAATGAAGACACACAATGAGAAAATAATAAAAACTTTTGTTTATTTGTAATACAAACATTTCTTAACGAGCACGAAGACGACTGCGTGGGTTTTGTAACATTGCTTATCCATATTTTATTTTTATACTTACTTGCTTAAAATAGAATTCTATGTACGCTATGTAGTTTTAAAAGAAATATTAGGCCTAGTGAACTAAAGATTTTAATGTAATTAAAAATTTTAGCATAAAAAGATTTTAAAAAATCAGCTTCACGCTGTATCTCGCATACGGCAGGATAGGCAGAGGAAACCTAGTATTAAGACAATCCATTCCCTACTTTCCGCCGAGTTCTGGAGGCATTGTGTGTTGAGTGGCGGAACTCAACGCCTCGCTTTGCCTAGACGCCAAAGCGAAGAAATGAAAATATAAATGTAAATAAATATTTCATTTCCTCGAGTAGGGATCGAACCCACAACCAGTCGATTTTACTGTCACTTTGTGCCCCTGCGCCATGACTGACCTCTAAAGAGAGTTGTTTATTTATACAGTACTAAAGGTTTTTGGTTATTGTTAATTAAAACTCAGCTTTTGAACCTGACCACATGAATTATGTATCTATACGTAGATACTTATTTTATAAATAAAAAGACATCAATATTTTTTACATTGCGGAGTGATGTAAAGGTAACATTTAAGAACTTATTAATAGTACCTAAGTCCTACAAATATTGTAATTATGAAAGTTTGTGAGGATGGATTTTTGTTCCACTTTGAAGCCAAAACTATTAAATGGATTTAGATGAAACTTTACAGTAACATAGCTTATACAGCAGAATAACACATAGGTCATAATTTTTGTATTATTTTTTATATAACACAACAATAAGTGCGTGCGAAGCCGTTTGCGGGTCGCTACTATAATATAAATAAAACTTATATGATCCATAGATGAAATCTAATTTACCATAACATATTTTACTCTTTAAAAGCGCAATGTGTCGCTTACTTCGTCTGGAGCAAACAACGGTACGCATATGAATTCGAGCTAAAAGCAAATAAACTGAGTGGAACAATGACGTTGTTCAACGTCAATTGAGTGAACGTCAATATGCGAAAAAGTCGGATGAGAGCGAGCAAAGGTTATGGGGAACGTTTAAACAAACCATCCGGGATTGAGCACGGCCGGATAAAGAATGTTTTATTTGTTGCTGGATGTAGCTATATTTAAAAAAAATTAACTTCACGCTGTATCCCGGATACAGCAGGGTAGGCAGAGGGAACCTAGTGTTAAGACAATCCGATCCCCACTTTCTGCAGAATTCTGGAGGCATTGCGTGTTGAGTGGCAGCACTCAACTCAACGCCGCACTTGTCCTCAATACCAGAGCGAAGAATCGGAAAAATAATTCTAAATAAATATTTCATCTCTTCGAATGGGGATCGAACCCACGACCAGTCGGTCTTACAGTCACACTTTGTGCCCCTGCGCCACGACTGGCCTCTTTTTATACTTACTTTTATTTAAATATACTTAAATATGTCATCTAGGCGCAGTGAGGCAGTGATTTTTAATAAGTTGCTAGTCCAGATCAAATTTGTGGCGAAAGCATATATAAAATGTTTATAATTTTTCTGATTCTGTGAGACAATGCACGGTGTTAACCGCATCCCTCGGGAGGAAAATAATGAAAAGTACGAAAATTTCTATAATCTAATCTGGGCAGCCACTTGTAGCTGATATCAGGGCGGACACGATTTGTCGTGGTGGTACAACACGGATATTATTACGGCTTAGAATCACGATCTCAACATTCAACAAGTTGCCGTATTCAAATTGACATCTTTAAGAAACGAAACAGGACTTCCTAGTGTAAACGACATGACGCATACTTCTTTTATAACCTGTATACGAGTATATACGGTCTGATTTACAATTCGTGGTTCGAAAGATTCTAGAAATACTTGTATATAACCTTATCAAAAACCGGTATTCAGCCAAAGTGTAACCGTTTCGCAAATATTGAAACATATGCTAGGAATATACTACTAATATTATACACGAGGCCATTCGTGGCGCAGGCAAGCATGCAACTATACGCGACTGGTTGTAAGTTCGGTTCCCATTCGAGGAAATGAAATATTTTACATTTTCATTTCCTCGCTCTGGTAAACGAGACAAAGCACGGTATTGAGTTCTGCCACTCAAATAGCACTGCCTCCAGAATACGACGTAAAGTGGGGAACAGGGAGGAAGTGTCTTCTTCCCAATCTTCCCAAGTTGCCTCTATATGTACTAAAAAATATATTATGTGCCTTGTTTGCTATGTTTTTTAACGACAAAGATTATCAACTTACTTCATGTTCATAGTACTTAAAAGAATTTAAATTACATTTGTAATTCGTGAAAATGTTAAATTTTCATACACCGCAATAAAATGATAAATTAAAAATCGCACTTTCTTCTTACATTTCTAATGAAATAACTAAATAGAAATCTGTGAGAAGGGAGAGAAGAAGAAGAAGAAGAGAGTATACCTAGGTGGTACCTATAAAATTTAACATTCATCAGTATATCCACTTTTGTTACAACAGCCGTTCAGCTTCGGGTTCGAGATGACCCACTTTTTCTATATCTAAACCTCAATGTTTACTATAAGCAGTTCCAAACAACTTTTTGTAGTTCAAAATTTAAATATATAATATATTTACATCACGAAGCTATATCTTTTTATATTAAATTAATAAGCCAGGTGATAATAATTTAAGTTTTACACCTAATTACAATATAATAAACTTGGAGGTATAAATTTATAATATTGCAATTGGATTAGATAGCATGTTAATAAAAAAGTAAAATACATACATAATAATAAAAGTAACCAATCGCAATTGGTATTGTCTGAGAAAGAATAGAAACACTACTTTTTGGACTTCGAATGTTTAAGCTTCGAGGTCCATTACAACTAAATGAACGTAAAGTGGAGGACTGAAGTGAAATATCATTATGATAAGAAAGAAATCAGTCGTGGCGTAAGGGCACAAGCGGGTTGTGGGTTCGATTCCTACACAAGGAAATGAATTTTTTTATACTTTCATTTCTTTGCTCTTGTAAAGAGACAAAGTGCGGCAATAAATTTCGCCGCTCAACACGCAATGCTTGCAGAATTCGGCGGAAAGTAAGGAAGTGTCAATGTGTAAATATAGGAATATATGTATGTAATAACATAAGTCTAGTTCTAGGTAATATCTACAAAAAAAAGTATTAAAAGAAATGTAAAAATAACAAAAGGATCCGACCATAAGTCTGTAGTGTAAGTAAGAATTAAAATAAAAAAAAATGTGTAATAGGGACGGAGTGTCAAAACACTAGCTTCCCAGGTTCCTTCTGCCCACTCTGCTACACTATACACAAGATACAACGTGAACCGAAAAAAAGAAAGTAACGACCAAAACCTTCCCCTTACTAAAGTATTTAACGGTGAAAAATAAGCCCATTAGCAACGCCACATTAGCGGTAACGTTTCTTTATTGCAAAGAGAATATATAATAATACTTGGAGTGGCCAACTTGGAAGTCGTTAAATGGATTACGTAGCCGAGTTGGTCGATGCAGGAAAATCTCCTGTAAAATGGAGAAACGCTCTGAAGGGTCAAACAACACGTGACTCCGGCGCCAACACACAATGATACAAACACTTGCTCTCCTGCCCAATCTCTCCGTCTGCCTGCACGCTTAACTATCGGATTAAAGCAACCAATAAGCAGTCAGCGTGGCCACACATTGGCCAAAGAAGATCCCAAATGAAAACATTCGAAAACTAAATAACCTACAAAATTTTTCTTATATTAAGATGGTTTCTGATACATCAACATATAACTATTTATATCAAAATGTATCAAAGTCAAAATCAAAGTGTATCAAAGTATAGAAGAATTTTTTTCCGTCACTTTGTACCGTCACGTCCGTCACGTTTAACGTCACGTCTTAAAAAACCTCTGTAAAGTGATACCTGCCAGTGTATCGCGATGATGCAGGGTAAACTACATAAACGAAACCACATAAACTTCAATAATATGGGAATAAAAGGTAGTTGAAAGTTTTATATATACATATAAACATAAAGACCTGAACACTCATGAGGTATTATACTCGTTATTACGAATACATATTACCTAAAGAAAATTGAAACATAAAATGGATTCATATTTTATTTGTATAAAGTTAGTTGTTTATAATAAAATGAATACTACTAACAATAAGATATTATTTTTACCTTTAAATTTGTTTTGTTAAGTTAATAATAAATAATATCTAAGTAATAAAAAGAAAGTTCTCTGAGATTAAACGTTATAAAATTACATTAATATGTGTTGTAGTAAATTTTCTCCCACGGCTCGTTTCGCTTCCATAGATGAAAATTTAACGTCAGCGTTGCTACTACGTAATTGTAATTGAATACGAAGAGTGATAAAGACACCATAACAAAAACTTGAACTACACAAAAATATAATATAAAATTAAAATAAATCAGCTTTACACAATACCCCATATACAGCAGGGACGGCAGATGGAACAATAGTGTTAAGACACTCCGTTCCCCACTTTCAACGAATTTAACGAGATATTGCGAGTTGAGTGGCGGAAGTCAACGCCAGGCTTATGCCCTAGTGCTAGAGCGAAGAAATGAATATAATAATTAATAATTCATTCCCTCTAATCAGGATCGAAACCACGACCGTTGCGCTACAGTAACACCTTTGTGCCTCTGCGACACGACGCCCTCACATAATAGATTCGAGAGAAAGAAGAACTCATTATCTCGAATAGTAATATTCCCTTGTAATATAATCGACTTTGAAAGATAAAATGTCCATAGAAATTGTACATAAAACGTCGTTAGTAGGTACTGATCGGGCGTCAACAAAAAAAATCTTTAAGTATTTTTTTTCTTTATTTAGCAACTTTTCGCTAAAACTAGGTCTGACTATTAATTTAGAACAAAACGTCAACTCCCTCATTGAGAGTGCGTTCGTTATTTTTCAAAACAAAACAAATTAAGGTAACCCAGTTGAGAGGAGGACCGTTGTGCACGTCACTTTCACCCAGCATCCGCAGACACGTGTTCAAATACGACACCGCCACGAGGACTTTCGAGAGAAATATATAGTTACGTTGCTTAATTTAGATGTAAATCTTACGAAAGGTTAAATATTCACATGCAATAAGTTACGTAAAATATTACCAGTATAATATTAATTATAAATTTATGCTATGTTACAGGAAACATGTACATCATGCATTAAGATTTAAAATTTTAGAAGTTCTATTTTCACACTGTATCTCGCATATAACAGGATAGGCAAAGGGAACCTAGGGAAGGAAAGTATTAAAACACTCTGTTTCCCACTTTCCATCAAATATCTCAATACTCATTCCCTCGAATGGAAAGCCAGAAGTCGAAGCCAGGGCCATCGCGTTTATAGCTACACCACTGACTTTTAAAAACTAAAGGTAAAACTCTATTAGAAACAAAAAAAAATGTAAAAAGTTCAAAAAGTCATTCACCTATCCACTAAGGCAATATAAATTCAATAAAAAAATAGGCCATTAAATATTTGTTTAAAATATATGCAGCCGGTGTGGAGCAACTAATCACATCTAGAGGCCTGGGAAGCCAGATGCGGAAACGCTGTCCCTTTATGGAAATTGCTTCTCAATACTACTTCAACTTGCATGGCATGCGTGCCTTGCATAGTATATGCGACTGTGGACCTAGCATATATTAATGTAGTTATACTAGAATAATTTACGTTTTTTTTAAGCTTCACACTGTATCTGTAAAGGGACCTGTGAATTTAATATAAGACACTCTGTTGCAATTCTCTACTCTTCGTCGAATTCTGGAATTGAATGGTGGAATTCAACCCCAGACACCAGAGCAAAGGGTTCCTCGAGTGGGAAACGAACCCACAACTTGTAGCGTTTACAGTTGCACTGGCCTCAACGATAAAGTGAAGCATAAAAAAAATATATTCTTTACAGTTTATTGTATCATTATTTATAATAACACAAATGGAAATGGCTTTATCACTCCATTTAGAGTTTAGTGCTGTATTAAGATATCTGCGGGTATATGTGGGAGCCTTTATTAAACAGCATTTAGTTTCACCTACCAATAAACGATAGCCAAAACAAATATTTACCTACAAGCAGAATCTTAATAGTAATTCCGCTTTTCCAATTCTAAATACTTATCTTTATTAAACACAAGCCTATATTTAAAAATGTCATATATTATAATTAAAATCCAGAATGGTTACCCTCTTCTCAAAACTTGTTTCATTCAATTGTATTTAAACTCGCCTACATGATCAAAGTGAATCGCAATACGTGAATCTACAAAGCTTTTATTTTTGTTAATATTTATTTATATTCTTAACATACATTAAATTTAAATTATTTTTAAAGATTACCTTTTTGGGACTCCCTAATATGATATCTGAAGAAAACGACGGTTATATTAAAAGTTGAGTGTCAGGTTAGCGTATTTATATATATTTATAGCGTATAGTTTCTATTGCAACATGTACATGTACAGAAAAATATCTTCTAAGCGATGTTATATTAGTAAATATACAACTTTTACATTATTTTGTGCCGTGTGATCCCGGCCTAGAATAGGATCATCCTGGTACTGGTGGTGTCGTAAGAGGCGACTAAAGTACGTGTGGTAGAGTCACGTCGCCAGCAATGGCAACACGCATGGGCATACTCGACCGGATCATTACCACCCCCGGCATTTAAAACCGGCGTGAAGTAGTGGCTTTATGCTACTGCGTTTCGCATCAGGTAATGCCGGGCCCCGGCGCCCAACCCATCTTAAAGGCCGGCAACGCACCTGTAGCTCCTCTGGGGTTGCACGAGGCCGTGGGCGGCGGTAATCACTTACCATCAGGTGACTCGCACGCTCGTTTGCCGTGTCTGTTCCATAAAAAAAAAAAAAATTTAATAACACAAATACCAAACATATTTTAGTCAGTGAATCCACAGAAACTATTATTATATTAATAACGCTTTAAAACTTCGCGGAAATCCTGTGACTTACTTCAAATACATAATTATTTATAGCATCTTATGAATCATTTTGAAACCTGTCAAATTCGCAATACGCACAAACAAATAATTCGAGACAAAATCCTGTTAATTAAATTAAAAAACTAAATTCGGACACTAACCGAGTCAAGGGGTAATATGAGAGAATATAGAGATTTCTATTCATCGTCGTATACTTGTAAGTGTAAACCATGTTCCATCCGCCCTAGTTGCGCGCCTCTCAAGCCTCAACGTCGTTTCGTACGAGAAAAAAAAACATGAACTTTAAGTGTCAAAACTCTTGTAAAAAGTGACTGACACTTTGAAAACTACCTACTACTACGAGCTTAACATGTTATGAGTTTTTTTTTATATGTAGTTTTTCTTATTTTCATATTTTTATGTGCCTCTCATTTTGCGATTCAAGTATAAATTTGTAACGAGTTGTTTATTAAGAATTTTAGTTTTTCCGGTTTGTTTACATTTTAACTGGCACTATTGTGAATTGAATGTGAATTAATAAAAATACGATGTTTCGAACACTTTTCCGTTGTCCCATAATTAGATGTTCCCTCTTTTACTGTTAAAAATACTTCTTGTTTACAAATGTATTAATTATAATATAGTTTGGTATATTGTAAGGTCGCGATTGGATTTTATTAAATCAAGATTAAAGTAAATCAGCTTCACGCTGTATCCCTGCACACATCACGGCTAGACAGAGGGAACTTAGTGTTAAGACAGTTCGTTCCCCACTTTCCGCCGAGTTCTGAAGACATTGCGTGTTAAGTGGCGGAACTCAACGCCACGCTTTGCCTCAACAGCAGAGCGAAGAAATATAAATATAAATTTAAATAAATATTTCACTTCCTCGATTGCGGATCGAGCCCACAACTAGTCGATTTTAACAATTCCCGTGCGCCACGACTGGCCTCAATTGATTGATAGACCTGAAGTATTTAATTTTACAATTATTTCTTTAAGTCAGCTACATCTTGACTACACCTCATTTATCGTATGAGTAATCTTTATTCTATGTTACGAGAATCTCAAAAAAACCGAATTCCTAAGGTTCTTTACATGTACATAAGTAAAGTTTATTTCAATAGTTTTAAATACTCAATATATAATTAGAAATGATAAGAATGGAGAATGAAGAATGAGGAAATTATATTTTGGATGTGCGTAATTTACGTTATGAAACTGATTTGATAACGTCGGAACCGAACCAAATCGGAAGTTACGACCTATAGGAAGTTCAATAATATCCCTTGGATGTTACTCTGGGCTTGTTACACCTATAATGTGTAGGTTTCCACCTTTAAACTTCAGGTTCCTTTCCTCACAAGGTTTCAAAAACCTATTTATTGGTTTGTGTGTGTTATATATGGTTTCGATATTTATTTATAAATTATTAAGGTACCCACAGCTTATGTCACTTTTATAATAAAAGTGATAGTAAAGTAGGGTAAGTTGACATAATGCTGTTGTCATGAGATGATTATAATAAAAGTAATTGAGAATCAATAACAATGTGTTTGAATATAATAGTGTGTTTGTCGGTTTGCCTGTTTGTGCACACTAATATCAAAAGTGGCTTAGCTGATTTAAATGCAATTTCACTATTGTATTTTATGCCAATTTCTCTTAACATATAGTGTTTGTTTTATTTAAATCGGTTCATAAATAAAAAAGCTACACTTATATAAAGTATTTTGTTTGACAACAGTCTACACAACTACAAGATAACTATTTTATTGAATTGGCTGTAACTTTAGTTATCAATGTATGGGTAAAGTGTAGGTATTGTCTTTAAAATGATAATGTTGTTAGAGCACGAAAGTAATTCAGATTAGTAAATAAATAATTGAGTAGTTCAAGAGGGATGAAGCTGCTAGTGGTTCACTAGTCATAAATATAATTGTAAATAACCATTTTCTTTAATAAGAAAAAAAGGTTACTCAATAAATTTACAAAGAATTTTTTTTTTGTGTTAGTTAAAATTTTATTTTCATAAATTTTTCAGATATTTATGCTGTATTCATTTTAGTACACTTCAAATGGTTACACCTTGAGTGTAGATTTCATTACTTTAATATCTTCTTCAGCCTTGTGGAATTATGTTTATAAATGATGTGTTACAAAAATAAGTTGCTAGTGGCCTTTGAGAAACTGGGCTAAGGTGGTATTATTTTTTACACATAATATTATAATATAACAATGTTTACATAAGAATGGAGATTTATAATTCTTTTTTGCATAGTAAGGTAAGCAGAGGGTGACCAACCTACAATTTATACACTCTCGATTTCCCAACCAATTTTCTTAACATTGCATGTTCCTTAGAGGAACATAGAAATAGAGTATCATCATTCCACCCAGGGAGGATTGATACCCTAAAATCAAATGCTGTCCTACTGCTCCAAAATTTTATACATCAATTTGTTTTTAAATATTTAATATATATCACAACAATCACAGACAATAGTACTATTTTATTTTATGTAGAAATTATAAATATAATCTTGCAAAGATTATACTTGCAAAGTTGCAATTGTATAAATGTTTTAACACACAAAATGAATAATTTTGTATTTATATTATAATTAAACTCTGATAGTTAGTAAATATTTCAATTACTTTTGATTTGCAAAAAAAAGGAACAGAATAAAGTAATTTTAGTTCCAAATTAATAAAATGAATGAATTATTCAGTATTATTGTGAAATAATTTCTCATTATTGTTTAGTATGAGAAACAATGAGTCATTTTTATTGCTAAATGAGGCTTACCATACGACTTGCTCATGTGAGAGCTAATTCATTGTTTAGTTAGATTTGTGTAAGATAGAATTAAAAAATATTATTGATATAATGACCGACTGTTTTTACTGTAAAGAAAAATGTTTCTAACTGTTCTTATCAAGTAGAGCTTCTAAGACTGGTGTTTCATTTAATTTTAAAGTCGATATACAGAAAATTATATTTCATATTTAAATAATAAATATGATATACACAAAAAAAAACTCTTTTTAAAGAATCAAAGTTAACTTAAAAATGTAAAGTACATTGCAGGTAAACAATGTGAGATTGACATAAAGGTCCAATGGTTCTTCCATTCTATATTTAACATATATTATTATTATTACTCTCATTAACCATAATGTCAATCTTATACACTAACAAATAAAGGTCAGATGTAGGCTTGACCAAGCCAATGGCAATGACCCATATGATTGAGAGATATTATTGCTCCAATGTCTTACAATTGGTTATGGTTGTAAGAAACAATCAACATCAAAATTTTTTTTTTTCACACTGACATCATAAATATTTTTTTTTATTTACGATGTTAGTTGTTATAATAATTTAAATGTTTTTGTAAAATTTATTTAAATATCTACTATAAATGAATTGGAATATGTTCATTCAATTAAATAAATAAATATTAAAGTGAATAAAAATATATTAATTGATATTAAAACATGCTAAAGACCATTCCTATAGTATGAATCATATTTCCCTACAGTACAGATTTATAATCATAAAATGTACACAATACCTGAGTGAGCAAGTCTTCTGCCAACCAAAGGGCTGTCTAATAGGAGTCGGCGGAGCGACCACCGGCCCAGGACTCCGCCACCCCAGCCGCAGCCTCCACGGCGCATCCCTTCGCGTTCCACCATCACAACACTTAATTCATTACACTACACAAATATCGTCAAAGTAAGCTTCGCACGCTTGACGTCAATTACAAACTACCGTTATAAATCATCAGAGATTGCTCAGACCTCTTTTCACAAGTAAATGTTGAGTAACAGTATACTTGCAAGGTATTAAGAGAAAGTTCCGATGGTCCGACGAATTATGAGATGCAATCAGACGGGTAGATTGCAGACTCCCATTATGAAGTGTTTTGTATTCGTTTCGATAAATTATCAAGACAAAATGAAACTTTGATTTAAAACAATGATTTTATAATCACACTACTATGATGGTAAATGTTTAGATTTCTATACATTATTTCCAAAATAAAAATATTACTGAAGCGTCAACACCTCGTCGAACAACGCCACTTATAAATTCTACCTTGGAGCTACTTTCGGATGATAAAATCTGTTTCCCGTTCAAATGTCAAATGAAAATTTGAAGTTCACCATCAAGTGGATAACATGATTACCAGTACAAAAAAATCATGAGCAAATAGTTAATTATTAATTAATGATATGTTAAGATATACTTGAAAACGTATATATTAAAAAATATTTCGAGTAAGTAAACAATTTAAATGAAATTATATTATTTGTCATTATATATTTTTAGTCTGTTTTGTGGTCTATGGTCATCAAACATGTACACCACAGATTAACAATAAGCTACAGACTAACTATAAATATTATCGCGATTTGGCATCGCGCTAGTGCCATCCAGTTGAAACATCCGATCGGAGTTTAGTCTACAAGTTAATCTTTAATATATATTTCAGTATAGATATATTAAAAAAAAAAAAAAAAATCAGCTTCACGCTGTATCCCGCACACTGCAGGGTAGACAGAGGGAACGTAGTGAAAGACACTCCGTTCCCCGCTTTCTGCCAAATTTCGGAGGCATTGCGTATTAAGTGGCAGAACTCAACGCCGCGATATATTAGTAGATATATAGATATATTAGTTAAAGTAATTCTGTTTCTTATTCTGTTATGCGTTTATATGCATATATATATATATATATATATATATATATATATATATATATATATATATATATATATATATATATAACAAAAAATATCTTTGAATTTCGATTCAACCATAAGATATAAAAAAAAAGATAGTTAATTTTATATTTTATGCATAACTCCTGTTGCACTATAAGTTATAATAGAAAAAAAAATGTATGACAGATACCTAATGACAGCCAAAGCCGCACGATAAATGTCAAAAGTAAAGCTCCCTCGGCCGTGATCACAGAGGCCGTGATTTATTTTGTTAGTTTGTTCTACTCTATTTATCTTTCCATGTGATACAAATAATTAAATTGCTATTGTATACATTCTACCATTGACATCACAGTCTCTTTTGTTTATAGGGATTTTTGTAAAGGAAAAAGGAATATTGCAAGTCTTTTGTTAGATGACTGCAGGCAATTAATCAGCGGTTAATGCAACAATAAGTTAAAATATACATTTAAGTATATATTAAAAATGTATTCATATCATATAAAATTATTAAGCTTAGCGTTTTTGATAAGTTGTGCATTTTGTGAGAATAAGTACAGCCAAAAAGCTAATGAGAAAAAAAACAATGAAGTAGATTTTAGAAAATTAGAGAAACCATTTCGGATGAGTAAATTAAATATTTTATGGACAAAAGCCCAGTTGGTAAGCTTTTATTACGCATTAATTAAAAATTATCATTAAAAAGTAATTAAATTACGAAAAAACAAATATTTACAAATTTAAGTATTGTTAAGAGATTTTCTATTATTTCATATTGAAGCGTCTTACGGAACCAAAACTGAAATCATTATATAGTGATTTGATGATTCAAGACAAAGAAGAAATTATACATAAAAGAGTAAAAAGTGAAGGAGGTGACAAGGAAGGGTTTAAAGAAGCAGATCTTAGAAGAAAGCTCACAAATATTATGAATGCTTATGGATTACGAGAACACTTTGATGATGCACCTAATGCCAGGCAAAAACAAGATCCTGTAAGATTACCTATATTTTTTATTATTTAGGCCATTCCAGTATAAAGTGATACAAATTGACTATATGTCATAGTTTTTGGTTCCTTTTCCGCTCAGGAGGTCTAATTATTTTAATTTCAGCATAGAATTGAATTCTACCACTCAACACATCATGTCTTGAAAAGTCAGCTAAAAAGGGGCATTGAGTATACTAAATAGGTTGTCACTTCCTACCCTGCTGTGTGTATATATATATGTTATGTTTTTGTATGTATGTTACTAGGTACCTATAAAATACTCATATTTTATGGTTATTAAGTATTCATATAAATTATTTATTTATTTAATTCATACTTTATTACACCAATTTAAATATAAAACAGACAGATGATAAAACAAATGAAAAATGATGTAAATCTGTGTGAATGCCCAATATTGTCATTTATTTTTATGATTGATATTTAAAATTAAGAGTAATGTTTAGTACAAATCAAGTTTGTCTACTACAATGTTAAAATATGTATAAATACAAAGTTCAATAGTAATAAAGATAAGGCACAACTAAGATAATTTAGTAACCAGTGCCTTATGTGTCAATGACATCTGTTTTTATACAATACTGATAAGTATTAATTAACTTTAAAATATGAGGTTTAAAACTTGGGATACAACTGACTGTCAAGACACTTTGTTCTTCACTTTCCTTCTGAAGTTAAGAAATTTTTACACTTTGTCAAAAAAAAATGAAAATTGTTTAAATATGATCATTCCCTCACAAAAGCACAAGTGTGCAACTGTAAAGGCAACGGTTATTGACTTGATTCCATTGAATTGGGGAGATGAAATATTTAATATTTTTACTGTGCAGGACACAGTGAAGCAAAAAAAAATAGTGATTGGCCCAAGTAGGGAATGAACCCACAACTATAATATGTACAGTCAAACACTGCACCACTGTGCCTTGACAGCCTGATTGTATATAAAACAAATCGAAGTATAATACCTTCAAAATAAATTCAATATATCAATGTTTTCTTAAATTATATTATTAAAATTGAAGTTCCCCATTGAAATTATATTGTTCAGTTGTTATATGTATAGATCCAAAACCTTACTACTTATATTTTAGGCATACAACTCTGCTATGGATGGCTACATTAACAAAAGTCTATTTAAAGATAAGAAGCTAAACATGTTGTGGGCGAAAGCTGAAGCTTCAGGTTTCACAAGTGAAGAGCTAGCAGCCCTAAGGGAAGAGTTCACTCACCATCAGGACAAGATAGATCAATACTATGACATACTCGCTAATATGGAGACTGGTGATCAAGAGGCAGAGGCATATAAAAGTAAGATTTTTTATTGTTATTTACAATAATATTTTTAACATCATGCTGTATCCCCCATATAGCAGAATGGACAGAGAATCAAATGTTAATACTCTCCATTGACTTACCATAAAAAATTATATATATATTTTTATCAATTGTTAGTTTGCGTCGTCTTTTTCCATAAACAAAAAAATCTAATTAACAGCCTCTTAATAAATGAATTAGCATTATTTGTTACTTTTTAACTAATGTCAATAAAATAAAATTTCGCACCTAATGATGATTTATCTTGAGAGGGTGATTGATTATATCTTTTTGCCGTGTGATCCCGGCCTAGAATAGGATCATCCTGGTACTGGTGGTGTCGTAAGAGGCGACTAAAGTACGTGTGGTAGAGTTACGTTGCCAGCAATGGCAACACGCATGGGCAAAGAACCCAGTTTTAAGATTTTTCACTTTCACTTTCCGCCGAGTTCTAAAGGCATTGCGTGTTGAAGAAATGAAAATATAAATGTAAATATATATATATATATATATATATATATATATATATATATATATATATATATATATATATATATATATATATATATATATATATATATATATTTCATTTCCTCGAGTGGGGATCGAACCCAAAACCGATGTCGATTTTACAGTCACACTTTGTGCCCCTGCGCCACACATGGCGTCTCACGCCTAATAAGTGTTATTATAAAAAATTAAAGATATTTTAAAATTTTGATACCCAATCTGAGAAGATTGATGAGTCCGTAAAGTGATGTTGGCATACTTCTATAAATAACATAATTAGATACAATTGTCTGTGTTCTAAATTAAAAGATTGTTTGTGTATCTTCGTTTAAAATACATTTCAAGAAATACTGTCTTAATAAACCGATTTATTTACAGCAAGAAATAATATGAAACAAAGATAATATATGACATAATTTTACTTTTTGATTTGTTTGAAATTGCCCAATGTATAGTGTGTGAATTGGTAGTTACTAAGTATTTTGGGTTTTGCTCATATCAAATTCTAAATGCCGTAGGTAACTATTGTCATAATAGAATATTATTATGGAAAATGGATTATTCAACACAATTAGGACTTTTCAATTAGAATCAGTAGTTTCAACGCGTTCAACCAAACATACTCAAACTTAAGTTTAATATCATATCAGTAGAAACATATGTGACAACAAAAATATATTTTTCTAGATGCAGTAAACGAAGAAGAAATGGAAAAGTTCAATGACATCAACTATGATCGTTATAACAACGACGATGAGAACGTCGACAAAAACTTCGTCGATAAGGCCAACTTGGTGCGGGAGAAACACCGCGGCTTGAGAGACGGTTACGATAGACTGCAACGACTCACTGCGAGAGGTTGTTATGATAAAGTATTTTCTATTGTTTTAATTTATATTATCTGTTATATTTTTTTAAAACAAAACGTAGCGGAATTGTAACCTGATATTCCCATTTATTTTTACGTTTCCTAAAAACAGTAAGGTGACTAAACTCAGTGATAATGAATTATTTATCAAAACAATAATTGTTGGCAGGTCCCAACAACAAAGAGTTCATTGAACCGAAAGTGCAAGGACTGTGGCGTTTGGCGGCGGCGGCTAATTTCACAGTAGACGAACTGGCCTCGTTGAAGGTAAACAAATTAAATTTAAGCATTTTGTTTCCTACGAAGCCTCTTACTATCCGACAGCTTCTAAATGCTCTGTGCACAGTATCATTATTTTTAGCGTATGCGTGTAAAAGAGGGTAGATTTAGGTGAAAAAGATGATAAAAGCAGTGGAATTGTGTCAATTGGGGGCAATTGCATGTTGGCAACGGCCCTTATTGGAAGGAGTGTGGTAGTGTGAAGTATCGTCGTACTAGTGTGAAGCATCGTTAGTAGGTGATACATATCACTTATTGCAATCACGTGGTATCCCTTTCCAAATATTTTAAAAACATATAGACGATGTGTGTATTTATCGTGTATTTTAAAAACTATAACCGCTTCCGATTTCTAACATTATATTATATTTAATAATTTATATGACTTTTAAGTGAAAAAAACTTAAAATATCTAGTGATACTTTATGTTGTTCTCAAAATCATAATTTTTTTCTGTTGTCTCACTATATTTGTGTATGAAAAAATAAATTTTCAATAAATTAATAGCATGCACCATTATTGGATTTATTGGATTATGCCATTGCGTATAAAAATATAAATAAGTCATGTTATTATATATATTTTTTTTTGCTTCACGCTTTATCCCCATATGACAGATGCAATCTTGCATTAAGACACGCTGTTTCTCGACAACATCCAATTATTATTTATACATCGCGCTGCGGCGTTAAGTGCTACCACTCGACAAGCATTAGTCGCTCATTTGAAAATAATTCATTAATGACCTACTGGGAATCGAACACACAATCATCGCGTTTACGATCCAACAAACTCCCACGGCCTTTATTTGTAATAAAAATAATAATTTCGTTATTTTCCCTAATATTGTCTAGAGACAATAATGTTATATTGTCCGCCACTAGGTAGAGCTCCACCACTACGAGACTCGTCTGCTGAAGCTGCGCACGCTGCACGCCGACGAGGCGGCCAACTTCGATAAACATCGTAGTAAGGTAGTATCGTAGTAAGGAGGATTTCTCTGTATTAAAACACAACCAAATCCAACTCGCCCAACTTAAGTAGTAAAAATAAAGGCTAATGTCAAAATATTGCATTCCCCACTTTTTGTCTCATTTAAGTGCGTGCTATAATAACCAGAATAGAAGAAGTGAATAGTTTAAATACAATTACTCTTTTCAATTGGATTCAAACCTATAAAAATATATTTTTTATATTTAATTTAGCCTTTTATTATAAATAATTATAAGAATTATTTTAATCGATTTTTCTGTCTCTGTTTGAATTTTGTATCTTTATTATTAAATAAAATAAATAAATAAATAAATCAGCTTCACGCTATATCCTGCACACTGCAGGGTAGGCAGAGGGAACGTAGTGAAAGACACTCCGTTCCCCACTTTCTGCCGAATTTCGGAAGCATTGCGTGTTAAATGGCAGAACTCAACGCCGCGCTTTGCCTCGACACCAGAGCGAAGAAATGGAAATATAAATTTAAGTAAATATTTCATCTCCTCGAGTGGGGATCGAACCCACAACCAGTCGGTTTACAGTCACACTTTGTGCCGCTGCGCCACGACCGGCCTTTATTATTATCGATACTTTAATTTTGTATCTTTGCCATTTGGCTTGAGCAATTGTTTCTATATTACTTCTATGCAGAAGTTCCCGTAAAGTAAAGTAAAGCTCCTCCTCCAACGAGTTAATTTTGTTATATTTTTTTAGCATTTTTTAATCTTTAAAATATATTAATAATTTAAATTCAACATTGGTTTACAGATTGCAGCACCCGGCGACAAGATGGACCACTTTGCCGACCACCAGCAGATGATAAAGAAGCACTCTCGTAAAGTGGAGAAGTTGCACGCGGAGATCGAAGGGAAGATCATGGCCAGACATACTGAACTATAAATGTTATATATAAAGAAGTTTACTATCTAAGTGAATGTTTAACTGTAGATTTATATGGGAATTCCAAAGAAATTCATGTATCAAATAAAATGAGTTAAAAATATTAAACATAAACAATTTTATCAAGATTTTTTTGGCGATTTTGTGGAAAATATTCTTCCAAGATATTTTATATATAAAATGAATCTCTGATATTATTTTCTTAAATAAACAATTATTCAAAAATATAGTTTCTGTCTCAATTTATGCTGTTTTGAAGTTAAAAAATACATATAACAAATTTTTTTCCTTTAAAAAAAAATTAAGTAGGTATTCTTATATAAAGCTTTTAACTAAATATCCTTTTAAAATATATAAAATATAAATATAAATTGTTGGTATAATTAAAAGTAATCAATGCAAATGAACAAGTAAGAAGGCCCTATTCAAGAAGACACTGTAACAGTTTCAATAACGGTTTATTTGCCTAGAACTTACCGCATATCCTGCTTTAGTCATATTCGAGACGCTATGTCCTCAGTAATAATTTACTTATAAATATACACATTACCCAAATATACCTAACAATCATAATAATAATAAAAAAATATAATTAAAAAAAAATTTAGGTGGCATTAAAAACACCAGTGATTACAGTGCATCAATATATGATATTTAATCTTCATGTACAAGCAAATTTATTATTACACGTTTAATGTCGACGGTCAGCAACTCCACAGCGGGTCGTCGCGCGCCATACACGAACGGAACGGAATCACATTCCAAGCGGCCTACGTCCGGAGGGCCCCCGACACGCTCGCATCAGTCGGTCGAACAGTATAAGGACTCTTCTCGATAGGATCATTTCTCTATTATGTATATAGATAATCTGTATAATATAATTCTTTCTCACTAATATCTACACCGTTTCCAAGGGTTACAATTATATATAAACCTCGTGGGGATAGTTGCGGCTGCCGACGCTTAGTGGCTCCACTTGCTCCAGGCTTGCTGTGGGGACGAAATATATATATACTTTACTAAAGTACCGTCAATAAGAAGATAGTAGCATTCTACGTATGAAGAACTTAGAATTCAATTTTTATAAAATATAAAAAAATCAATGAAATCCAAATTAGTATTTATTTTTATATATCTTTATATTGAGGCCGGTCGTGGCGCAGTGGCACAAAGTGTGACTGTAAACCGTCTGGTTGTGGGTTCGATTCCCACTCGAGGAGATGAAATATTTACTTAAATTTATATTTCCTTCCTTATTTATTCGCTCTGGTGTCGAGGTAAAGCGCGGCGTTGAGTTCTGCCACTTAACACGCAATGCCTCCGGAATTCGGCAGAAAGTGGGGAACGGAGTCTTTCACTACGTTCCCTCTGCCTACCCTGCAGTGTGCGGGATACAGCGTGAAGCTAATTCTTTATGTATTTATTTAGTATACATATTTCCATACTATTGCATTAACTGTCATCTGGCTATGATTTTTAATTCAACATTCTGACAATGGTTTCTTGTTTTTTTGTTTCTTACATAAATGTCCGACACCACGGAGTCTTATTTGGACTCACCTATTAAATTATTAAAATTTTTTGTAGGACAGTCTAACAACGTCTCGGGAAGATAAATGAGTTTCATTTCCCGCTCCGGCAAAACAAAACGCGTTAAGGTCCCTCACCTGTTTGTCAACAGCGTGATGCTGCTGGTCCCAATGGTGGTGGTCGGGCGGCGGCATGTAGGGCATGGGCATGCTGTGTATCATGGAGAGGGCGGCGGCGGTTGCGCCGGCACCCACCGCGCCCACTCCCCCCACAGTGCCGTACGCGTCGCTGCCCACGTTCACGCCGACGCCCACGTTCACGCCCATGTTAGTTACGTTTTGCTGTTGAATTGAACATTACATTTTTTTATTTTGTTCCAAATTTAGGCTTACAATTCATTTAACGTTCGGATTTACTTAGAAAAAATCTTTTCTAAGCAATCGTCCTTGTGTAGCGGAAATTTGAAATAATCTCCCTAGTGATAGTCACAAAATTTTATTTTTAGGTTTAGTGAATGTTAAACCTATTATTTCCAATATTCCAACAGAAAGTATGAGCTTTATGTTAATTGACCAATACAAAAGAGAAGAAACGGTATATATGAATAAAGGATGTTGTGAATTTATAAATTAGATGCTATCGTGTTCAAACGAATTATGTTCATTTTCTTTTATTGACAAGAAAAGTTTGGTTGATTTCCTATACTTTGTAAAGTTGGAAAACAACTGTCTCAATACACGGTTTCCGATACGTGTTATATGATATAAAACTAAAAATAATCAATAAACATTAACATGTCTTGTTAAGATTCTACCTTCTTGCCCTACTAGAAGCAAGATAAATAGATAAAAAAAAAAATTACAAAAGCCCACCTGGTATCTATCATGGTCGGTGCGGTGGTGGTGGGCATGCATCCAGTCATCAGGTGCTGCCAGCTTCCACGCGCGCTCCGTGCCTATTGGGCGGGGCTTGCGTTCCTCTTCCTCACCCCAGCCCACGCCTACCGAGTTGACGCCTACGCCCACTCCCACGTTACGGTCGATTAGGGACTGGAACAATAACAATTTGAAATAATTTATATTATCTAATACTTTAGTTTTTAGAATGCTCTTTTCCAATTAAAAAATCGAATTATATTAAATTAAAAGTCTTCTTGAGGCCAATCGTGGCGCAGCGGCACTAAGTGTGACTGTAAAATCTACTGGTTGTGGGTTCGATTCCCAATCGAGAAGATGAAATTTCTCAAACAGCATCACAAGCAGAAGTTTAAAAAAAAAGGTAAACAATGATTTGCAATATTTTATAAGATTCATATATAATATTAGCGACAATTACGAATTAGATGTTCACTTAGGGAATTTTTTGTACATATTTAGAAATATTATTTATTATATATTGAGTAGACAAAACATGGCGTGCAATGGCGGCGGTCAATTTTACATTAAAAAAAGACTATACAATAAATTAAAATATGAACCTGGTAAGGATGGCCGAGCGTCATTTTGGGCTGCGCACTCGGCGGGTACAGCGGCAGCATGGAGTTGATGTTGCCACCGCTGCCGCCGGGGAACAGTTGCTGTTGCAAAAGTTGCTAATTAGAGAATGGATAAAAGGAAATTTTTATTAATATGTTCTATTTATATTCAATAAAAAGCAGCAAAAATTAAATCAGCCTCACGCTGTATTCCGCATACAGCAGGGTAGGCAGAGGGAACCTAGTGTTAAGACACTCCGTTCCCCATTTTCTGCCGAATTTTGGAGGCATTGCGTGTTGAGTGGCAGAACTCAACGCCGCCCTTTGCCTCGACACCAGAGCGAAGAAATGGAAATATAAATCTCCTCGAGTGGGAATCGAATACCGATAACCGATAACACTATAAGAAAATATCAAAGAATTATAATAAAAAACTAAAAGAAATCCATTTGAATCGGTTAAAATTTATCATATTTTAAATTATAGATGTGACAGTCGATTAACTTTTCTAATGTTTTTTGCATTTTCGCTTCCCTTATTTCGATGCGTTTTAAGTGCTTTCCCGTTTGTTTGATATATTCAACAACCGCTGCTTTTTAACCAGTCGTGGCGCAGGGCACAAAGTGTGTATGTAAAACCGACTAGTTAGGTATTTGAAATATTTACTTAAATTTATATTTCCATTTCTTCGCTCTGGTCTGGAGGCAAAGCGCGGCGTCGAGTTCTGCCACTCAACACGCAATGCCTCCATAATTCGGCAAAAAGTGGGGAACGGAGTGTATTATCACTAGGTTCCTTCTGTCTATACTTCTGCTGTGTGCGGGATACAGCGTGAAGCTGTTTTATTAATATTATTATACAACGGCCCTCACCTGTGTAGCATGTTTATGTTGCTGTTGCATCAGCGTGTGTCGCTGAGCAAAGTCGGGCGCCCGCGGGTTTAGGCGCGACACGCCCTCCACGCCCACGAAGCCCATGCCCAGTGAGCCTGACACGCCTGGCACACCTGACACCCCGGGTCCGGTCTGCATGCCCACCTGTCGAACATATTTATTAATGTATAAACATGATGTCACAAGTACAATGTCATAGGCGGAACGATTATTTTACAATAACAATTGTAAACCCCCGACAGCGTCTGTCTAGGGTTCAATTCCTACTCGGGTGAATAAATTATTCATTTTATCGTTCAGGTAAAAAGACAAAGCGCGGCGTTGAGTGTCGCCACTCTCCACATCCAATGTCTAGAACATTCGTCAGTGCACAGGGTAACGGAATGTCTTGACGGGTAACCGGTAAATAAATTTTACTTATTCAAAACCATTTCATTGCATAGCAAATACACTTTTTGTCCTTCCTGTCTGTAGAAATGAAATTAGTTTTAATTGAGTGGTAACTAGCTAACAACTATTGTTTTAACGACCATAAAATGAAAAACTTGCCATCATATTATGTCCATTGCGGGAGTTGTCTTGGAAAATTGGTCCATTTCGACTTAGCCCACTCATATCCATTGCATTTACAGCATTGCCTGTAATATAAAAATAATGACATTTTTTAGTAGAGATATTCCAAACACTTGTAAAGGTTTTTCCTGTAAAATCATATTCGATTTTGATGTATTCGAAACAAAATAGAAACTGCCTGGCTGTCTTTCCAGTACGGGAAAAATAAAATATAATTTACAGTCCTGCTTGTTTTTGAATAAAGAATCATCATTTAAATTTGAATATAGGTCTTAATTTGAATAAAAACGTTAATTTAAAATTGAATTAACATATTTTTTCTGTTTATTCATGCAATCATTCCTTGAACATAGATCTTAATTCTAATTAAACTGTACAACACTCACCAATGGGCATGGGGTGGTAGGGCGGCGGCGGCGGCGGCGGCGGCGTGGAGCCGTGCGAGGACGTGCGCGAGCACGGCGAGCAGCCCCCGCCGCCGCCGCGGTAGCCCGGCGCCTTGCTCGCGTCCACCTGCGGCCAGTGCTTCGCGATATCAATATACACGAAATTATATTACCTAATTACGTTCAATGTCTGTACATAGTAGGCATACGCACAGATAATTTAATGCACCACACAGCGTATTTGTCTAAATACGAAACATTTGCATGTTGAATGTTGCACTTGGACGTACCAGAATGAGAAAATGAAAATAACTAATTCATTTATTGAATATAAATAGTCAATTTGATGTATAGTTTTCCATTTTTATTATTAAAACATTTAAAACATACAATAAACGTCCATAGGTAAAAGTGAAATATTAATGTAAGTAAGAAGAGTAATGTAATAATTATAGATGTATGAGCGAGTGAATATTTACATAAATAAATAAAAAATGCATATAAATAAATACCTGGGGAGTAGGCAGATCGACGTTGTGGTCGGCGGCGCCCCACATGGCGGCCGCGCCCACCGACAGGTCCTTGAACAGCGAGTACTCCTGCGCGCCGCCCGCGCCCGCCGCGCTGCTGGCGCTCGGGCACGACACGCTGGCGGTCACCTGCGGGTGGCAGACTATATTGAAACAACTATTCGATTGCCACACCAGGGACGGACCCGAATGAGACCTATATATTAATCGGAGAGGATTACACTAAATGATTTCCCACCGACGTACGCCTGAACTTTTCAAGTAAGTTTTAGAATAATTCAACAGTAATTATTGTGTGTATTTAATTTTAAATAAAATTATTACCTGAGGCGTGGTATTAATGTGGAGTGCTGAAGATGAATTCACTGGTATGTCTTCATTGCTCCAAGTGCTCGAGTTATCAGGACTTAGCTGTAAAAAACATTTCGTTATATAAATAATAATAATAAAATATAAATTAAGTGAGCTACGGTTTACGAGTCGGGGCCACATTGACGTCAGCTGTAGATTGTGCAGATTTGATTCTAGGAAAATTTTTACTTATAATTATCTTCTGTCTGCAAATACATGATAATAAGATTGAGCAATGAGCATAAGTAACGAAAGTCTGACTCCAAAGCGGCAACGACTCGTAGACCGTAATATATATATAAACAAGGCATATACATTCTCATCTCTCATTATGGTGATAAAATTATTGCTCTAGCTTTTACGTGTTTTCCAACATGAAGCAGGGGAGGCGGAGAAAACCTATAGTATCAAGACACTCATTTCTCCACACTCCTGCCTAATTGCGAGAGATATTTAGTGCCGTAACTCGACGCTACAAATATGAAGCATGTCTAATATAATCACAAAATGTTTTACCTGTAAAATATCATTATGCTGCCGTATAACAGGTCGTGGTTCTTCCTCAGTCTTGGCCGGGGGTGAGTCGCGTGCTTTGAGAGGGGAGGCGGTACCAGCAGGTGCATTGTTGCTGGGTGCTGGGCTGCTTGGTATCGCCTGCGGATCGGATGGCATAAGTAAATAAACACTTTATTTCAACCACAAATTGCTGTATATATAAAGATAAATACAAATAAACAAATAACAAGAAGAAACAAATAAATTAAATATTATTATGGCAAAATTAGTAATTTTCTTGATTATTTTGAACTATATTATAACAAGTGAACAGCAATGTGACGTTCAAAAAGGTATACACCGCTTATTATTATTCATAGATATATTATAATTTATTAATGAATTTATAAATTAGAGCAGTTTATAAATACGGGCCTTGGAGTAAATGTCATATAATACACACAACGCATTTAAAGTTACCAAGATAACTATGACCGCAAGTGTAATGGGTTATATTGAACAAGTAACGTGATTTAACGTGGTAAAGGTAAATGGACAAAAAAAAATTTTTTTAGTAGGACTCAATGTTGTCAAGTAAACATTTTTTTTGAGCTCATGATGCAATCAATCTGCTATTTTAAGAGATATCATTTTGTTAATATATTTAAAAGGTTTGTGATGACACTATAAGGTCTCATTTACTTTGTTACATTGATATATCGTATTGTATCGCTATATTGTATCGTAAGATAATATAATTTTTTTCAGACTGTTTCTTGAATAGAAAATCCAGTTTGTTGTGAGTAATATTTTTTCTGATTTGTCATCGGTTTTGAAAACAACATTTAGCTTTAAAATAATAATATAAATAAATTGTATCATACCTGTGGTGTTGGTCTGGGCTTGGTGTCAACAGCTGGTGTGGCAGTGAGTTTAGCGGCAAACGTGTGACCACGAGCGCCCACTATTGCGCCGGTGTACGACAGCGTCTTGGCACTGGCACTGGCACTTGTGGTCACTGGCAGGTTGCACGTGGTCGTGAGCGTGGCTGTAGTAGTGGTCGTTGTCCGCTTCTCTGGCAGTTGTATGGCTGAGGAAAGAATATTTGTAAGAATTTTCTTTCGGAAAAAAATGTTGCAATTAAGATAAATTCATGCATTTGGAAGAAGCTTCCAGTAAAGCGCTGTCTCACTAAGTTATTTACATTATGCTAGGAACATTTTAATTTTGACTCGTCCAATAGATGTAAAACTGTAGACTCAAGACCTACTCATGATAATGAATTATATGATCTCTGGCAATACAGAAGGTGGAGTTAGGTTCCGACATTCAACACACGAAGGTCACTTGATGTCAAGTACATATATGCTGCTTATAATGTAAATATATATATAAATCTTTAATTAATATAAACTTCATATTTACCTTGTGCCTGCAAGCGAGGCATGGGCGGTCGCGCCGCGGAGTGCGGCTTGGTGGCGGATCGTCCCGGCGGCGTGGATCGGCTCGCGCCCAGGCCCACTATCGTGGTCGCTATGCCCACCGGCATAGTAGGCTGTAATGTTTATATTGTATAAAATATAAGTTAGCTGTTCCAAAAAAAAAATCAGTTGAGTTTCTTGCAGCGGTTCTTCTCAGGTCTGAGATGATTTGTGAACTAGTAATTAATTATTTGACGTTCAAAAAGTGAAACATCTTAATTTGAATAAAACTATTTGACTTTGGTTTCGATTAGTATTAGTAACCATAGGCTTTAGACGATAGTGTTTTTGGTTGAAATATACGTGTGGAGTTTTACACAATGAGTCTTGTTATAAGTAGTTTTAACAAATTCTAACAATTAAATTGTAAAGATCAAATAGAGAGCGTCGGTTGAAAAAATTACGATCAAAATCATGATAAATTTTGATCAAAATTATTTTCTTCGGGTTTACTTAGCTTATTCTTTATTAATAAACAGTTACAACAGACTACAATCTGAGAAGATAAATTTGAATGTTGTATGATGTTACGTATGAGGCAGTACCTTGGCGGGCGCCTGCTTGTGCGGCGCGGGCTTGGGCGCGTGCGGCGCGGGCGGCGCGGCCGGCAGCTTGGCGCGCGGCAGCAGCTGCCCGATGTCCGCCTCGGGGTCGCGGATCATGGCCGCGATCAGCTGCGCCGCCTGCTTCGTCGCCTCGGACGAGCCCCTGCGAGTTGGTGCCGTTAATAATGAAGTCACACGCTTGTGCTTTACTTTTGTAGTATTACTCAATGAAATTGTAAAACATATACAAATATACATTGCGGTGCCAAATCGTTGTAATGGTGTGAGAAGCGTTTTTTCTTTAAATTAAAAGGTCGTTTTATATTTTACTTTACTGTAATGCTGCACTCACTTGATAGTAATGATCCTCTCGCCCTGCCCCTTGACCTGCTTGTCCACCTCGATGTGCGCGCCGGTGGCGGAGCGGATGGCGTTGATGTTGGAGCCGGCGCGGCCGATCACGCGCGATATGGCGTGCGCCGCCACGCACACTTTCTTACAACTGTTTACAGAAAAATCATTTAAAAGGTTAGTCACTTTTTATTTTTATTGTTTACGTTGTATGCCGCACGTAGCTGGGTAGGCAGAGGGAATCTTGAAAATCTAGTGTTCCCGTTCCCCATTTTCCACTCTTTTTTTGTTGTGTGATGGAACACAACGCCCAGCTTTGCCTCGTTAATAGAGCAAAGAAATGTAAATATTCAATTTCAGTTTCCTCGAGTGACCATTGCCACGACCCGCCCCTGCGCCACGACTAACCTATTAGTAATTAATAGTAATTAGAAAAATTATATTTAAAATAGTATAAACAAATTATTGTATCCGGACTAGAAATCGCAGATGACAGAAATTCTTTAAGCGCACTAGACAATTTAGGCAATATCCGAGTTCTTGAAATTCTTCCTTTCATTTTTATGTCGAAAATCTTTTAAATCAAAAATCTCAAATCAAAAATCAATCAAAAATCAAAAATCGAAAGCTACAAAAACGTTAATATATTTTGTCATTATAAAAATGTAAATTAATAAATATGTAAAATAAAAAATATATTAAAAAGGTATACCCAGGTTCAAGGGTAGAGAGGGCTTGTACACTGGACTTGCGTACCACTTCCTTCCAGCCTTCCTCCCTTCGCGTTCCACTAGTGTTGCTTTTCGGAGATGTGCTCTTATTGTCACCTTCCCATCTGAGATAGTAATCAATTCTTAATATTCTTTCAGGAAAAATGTAAAAATTTTGGTTATTGATATTTACAATAATAACAAAAATACAACTTAATTGTAAAATAAGCATCTTGAGTTTCAAATCAAATGATTACAATTACAGCTGCACTATATTTATTATAAAAAAAACCATAATATTTTTGAATATTTACAAATGCTTATTTTTTTAAAATGTTAAACTAAACTTACTTATTTAGAAACATATAAAAGTTTGAACGTAGCTGGATATGAACCTGCGCCTCTTGAAAACCAAAATTTTATACATTTCTAAAAAAGTATTTTTCTTTCCTAAATGTCGAATAACACTTAAAAATATTAAAAATAATCTAAGCTTACTGATTAGTATGTATCTTCTTAGTTTTATCAGTCGCGTCGTCTTCCTTGTCCACATTGTGTCTGCTGGATTCGAACACTTGACTCTTTCGAGAACTGTTCCCATATTTAACACTGGGTAAGGTGATACTTTTGGTATCCTCCTCAGGTTTTCTGTAAAAATAAGTACCATTTATTGACTAATTATTATTATTTTTTTTTAAATTATTACGAACAATAATATACAAAATAAATATTCAATTTGATTAGTGGTTGATGTTAAATATTACTATCGTTATTTGTTTTATAATAAAATTATTTAAGTTTTTAGATTCCAGCAAACGTTTAACGTGGAATGGCGATTTTCGAACAGCGCATTGAAAATAAATTAAAATTTAATAAACTAAAACCAAATCCTCTCTCTCAAAAGTATATATTTTCAAACAAAGTAAAAATAACATTATTAACACGATTGTGACTTGAGTACTCACTAAACGTGAGAAGAACTGTACCGCTAGTTACAGGAAAATAGTCACATAGTTACATAAATCTTGACAAAATTGCGTTCCATAATACGAAAATTTAATGCTGATATTTTGTGGGCACCTTGAAGTTAATTTGCTGAATCTTTGCACATTGTACATTTGTATGGAAAATTATATAAATTAAATATAACCAAATCAGCGCAGCATAATATAAACGTTCTGGTAACCGGTTCAGTTCCGCCTCTCAACACATAATGCTTTCAAAACTCGTGGGAAAGAAGGCAACGGAAGTGTCTAATTATAAGGTTCACAGGTTCCATTTGCCTGTCCTACTAGATGAGGGCTACAGCGTGAAGCTAAAAAAAATATAGTAGACTTACTTCTCCTTCTTCTCGGGTCGTCGCTCAGGCGCGACGGGCTTGGCGGGCGTAGCGGGCGGCGAGCTCGGCGCTACGTTCTCTTTCTCTTGCTTTTTATCACTTTTAGTACTAGGTTCTTTTTCAGGTTTTACTTCTAGTTTAGGTTTTACCTGCATATAAAGTTATCTATAGAAGTATTCATAATGCATGTATGCTTTTCATTAAATTATGCTAATTTAGAAAAGTACATTATTTAACGCAATGGATATAATTATTTACACAATAATAGTGATTTGCTAAAGGATTTCATTTAAGTTGACATGATACCACATCCTTTTTCCCTATTCAGGCGGGTAAACACAGAAAAATATGCTTTGTACATAATTTTACAAATATTTAATATTATTTGTATGCTTGAACAAAAACTCATCGATTTAAGCCTGTTGTGTGTTTATTAGTTAAAATCACATTAAAATACATTTATAAATTTTATAGTACAATAATGGGAAGAATCCTTATTTTTGCTATGTAGTAATACTAATGTTTATGTCATTATCATATAGATATTTATATATCATGCTTACTTTATCAGGTTGTTTCTTAGGAGGTGGTGGCTGTGGCGCGGCGGGAGTCTTTTCCTCTTTTTTCTTCTTCTTCAACTTCGCACTTTGAGCTGGAGGTGCTTTAACGTCCGAGGATGAGCAAGAACCCTGTAGATTATATTTGCCGATAAAATGAGTAAATATATTTAAGCACTATTAATATGTCCATTACAGACATCACAGTAATATGATCATATTGTTGACTGACTGAGAACAAGATAGTTCTGGTTAGATTATCATTAGGAAGAATGAATTATTTTCACTGCCTTGCTCTCTGAAGACAAAGTGTAGCGTTAAATTCCGCAACTCAATACATAATGTCTTTGAAAATCCAGTGTCGAGTATTAGCACTAATTTCTATCATAATATAATTACTATATGCGGAATTGCTATAACGTAGAAGAAAATAAGATTTTTTTATCTCATTTTTAAAATAATTTCAAAAAGCTATCCACTGTAATTGTGTACAATGTACTCAGCTAAAAAAAAAAAATATTTTCGTACATCCATTAACTGTCAGTTTTCATTCCTCTTTACTTAATGTTGTCTCATACTATATCACGCGTACAAGGGTAACTAAAGGTACCTAGTGTTAAGACACCTAACGCACTGCCAAATCTTTGAAAAATTGCCTGTTGATTGGCGAAAATCTACATCGAGGGATTTAATAAAGATCGATCTATATTAATTCCCTCAAGTGGGAATCGAGCCTACAATCGTCGCTTCGTCACAACGGCATTACGTCATTAAATAATAGACATTAATAATAACCTGCGAATTAGCGTCGATACCAGAGTCGCCCTCTTCCCGAGGCACAGGCTCGTCGTCGCCTTCTCCGCTCTCGGAGATCTCGCCGAGCGCTTTCTCACTGTAGATGGTGTTCTTGTCGTTCTCAGCTTGTAGTTTACGTCGCTCCTCCTATTTTGTATGAAAACATGTTAAATGATTATGTATTTCGAAACAATGAAAGGTAATAATAAAAATCTTTATATGCTTCTTTTGATAGAATTTTTCATGGTATAGTATGAAAATATAAATCAATTAATATAAATCAAATATTAATATAATTCAATTTATGATTTAATACCACACCTTAAGAAATATTTACGAAAATTTACAATATGAAAATAAAAAAAGTAATTAAGGAATTGATATGGTCTAGTAATTTCAAGAAAGAAATCAAAGTAATATAAAATGAATAAAGGAAATATAATTAATAAAATGTATAAAAAGAGGCATATAGTTGATGTGTAAAACACCTTGAAGTCCCACCCTAGCCTATCCTATATTATCTTTATAATGTTTTTCATTCAAATTGTAGCCCCACTATATCCACACCAATAACTTATTGTACAACACAATTATAATCAATACCTTCTTCTCCATTTTCTTCTTCTTCTTCCTCTCCCGGCGCCGGGCGGCGGCCTGACGCCGGCTCTCCTCGCGGCACCGCTCCGCATCCAGCTCCTCCAGCAGTATGGTGGCGTTCTGGTTGGCCCGCGCCGCTTGAGTCTCCTTCGCCGCTCGTATCACTCGTACACACTCTTGACATTTCTCTAACAGTTCTTTGTCTGATATTGTGCAGATGTACCTGTGTGTAGATATTAAAGTTTAATAAAGTTATATTAACATTGATAAATATGACATTGTATGTTAATATAGTTATACATTGTATTCAGAATACACCGGGGTCGGCAGAGGGAATTCGGTGTTAAGACACTCTGTTCAGCCACGCACTGTCTAATTTCCGAAACACACGTGCTTTGAGTTGCAAAACTCAATATCGTACTTTGTATTGTTGCCCACAAGTAATTGAAAATGAAAATATGCTTAATTCTTTTCCCAGAATCGGAATCGATCTCACAACAATTATGCTGGGGCCACACTACCGGGAAATGCCATTAATTATCGCAGGGACGTTAACCGTATATGTAGCCACGACTTAACGCGATCATTTGACAACGGCATTTACATTGCCATTTGACATTAGGCGATAATTCAAGTGGCGGCACATCAAAGAGAATAACGCGAGAAATAATGCGATAAAGCGGTCACACTACGCCAGTCAGTGTGCGTCGTGAGCGCGACGGGATCGCACGTGTGTTGTGTTTGCAATACATGCTATGGAGTGGAGTAACGAGAAAGTAATTGCGTTTCTCGAGATTCTGCAAACAGAACCATTTTTGTAGGATCCAAAACAAGAATCGAGGGACGCAAAGTGATGCTTGGCGCCGACTGATGGAAAAGAAGGAAACTTTTTCTTTGTTTCCTTTTTTTCTTCATTCGATAATGATTCAATAAATTAAAACAATAAAAATTTACACTCATAAAATAAAGAGCTCGGTCAATGTCCATCTTTGCAGTCCGTCAAGTAAATTAAACGGTGTTTTATCGCCAAACGCCAAATCACATTGACCGCATTAATTGTAGTGTAGTTAGCGCTAAAAATTATCGCGATAATGGGCATTGACGCTGGCCGCTAATGTGGCCTCAGCATTACACTCAGACACTGTATCGTTGAACCACAACTGTCCCATACTTGTATATTTATTTTAATAAAGTATACTTCATACTTATACGCCTATTAAAAGCTTCGCATAAATAAATTAAAATTAGGCAAAATTTTGTAAAAAATGATCTTACCTGGTCATTTCCTGATCGGAGGGGAATTGCGTCACGACACCGACCATCCATTTCACTACTTTTGTATGACCCTTGCGGAAGGCAGCCATCAAGCATGATACCTATGAAAAAAAATATATAAAAAATTTAAACTTATAATAGTTTAAAATTTTACATACTATATATTATAAAGCTGAAGAGATAACTGTGTCTTCTCTGAAATAACTGATTTTCATTGAAATATTTTTTTTGTGATGGATAGTAGTAGTGCATTTCTTGGGAAAGCCTATAAGGCTATATTACGTCACGTCAATAGTTTTGATGTGTCAAATGTACCTTCGATCAAAATGACCTCCCACACTTATGTGTCGTGCGTCATACGAAACTCTTAGCTATTTACAATTGCCGACGGGTACACACCCTCAGGTAAGAATCACAGGTATGTTATAAATATTTAAAACAAAACAAAATAAATCAACAAAAAAATGTTAAAAGCCTTACTTTTCTATTGTCTTGTGAGTCGATGTCAGCGCCGGCAGCGTAAAGCATCTCCACAACAGCAAGGTGTCCGCCATTGGCGGCTAGCCATAATGGAGAATTTCCTTTTTTATTTTTTACTTCTACTGCTGCCCGTCTAAAAATATTGATAAAAATATCTTTATATATTTTGTTATTTGAATAATTTACATTTTCTGTGTTACACGGTTATTGTAATAAGTAGAAAAAAAAAAAATTAATAACATGCATTGATCATTCCACACTACTTCTAGTGCATTAAGGTATTAATAAGTCAAATACGTTTAAACCATTTAAGTTAGTCCTATATTAATAGTGTAGTTTACATGAATGCTGTAACAGTAAAACACGAACCTTTGCAACAACAACTCCACAAACTTAGTATGTCCCTTGTCAGCAGCTATAGTCAGCGCCGTATCACGAGACGAAGGCACTGGCGGCGCGTTGACGTCCGCTCCTTTGTCCAGCAGCACTCGCCCGACCTCCACGTACCCGCCGCTGGCGGCCTCCATCAGTGGTGTTAGACCCGTTTTGGCACGATGTTCCACGTTTGCTTTACGATCTAACAGGAGGCTCACTACTTCGTGTCGACCTGTTAATATAACAACAATATAATTATGTAACTATATTAATTAATAATAATATATATAACATAAATTTTTGAAAATTCTTGTTAGAATATACGTGTGTGTGGTAGAGTCACGTCGCCAGCAATGGCAACATGCATGGGCAGACTCAACCGGATCATTACCACCCTCGGCATTTAAAACCGGCGTGAAGTAGTGGCTTTATTTGGCATAAATTTTTTACTTATGCCACACTTTATGCGTTTCGCATCAGGTAATGCCGGGCTCCGGCGCCCAACCCATCTTAAAGGCCGGCAACGCACCTGTAGCTCCTCTGGGGTTGCACGGGGCCGTGGGCGGCGGTAACCACTTACCATCAGGTGACCCGTTAATTAACTTAATTATTTATTTACACAGCAAAATTTTAATATGACATATATTTAATAAATATCAATAATTATTAATTAGAAAAATATTTATTTAATTATTTTACGTATTTTAAAAACACACAACCCACAAATCACCGACGTCGGTTAAAATGATCTATAATCTGCACGGCAATTGCTACCTGAGCCGTGTGACGTCATTTTGGGTCGTCCACAGCCGATCGCGCGAGACAATTCGCCAGCTAGTGAGTCGCAAACACCCACTACGTCACGTACCTACCTTCTAGTGAACGTTCTTGTAGTTTTGTCTCCGATATATGTACACTCTTAATTTTCACTCCTTCTGTATTATTGGTAAACTGTGTGGACTATCTTTCTTAGTGTTTCTTCGTATACATGTGACTTTCTTTATATGTGTAATAAATATTTTGTGTTGTATATAAGACTTGATTATTGATACTAATCGTCTACAAACTTTAATAATCACCACACCACACCCAAAACGTAATACTAATGCTAATAGTGATACCTTGGAAACAAGCGAGCGTGAGTGCGGTGTTGCGGTTGGTCTCGATCTGCGCGTTGATGTCGGAGCCGCAGTCCAGCAGCAGGCGCACGGCCGCCGTGTGCCCGTTCATGGCGGCCAGCATCAGCGGCGATATGCCCAGCTTGGAGCCCGTGCGGGAGTTGATCTCCGCCTGCAAATTATATTTGTAAATGTCGTCAGATTCCGGTTTTTTTGGATTTCGAAGTTGCTAAATTATATTAATTATTATTTTAAGACTCCACTAAGGTTGATAAGGAATATTTTATTATTGATCTACCTGACCGCTTTCACCAATATCATTGACAATTTTTGTGAGTTTTATGACCTTTTTAATGATAATAAGAATATTTATATCTAACATTTATATAAAGCATATATTATTTTTCATATTTTTTTTATATCTTATAAAAAAATACCTGATGATGCAACAACAGCCTTATAATATTAACGTAACCCCCCGATGCAGCCAGCGACAGCGGCGTGTAATCAGACACATTGCGGTGTTCTTTATTGGCCCCTCGGTTCAATATGAGTTCCACCACTTCGTATCTGCCACCACTGCAGGCGAGAGACAGTGGGGTGTCCTTCGTACGTTCTGACTGGGCTTCAATGTCTGCACCGTGGTTGAGAAGTATTTCTACTATCTTTTCGTGACCCGCTGTCGCTGCTAGTATTAGGGGAGTGAAACCCTGTAGAATAAAAATATTAATTATATTATGATGAAATATTATTTATTGTACAATGTTATTTAGTATATTTTAATATAATTGATCAATAAATAATTTCCGACGTTGAGTTCGGCTACTCCACACGCAATGCCTCAAAGGATTTAGCGGAGAGTGATGAACAGAGTGTCTTGACTGGGTTCCCTATGCCTACTCTGCTATATGCGGGATATCTAGTTTCAACGCTTTTATTAGCTTGATATATATGTATATTAAACAACTAAACTATATAAAAAGAATTTCTCGCGTTTTTTGTCCCATTACTTTGTCGAATTTGATTGTAACTGTGTAAACATGTGTGGATCTCATTATCATGTTATGATTTGCTACATTTAAAATACTTTTAAATATTCTTAATCATTTTTTATAATATTTAAACTGTTTCATTTCTTTACTGTTTTATAACATTCATCGAAAAATAAATGTCCAAACAGTCGGTGTGTTGTTTTTCATATATACATTTAAGTTACAATAATATGTATTTTTAAAAATGAAAAATCAACAACACAAAATGAATGACCTTCTTGTCCCGATGCTCGATGTCGGCGCCGCGCGACAGCAGCAGCTCGACGAGGTCCTCGTGGCCGCCGGTGCAGGCCAGCGTGAGCGCCGTGTCGTGGTTGGAGTCGGTCTCGCCGTCCACGTCCATGGCGGAGTAGGCGGCCGGCGCGGGCTGCGGCGGCGCGCCCGCGCCCGCGCCCGCGCCGTGCGCCGCCGCGCCGTGCGCGTGCGCGTACGCGTCCGCGCGCGCCCGCGACGCGCCGAAGCGCCCCTGCCACACACGTATATTTACAAACCAATGTAGATTACAATACAAACAACACAAATTGGATTGTTTAGTGTATTACGGCTTTTCATTCATCTTTATTGTACTTGAAATCTTTAATAATATAATAAATTACAATGTTATAACATGTTGGTAGTAGTTTTAAAACAAAGTGTTCTTGAAATGTGACAACATATAAACCAGTAGTAAAATAAAGAAGTTATGCTCAACTGGCACGCTCGAAACGCCATTAATTAAGAAATCAATCAAAATTAAAAAGTAAAATAAAAAACCTTTTTCTTAAGCGCTGCATTATTGGCATGGTGGTGTTGGTCTCGCTTAGAATGTGGCACTTGCGGTGGTGTTAGCGACTGCGGCGGTACTAACGGAGGCGTGCCGGAGGTGCCCACGGGACCTACCGTGGCCACTGGACCCATCGTACCCACTCCTCCCATGGTGCCCACACCACCCACACCCACTCCCACATTCACACCTACGCCACCCGCTGCTGGACCGAACGTTGATGATCTGTAGAGCAATTGTTTTTTTTTATTTAAATACAAGAAACTTTAAACAAAATGATAATAATTAATTACATCTAAATTTATGCATTTCTTTATTAATCGTATGTTGTCACATGGACCGTGTAACCTGAATATAGGTCATGGTTGGCAGTTACCTAGCGTGAAAATATTTGGTTTTCCACGCACAGCTCAATTTGACATACATCGACTCAAGCCCAGGCATCGTGGTGTTACCAGAGCAAATAAATAAAAATAATAAATTTCCACGATTTCATTTTCAAACACTTTTTATTCTAAAACAGTTAAATAATATTTTAAGCTTACCTATAATCATCATATGGCAGTGTAGGCGGTGGTAAGGTAAAATGTGTCAGCGTGTCGAGGGGTGGCGGCTGCGCCATTTCACCCGCAGGCGAGGGCGGCCGCGCGCGGTACTGACAGCCGTTGCCACCCTATTGTTATAGAAAAAAATATATATACTTTGAATAAAAAATCCGATTGTTTTTTTTTATTTATAATATGAAGAGCACTACGACACGCACACGATTAAAAATAATAGCCTGAGAGCTGCATAATTTTTTACCGGCAGGTCGTGGTCGCGCGGCCAGTCGGCGGACAGCGCCTCCTCGGCGGCGGCCAGCAGCAGGCGCGCGTGGCGCTCGTCGCCGTCGTCGCCGTCCGCGTCGTCGTCGCCCGACGCCGAGCCGCCGCCCGAGCCCTCCTCGCACTTGCCCGACAGGATCTCGTGCGACTTCTGCTGCATCACCTGCTCACAGTCAACACGAGTATGGTAAGGGGGACACTGTAATACAGCAGAAGGTCATTTATGCAAGGATTTTGTGCTATTTGGATATAATTTCTTATATTTTAATATTATATTCTTGATTTCACACCTCAATATAAATTATAATTGTATATATATATATATATATATAATTTACAACATTTTTAAAATCTGTTACATTAACAGAAACATCTAAGTGCACATATATAATAAGCTACTTTATCTTACTTTTAACTTACATACTCTCTCTACTTTATCTTACATATAATTTTAATCTAGATACTATAATAAAAATCCCCATAAATAAATTTGAATGCACTACCTGCAGAACAAGGGAACGCAGCTCATTCGGCGGCAGCGCAACCAGCGACGGTACCTCCTGCTGCAGGTACGCCAGAACTGCTCCCAGCTCGCGCGCCTCTACCGACCCACCTTCCTCTGTCTATTTTATTATAAGAAATTATACATATAAAATATATCAGAGATAAGAAATTAAATTATATAAATAAAATATATCCGAGATAAGAAATTAAATTAAATTAGATTCGGTGTCGATGGTTGAGCAGATTTGATTATAAGATTTTTCTTACTTTTTTTTGTGCGAAATGCATAAAAGTGCAACAAACTAAAGTACTGAATATATCTTTTTCAAAAATAAATTAGATTTCTATATAGTCTAGAACTCTATGGTCGGAAAAAAATTATAACTAATATACAAAGTTTCATTAACAACAAAATTATACAATTCAAAATTTACTAATATAAACAAGCTATTCTTACTTGAGGCAAGTAAGCTTCTGGTCTTTGCTGCATATCTTGCACATATTGTTGTTGCTGCTGCTGTTGCTGCTGAAGTTGTTGTTGCTGCTGTTGCAATTGTTTCTTTTGCTGCTGCTGCTGTTGTTGTTGTTGCTGCTGCTGTGCCATTTGTGGCCATTGTTGCTGTTGTAACTCCTGCAGATGTCGCTAGTAAAGATTACATTTTAAAATCAATTAATATAAACAATGTTACATATAAATTGACTTTGCTAATACGAAAAACAACTAACATTTGCCGCTTTTATTTCCAACCACACAGATTCTTGTTTAGTGAAAGGAGACGGTAGTTCAAGGAAGGCGAACCATGCCATTATATAATCGATTTTAGACTCCAATTCCTAGATATAAAATCATTATCAGTTACTAAATTCAATAATTTTTAAAATTGTATATACTTTCCTGTTACAATGTTTAAAGTATTTTAAAAAAAGAATACATTTTTAACATTCACAATTTTATTTATTTATATATACTTTATTGCACAAATTACAAAAAAAGAAAGATGTACAAAAGGCGGGCTTAACGCTAAATAGCTTTCTCTGCCAGCCAACCTTGTCATGTGTGAAATTAAGTGTGTAGGTGTGCGGAATACATACATATACATACATTTATATAAATACATAATTATAGATAAAATATAATACATAATAATAAGATATAATTATTATAATACAATATCGATATTCTAAATAAACTACGAAAAAAAAAACAAACCATATATATACCATATTAATATATACAAATAATTACATAATAAATTAAATAGATGAATATTATATATTTGTACTCTGTATTTTCATTTTATACGATATTGTCACTGCATACTGTTTTATTGCAATAAAAGCTACAAAACGATCATATTTCATAGTATTTTTCAAACTCATCTTTAATATTTAACCTAAAAACAATTATCATTCAATAATTTTGGTTCTATTATACATAATAAATTACATCTTTTTTTTTTTATTTCAAAATAAAATTAGATTTAGATAAAGATATATTACCTGATTAACGGGGAATAGGTGTTGCGGCGGCGGGTATGGCGGAGTGGCGGGTGGGTGGATAGTCGTTACTCCTATATAATGTTATTTATAATCATTAAAAACTTTCTTTATTAAATAGAATAATATAAAAAGATATCGTTAATGAACAAAACATACTAGCCTTTAAAGTTAAAAAATAAATGATACAGTAAAAAATGATAACAGTTATATGCAGACGCTCAATAAATGATAATATAGGTAAATTTATCAGTAGTGCAAAGAAAATTTTATAATGCATACAATATTGTTACTTCATTATATGTATATATATTTTATATATACTTAATTCAAGCTGTTATACTAAATATTTTTTTTAAGTACGATAAATATGAATGTTATTATTTTGATGTTTTTTTTTTTGTAGTTAAAAAATATTGTCGATTAAAAGCGGAGTATATTAAGTATCAATGTAAGAGTGATATATTAGCATGTAATTTATCGGCGTTATGATATTTTAATAATAT
Organism: Heliconius sara; assembly: GCA_917862395.2. NCBI lineage: Eukaryota > Metazoa > Arthropoda > Insecta > Lepidoptera > Nymphalidae > Heliconius > Heliconius sara. The sequence continues at coordinate 2,567,531 of OU860782.2, forward strand.
TTATAGAACAATCGAGACAATTTGTGGACATGAAGTTTGATATTATTTTTTTTCTTAATCTTGTATAATCTTAATTGTCTTTTATATTCTTAAATAGCCATTCATAAATACTACTAAAAAATTGCAAAAATAAGTGAAGTGGCTTCACTTATTTTGGCAATTTTATAGTAAAATTATTAAAGTGGCGCGGCGGTGGTGTTTTATAAATGTGATCGGCTATAACAAGGGCGAATGGTTTAGCCATAAAAACCATTATATTTAAGGGACAATTTATGAATGACCTTTAAGCTATTAAGTTAAAATTTATTTAATTAAAATTTATTTAACACAATTATAATTACAGATGCACAAGCGTCTTAAATTGGATTAAGAGGGGGTTGTGTCAAAAAATTAATATCAAACAATCAATCGTTGACTGTTGACGAGACTTGCCTGTCGCGCAGAACTGCAGGTCGAGCGCGTGAAGCGCGGACGTGGCGAGAGTGGGCGGACCTTAGACATATCTATACTTTAGTCCCATCTCTTTCTCATTCATTATTCATTTTAATTTACATTTCATTTCATCATCATCATCATTTCTTTTTTTTGGACATTTTTAAAGTGTTACTTTAGATTAAAGGTATATTTTAATATAATCATATAATAATTTCAATGTAGCGAGATTCGAACACGCGTCTCTTGTTTGCTGTCCAAGTGCGTTGGTTGACCACTAAGCCAAACTTTCTTATTTCAATTTAAAATGTTCAAAAAAATATTTAATAATATAACATTGTCTCTTTTGTAATTTTTTTTGTCAAAAACCCTACAGAAATGCCAACAACATAAATTTATAAGAATTGTAAAATTAGTTTTCATTAATTTATTATAATAAAATCTTAATGTCTCACCGGAGGAGTCAGCCAAGTCAAGCATGTTCCTCTCAGTCTCTGGCAGTGATTCATTTCGAGGTTGACCCGCTGGGACCTCGGCTCTCTGAAAGAAACAAACAAAATGTTTTATTATATATCAACATATCTAATTTCAATTCCACACAGCTACAGTCTACACAATGATAAAAATACTTTGAAAAAATAATAAATAAATTCCTACTCCGTGCCTATAAAAACGAAAGTTTCAGGTTTACTCGGAGCATATTACATGTACAATGTAGGGGTCGCATGCGCTACAGAAAATCTACCGTTTTTACAAAAAAAAAAAAAAACGAAGTGTAATCACAATCAATATATCAACGTGAAACGTAAATAAAAATTAATATTTCGACACAACACTACTAGTAAACATGATCGTATAAATGCGGCCACTCACATTGGATTTTTTTTCAACTTTTTTATTTTTTAATTTCCTGTTAACATCCTTCCATGTAAAGCCGGGCGGGAGGGATAGCTTATGTTTGTGCACCATGTTGTGGTGGCACATCTACGCCGCGGGAAGCAAGCACAAAATGATTGTAATTTATAATAAAGCCAACAAGAGTCGAATGAGTGATGGTTGGTTTCTGCTTTCTCTCTCTTAATGTCTTACTCCCTCTTTTATATATTTTTTATTTAGTTAATAATATGAATGAATAATTTATGAAAATACCAATAAAATTGCTTACTCTTATAGAATTAAGTTTATGTTAACAACAATAACGACATTTTTATAGAAAAACAAACAACCATCACCCACACAAAAATGATAATTATGTTCCAATTCTATAATCGAAAGCATGATATTGTTATTATATATAATTTATATAAGGATCTCAGTACTTATGAATGATCTCGGTCTACATATTAAGGGAGCAAATGCGTATGAGAAAGAACCCGTAAGGCATGCGTGCGTCTGTGCAGTAGTCAAAGTAGATAAAGCAAGCACATGTATGTATTTATACTAGCCTACTGCGTCATTTTAATGCTCTTGGGTTCGATTACTGTTGCCTTGCTGTAGTATATATATTAGTTTTATGTAAATGAAATTACTAAGGTATTTATCAGATGATGTGCCTACGGTTATTTATATATTGCAATTAAGACAATCCGGAATAGCCTGTTCCAATTTGGAATAACTAAATCGTCCGAAAAAAATGAAACTAGTATTAAACAATAATTACAAAAGACTATAATCAGGCGTGAATAAATTGATAAGTTGACTTGCATTCGATTAATTATTTGAAGTGAAATAATCACCAAATCAGTTTTACACGTTTTATCAATCTATTGTTTAGACACTCTGTTCCTCATTTTTCTCTGATTTCTGTAGGCATTGCGTGTCGAGTGCGGAACTCGACGACGAGCTTTGCCCCAACACTAGAGCGAAAATAAGGAAAACGAAAATTCGGGGGCCCAAATGTTGAGAAATAGTTGAGATAAAAGTCTAAGAAATAGGTCATTTTTTCAATTTCAGAATACCAAAATTCAGCTCAATTAACAATCTGGAAGCGGACAAAAATAAGAAAAATTGTCTTAGATCCTTAATCGATACAAATAATCCATTATAGTACAATGAAAGTTAATTATTTGTTCATTTTAATTGAGTCTTAAGTATTTTAACGCATTTTTTAGCGTATCAAATTACAGTATAAATAAAGAAATTGTCAATTAATTACTGAAAACATAAAAAGAAAGCCATTCTGAATCGATTAAAATCATTCATATTTTAAATGATAGATGTGACAGCTGTTTTGTTTTTCATGGTTTTTTTAGTAATGACCTATTTTATGATTTATTTTTATAGAAATTGTGCTGCGAACTCAACCTCATTTTTACCATATCTTCAATAACTCAGCTTGGATTACTATATATTAGAATTATTAGGGAAGCAATGATGTACCCGAATTTATTAAATCATAACATTTTCATCTTTACATTCTGGACCTACTTTACATTCCTTTAAATAAATATTTAATTTCCTAGAGTGGGGATCAAACGCACAACCAGTCGCGTTTACAGTTACATTTTCGCGCCCTTGCGCCATGACTCCCCTCAGTGACCAAATCAATACGTCTGTTTCACTACACAAAGTTTAATTGGCAATTTTTAAATATTTTTTTCTAATGAGTACAAATAAATTATATCTGCAAGTCTACTGATCAACCTAGTCACGTTTGGTACGAACATATTTTCTAGCATAGTAGTGCATATATATAGAGGTATTCATCTTCATGCTGTATACCGTACACGGCAGGGTAAGCAGAGGGAACCTAGTGTTAAGACACTTCTTTTCCAACTTTCGGCCGAATTCTGACAGGACATTGCGTGTTCAGCGGCGGGACTCAACGCAGCGCTTATTATTCGAGGTATTAATTAGTGGTTATTACGAACGGCATATATTTCTCAGCCACCGTATCCACGAGGGATTTATTTGTAATAAACATAAATAAAGTGTAATATACTAACATGGTCGTCCAGTATGTCGGGCGGCGGCGGCAGGTGGTGGTCGGAGTGCGGCGCGGCGGGGCGCGGCTTGCGGCCGCACTTGTGCTGCTTGCCCGCCGCGCCCGCGCCCGCCGCCGCGCCCGCGCCCGCCCCCGCGCCCGCGCCCGCCGCTGACGTGCCATTGCCACCTTGCTTCTTGCGCCCTGGTACAAAATATATTAATCATAATACTGCACTTGCACACAACAGCTATTCGTGAAGTTGACCGCTTCGTGCAAGCTCGGCTCAGCTCGGGCGCAGTTGCTGACTGACCTCACCGCGAGGAGTTGCATGTGTGAGGTTACATACTTCTCACTGCAATCAACTCCAGCTAGTAATTCACGAATACGAGTAGTGTCATTACGGCCCTACAGAGCATACGTAAGAAATACAATATACAAAATATATTGTGCAATGAAGGCCTTATGAATGCATTTTTGGTAAAAAAATAAAATATCTTTTCATATAACTTATTTTCTTGGCTAACATACCAAAGAGCGTTGAAATTCAAATCTGCTGTAATGTTTTTTTATAACTTACTTAAATACATAAACTAAAACATACCATCCAAATAGACTTTCGCAAAGTTAGGGGGCATCTCCTGCGCTGGGTGCTGCTGTAACTGCTGCTGCTGCTGTTGTTGTTGTAACTGCTGCTGCTGCTGTTGTTGCAACTGTTGCTGCTGCTGCGGATGCGCGTGAACATGCACGTGCGGGTGCTGCGCGTGCGGGTGCGCGTGGGGGTGCGGGTGCGGGTGCGCGAGGGGCGCGTGCGCGGGCAGCAGCGCGCGCTGCGAGGGCGCGCCGGGCGCGGGCGCGTGGCTGAGGCCGAGCGCCGCCGCTTGAGCTGAACTGAGACCTCCGTTGTCCTCCGTGCCTGTGTTACCTGGTGGCACGTTCCGTTATATAAATAAATAAAGTGTAAAATATAAATGACTATTGATTTTAATTATTTTCAGTTTCTTATAGTGTAGGGTAGGCAGAAGGAACCTATTGTAGAGACACTCTGTTCCCCACTTTGCGCAATTTCTGAAATATTACAAGTTGAACGTCCAACGTTCTGGATTCGGTGGACAAAATAGGGATTGAATTTAAAATGAATGTAATCGTACCCCCGAGTGGAGACTGAACATACATAACACAATCATCGCGTTATGCACAAACGCAGTTAACAAATTTAATAAATAGTAATATGAATTTAGAAATTATTACACGATTACACGTATAAATTTTTAATAAAATAAAGTTAACATACATGTTAATTTAATAACGACAAATATATACCTCTAGGCAACATGACGGAGTGGGGATAATCGAGCAGCAGCTGCACGACGGCGGTGTGGCCGCCCTTGGCCGCCTCGATGAGCGTGCTGGAGTTGTCCTTGAGCTTGCGGAAGGGGTCCGCGTCGCACGCCAGCAGGAACTTGACCACGTCCGCGTGCCCGCCCGCGCACGCCAGCGACAGCGGCGTGTGGTCGCCGTTGGCCGTCATGCGGTTCACGTCGGCGCCCTACACACCACCCTCGTTAAGTGCTTATTGGACATGGGAGGTGCACTCGACAATTCTAGCCATAGTTTTTACATCTATATATCTATATTTGTCATTGAACAAATTAATGTTGCTTATGGTAAAATATTGATAATAAGGTGGCATTTAGCAAATTATTATTATACATTTCCTAAATTATTTTTTTTATCCTCAGTAATGGAACTTATATTTAATATCAAAAGTATATATATACCTTGCCAACAAGGAACTGCACAGTGCACAAGTGGCCAGCCCGACACGCCTTCATGAGCGGCGTACGTCCCCCTTCACTCTCATGCTCTAGCACGGCACCAGCACGCAGTAGCACGTCCGCTACGTCCGTGTGGCCATTCTCGCACGCGTAGGTTAACGCCGTATCGCCAGTTTGCGTTTGGGCGTGGACGTCCGCACCCGCTTGTAACAGGTATCTACAGAAGTTAAAAAATAAATATAATATATAGATTAAATGAATTTATCAATTTGATTGTCATGTCATGTTGTTTAATTATACGTAACGAGTTTTTTACCAACAGATTTTGTCTACTTAGTAAACTAAGGAAACGCTATTTAGAATAAAAATAATAATTTACAAACATCAGAAAGAGCACGAATACCTATAGCTTTATCAATAATTTTTTATAACTTAATGCTAACTAGTAACATAAAGAAGATTTAGGAAATGTATTGGTTAGACAGTTTCCACTCTCCTTATAATTCTCGAGACATTACGTGTCGAATGGCAAAGTTCAATGTCCCACATTGTTTTGTTACCAAGGACAGAAAATAAAAATTATTCATTTCTCACAGATATATTAGTCTGTTTATCAGGTTCAAATATAAACTAACCGCACAAGTTCCAAATGCCCTTCCTGGGACGCCTCCATGAGTGGCGTTGACGCACCCAGTTCAGCATCGGCACCGGCCTTTATAAGGAAATCGGCTACTTCCAAAAAACCACCACAACAAGCCAGTGTGAGCGCTGTTTCTTGCGTCTCGTCAGTCTGCGCATTGATTGAAGCCCCCTGGCCTAGTAGGAGAGCTACCATTTCTTCGTGACCTGAGGATAATGAAAATATAGGTCAATGGACTGTAAAAAAATATTTTGTTTACTGCAACATAGACTATACAATATTGTAGTAGATGTACAATAGAGCACTTTTGCTTAGATATAAAAATAAGGGAACTTAATATATAATTGTATTAGTATTAACATAGAATGGACTTGGAACTTAACACAAAGTCTTCGCTACCTATTCAACCATTGCTAAAATTATATTATGAGACAATTTGATATCAATAAAAAAACCTTTCAAGTGCGCGTGCGCGATTACACTTTAATAGAAAAAATATTAAATCATCTTCACGCTGTACGCCACGCACAGCAGCGTTGGCCACTATCATGGTTTTCAATAACTTAACTGGAGACCGTGACTCATAAAAGCTGATCAACTTAAGTTAACTACAAATATAAGCTTGTAATCCTTTTTTTCTTTAATATATCAATACATTTTCATTTTTTAATATGTATTACAAGTTTTCATACCTTACCAAATTTCATACACAGGCTCTGATAATGCGGCAATTTTATGTACGCTGCTTTTGGTCCTATAGAGCTCCGTTTTTTTTTGAACTATGGAACCCTAAAAATAACAAACGTACAAAACCTACCCTCTCTAGCAGCCTCCATGAGTGGCGTATAGCCCTCGTCGTTGACCTCCTCGATATTGGCACCGCGCTCCAACAGTAACATGGCCAGTTCCACGTGACCACCGCACGCTGCTAACGTAAGGGGCGATTCGAAGCTATCCGTGGGCATGTTCACCTGGATATTACATTTTGTATATATTAATATATGTATATTGTTTTACTTCTAAATTGTGTTATATAGCATGGAGTGTCTTAACACTAGAATGTGGCTAAAATTTTAGAATTAAGACACTGTCACCAGATACCACCTAATTTTCGAAACATTGCATTTTGAATGGCGGAACTCAAAACCGCGCTTTGTAACTTTTCAATTAGAGAGAAAAATTAAAATAATTCATTTCCCCGAGTGGGAATCGGACCCACAACTGTCGCGTTTATAGTCCAACACTATTAATGCACCATAGAATAAAAATGACTGAATAGAGACAAAGCAGAACATATAGTTTGTAACGACGTTTAAAGAAAATCAAAACAGGAATTTTTCTAAAAAAAAAACTGGAAATTTTTAGTATTTTTTCGCTATTTTCATTTGCCCATACGGGGGAAGCCGCAGGTAAGAGCTAGGTTTTCCTATAACCTCTGTCTCTCAATAACCAAAAACCAACCTGCGCACCAGAGTCCAACAGCAACCTGGCAACCTCGACGTGCCCGTCCATACTGGCCTCCATCAGCGCCGTGTGCATTTCATCCGTCTTGTGTTCCCTGTCCGCGCCCGCGGCCAACAGGAACCTCACCATGTCCAGGTGCCCTTTGTAGCAGGCCAGGGTCAGGGCGGACTCTTTGAACTCGTTAGAGTGTGTGTTGATGCCGGCGCCGTGTTCCAGAAGGATCTTCGCCACGCCCACGTGACCGGCTGAAGCAGCCTAGAAATTTTCAAATTGTTTATTATTGTTTTTTATAGCCTTTTCTATACCGGGTAAACAGAAATAACCTAATGTTAAGATAAGTTAAGAAGACTACCCCACGTAAGATTTTTAAATTATCATTAAATTTTTCTTAACATTTTGTCAACAAAATAAATAGTTTTTTTATATAATAACCAAACAGCACCAAAACAAACCTCCATCAAAGGCGTGTGCCCATTCTCATTATGGTCCTCTACGTTTGCTCCGTTCTCCAGTAGGGCGCGCACGCACTCCTCGTGGCCGCCGGCGCACGCGTACATTAACGGCGTATTACCGGAACCGGACACGGCGTTAACATCCGCACCGTGGGCTATGAGGAGCCGCACTATGTCCACATGGCCGGCGCTGGCTGCTTCCATTAGGGGGGTGCAGTCTCCCTGAATAACATATTATGAAAAAAATTAAATCTTAAGCTTGGATATCAGTTCTGATGAGTAAGAAGAGACTTAACTCAAATTTAGGTGGGTATCTGAGTAGATGAAATAGTGATAATAATTTCTTGTTATACAATGTAAATGAAGGTTAATGAATAGAGCGAAATATGACCATATAGTAATATATTAATATACTTTTAAATGAAACTATATAATCGGGTAAATCACGTATATATTAATTATATGAACTGACAGACGGATGCCACCTCAGTCTACCCGCGACCACTTGAGACGTACTGGTAAAGCGTAAGAAAAGTTTCCAAAAATGTATAATACTAAATATACGCCATTAATCTCGCTAAAATATATTCATTTAAAATATGATATAATCGCGAATAACTAAGATTTTTATTCTATTATCATACTATTTTTACTTCTATTTGACAAAAAAGATAGGTTATACACCTATCTTATCGGCAAACATAATATTAATATCATTTTATACTAAATGCTATACATCCTTATTTAGAAATCGTAAAAAAATTTGGACGTAGTTCAAACGCGCGGGTTCAACTCCCGCTACGTTAAAATTTTGATACATTTTCTAAAGAAGTATTTTTATTTACTAAGTGTGGAATAAGACTTTAAAAATATTAAAAATGCCTCTATACATATAATAATGACGACAGACTAAGTCAGAGATAAACAACAAAAGATAAAAAAATGAATAATCTTATTGAATATTAAAACTACTTAATGACAAATCATTCATAATAATTCCAAGTGCTTGGAACACCGGCGTCCAAAAGTTCATTCACCACAAACACGCGGAGTATTGTGATTAACATATGTATGTATATAGTGTAAAATGTTAACATAAATAACTTTAAGACCTGTTAGCCTTTATACATAAATATATATTAGCGACATATTAAATGATTACGATTTGCGAATATTATAAATTCTTTATTTTCATCGATTTTTTTCCAATAATACAACACAATATGCAAGTCATCGGTATGTTACAATAAATATATATTTCAAACATCGCACACAGCACGGTAGGGAGAGGGAGCACTCCGTTCCCCACTTTCTGCCAAATTTTTCGAGGCATTAAGTATTATAAGTGGCGGAACTCAACGCCGAGCTTTTGCCTTCGTGCAAGAGCGAAATGAAAATATTTAAAAATAATAATTAATTCTTTCGAGTGGGGATCGAACCCACAACCATCGCTTTTCAGTCTCACTCTTGTGTCCCTGGGCCACGACGGCCTGAAATCAGGATTGAAATTATATTTTATACTGATAAATTTTATTCCAACATAAAAGCAGCATTACGCTTTTTGTAGCATACCATATGATGGACGTATCGCCCAATTTTCGAGACATTGCGTATTGAGAGGCGAAACGGTCAATTATAACGAGGCAATAAAAATAATATAAAGTAAAAACATTCCTCCGCGTGGCGATCAAACTCCGACCATCGCGTTTATAATCAGACGCTGCCCTAAAGCGTTTGCGCCGCCTGCTAGATTCTAACATAAAAAATACAAGCATAATTAACAAGATCAAAAACATAACTGAACACAAAATAAATAATAGAATCATATTACCTTGATACCCCGGTCTTCGACGCTCGCGTGCATGGCCAGCAACACCTGCGCCAGCTCGTAGTAGCCGGCGGAGCAGGCCAGGGAGAGCAGGGACTCGCCCTCCTCCGTGGTCTCGTGCACGCTGCGGCCCTCCGTGAGCAGCTTGCGCACCGTGCCCACGTCCCCGTCCGAGCATGCCTCCGCCAGTGACGGCGCGCCCTCCGCCGCGCCCGCCGTGCGCCCGCGCCCGTCGTGCCCGTCGCCGTCGACCCGCACTGCGTGCTGCCACACCACACAACCCGTTACACCCAACACGCACAGCCCACGGCCACGTCTTATAGATACTAAACGTTATCAGATAAGATCAAAGCTTCGATAATCATCGTCGGCGTCGCCTCGATCGCGTCGACCCGGGAGCTGGCTCGACCGAGGCCGACGCGAGAGGCGGCCGCGCGCTGTGACTCAATCTCGGAGTGTCATCATACATTTTTAAACTTTTCAAATCGGTACACAAATAAGGAAGTATGAGTTAAGATCGTGTCGATGTTTATCGGTTGTTTATTTGAGATGTTTCGATTGTGATGAAATACATATACATTCCATGTTAAATAGAAAAAGTAACAAAATTTTGCAATTTACAAATTTATGCACCGAACAATAAAAAAATGAACTACTAAATCTTTAATAAATTTTATATTTTATGAATAATAAATATGTGTTAAATCAACATTTTGAAACAACAAATATACAGCATAATTGCATTTCGTACAAAATATTACAAAAATGACTAAGAATATATTTAAACAATAGACATGATGCCATTGCTTAAAGTAAATGTACGTTTATTTTGTTTTTACGAATATTAACAAATTTCCTAGTGTGTTATCGTCGTGACCCAGGACCGCTGTGCTCAAATGCGGACAGATAAAATAAGTACACAGCAAGTTCCCCAATCAAAGTCGTTACGAACGCACCGTGCATACAAAAGAAGTAATTTATTCTCAACTTAAAATTCAGTCCTCAAGAATACCAACTGTATTGTCAAAATATGTTACAAGGCATAATTAGCAATAATATTTCGAGTTTCATTCATTTTATATAACTTTATCCAAACCTAATCTCCTTCATACTCATTTTTTTTTTAATTTCATTTAAAATATAGCTTCTAGTATCAAAAACTTAAAACTTTTAAATAAATATTACACATACTATACATAGATTTTATTTTAAATGACCAATTTAACTCTCTCCTTCGTGGTCAACATTAGCAAATCAATACATCTAACGAAAGGAAAGTCAATTCGCTTTTTGCCTATTGTTTATTACCATCAAAAAGGTCAAAAACGTTTTTTAAACCAGTTCATAGACAGAATCGAGGATGCCTCTTTTGTGTCGGCAGCAACATCTCATCTCTCGGAGAAAGTTTTTGAGTGGATTTTACGTAATACTTAACAAGACTTTGGAATTTCATTAGAACATAAATATTTTTTACATCATTAACGATCATTCACTTAAAATGTTCACAGTGGCGAAGCGGGCGTAACTCGCGCCCGGTGCAAAATACCTATTCAGCGCCCCTCAGACGAGCATCATATAATTGTATATATAAAATATACTCCCAATTTAATATATTTAAATAGTTTTGCAGACCTTTTGGCGCCCCTTTGTGTGTAGCGCCCGGAGCATGATGACCCCCCTGGCCCCCTCCCCCCTCACTACGCCACTGACTGTTCAATCATGAATAGATTTTAATCTTTTTTTTAAATTAATTTAAAAGAAAAGTCCTCCTGAATCTCTTGCGCCGGTTCTTCTCAGGTTTGAGACATGAACTTTGAGTGAACTGGTGGTAAATTCTAATTTCTTCTATTATATAAATTCTAAAAAAAATCTTATTTTATGTCGTTAATATAGAAATTTGAAGTTCTTTCTCTTCCTTAGCCCGCCCTGCTCAGTGATTTTGTCTATACATCGTATGTCAGTCACTTGTATTTGTACGAAACAGTTTTCTATATAAAAGTTGATACATTTCCCTATATATCATGATTATATTCATATTATTCAATAACTCACGGTTTGTCCTGGTGGTGGTGGCGGTGGTGCGCGGGGGGCTGGTCGCTCCGCATCCTGGTGAGGGCGGCGGCGGCTTCGTCGAGAGCGCAAGACACGGACGACGTCAGCCGCCTCAGCACCTCGGGGTCTGCTAGGTGTTTGCCCTCGCCGGATAATTTGCTGATACCTGAGAGGAGAAAGTAATACTTAATTATTAAAATGTAATTATATTCTTAATTATACTAATATTATAAATGTGAATGTAAGTTTGTGTGTTATGCTGTCACACCAAAACTAATCAACAATGTAACTTTGTTGTCATATTTTTGGAGGTATTGGAAAGGTCTTTAGGATTTTTATCAAAAAAATACATATATTATACTTTGGTTATAATATAAGATCTCAAGCCAGCGAAGGTGCGTCTGAGCCTCTACAAGAGAACAAAATAAATATATTTTTCCATTACATTTTTAAAAAATCCTTAATGAATGACGAGCCCAAACATCGTACACTCTCACCAAAACAACTAATCGTAAATATTATCATAGCAAACACATTTTCCGAATCCGTATTAGAACCCACGACCCACCCAATACAAGTTACAAAAATACAATATCCCAGAACACAAAGTCGTCGCTCAAGAACGGTCGTCGGATAGTTGACATCAATAAATTAAAGTAACAAAGATCTTAATTGCTCAACGTTTCTACGGGCCGGCTTTCAACTGACGACGCTAGTCCTTTGCATGTTGCCTTGAGACGTTCGTTTTTATTTTCATTTTACCACCACGGTAATTTTAGATTTAGTAATTATTGAGACCAGTCGTGGCGCAGTGATACAAAGTGTGACTTGACTGTACGCGATTGGTTGTGGGTTCGAACCCTACTCGAGAAAATGATTATAATATTAATATTTTTATTTAATCGCTCTTGTGTCGAGGCAAAGCGTGACGTTGAGTTCCACCACTCAACACGCAATGCCTCCTGAATCCGGCGGACAATGTTAAACGGGGCGTAGTAATTAATTATCAAAACGAGTGATTTTTCAGTTAGTCATTTCACGCAAAGAAACCCGCGGCAAAATATTTAATATGTGCGAATGTGAACACACTGTTAATTAAGACGTTAGGTGCTGTATAAAATATTTTGATGTGTCAAGGTATTGTGTAGTTATTTCATTCATCTCCTTTTAATGAGGTCAAGAAAAAAAATCATGTATCGGTTGAGTAGTTCCACGTTGTTGAAAGCTGAAATTTTCGACAGTTCTTTTAATATAAGGTCTTTGCATTTATTACATATATCGTCGTTCTGGTAACGCAATCCCTTTTAAATTCGCCGGAAAATTGGGAACGATAGTGTCTTAATGGTATCGGAGTGTCGTAACACTAGATTCACTCTGCCTATATGCCAAAAAAATCTCTCAAGCCAATACTTAACTCTGCGTTAATGGCCCCACCAATTACAAGTGATGTAAGTTTGACATTTGAAAAAATTATCAACGTATAAGCTTGCAGATTGTAAGAGACGACCTTCGAGGCCATTTCGAATGTGCACAGTAGACAAGACCATATTTATATGAATAAACCAACCAGAAATATAAATCGTATTGTTCATATCTTAAAGTTTACACTGCAGTATTATGCAGAGCAGAGGCCAATCGTGGCGCAGGGGAACAGTGTGACTGTAAACTCGACTGGTTGTGGGTTCGATCCCCACTCGAGGAAATTAAATATTTATTTAAATTTATATTTTTATTTCTTCGCTCTGGCACCAAGGCAAAAGCCCAGTGTTAAGTTCCGCCACTCAACACGCAGTGCCTCGCAGTGAAAAAATCTGCAGAAATTGGGGTACCTTGCTGTGTGCGGAATATAGCGTGAAGCTATTTTTTTAATAATAATAATAATATTTTACATATATTTGTTATTACCACTGGTGAATCTAAGCAAATAAATATATTAAAGAATACAATGCAGTAGAGGGCGAAATATATAAAGTTCCAGATTCGAGCTTATGTTACACAACGGCCGTTATTTATCGATCATTATTGATTTATTGGTAAACTATTTATTCCTATTAAAGTAGTTTTTAAGAGTTAATCTCTGTTCATACATTTTTATTCCGTCCGTTACTATTTCTTTTAACGATACTAAGTAACTGATTAGTACGTTAAGTATTTGTATAAAATTGAAATGTACTGTGCGAATATTTCCAGGTTTCTTATTTACTTATTTACTTTTATATAATTTGTAATAAACTTACGTATTTTTATATTTATTTTAGTATTAAAATATTATTAATTAATGACAGCGAAAAATTTATAACTGATTTTGAAAAGAAAATCGATTTAGAAACACTTAAATGGAAGATCATTCTATAATTTCCTGTCTAAGCTGTAGTTTGCCCTAAGGAGAATCGACAAGCTTCACGTTATATTATCGGTCAATCACACGTACGCATATATTTACTAAACAAAGATTGATTCAAAGCGCGGTAGTAGATGATTACGGAAATGCCCTCTAAAAATTATGTTATTATCAATCACTGCCAAAAACTACGTTTATAGAAAACAGAGAATTTAGTACATAGTTTTATATATTAATTTTTGATTAAAGTCGTGGCGTGGGGTTACAAGGTTGTGACTGTAAACGTGATAGTTTCCATTCAAAGAAAAGAAATATTTAATATTTTCATTTTACCGCTCTGGTAACGATGTATACGCTCCAGCTTTGGTAACATGCTATGCCCCAAGAATTAGGCGGAAAGTGCAGAACGAAATGTATTGACAATAGGTTCCCAGGTTCCCTCTGCTTACCCTATTATATTCAGGATATAGTGTGAAGCTAAAAGTAAAATATTAACTTTGTAGTAAAACACAATTTATAATACTCTCATAATATAATCTCAAATAGAATAATTTTTATTTTCATATAAACAGTAAGTATATATGGTAGTAAATACTGCTCATATAATATATAGAGTAATTATATATTATAATCAAGAAAATTTTATAACGTTTATTTATAAAAAACCACAGTACCAGACTGGTTTAGTTTCAAAGTTCAAAATTATTAAATACAGATCGCGTCAAACGACAATCAATAAGAGATTACCTAAAAATAAAAGAATGGCCTAGTATTCGACGCGTGTTTTCAATTTATCAAGTCCACGCGTATGGTCCTAAATAACAAATGTATCTTACAAGTTACAACTGTGTTTACAATCGTTTCGTAGTTTTATATTATATAACGTAGGTTTGGTTTTGTTTAGCTGCACGCCGTATCCTAGGGAACCTGGGTATCTTATGGTAAGATACTCCGTTCTCATTTTCCTTGAGTATTATATATTAAATTATACAATAATTGAACTTAAACTTATTTAATTAATGTTTTTTGTAATAATAAGGTATCACAAATAAAGGCTTTGATTTTTTTTTCAGCTTCACGACCGCAGCGCATCTGCGTATCATGCTGTGTGCGGAAACAACGTGAAGCTATATTCCGCACACAGCAGGATAGGCAGATGGAACCTAGTGTTGAGACACTATATTTTCCATTTTCCGCCGAATTCTGGATTATAAACGCATATATTTATTAATTTTATTATAATTGACATAATTGTATTTGAAAATGTTACCAATATAACTACGAGAAATCACAACACCTATGTTTTGCTGTTTAGGTAGAGAGATGCTGTTGATCAAATCAACGTTGAGTTCCTTTAACATGCAGTGTATCGAATTAAGATGGAAAGTGGATAACAGAGTGACTTAACGTTTTATATATAAAAATAAGTTATTTTTAAGTAACTGTTATATAACAGCGTTGAGTTCTGCCCCTCAACACGCAATGCCTCCAGAAATCGTCAGAAAGTGGAGAATGAAGTGTCTTAACACTAGGTTCCCCTCAGCCTACCATGCTGTGCGCGGACTGTTATATCAACAATAACAATAGAATCGTAAAACTGCAAGGGACACGCTTCAAATGTAAGAAGAAACTCATTAATTAGCTGTTGCATATCGATTGCATATTTTCATGACAAGAAACAAAGAATATAAGTTGTTTGCTACTTTGAACACGATGTTTTATTAACTTTTATATGTTTTCACTAGTTATAGGTTACACACATACCCGTTTATGAGTGACCGAGTGGGGACTCAGGTGAATAATTATTACATATTTTATTAGTTTCACGCTGTGTGCCGTAAAAAAAAATGAAAATGGGAAGGAAAAAAAGGGAACACTGAGACACTTCCGTTTCCAATTTCCGAATTATGGAACATAGCTTGTTGAGTAGGCCGACATAACGCCCTGTTTTGAATCGTTACAAGTGACGAAAAATGAAAATATTGAATATTACATCCTCATCGGGTGGGAATCGGGCCCACAACTTTTCGCGTTTACAATCACACGCTTATGCCACCGCGCCACGTCTGGCCTAAATGGAATGATTATATTGAAATTATATTTTCATTTCCACACTGGTAAAATTAAAGGCAGCAACGGCAGAAAGCAGGTAAAAATCTTAAAGTTCCTACCCTGTTGCGTGAGAGGAGGGACAAGACTAATTTAGAAAATTGTTTAATTTCTTTGCAAAATCACTAGAACACCGCCTTTTATCACGAATAATAATAATATATTGAGTTACGTGACAAAGTGTGACTGTAAACCGACTGGTTGTGGGTTCGATCCCCACTCGAGGAGATGAAATATTTACTTAAATTTTTATTTCCATATCTTCGCTCTGGTGTCGAGGCAAAGCGCGGCGTTGAGTTCTGCCACTTAACACGCAATGCCTCCGAAATTCGGCAGAAAGTGGGGAACGGAGTGTCTTTCACTACGTTCCCTCTGCCTACCCTGCAGTGTGCGGGATACAGCATGAAGCTGATAATAATATAGGGTTAGATTACCTTCATTTTAAGGGTGTATATTTCGTTATATGCATTTCTAATGTATTTTTTTTTATAAAAAAAATGCCTAAATATCTCTCGTTATCGTCCTCGATTTCCACTAAAAACAATAGGCAGTAACGAAGGACACGTAGATATGACCCCTAATGAATAATTTACTGAGAGTCGATACTACGCAAATAACTTGATGGATTTTCTATATATCGAGTTAATAATATCACTTATATTGTAACGTCTAGGGGTTGGTTAAATGGCAAAGATGAAGTTAATTTTTTATTTATTGGCACGCAGTAATAAACTATTTTTGAAAGTATTTTAAATAGTTTTGTTAGTTTTTGTTATTGTTTGAGGTATTCTAACATATATTCTAATAAAATATCAGCCTATCCTGCTGTATCCCGCATACAGCAGGATAGGCTGAGGATACCTAGTGTTAAGACACACAGTTCCCCATTTTCAGCCGCATTTTGGAGGCATTGCGTACTGAGTGGCGGTACTCAACACAGCGCTTTGCTTCGACATCACAGCGAAGAAACGAAAATATAAATAAAGTAAACATTTACAGTCACACCATCCTCGTGCCCCTACGCCACGACGGCCTCTGTTAATTTGTTTATATAATTATTTCACAAAGAACTTGTGACAAGACATTTTTACAAATATAACATTAACATTATATCTTTATGTAATATTGGACAACAAAACAGACAAAATTAAATACAACTCCAGTCATAACTTGGCTAAATGTCGAGACACGTTTAAGTTAATATAACTTTCTTATATATAGTTCAGCTTTACTGAATGTGTAGACGGTAGATTAACGATCGATTTCAGTAAATAGGTAGGCAAACGGCACTAGTAAGTGCATAAAAAGGTCAAGGCGGTACTACGCTATCATTGCTTCGAATAATTAACTTAATATGCTTATTGTTGTTTATTGTATAATACATAGACTATCAAATTTAACCGAAACTAGAAAAAAAGCAGGAATGTGGACGTTTAGATAAATCCATTGGGTTAAAATATATTAAATTGTGGCCAGTCTGACTGCAAACGCTACAAGTTCTTGGTTTGATCCGCACTCGAGAAAATTAAATATTTTTTTTATTTATATAGTCATTTCTTCGTTCTGATGTCGAGGCAAAGCGCGGCATTGAGTTCTGCCACTCAGCACGTAATGCCTCCAGAATTTAGCAGGTAGTTGGAGAACGGAGTGTCTTAACAGTAGGTTTCCTCTGACTGCCTATCCTGCTGTGTGCGGGATACTTTGTGGAGATGATTTTATATTCAATATTGTGTAAATATTGTCAATAAACTATATGGACTAAGTTTAACAATGATACTAAAACATTATACTCAGTGAGTGTTGCACAAGTGACAGTTTAACAATAAAATATATATGTATTTTCAAGTATTATATTTTCACTACTGTAAAATCATTCTAGCTTGACGATTAAATGCAGTTTTTAACTTATTCAATTGAAATTGCACTATGTTACTATAAAAAATATTAATTAATATCAAAATTATATATTTTCTATAATTTAGAAAACGTATAAAAATTTGAACGCAGTGGGATTCAACTTTTTTTTAATACGTTTTCTAAATAAGTATCTTTCTTTCTCAAGTGTAGAATAAGACTTGAACAAAAACAACAATTGTTGAAATATCAATTGAAATAATTAATATTTATTTAATCTGTAACATTGTTGACTATTACAACAAAAATAAATATTTCATATAATAAGTATGTCTTTTGATTTTTGTTAGAAAAAGGTTGGCGCCTTTTTCTAGTCTCTTTTCCGTGTTTGATATTTGTATAAGAACAGTCTCTCTTATATTTGTCCGTTTAATAAAATTACATTCTTTAAAACTGAACTATTATAAATTTTATTAACTCCAACTTTCTATAAAAAAGATATTTTCTATATGAAAATTTTAAAAGTTACATTTTAATATGTGCATTAAAAATGTCGATTTCAATAGCAGTAGTCTATTTACATAAAAAATATCGCGAGTTTACTCTGCTATAGAGGCGTTCACGTTGCGGCATAACATCTGGCTGACGGGCACGTCACGGCGCGTCGTGGCGCGTTTCGTGTAAAAACCGTAAGAGTCCAGCGCTCATCAACTTGTGGGGAGTGGGATCGGTGGAGGTCATGAGATCGGGCGGTTTGGTGTAACAATTAGTTAAACATACCGTGGGGAACGGAGTGCCTTAACACTAGATTCTCTATGCCTACCCTGATGTGTGCTGTATTTCGCATCCCCGTAAAACTGACTTTTATTTCAAAATTAAGTTACTATATCAATATTAAATTTACTATCTTCTGTTGAACATAATTTTGTAGCATTTTTTTTTTCTTTTTTTTATTTATATATAAATTAAATTTATGTTACCCTTGAAAATTCAAATGGAAAATTACAAAAACACACAAAAAAATTGTCGATTTTGTTTGACGTAATATTAACATAGATTATATAGAATTTTTATTTGACAGTGGCTTTTAACTTGGACCACGTCTTAAGTAGGAGTATATGCCCTCTTCTATAATGTGTGCTTAGAAGTGACGTTGCAATGAACATGTCACATTCTAACCATTAAACGTAAAAGATAAATTATATATTCACATAACTGTACCTGTATATTTATCTAAAGATTTATAAGTTAACCCTTCGCATTCCGTTGTCGCCGTATTTGCGACATTAAAAACGTAAAAATAAATCCGCTGGAGTGCAAAGGGTTAAAAAAGAATCAGTTTCACGCTGTATCCCGCATATTGATATATGGGTAGGCAGATGAAACCTAGTGTTAAGATTCTGCGTTTCCCATTTTCCGCGGATTTTTTCGAGGGAGATAGGCAGTTTCTTGTTGAGTAGCGGAACTCAACGCCGCCTACGTTACTAAAGCGTAGAAATGAAAATATTAATTCATAATAATTTATTCCTCCAAGTGTGGTTCGAACCTGCAACCGTCGCGTTACAGTCACAAGCCAAGCCCTGCGCCACGACGGCCTCATATGTTGGATTTATTAGTAATTTTCATATTAACTAATAGGCAACATTATTTTGTAGGTAACCATAGTGTTTGTAAATAGAGGTGTGTATCCCGCGAGGGACCGGTTAGAGGGAGGGAACCTAGTGTTAAGACAATCCGTTCCCCTACATTCCATCAAAGTCTAACATATTCTAAGAATATTGATAAATTTTATAAAGACAGATATTTCACTGACAGCTTTTATTTAGCACTGTTTGATTGTTGTTCATAAATATATTTTATATAATAGTAATTATTTATGTAATATAACATTATTATTTGGTGGGTCATTTGAGGTTATTAAATATAATAGGCCATATATACTTTATTATTCTTCTATAAGTATTAAAACATTAAATAAATTGTGTACTAATTGCATATACAGTAAAACCTCACTAATCTGGCAGTAGATAAGACCAGAAGGAACCGAATTATAGGAATGTTGAAATAATTACTGAACTGGCTTACGAATAAAAGTATTTTATACAAAAATATAGTTTTTATTATTGACCTATAGGTTCTTCATAGCTGTCACATATCTCAGAAACAACTTATACTCGTACAAAAAATATATCCTTAATTAAGGTAAGTTGTTGTGCAATTTGTATGTAAACCATTAAAAACTTTTTTCTCAACATAATTAAATAAATAATATTTGGAATGTTTTAATCTGTTTCAATTTATTGAAGTACCAGATTAGTACTTTAACTGTTTAAAAAAAGTATGTATAAAATTACAATATAGTTTTATATTGTAATTTTATACATACTTTTTTTAAACAGTTCATTGACCTTTGTTGTTATACCTAGACTTGGTTAGTTTTTTTACATATAGTTAAGTTATTATTATTATGTGACCTTTAAAATTCTTGCAATACGAAATGTAATGAATAGTATTGAAACTACCAACCTTACAAACATAACATTAAAATATTAAGCTACATGGGTTTTTATCAATTGTATATACAAAGCATTGGTTATTAGCATTATTCTATTATAAAATCCATTGTTAAGCCATGAAAGTTTAAAATATTAGTTTAATTTCAATATAAAATACTATTAGAATAATAAAATTTGTTGTTTTGGCCATGATTCACATATACTAAAAAATATAAAAAATGTTAAATATTAATTTTTTTGATAGGTACATTTATATATATTGTATTTATTGTTATGTTTTGTCAACAAAAACATTACTGAGTCAAATGATTCCATCATTATCATCAAATATGTTATGAAGATAATGTTAAAAAATATAGTTATTATATATATTTGGCAAAATACACATACATGACAATTATTATAACTTTATGAAGAATTTCAATTATTTTCATTTGTTGGTCAGATAAATACATAGCGTTAATTAGTAGAATAGTTTTAAATATATTTTTTTGTTGTAAGTTACATATATAATGAAGTTGTTTCTATTATACAAGTAGATTTTTTTCAGATTTATCAAACATAATGCAGATTAAACAGAGGGAACAGTGTCAAGAGATTCTATTCATTGCTTTCTGGTTTAATTCAAGACAATGCATGCAAATGGTATTATGTTATGAAATAATTATTAATATAAACAAATAATTCTCATAGTATCAATATTTTATTCAGTTCCTAAATAGATCAATGAATGTGTATTTTAACAACTTGATTTTATAAAAAAGACAAGTATAAAAATAAATGAGATAAGACATTAAAAAATTTGCTGTCACAGTCATTGTTCTTTTTAAAATGTACCCTCATATAGCAGAGGATAGACAGAACCAAGTCATAAGATACTCCATTCTCAGTCACTGCTTTTCAAACATATTTGAGATTTTGTATATTATGCTGTGAAACACTTAATGATATCAAAGCATTTTTAGGTTATTATGTTTACAATGACAATAGCTATTATAATAGTTGCCATGAGACATACCCGCTACTTCGAGGAGGGTTTCCAGCCGAGCTTGCATTTCGGGATCAACTGCTCTCTCTGTATCATCGTGGGAAAGTAGGAACTTGGATGAATCTGTACCACCACCTTCTTCTTCCATCTCCGCCTGAATTTAAAATTTTATTTTATTATTTTACATTCAATTTAGTATATTAAGATGTCAATTATTATGACAATTTTGTATACATTAGGCAGTTTAGTTAGTAACAACATAACAAAATAAAAAAATCAAACACACAAGCTCAATTCATTGATAAATATATAAATTATCAATAAACATTTATGCAATGTTTTCTCTCTACTTGTCTCTGGTGACTAATAACATTCTTGTTTAAATTATTAGGGAATAATTCATAGCCATAAATTGATTTAAAGGTTATTTTTAATGTCAACTTTTAGCTTACAAGTGTATTGTCAATTATTAATTTAGTTTGGTAGTTAAAATAGGTTAGGTTATTAACAATAACAAAAGCACTGCAAAAATTATCCAACTATTAATAATAAAGCAATATATAAATGTTAGAATAACAAGGACCATTCAATATTAAATACAAATAATTATGACATGGAACTTGTCCATCGCACACACATTATGCAGGTTAAAATTATGAACCACTCAAACTGCAACAGCTATTGGTGTTGTTGAAGCTTTCTTTCTGCACCCAATGTGGTCTTCCACTTACCAACAGGTCTGGCCTGCTAAGGCACAAACAAGCCAGCAAGATCTATAACACCAATGAGAAAAATGTGAGATATACTGACAATGTGGTGCTTGCGGACGAGCTTACAACTAATTATTATTGAAAATGGTCCTTGCAATTCACTTGTAACCAACATTTTTGCGCGAATCGTAGCGGGCACTGTGATAGACTCGTGTACGCGTGACGACACAAAACACAACATCGTTTATGATATTTGTTGCTATTTCACATAAAAATTATATAATTCACACAATCATATCGAAATAACGTCACGAAAACAATATTCAGCACTTCGCATCGACTATTATGCATGTGATTTAGGAAACATGGCCACCGTAGATCGAGCCCTATCCAAAACACAAATAGACAATGAAAAATGTCTTACGGCGATTTAGCCCGTATCGTAGAATTATAAAGAATCAATTGAATATCGTCTAGGAGCGGCTGGCATAAATAATTTCATGCATTACTCAGTAGGACGTATGTACCTATGACTTTCTGACGTTTTACGGAATATTTGGCAAGCAACTTGTACCGTAACTCGAATGTGATTTTTTTTCTTTACTATGCGCTTTGAACATTAAAAGGCATAAATGATTGATTAAAATGTAATTTTGATACAAAAAGAAATTGTATGGTCAGTCATGTACAAGATGTCCCTTGCAGCATTTAGCGGTACAGATAATCACAATCCCTCACTACTGCCACCGCCTCTGCCGAAAACAAAACACGTTTTACCTCAGATACAGAGTCATCCTCGCTTTCCGAAGAGTCTGTCATGTATTTGGCAGGTGCTCCTGAATACGTTTCGGTTTCAGATTTGGCCGGACTCGAAGCCGAACTCTGAGGAGTGGACGATTTTACCACATCAAGTTGCACATTCACCTTATCGATATTTCTGTTTTCAGACTGTCCAACATTCTGCATTTTTATCCTAATCCAATATAACTTAATTAGTCTCTTAGTATCAACACTTGTTCTACCAAATTAACACGTTCTTATATTAGCAAACAAAATTTATTTCGTCATTTAGCCAGGCTGATACCCGCCATGTCTACTACTATGGCGAGGTTCCCGGATGCTTCAAGTAGGCTAACCAATTATCTCCCTCTGGCGATTCAAATCTGAACTTTTATGTGCTGCCATCTGCGTTAAAAAATGTTACATATTGTTTATAGACAATAATTTCTTTTTACTTGACATAAGAACTTAGAAAATTGTCCATAGTTATTATGTAAACATCAAGTATTTACGTTTTTATATGAGTTAAATAAATACGTATAAAACAATATTATCATATACTTTTAGATAGATAAATAAAGTAAAGTTTGAGAAATATCATTTTAAAGCTTTTTCATAAATATATTCCAGGAGAATTTTATTTTGTATTTTTTTATTATATTGATTTAACAAGAAAAAAATGATCGTAAAGTCATTAATAACAATTATTATTAATAACTTTTTTAATTACTTTATTGAATACGTAATAAAATAATACTTTTAGGCAATATAATCTGGATAGTTGATAAGAGTTGCCTACATACAGATATGTTGCTCTATTACTCAAAAGTCAAAACTAGAATTATCAACGGTATTCAATTATAGTCTTTAATACTTCTTAAATACAACTTCAAATGGTATATTGGAATTTTATTCTATATACAGCTGTCTCTTTCTAAGGCCGAATGTAATGAAATGAGGTGGGGAAAAGAGGAAAATGGTCGGAAAATATTTGTATTTCAAAGACTCAGATAATTGTCGTGTTTTTCTCAGTATAATCCGAATTTATAATGTGTTTTTAAATGATTATCTCAATTAAATACGAAATGTGGACGAGATATAAAAGAGGTGAAGTTTATTCTCATCGAAATGGTTATGCTGTAAATTGAATTTAGTGAATCCACGTACTGTTGAAGAAAAAAACCAGGATTTAAAAAAATGTTTACCTAGGCAGCTGCTAAGAAATATGGCTAGGGATGGGGACGTGCCTACTATTTTTAATCCAAAGAGAGTACGCACGCCTTCTGTTATTATAACTACCGAAGAAGTTGTGGAGAGCGAACAGGGTGTCGACATTGAGCGCGAACGTCCCAATGGCCCGCCGACACCGCTTAGCCCACGGGCACCACTCACTCCTCAAACCTCTGTATCTTCAGCACCGCCGTTGACGACGCAACCTTCACTTCAGCAGGCTTACAGCGAATCGGCAGCAAGTAGTCAGGATGAAGAACGTCAGTTACGTGATAAAAAATGCCCGCGATCATGCTGTTCAAAAGTGGCAAAGAAGGTTCGATTGCTATTGGTTTTTATTACTATATTATGGCATAAAGATTAAGATTATATTAATTAATATTCTTAGAGTAATGTGTGCATTAGTATGGCATCTCCTGCACCCTTTGATAGTGTAATATTTACAGATGTACTATGGCCTCTGTGTCACAACCACTATAGTAGCATCCTGGGTGACTGTGACACACTGTATAAAGTATATGTACCTCCAGAAGTACCCACATACTGATAGTTCTCTAAGCAGTACTGAACCACCTTTAAATAACAACTACACTTCTAGAATTCGCACACATGTAAGTTGAAATTTTAAGTATTAAAAGAAGTTATTCATTTAGTATTAAAAGAATAAAACTTTTGTACTTCTTGTAAAAAAGTGTTAGATAACATCAATGTAAAAATAAGAGCTTTCAAAGTCTATCATGTTGGGAAATTTATATTTTTTTTATATATAAACTTAATTTGTTAATTACATTCATTCTGTAAATATATATTGCTCAAAATAATAAACTTCAGATGTATGTATATATTTTTTTTATTAAAACTAATTTAATGTTTTGTTTTTTCTAGCACTATTACAATGCACCATTCTTTACGGCATGGTTCTGTACAAACTGGCTAATTTTTGTTTATCCTCTCTATTTGATTATTATGCTTATTCACAATAAGTGCAAGTCAGCAAATGCCATTGTGGCCGATGCTTTTACAGACTTCAAGGATAAGGGCTTCACATTTGGTAAGTTAAAACAATATTGAATAGAAAATAATGAAAATTCTGTATGTAAGATTGAGGCTGACATGCCATCAGCAGCACCGTGTACTGTATACTATACATCCTCCTCCTTCACAAATATAACAATCATAAAAACTTGTTGAAATGTAGCTATCGCAGGATGTTATTTCACAATAATCTCTACATACCTACTTAGTGTCAATGTAAATAAATTGTTGTAAGTATGCAATATTTCAATAGTCTCTACATATCAAAGGACATGTAAAAAACGAAGGTTTAGAAATAATAAAAATAAAATTATTAACAATTGTTTAGTATATTTTATATACTTTGTATTTTATTTTATTTTCCAAGAACAAGATGTCTCTTTATTATATTCACCCATGTACCTTATATTTTGACATGTCCATTCATATGTAGGGATTGTTGATTTATAAGTGATTATGATTATTTATACAATAATTTATTGTTTTATAGGCAGTTAATGTACAATCTTATTCTAGAATACTTTTCATAATATGTAAAATTATAAAATTTAACAGTAATATATTAAAATAAAATTTTAATATATCTATTATTATGCTGTCTGTATAAGTTTTTTTTTCATAAATTTGTCTTAACATATAAATACTCCTCACTATGGTCTGTTCTCCTTGCTGTAGGTCATCACAATACATACATACATGTAAATTTTTTTTGCTTTCTTATTAAGATGTTATATTTGTACTTTTGATAATTTATGATTCTATGAGGTAGTCAGTCCATCTAATAATCAAACTCAGTATGGGCAACAAGTTGTGGCCACCCTGAAGTTAAATTTTCTAACTGTTGTGCAATGTTCTCTCTGGAAGAAACCTGCACAACCAACGGTCATAACTTGTTGACTGTACTGGAAAATATAAAATTTACCACAAATATTTTTATGTTACTAAATATTTTGATCAAAATTATTACAACATATTTTATTATGCAAAATGCCTCATAAATAATTCTATTAACAATTTAACAATTCCTCAGCCCGATTTCTGAGCCGTTGCGGTCTATTCTGCTTGCTGTGGGTCGTCACTATATATATGTATACATACGCGTTAAAGATACTCTTGTCCACGGACGTCGTGGCCTTGTTTGCGACCAACGTCTCCTGTGTGTATTTACTGTCTTGGGTGATATTGCACGAACAATTCGTCGGTGTTAGGGTAAGTGGAGGTTGGCTTGTATGTCTAACGATTTTTTTTTCGAAAGCGGAACATAACGCCGCGGATCTTTTCGGAAGCGGGACATGATGCCGTGGTTTAATGGATATGAAAATTAATTTATATATAAACTTACGATAGTTATTGTATTTTAATCGATGGTTTCTTATACATTAATTATTTTTCATATAAGGTGGAGGAAACTTGGTGATATTTTATTTTTATTAAGATTTTAAGGATATGAAGTGTGTCTGTAAAACCGACTGGTTGTGGGTTCGATCTCCACTCGAGGAGATGAAATATTTACTTAAATTTATATTTCCATTTCTTCGCTCTGGTGTCAAAGCAAAAGCGCGGCGTTGAGTTCTGCCACTCAACACGTAATGCCTCCAGAATTCAGCAGAAAGTGGGGAACGGAATCTTAACACTAGGTTCCCTCTGCTTACCCTGCTGTGTGCGGGATACAGCGTTTGCGATTTTTGTGTAGTATATTGCGTAGTTTAATGTCGTCTTTTTTTTAAACACGCTGGAGATAAAAAAAAATATATTTCTTTGAGGCCAGAGACCAGAATATATGATATATTTGAGGAGGATTCCAAACAACAAACGTGATTTTTTGCCTTTTTTTTATTAGATAATGTTTTTTTTTTTTTTTATGGAAAAAAAAAATGGTAAAAATGGTACAGATAGAACCCTTCTTATGTGCGTCTGACTCGCACCTGACAGTTTAGAACGCTATAAATTTAATGTAATCAACGGTCATCTTACGTATATTTGTTCAATAGTCCGATGACAATACAATATTCTCATAGCATGTATTTTCTTTGGAATAAGGATCAGACTGCATGTAAACTCTTTTGAGCGCATGGTTCTTAACATTTCAATACTATTTATTATTTACAACAATTTTGATACTAACTTAATCTACGTATATATTATAATAAAAGTATTTTTTACGAACAAAACCGTAGAAAATAATAATATACTAACTAGCTGTCTAAATTTATAAGTATAAATCATCAGAGTAACACATAGGCAACAATTTATACAACTTTTATAATAATTTGACTATAATAGGCTAAACAATAAACGATGTTTTTTTTTAAATATTATCAGCGGTCGAAGCCGCGTAGTGTACACTAAAGTATCAGTCCCACAATGCAGATAGTGGCGGCGATCCTGTGCGATACGGGCATAGCGCTGCTGGCGTACATGGACGGCATCACGGGCAGCTCCACGCTGGGCGGGGTGGTACTGGCCGCGTGCGCTGCCGCCGGTTTTGCTATATTTAAGGTTTGTTTAACATTCTTATTCATACATTCTCATTTCTCTTATGTATTACTTAGCTAAATTTATTATTCTATGCAGCTTCAGGTTGTATCCCGCACACAGCAGAGTAGGAAGGGGGAACCTAGTGTTAGGGACACTCCGTTCCCAACTTCTTCTTCCCCATTGCGTGTTTAGTAGCAGAGCTCTACGCCGCGCTCTTAACGGTGGAGTGTGCAGGGGAAACCCACACTCCGTTCTCATTAAGACATCCGTTCTCTATTTTCCAAATTTTGGAATAATGCTTCCACGTGCTGAGTGGCGCAACTCATTTTCCTGCGCTACCAAAGCGAAAAAATTATTATATTAAATATATTTCATTTTCTTGAGTGGGAATCGAACCCACAATCTGCCGCGTATATTGTGTCACGACTGGCTATGTTGTTTTACGGCTTAGTATTTATTTCTATATACGAATAAATGAAACAATATTACGTTTTTTCGTGTGGCATGCAAAGAATTATGTTTATGTAACTCCTTCATGTGATTTAATTAGGCTCGTTAATTGATGTTAATCGGTGGACTTTACTTTAAATCAAATCGACAAAATATTATTTTGTGTTACAATTAACACGCAAATGCCCTATACGTGGGAGTGCGTGTTACTATACCCACAATACAAACAGAAAAGCTTAAATTTATACTATATATATTCTGTTTTGAGCTTTAACGTTTTTTTTTGCTTCACTCTGTATCCCGCTTGTAGGTAGGGGGACAGAGAGTGTAGTTAGTGTTCATCATAAAGTGGAGTGTATGAAACTCGACTCGACGTTTATGTCCTCGAATGGATATCGAACCCAAAATCTCTCGCGTTTACGTCACTTTTGCCTTAGCTTAAAAATATTTTGACATTTGTAAAATTCTTGACTACAATTAGAGTTTATAAGTATGATTATATTAAAAAGAATCATCACTGCTAAGAGGAAACGCGGCGTTGAAAGTCGCCGCTCAATGTCTAACATTGGGCAGAAGGTGGAGAACGATTTTTTTATTCATCAAGAAAATCAAATCAGCTTCACGCTGTATCGCGCACAGAGCAGGGTCGGCAGAGACCTAATGGTCAAAGACACTTCGTTCCCCATTTTCCACCGAATTCTGGAAGCAATGCGTGTTGAGTGGCGGAACTTAACGCCACCCTGTGCCTCGATACCAAAGCGAGGAAAATGCAAATATAAATTTTAAATAAATATATCATCTCCTCGAGTGGAGATCGAACCCACAACCAGTCGATTCAGACAGACAGTCACACTTTGTGCTCCTGCTGGCGGCTGATTCGTTTTATTCTTCAAAAATGAAAATAAATCAGCTTCACGCTGTATCTCGCACACAGCAGGGTGGACAGAGGACACCTAGTGTTAAGACACTATGTTCCCCACTTTCTGCCGAATTCTGTAGAGGCAAAACGAGGAAAATCTCAACGCCGCGCTTCGCCTCAGCACCAGAGCGGAGTAATGGAAATATAAATTTGAGTAAATATTTTTTTATTAATTTTACCACGTATATCAAATTAGATTTACTAAAGTAATCACGTACGTATAGTTGTAAGTAGTTTTGGTTGTTTAAAGTGAAATAGTGAATTAGTTTGTTATTGTAAGTCAGTCGCGTGCCGTATTGTATTTAGGGCGCGATACTATCACGCCGGACTATTAAAAAAGGGCAATCAAAACTCGATGTCGCAGAGGAATTATTATACACTTTGACGTTTTCTTTTAGAACATTTTTATATGAATTTACACTTTAGATCGTTAATGGGTGGTATAAAAGAATTTATTTTTTGGACTAATAAAATTTTATTACTAAGTTTGTGTATGTTGTTAAAGATTTTTTTTGTCTTCGTCCACTACTGGACATAGGCCTCTCACACCGCCACTCAGCTTTATCTTCAGCTCTTTGCATCCAGCCACTTGGTTAATCTTGAACAAAAATGCGCAATATAACGCAATTTTTTGCTTATATTAAATTTTGATAAATATTGTCTTCGGTTATGTTTATTATTAGATTTAGTGTTAAGTTACTGATTTTTCAATTTGTTATTAAAAATTGATTCTTAATCAACTAATATCAGTATTCCTGACACATTCGTAATGCCATAACAGAAATTAATTTTCAAAGATAATCTACGGCTTTAGCGTTATTTTATAGCTATAATTATATAAAATCTTTCTCATAAATGTGGTTTTTACATAATGTTTTTTTCAAATCCGACTAATACTTTCCGTAGAAGACACACCGAAATATCGCTTTAAACAGAAATTAACACGCTACTATAGCGTGGATAGTCAGATGCTTCTTCATGAAAGCATTTTAATAATAAATTTAAATATTAAACAGACATCTTTATTTTTAACCAATAAAAGGACGAGGTTATCAATTTGCGTGTTTGTTGTTTTTATATGTAGATATGCCATTCTATTAGAAAGAATGTACATGACATTTCGTGTTTTAGATATTAAAAAAAAAACACCAAATACTAAAATGATATAATATGTTTACGCCCATTTACTCCTAGACTTTTTCTCTTTTTTCTTTCATTTTTTTTCTCATTTTCTCCTAGGTGCTATTCAGGAAAGTGATGGGCGACGTGAACACAGGCCAACGCGCGCTCTTCTTCTCGATCCTGGGCATCGTGAACGCGACGCTGCTGTGGCCGGTGTGCCTCGCCCTCTACCTCACGGGCACCGAGCAGCTGCCGGCGCACAGGATGCCGTGGATATCGCTGTTGCTGGCCAGTTGTGCTTTGCTTAGTGAGTATCTTTTTTTATGTTTTCTTGTGCTTGTGGTCCATTTGACACCAGAAAATCTATTATTATGGGCATTACTTAATGTAATAAAACTCAAAACAATGATTTTTAAATTTCTTGTCTATCCGTCGATTTGTCTGTGCGAACGTTGATAATCTTAGAATCGGCTATACCAATTTCAGTACAGTTTTCACTATTGCAAATAGGCATACTTACCTTAACGTTTTGTATTTATTTTATTTAAATCGGTTCATAAATAAAAAAAAATATGTATGTAAATTATCTACGAAAATGCTAAAATAAAATTTTATCATTGAATGGCTTGAAGCTTCAATGTATAGATATTTTCTTTAAAATGATAATGTTATTAGACGACAAAAGTAAATCAGATGAGTTAATAAATAATTGTGTAGTTCCAGCAAGAGAAGCCGCGAGTGGGTCTCTAGGTTAATAAAAATGGTAATTATTATATGTATCATATCTTTATTTTCTCAAAAACAAATGATCCATCGAAGCCAAAATAAATGTAAACGTGACATTTCCCGACTCAGAGAAGGACTTATTTTCATTCAGTACATTCATAGATATGAATTATTTCACTCGGTGCGTGGGAAAGGGAGTGTCTGAACACTAGGTTCCCTTCCCCCTCTGTCATATGCGGGATACAGCGTAAAGCCGAGACGTATGGTATTTATACGGTAATAATACTAAATAGATCATAATTTTTATGCATTTTTCCATTCCATCCAATTCTCCATTCCATTCAATTGTATTTACAAAACACCAACATACATCTCTTGATCCGGTCTCGTGATCGTAAATATTTTTCTAGTTTAGTCACATAGTTGTTGTTACAAATATAGCGTGTTTAATATTGTCGAATTACCGTTTTTCCGAGTAAAAAAAATTACATTTATATGTTATCTGATGTTCCTTGTAAGAAGTAGGGTACTTTAGGTAGCTTTTTAGATTTTTTACAATTTTTTTTGTGAATATGAATTGAAATGAATGTGAATTTAAACTACATTAAATAAATTAAATAGAAATAAAAAAGTTAAATAAAAATTTGAGAACCTTTGTTTTCTCTTTCTATATTTAATCTAAAGCCCAAACCAAGAGACGAAAGATAATCATTAATTATATTTAACGTTATTCATTCCTTGTTACGTCTTACTTCAGATTTTCCTATATTGATAAAAAAATTTAACACACATTACGTTAAGGCCAATCGCAAGAGCACAGGCACAAGCGTTTGACTGTAAACACGACAGATTGTGGGTTCAAATCCCACTCGAAGAAATTAAATATAATTTTTTTTATTCCCTCGCTCTGGTGTCGAGGCAAAGCGCGGCGTTGAGTTACGCCACTCAACACGCAATGCCTCCAGAATTCGATGGAAAGTGGGGAGCGGAGAGTGCATGCGGGATATAGCGTGAAGCAGAAAAAAAAGACATTACATTAATATCGTGGATGCGCTTTAGTATATGTAAAAAATGTATATGAAGGTTTTCGCAAATGCAAAAAAAAATGTGGTCCATTCATTGAATGCAAGGCGTTATCCACTATGTAGGTCGAGATGCGACTAACAAAAACTTAAAACGCTCTGGGTTTACACTTTTGAATTTATGTTTTACAGCAAATTTTTTACTAAATATATTTTAATTTGAAATTTGTTACTGAATGAGATAGCTGCTGTATGTATGTGTTCGTAATGGCTGTTGTCTATTATTAGGAATATGTTTGTATATATTTATGGTATGTTGGTTTGAGGCCAGTCGTGGTGCAGAGGCAGTGTGCAACTGTAAATGAGACAGGTTGTGGGTTCGATTTCCAATCGAGCAAATCAAATATTTAATATTTGGTAACGAGAAATAACGCTCGTTTAGTTCAGCCACCCAAGACGCGATGCCTCCAGAATTCGGAAGAAAGTTGATAACGGAGTGTCCTAGCTCTAGATTTCTTCTGCCTTTGCACCTATTTAATATATTATATAAAAAAAAATATTATTGAATTAGCCTTTCGTAATGACCATGAATATGGACGATTAAAAACTTGTAAGGCACAGGAAGGCTATTAATAATGGGTTTTAGATTTCAAATACGATTGATACAGATATTATAAATTATTGAAATATTTGTTTTTCGTTGCAGTGTTTCATTTGGTTTTCCAATTCGGCAACCTGATGACGTACAATATTTTCGTATCTCTCGGACTTATCACCGCTGTCCCCATTTCTGCTGGTAAGATTTATAATTTTAATATATAGATATATTTAATAAAACGTTTGTTGTATGTACTGTTGGTTTAAAATAATCAAAATTGCAAACACATATGTTCTTTCATACTTATTTAGAAAACGTATAAAAATTTTAACGTATGGAATAGTGGTTAGAGCTTCTGGTAGGTTCCCAGGAAGCGCGGGTTGGAGTCCCGCTACGTTCAAATTTCTATACGTTTTCTAAATAAATATTTTTCTTCCACAAGTATGGAATAACACTTTAAAATTGTTAAAACATATTTTTATGTAAAATTATGCAAATTATTTATTTTACATTCTGTGTGAGAATGTCATATTCTAACTGGAAACTGGCGATGATTGTGAGTTTGAAGTTGTTTTAACCTATTCGCGGAAATGAACTTTGTCATTCATTTCGCCATTCAGTTCGGAGTGTCTTTGTCATGCGTTGTGTTTTGTGACTAAAAAATAAAGAATTTCCTCTTTATTTTAAAAGCAGCTTTTTTTATTTATTTTACATATTATATATCACATTCTAGTTCATATTTTATTTTTAGTTGTTGAAATTTCATATTATTGTTATAATTTGTTTATATAATCTTTTTTTGTCATAGCATTAGACGTCGTGCTGTATGGGGTGGAATTCGAGGGCATGAAGTTGGCCGGCATCATATTAATAGCCGTCGGGTTCTTTCTAGTCATGTTCCCAGATAATTGGCCGGATTACATTATGAGACTTTTAAGGTGAGCTACGTATATTAAGAAAATTAAATAAAAAAATATTTTTATCTATATAACTAAAGTTGTTAGTATTTTAGTTAATAGTTTTAACTATTAAAATTGCGTGTTGCGTGGGTTAAAAAATTTAAAAGTTTAAATATATAAATATAATAGTTTATATAAATATAAAACTATTATTGACTATGAGAATGCTTACAACTCACTTATAACCGCGGACGTGCTTTGCCTTAACATTTTCAAAGATCCAGAAAGTTACGCTGTGGCGCTAATTGATTTGATAAAAACTATTCTCAGTAAACACTCCCGTATTGTATCCATTCCAGCTAATACAAGAATAAAAAAGCCGTGGATCACGACAGGTGCCCTGCGCTGTATTAGGTTAAGAAATTTAATGCAAATCAAACTCAGGACAAATTCACACAATGAAATTTTAAAAATAACTTTTAAGCGTTTTCGTAACTTTTGTTCAAATTTAATTCATAAACTAAAAAGACAATATCATAAAAATAATATAAATAAACATCTTAAACAGCCAAGAAAACTGTGGTCTACTATTGATGATATTGCCCAATACAAACCAGAAAAAACCACAAACACGAATTTATTGGCAGTACGAACCACTCCTCAAGCGTCAGTAAACTTTGTGAACAAGTATTTTGTCAGTATTGGAAAAAGTTTGGCAGAGGGCATCTACAGTTCAAAACAATTTCAAAACTCATCCGTGACATCACACAGCCAATATTCTAATTTATCATCCTTTGTTTTGCTTGACACCGATCCCACAGAAGTGGACAGAATACTCATTGGTCTTGACGGAAACAGCGCTCCGGGTTGGGACGGTATTTCCACCAAATTTCTGAAGTTAGCTAGAACAGTTGTAGTTCCGTTGATCTGCTCGTTGGTTAATTTATGCTTTCAAGAGGGTATATTTCCAAAAGCACTTAAACGGTCTATAGTTACACCTGTGTTCAAGAGTGGGGACAAGACCGATGTTAATAACTATAGGCCTATATCTGTTTTGACTTCTATCTCTAAGATTGTGGAGAAGCTCTTAAATAATCGACTGATGGGATACTTGAACAACTTTAATATCTTATCCAGTTCACAATACGGTTTTAGGAAGGGGCTCTCTACACAAGATGCTATCTTAGCACTTACATCTCTTATAGTGCAAGAAGTGGATAAGGGTAACAAATGTCTCACAGTCTTCCTAGACCTAAAAAAGGCCTTCGATACGGTCTCTGTCGTCACGCTTGAACGCCGACTGGAGCAAATAGGCGTAAGAGATAAAGCTCTTAGTCTATTCAGGAGCTATCTTAGGGATAGAAAGCAAATGGTTAGGATTGGAGAACACTTAAGTGGTGAAGAATGTAGCACTTATGGCATACCACAGGGAAGTGTTCTCGGACCAACGCTGTTTCTTATTTACATAAATGATCTGTATAAGCTTCAGGATGTTGGAGGAGATATTGTTTCCTATGCTGATGACACTGCCGTCGTTTTTACTGGCAAGTCCTGGTTAGATGTAAAAAATAAGGCAGAAACCGGTTTAGCTAAAGTATCGAAGTGGTTGTGTGATAACTTATTAACATTAAACATACAAAAGACTAGCTATATATGCTTCTCAAAGTATGCGAATACACAACCTTCTCTTGATTTTTCCCTAAAGATTCATAATTGTCAACAGGACAACTCTACTCCTGGCACTTGTCACTGTCCTATTTTGCAGAAAGTGGTAAGCACAAAGTACCTTGGGATTATGGTGGACCAAAGGCTGTGTTGGACGGCTCACATTGAACTCCTGATGACTCGTATTAGAAAGCTAATATGGGTCTTTAAATCTCTCAGGCATGTGATGGAAAAGGAATTATTAAAGCGAATTTACATTGCACTTGTGCAGTCAGTAATCACGTACTGCATCCCGATTTGGGGTGGCTCTGCAAAATCCCATTTTCTTAGTTTAGAAAGAGCACAAAGAGCTCTTATTAAGGTGATGTACTTTAAGTCATACAGATTTCCAACAAATACCTTATATGAAATCAGCGGTATATTATCTGTGAGAAAACTCTTTATCTTAAATGTAACCTTAAAGTGTCACGAAATTATACATTTTGAAAAACATAAATTAAGTAAACGACGAAATGATCTTGTTGCCCCAAGAAGTAATGTGCGCTCTAGCTTTGCAAAACGTCAATTCGGTTTCCAATCGTCTACTTTGTACAATAAGATAAATCGTCTCCTTCAAATATATCCTATGCAAAAGTACTCATGCAAGAAAGCTGTGACTAATTGGTTAGACAAACTTACATATACAGAAATTGAAACTTTACTTCTATAATATTACTTCTATGTTTTACATACAGTGCACGGATAATTATAATTTAGTAATATACTAAACAAGACATGCATGGGCAACGCTTCTCTCTCACACACTCACACACGCACACACACTCACACGCACATACACACACACGCACACATGCACGTACAAATTCAGCCATTTATGGCCCCCTTAGTTTTTATTTATTTTAATATTATTTAATTATTTTATTTTTTAAGTTTAAATGTACCAAACGAAGAAGCGAGTCATTCCCAACACAAGTATCTTCGATTACTTACTGGGAAGACTCAGCGACTCAACTTGTAAAAAATTTTTTGTGAATAAAGCTGTTTTTATTTTTTTTTTAAAAGTTTAAATTAAAATTGTCGCTGACTTATTTTTGACAATTCTAAATTTATTTCTGAATATATCTAAAAAAATGGTTTTGGCAAGAGGTAGGGGGAGACTTTGGTTGACCGTCGAAAACACAATATTAAAGTATGTATGAAGAGGTTGATGACGGTGGACGAGGCGAAACAGGTGTATGTTCGCCTCGTCCGCCGTATCATTTGGCGTTCCGTCCTCTCTGACTACCCCGCTAGGGATAAAGCGTGAAGCTAAGTTAAGTTATCTAAAAAACTTCATATTTATTCCATTCAATATTTCTATTTATGTCATAAAACTATTATATTATAAGATTATAGTTGTTTTACGACACGATGAAAATGATTGGTTTCCATGTACTATTTAGTTCGTAAATAAGTAAATAAGCAAGACATTCATCCTGCCAGAT
Organism: Heliconius sara; assembly: GCA_917862395.2. Classification (NCBI taxonomy): domain Eukaryota; kingdom Metazoa; phylum Arthropoda; class Insecta; order Lepidoptera; family Nymphalidae; genus Heliconius; species Heliconius sara. The sequence continues at coordinate 2,604,026 of OU860782.2, forward strand.
GGAGTCGACGCCGGCAGCGCGGCACGGACGGCGCGGGCCGCAGCCGCGACGCCGTCGACTACCGCACCGGGTACATACGCTCGCATCTGCGCTCGCCCTCGGGCCGCGTGCGGTGACCGCTTTACCCGCGCCCACACCCCACCCACCAGCTCATCCTTACCCTTACCCTTACCCTGGTCGGTCACTTCCCTTCTGCTTGTCCTGGCCGTGCTGGAGTTGGGATCTCGAGATCGCTTGTAGTTTATGTGAGCCTGGTACTTGACTGGGAGCTTCGTTATGTTGAATACAAAGCTTTTTTTTTGTTATTTTTATTTATTTGTTGTTCTGTAATGTGACTAAAATTATGACCGGTTCTAGAGCTTCTAAAACTTTATGCTTCCCTGGTACTTGCGGATTGAGTATCGCGTTGCGTTTACGTATTATACGTATTTGTATACTCAGTTATTTTTATTTAATGCGTATATAGTATCTTAAAAAAGTCATTGACTTTGAAATCAAAGACATTTTAATTAACGGGCTCTGTCCGTACAGGTCCCGTAACTTCTAACGCTTTATGCACTCCTTGTACTTTTGGTTTCATATTTTCAACAATATTTATAAATAAGCTCACCAGCGAAAGTACCAGTAGTACTTGCAATTTTTTTAGTTTTAATTGAGAAAAGATTACTTACTGCTAGCTTCGAAAGTTCGCACGTTTTATGCGTCCCTGGTAAGTTAAAATATAAAATAACTAAAAAAAAAAACCAAAATTAATAATTATTTTTATATGAACCAGTAAATCTCCAAATTATATTTCTTCTGTGTCTCGAGATCGCTTCTGCTTTATGCTTCCCTGGTACATGTTGATCGTAATCTGTTAAATATTGCATGTTTGATTTGTGACATTTGTTTATTATTATTTATTTATTGTCTGTAGTTAATTACTGAGATGTCAAAAATGTCATTAAGACCCGTCACTTTTATTGTACAGGCAACATTTTATTCGAAATGTCACTTAATTTACGATTCGCGTAAAAATCGTTTTGAAGTTTTATAATACTTTTCTATCATCTTTTGTTAGTTATTCAAAATAAATAAAATAAAATTATACTAGCCATTGAAAACCTACCAAAATTTCACATTTTAACATATAGGATAATTTAAAATCAAACATTATATAGGTAAATTGCATACATCGTCCACGCAGTGGCGACCGACAGCAGAGCTCAATGTACAGTTGCAAATACCTTGTATATTGTATAGCGTATTATGTACAGACTTGAGTGAATTGCTTAATTTATTAAGTTATAGGGATTATTTAAAAATATAATTTTAAAATATTTAAAAATATATATATTTCGTTTTAGTTTTTATTTAAAAATTGGTAACGTACCCTGTTATATATATATCCATATATACCCTGTTAAATATATAGTTGATATTAAAAAAATCGAAGTAAATTTTAATAGTCAACATTGTTATGGTAAACCAGGATAAACGAGAGGTAAAATATATTAAATGAGATACTCAATGATAGTAATGAATTTTAATGCCTAAGATCGCGATCCTAAGATCGATCGATTTTGCATGCTTGGTACGACTTAAATGATCTTTTATGCTCAACACGTTAGCATATATTTAAAATTTTTGCAAGCAGTACTTTTTAAAGAAACTATAAAGTCAGTTAAATTTAAACAAAAACATAATAGATAGATTGAAAAGTAGATTGAGATATTGCTTCCCAAATTAAATAGCTGTGGTAGAATTGCTTTTAAGGATTTGTAAGAAAAGCGTATTGAAACTTAACATGAAAATTTTATATACCTAACAGTTAAGAATGTTTATCACTCACTGTTATTATAAGAAAAAACTGTTATATAAGCAAAATAGGCATAAATATTTTTATAAAAGAAACCACACGCACCTATGATGGCAACACAGTACATTAGACATAATATTCAGATTCGATTCGTTCTAATAAAAATAAAAAAATACAAAAAAAGTAGATTTTTGAACTGAAACTAAACAATACAAATGAATTATGGTAAAATAATAAATAATTATATTATACAGAGCAATGGAAATTTTTGATATTCACGTGTTGATTTTTTTTAATTTATTGACTGACTACTGTTTAGAATATATTTTGAAAATGTAAAATTATGAATTACAGACAGATTTCGATATTTTATAATCACAGATAGATTATTCTTATTCAAACAAACTTGTCCAAATATTGATTTGTACAGATTAAAAACTAATATTATTGGTTTTTTAAATATATAGATCTTGATAATTATTAATAAAAGTTAATGAGTTGGTAGGTCTTTAAGTACTGAGTAAAGATGGATGGTAGAAAAATGTAGGGTTAGAAACCTAGTGTTAGGGAAAAGCACAATGATATGTGATGGTTACTTCAAATCGGACATGTATTTATAAGGAGAATATTATTGTGTATCGAAATTAATCGAGAATATTCTAAAACAAAAATATAAGCTTGTTCTAAGATTGTTGATTGTTTTTTTAGTTCAAAATTTAAGAAATAAATACATATAATACATTTGCAAATATACTTAAATAAAAAAATCTTAAATCTTCCTATTCTTCAAATTTAATGAAATTATTCTTATATACATTCATATATATGTATGTATTTATAAGTACCATAATTGATGTTGTGATACCCAGTAGCTAGTGTAGTTGAATCTATTTATAGTATGTTATTTCTTTTTATTATTAAATATCAAATTTTAATAATAGCTTCCGATTGAAATTGAATCGAATCTCTAAATTGGTTGATCAGAAAATATATATTATTATAGTCAGGGTAAAAGATGTAGGCTTAGTGATTTTTATATAGAAACTAAAATTTAATTTTTCTTAAATTATTTCTTTTAATTCCATACTATCTTTATTTCTTATGTTACAATGTTAAACGACCGCCCCAAATGTAGGTTAGTTTTGTATTTATTATCCTAGTCATATTGATTAGTAGGTTTACTATTAGATATAACGTGTATCATCCACAAACACAGTATTAAGAGCGGACAGCCAAACTTATATATCGAATGAATTCTTACTGCAAGATGGTCATGAACAGTAGAAAATATTTGAACTAATAATATAGATTTGTACTCTTGAGACGTTACTCCTAATATTAGTTATAACTAACTATATTATACCTTTTTGAAATCTATCTGTATCCAAGATAAGTGCTTATAAAATTATGAAAATGACGCTATAGCTTGTAGCTTGACAGCAAGAAGCACGGAATCAATAATTGACCCATAATTGACCATAAAGATGTAAGTTCTATGCACATATCACCATAAAACGCTTTTTAAGCCTAAATAGTAATTTAAAATGGTACTTTTGAAATTATTAAATGGCGAATGACACGTTGCGTTAACGACAATAAAAATTGGAATGGATGGGTTTTGTTTGGATTTTTAATATGAAAATGTTTAACTCATGTACGGTTATTATGAATTTTGTAATGTTGAACACAAGAACTTTTGTGTGTCAACGAAGTAGATGTTTTAAAGTATTTTTTCAATTATTATGAGTAATAAATACTACATGAAAAATTATGAAGGAATGATTAAAACATGCATAAAAATATGTCGAAATATTGCCAGACGGACAGACAGACACACAGACGGACAACAATGCGATCTTATTAAGGGTCCGGTTGTTTGTTTTAGATATGGAAGTCTAAAGACAAATATAATTATATTGAGGTGCAGAGAAACTTATGTATAAATTTAAATGATTTGCAATATATGATGTAAAAAAAAAATTGCCATTTGAAAGCCATTGGAGAATATTGAATCTCATATTACAAACAGTTTTAGCTCAATATTTAACAATTCAATATCAATAAATCTTTTATGTATCTATATCTAACTGATTTATTGTATTTAAGCGTAGCTGGTATTTTATTTTCAATATTTGAAAAAATACTTGAAAAGGAAAATTTTCGTAATTCTTTTGGTGGTAACGGTGATATGTTAGCGGAACTGTAAACATTTAGTAGTTAAGTCCTGTCCGTATTCGGATATTTTAGTGCCATTTGTTTTTGACCAATATATTTTTTTAAACCTTAACGATGGCGTACATTATTTATGCCGATTTCGATGAGAAACATTTTTTTTGTTTTATCTGTGAAAATAAGAGCTTATACCATGTAAATAGATATAGATAATATATAATACATTATAAATAGAATGTATGTTTTTATGCTTGCTATATTTTAATATATTTTTGTTCACTTATTATAAAGCTGATTATTTATTAGTGACGTCCTAAACGCCCTTGTCGCATTTTTTTTTTGCTGAAAGTAAGTTACGCTTTTTTGTCAACTACTTTTGTTACAATTGTAGTAGTTTCGTTCCGACGGGTTCGCTGTTCAGAGTTGCGGGAGATATGATACAAAGAGATATTTGATTTTTTAAAAAATCTTTAAAAAAATATTAATATCTGTTTATCGTAACAGGGATTCCTTTATTATTTCCGGTATTGTTGAAAGTTGACAACAATAGCAAACGAGAGAATAATAATAACATTAATCCACGAATGGGTTTATTCTTGCTTGTTCTTAGGTAAATAGAAAAGTGTGTAGCTTCAGAGATGGAAAGGAAATTTCAATTTGATAGTTCCTGATTGTTTTTTTTGAATAATGTCATACGGGGCGGATGGCGCTAGTGGGGTCAGCTTTCAATCGGACACTCCGTCGTACAGAATCCTATCTGATATTAATGACGGTTTGTCAATTTTGTTTATCTTTTCCATAATGGCGGTGTACAAATCGTTTGTTTTTACCGATTCGATTTTGTTCGATGGATGGTTCGAAGTGTGCTTATGTAATTGTTATAGAATGGATATGGTTGTATAGTATGTGATTTTTTTGGTCAGTTGGTGTTTTTTTTGTATTTTGTTTAATAATATTTTATGTTTTTTTCTTTTATATATTAAATGTTCTTGATTGCTTCAATTTAATACAGTAATTGTAATTTTGTTTTAATTAATTATATTATGCTATTTACATGGTGCATACTCTGAATATTGATCTCTTTAACTAGTCAACCTTTTTGCTATCTCTATCTTTAATATAAATGATTTCTCACTTCAATAATATAATATATTATAATGTAAAAATCAGCATCTTGAAACTTAAGTGATTGTTGCATAATTTTAATCAGCGGTTTTATTTACAGTCGTGCCTTTTGGAGTTAAGAATTATTGTTAAATATTTGTTGATTTTTATTATTAAGTGTAAAATAAATTTATAATAAATTAGATATTACTGTTGTACCTACTTATTTATTTTATTTTAAGTCGTTTTTTTAATTCTGTATCATATTTATGTATAGTCTGGCTGTTATAGAAAAAAAGTAGTGCAAAAAATCGATAAATGAATGTAATTAATATAAATCTTTGAAATATCGACTTAACTTCCTTTGTACATTGATGGAGTTACTAGACTATAATAATTTATATTATATTATTTCGTATAACAGAATACTCGCCTTAGAATATGTGCGTAACTTAAAGCGTAACTCAGTTACAAATGTTATTGAATTAGTTCGATTTAAATGATTTATGAAATTAAATTGAATTAAGATAACTTTGAGAAATAAAATTGTTGTTGAATACGAAATGGAAGAATCTTTTACATTTAGAAATCTTGGAATATACTTTTTTTTAAAAGATATTCATCATTTTAAATTCATTTCAGAAATATTTAATATCTTTCCTCTTTCCACTTAACTTCTTTTATTTTTTTAGCGTCACGCTGTATCCCGCACACAGTAGGATAGGCAGAGGTAGTGTTAAGACACTTCGTTCCCCATATTCCGTCGAATTCTGGAGGCAGGCTTGCATGTTGAATGGTGAAAGTGCGCGCTTTTTGTCTCGACACCACAGCGAAGAAATGAAATTGGAAACTCGTGTGTAACTTTTATAATTTTATGTATGTAATAATTTTTGAATTGACAGATATATATAGTAACGAACTCCAGTAAAAGATTCTCTCATTTTCTATCCACAATTCGATTTTTCGCTTAAAACAATTATGTATAATAAAAATATAAAACTGAATCCAATATCGGTTGTTCATGTACGCCAGTCACGTTTGTTTAATTAGAAAATGTTCAAAGACTGAATTTTAATGGGATGTTGACTAAATTCAATTACGCTGTCATTTTTATATTAAGTGTAATTTAGTTGTTAGGTTGTATTGTATGTGTAGTACTGTAATAGGGTCGTTATCGGTGTTAGATGTTAGATACTAAATGTATTCAAATTGCTATTGAAGACTTCACTTATATATATATATATATAAAGTTATACCAATTATGGGCCGACAAAAAGTTGATGAATTTTCGTAGGTTTCGCGTTTGCGTTTTTTTTTCGATACCTATATGGGAATGCCCCGCTCACGCAGCGTCATTGGCGGTAGTAAAGCGTAACTATAAGTAAATAAATAGGGCAGATTCGATACAGAGCATATGTATATTGAAAATTATGAACCCGACTGTACAAGCGCGAGTTTCGCTTCACAATCTTCATAAACTTTTTGTCGGATTATACAAAATGATTTGTATGTTCACCCTATATAATTAATAAAAGGACTACATATTTTAAAAACATTATGTAAATTTAGTTTTTTTATATGTAAATGAAGTATTTAATGGCGTTAGTAGAACACGTGATTAGAACGTAACATAGTTCACGATAACACCTTGGCCCCCTGTGATTCATTTTATTGTCATTTGTTGGTCATTAAACGACAATTGTCATAAAAGTGATGTGTTGTTTTTATTTTGTTATTATTTTAAAAAAAAATCAGCTTTACGTTGTATCCCACACACAGCAGGGTAGGCAGAGGGTTAAGGCACTCCATTCTCCACTTTCTGCCGAATTCTGGAGACATTGCGTGTCGAGTGGCAGAACTCAACACCGCGCTTTGCCTCGATACCAGAACGAAGAAATGGAAATATAAATTTAAGTAAATATTTCATCTCCTCGAGTGGGATCGAACCATTCGGTTTTAGTCAGTATAGTCAAAAAATATTAAACTGCCAAGTTCCCAAGTCAGAAATACTTCATGTATAGTATACCATATTGCATGTCACTGTAAACGCGACAAGTTGTTAGTTCGATCCCCACTGGAGGATAAGAACTATGTAATATTATACTACTACTCTTTGGTGTCGAGACCAAGCGCGGCGTTGAATTCTGCCACTCAACATGCAATGCTTCCAGAATTTGGCGGAAAGTAAAGAGCGGAGAGTCTTAACACAAGGCTCCCTCCGCCTACCCTGCTAGATGCGGAATGAAAAGTAAAGTTAAAAAAAATACTTTGAGTATAGTTTAAGTTTCATCAAAAACGGTCAGTATTTTAACAGACTTCTTTATAAGACATTAAAACAATAATATAGCTTATTTATTCAATTTTTTTTCTAATCTATTATTAAACAAAAGTTGAGAAGAAATATATGATAGCAAATTAACAGGATTGTTGGAATAAAACAATGTTTCAATTTGACTAATACCAGTCTATTTGTTTTATTTCTTCAAGTTTTAACTAACACTAACTTATTTCTATTGAGATTTTATATAAAAAAGCTTTTTGGTCAACAACTAACTTTTTACTACATTTTCTTTTATCAAAATGCCTAGACAATAAAAAAATGTCATATAGAGTATCTCTGTAATGTCAAGTGTCTTCACTTTTGTAAAGCATTTTGGCCTTTTGTAATTTAATTTCTTTTTTCAGCTTCACGCTGTATTTTGCGTAAAGTGGGAAAATTTGTGTCAAGAGTTCGAGACATTACTTGTTGAGTGGCGGTGCTTTACGCCGCGTTTTACCAGAGCGAGGAAATGAACGTAAATTATTCTCCGAGTGGGAATCGAACCCATAACTTCGCTAAAACACCGAAAATATATAAATTTAATTGTTTCTGGTTATGAGTTATTGTATGAGCGACAATTAAACTAAATAGCAATCACATATTTAGCTTTTATCAATATATTAAGTGCCGTTGAGCACTCGGTCCCATCTCCATATGGTGCCGTCGTCGCAACAAGTCAACAGTACCTTGCCGTTTCTCGATAACGTCACCTGTGAATTCAATTATGTTCTGTTTAGAAATATGTGTGTATACAGGATGTTCACGTTAGGGAATATTTTGATATATTCATATTATGAATCTATTTTAGAGAAAGTATAACAAAAATCAGTCTACTGTGATTATTGAGCCATACATTCCAAGAGGACAGGTTCAAATTCTGCTACGTCTTCTATATAGTTTTTTCTTTCCTAAATGTGGAATAATATAAAAATGTAACAAAATTGTATCCTCATAATTGCAAATGTTAAATTTTGTATTTATATTATCTTAAAGATTAGGCAGAGGCCAGTCGTGGCGCAAAGGTCTCGGAGTAACGTATATTTTTATATACTACCAACCTCCACAGTGAATAGTTAATTAATAGTTGCTTAATTATCTTCTTGATGTGTTTTTTTTATAGAATCATAAGCACAAAGAAAAACCAGATTATAAACTAAATTAATGTACACGCCAAAACACGTTCGTACATACATACATAATAAAAACATAACCCTTCTTTTGGGCTTTGCTGTATTCGAATAAAAATTACGAGATTATTATAAAAAAAATGAATCTATTTTAATATTTTGTTATTAATAATTTAATTCACTGTTCATAATTTAAAATAACCGACGATAAAATTGTTGTCAGTTGTGTAAAATGTGGATATATAAAACCTGATACCTGTCTGACAGCGGCCTGGCACCTCGGATGCACCAGCTGCGACACCCTGGAGGCGCCCGCGGCCGCGCCCAGCTCCCACACCATGGTCTTACCACACTGGTTGCCCAACGCTATTACCTGATCATTTTATAATATTTAAATTTTAATCAACTTTCAGCTCCTTAGTAAGATGCCATCACAACCGTGTGATTGTAAATACGACAGTTGTTGGTTCGATTCCCATTCAGGGTAATTAATGTTTAATATCTTCATACTCATTGTCCCGGTAACGAGTCAAAGCGCGGCGCTGAGTTCCGCTAATCCACACTCGATTACTCGGAAATTCAGCGAAAAGTAGGGTTCAGGCTAATTGTAAATGGACTTTGAAGACTTTTTTTTAACATTAACATAATAAATATATCGGAAAATATATATATATTTTTTATTTTATCCAGATTCTGACTCTAAAAATAACAGTCACGCTATATTAGAGCGGGAAAATGAGGGTATGCGGGCGGGTATTGCCATCATGCACAGATTGTACACACGACGAAAATGTGGTTACGATGGTTTCTTTCCTCTCGGAGTAACGAATTAGCAAATATTTTCATTTCCTCGCTCTGGTAACAAAACAACAGCTCTGGTAACGGCGTTAAATTTCGCCACTGAACACACAATTTCATACACAAAAAATTAGGCAGAAAGTGGGGAACATAGATCTAACACAAAGTTCCCTCTGCCTACCCTGCCATATGTAATAATAATAATTTATTTAATTAAGACTTGGTCCACTTGTTAGTTACATTTAAAAACTTATCCTATGTTAAAACATTTATTTTATTTTAAGCACACACATATGAATAGTATAACATACAGTTAATACATATGTAGCATTCACACTGTAAAGCTAAAAAAGAAAAATATAAGTATATTCACCCTCTGACTGTAGTCCACGGCAAACCGAATGAACCATATCTCACACTCCTTATAGTCAAACCTGTGCACGATGGTGACGGAGTTGTCTCCCGGACGTAGTTCAGTGTCCTCTAAGCGTCCCGGCTTCCAGCATATTATTGCGTTTTCACATGACTGGAAATCATTTTTTATATTTTGTTTTTGTCTGAATAAGTACTTTAGCTTAATATTTTCAATGTAACCCACTGTACTTGCGGTTAGAGTTACCGGCTTCTACTTTTATAGGACCACACATACAGGAGGGCCCACAAGTTACCTGGCCAGATACAGGGTGTAACAATAATGTATATATTTGCTTTTCGTTTTAAAAATCAGATTTCTAATTTCATTGTAAGCATATTAATACTAGAAATAGGTTAATATTTATTTAGATAGTAGTTTCCAATTACATAATTTGCCTAGAGAAGTGATGAAACATAGAAATGTATATATGGATGTATGATGTGCATATAGCTTTAGATCAAATGTAACAAATCAGATACATTAATTATTTTCTTGTTGTATTTGTTATCAAAAAAATTGTGTAATAGAAAACAATAATTATTTTAAAGTAGTAAGTTGTAAGAAGTGTCAAATGTAATCAATTTTTTTAAATCCATTCTCAGGGACTGTGAAAAATGATCATAAATACTCACTTTCGACAATATCAAATCACCCATCCACCTAACACAATCCACATAATTCCTATGAATATCTCTCGTAGAAAAATCTGGAAAATGCTCCTTCAAAGAGTTAAAAGGCCGTAACGCTCTGTGAGGATTAAAATTATAACTTTGTTTGATCGCTTCATTCATGGACGGCTTATCTAATCTCCACAACTTCAGTGAATGGTCCATCCCACATGACATTATCCTCTCTCCTTTCAAATCAAAATCAGCACTTAATACTTCATCTCTATGCCCTTCCACACCACCAAATATGGCGATACAAACATCTGTCATAATGTTCCACAATCTTAACGCATGATCTTTACTTGCTGATAATAGTAAACTGGGGTCTCTGGGATGGAATTTGACTTCGTTGATCGCGTGTCCGTGGCCTATGTAGTGTTTTATGCAGGTTTGGGTGGCGGGATGGAATATTCGGACGATGCCCCGTGATCCGGCTACAGCGAGGAGTGGGAGGTGGGTCTCCTCTTCGTACGACCAGGCGCATGTGTAGAATGTTTCATCCACCTGGAAGTTCGTTTTTAGTTTTTTTTTATGTGAGCTTGTAGTGTGCATTGCTACATATCCAGTTTATATTTTTTTTTAGCTTTACAAAGTATATCATTTAGAGCCGAGGAGGCAGAAGGAACTTAGTGTTAAGACTCCAGAGTGTGGTTACCAGAGTGAAGAAATTAAAATATTAAATGTTTCATTACCTTGAATAGGAAGAGGCCTAGACAAGGTATCACTTTATTTCCTGTTCCTGTAATAAACATAGTACATGAATATTATTTACATATATAATTTATATTAATTAATGTATTATTTACATCAGGATCTGCATAGCATTGCAAGAACTTAAATCCTCCAGATTCTGGACATTCGTAAATGGAGACTCTGTTACTTCCCACGACAGCAAATATTTGTGGTTCCCCTTCACCCAAGTGATGATTGAATTGACAACCAAATAAAGGCTGGCCATGGTCTTCTTTTGCACTACAACTAGAATTTAATTATAAATACCATGCTAGTATATTTGAAGTCAGTTGTGGTGCATGGGCACAAAGGGTGACTGTAAAAAGACTGGTTTTATATATATTTATATTTTCATTTCTTTGCTCTTTTATTGAGGCAAAGGATGGTGTTAAATTCTGCTACTCAACACACTAAGGCCTACAGAACTCAGTGGAACGTAGTTAACATAGTGTCTTAGCCCCTTCATTTGCATGAACTTGATGACACTTTCCATATTATTTCCATTTAACATCTGTTGTCATTAAAACTTGCAGAAGATAATCATAAAGAACCTAGTTTTTATAGAACTATAATATCCAAAGGTTGCTTGGAAGAGATCACTGTAAGCTAAGGTCACCTTGTTGTACCTTTTTATTATTTTTTTAGGTTTATATGTTGTTTTGGTTTATAGTTTGAACAATGTTAGCTAAAACAGCATTTTATTAATTATAATAGTTGAACGAGATTATTATGGATTTACATCAGGTATACCAGTCCTCAAAATCAATGATAGCCTAGATGGACAAGGCCCATATACACACACAGTTTTATTTAAATCCATCCTATAATTTAAGAGATAGGCATGAACAAACAGACATCTAAGCTAAACTATTTGTTTGTTATTTAGTAAAAATATTTCATACATAACTCACGCACACCCCTTTTGGATTTTGCTATGTTATAGATAATAAACAGTAACATACTTAAATTTATATGGAGGTTTGACTGGTTTAGTAATTTTCTTCTTGCCTCTCCTCCTTTTCTTTACTCTAGTGTTTGTTGGAGTTTCGCTACGGGAAGTATTGTCTGTATTCGATGTACTGTCCACACTCGAAGTGTCATCCTAAATAAATGTACCAAAATGGAATGTCAATGATAATAGACAATTGGACATAAAAGCTATTATAAGCTAAATATACTTTAAAGAAGGTTTATATATACGTATTAGCATAATAATATGTAAAGATATCACGTTTATAAGTACATATAATTCATATATATGTAGATTTTAACCGGTATGCAAGCCCAATGTGAATACAAAGTCACGTTGCTGAGTCACAAAGGAATGTAACAATAACCTTACACTTACTGCTTCGTTATCGGAAAAGTTCATTTTAATAACTAGATACACTAAATTAAATAATGCTAATATCACTAAAACACTGAGTTTCATACAAATTAATTGAAATTTATCACTTTTTCTCAGTCCATCGTCATATCAGCTGGCAGTGGCGTCCTCAACGTCAAATGTCGAATTTTCGCGGGAGAAAATTGTCGAGGTGACGTTAAGTAACTACAGATTTTGTATATATCTGGATGAATAACTGGCAACACTTTTTATAAAAGCTGATAATAATGGTGTGTTTTTTAGGCTCTTTTTTAAATTATTTAACCTAATTAATATTTGTAATTTATATTTTTGAAGTAAATCAAAATTTATTTGCACTTAAAATATAAGGGTTAAAGTAGGTAAATAATATTATAACATAAAATTAAAATCTTTATTTAGAATATTATAAAAATAACAATAACAACTATTCAAGGAACAATATTATTTTTTAATTGGTAACAAAGATATATTGGTCTTATATAATAAATATTTTCAATGAAATTGCTTATTTAATAATTTAATCTAATCACAGCCGTTCGTTTTTATAACTAAGAAATGAATTTGATTACTTAATAATTATTATAATATTTCCTAATACTGATAAATTGATTTGCAATATATCTAATTAAAACTAAAAGACTCCTTCATTTGCAATATTACTTTGGTTTAAATGGCAATATTACTTCAGATTCATTGGCTATAACATAAAACTAACAAGTTTCATTTAAAGCTTTACTTTCTACTATAATATATTTTTATACTGTATCTTTATAGTCACCATTTAGTAATACGCTAATATATTATGTATAGTTATAACAGTTTCACAACTCAAAAAGTTTTTCATGATCTTACATTTCTATTTAGCATTTAAAAAATTTCACTTTAGTAGTTTCATTTCAACTTTATATAGTATTCTAGTAAGCTTTTATGATAAAACATTACATATGTTGGTAACTTTTTCAATTGGTAATAGTTATGAGCCTCTTAATATACTTAGTATTTTTGAAAATATAAATAAAGCCCATCGTTCCAATATTTCAGTGACAGATTATTTTATATTTTTGTAATATAGCCTCATAATATGTCTTTTAGTTACTTATAAATAGAGTTTGGAGGTAGACAAGGACAGGCGTGTCGTAGCGCCAGTTTCAGCCAAGGCATAAATCGGTCTACTCTTGCATACACTCCTGGATAGCCTTGTCTTGCACATCCTCGACCCCATGAAACGATTCCTGTAAAAAAATGAAATAAAATATTCATCTCCGAGTTAGATGATTTTTGCTGTTTGTGATGAAAAATGAAATGTTGTATTTGTAAATAATCAAAAAAAATCAAGTCTTGACAGTTTTAAATTACTATAAAAATATAAAAATACACGTCTTTAACTTACCAACTATAGTATAGTGCGGTTGTGCCATCAACAGCGGTCCGCCAGAATCCCCGGTACAGGAATCCCTATCAGGTGCGTTAGCGCATATCATACGTGGTGTCACTTTTCTACGTCCATATCCGGCGGCTTTGCATTCTTCTTGTGACCAGATTTGTACTTCAGCCTGTAAATAACATTTATTTGGTTTCATTAGATGTTTAATTCTTTATTAAAAAGGTTCCTTAAAATGTAACATCAAAGTATTTTTTAAGTGGTAAAATGATGTCTATTATTTTATACAGTACTAGCGGACCCGCGGGGCTTCGCCTGTTTGATCTATATTTATTAAATTATTTTCAAGTTTTTATAGACAACAAGTGCAACCTCGATTTAACTATACTGAAGGGAATCAGAAATTATTCGATATATCCAGTAATGTGTTACAATCAGGTTCATTATCAGTGTTGCCAGACGCACTGATTTTGGCGGGACGTCCCGATTTTTAGACCATAAATTAAATCTCCCGATCGGGACAGGCGTTGTCCCGCTTTCACGGATTCCATGTACTGTGAAAAATCTTTTTTTTTTATTTATTACTTTTCTTCTTTTTTATTTCTTTAAGGATTTCATTAGTTATCTACTAATAATTTCATAAAAATATAAATAAGTATATTCTTAAGTTATGGATAGTTATTTTGAAGAATTAACTGCCTTAAATATGGTAAACCAAAACAATATCGTTTTTAAGCGTTGTGACATTATTCTTTTAAAAAAATCAATTTTTTATTTACATTAGTCGAACCACAAAATAATAACTGTTTTACGAAAGATTTAACAAGTCTGAATTGTCGAGACATGAATTTAATATGAATTTGAATATAGTAAGCGGATAGGATACGTTATAAGTTAATGAAATTTGTTATATAGCGGTTTATTACACTTTCTTTTTATATTTTGCAAGATTGAAAATTCGTTATAAAAAGCTTCAGAACAAATGTATTCATAATGTAAAGGAAAGTTTTAGGGGAATTAGAAAAATTCGTTAAATCGAGGGTTGGTTATAATTATTTACGTCATCACATTAGGAACAGTATTTCTCTACTATACTTATAAAGAATGTCAATACACATTTAAAGTATTATCACTCTATCTTTATAGATAGAAAAAATCGCATCAAAATCCGTTGCGTAGTTTCTGACGGGCAGCGGAAAGCGACTTTGTTTAATACTATGTAGCGATACCGAATTGCTATTTTCGTTAGTAAAAAAGAATATTTTTGCAATCAAGGAAAAAGGGTCTACTATATAATCATTTTGTGTTTCATTCATAGTTTCATTTTACAAAGAACACTTATTTCTGGATTTGCCATCGGCTAAAAACAATGAATTTTGAGTAGAGTCGTGGCAGAGTGAGCCTCGTCATAAGGCACTCCACTTTATTTTGCAATTCAAAAATTTTTCCAAAAACTTGTGAACTTACTTTCATAGGTATATTGGATGGTGGCCCCTTTTCAATGGTACTTCCCCATCCAGATACTACAGCGTCTACACCTCCAAGGGTATCTTCATCATCTATGGAATAAATCGTATCTTTATAGCTGCACATTTTTTAAAAAGGCTATAAAAATCATAAAATTATTGTTAATTAATTTAAACTTTTGTTATAGGAAATATCCTTGTTATTTCAGTAGTTGTTAGTATTTTAAGGATTTAAGGCTAATAGTGGCGCAGGGGCACAAATTGTGAGTAAATGCGACTGGTTGTGGATATCGATTTCAATAGAGGAAATAAAATATTTATTATTTCCATTTTATTCCCTCTGGTATCAATGAAATGCCTCAAAAAATTCGATGGAAAATGGACAACGGAGTGTCTTAATACTAGGTTCCCTCTGTCTACCTTGCTACTCCTGGGATACAGCGTGAAGTGAAAAAAAATTAAACTAACCAACTTACCCGGCAAACAAGCTGGTCTAAACAAGTTATCAGGTAATGGTTGCGCCAGCCTCAACACAGCAATGTCATTGTCATAGGTGTATCTATTGAAATCCGGATGCTGAATCACATGTGACACCGGGAAACCATCCGATCGAGAGTTGTTCACGTCGTACTCACCGACTAGAACTGTTAGACGCGATGCCTCCACTCTGCAAAGAGGTAACAAGTTTATTGAGCTTAGAATAGAAGTTTATTCGTTATATTTTTTTATCTAGTCTTTTTTTAGCTTCACGGTGTATCTCGCACGAAACTAGTTGCCTGCTGCGTGTTAAGACACTAAGTTCCCAATAAGACACTTACGGCCCCCATTTTTTTTCGAATTCTGGAGGCATTGCGGTCACGGTTGAGTCTCGGAAATCAACAGTGGGCTTTCCCTTGTTTTCAGAGCGAGGAAAACAGATATATTCAATATTGAATTTCCTCAATTGGGCATTGCACCTACAAACGGTCGCGTTTACACGAGTAAACGCGACCGTCTGTAATATATTTTATATTTATAATACTTACAACATGCGCTTATAATTTAAATTTCATATTAAAAGACTGTTGTATCGTTTAAACCAGCTTAACTTAAAATCTATAGCTAGTTTACCTGATTACGGAGGCATGTCACGTCGCCGCGAGAATCAGTTACTGCGTGACGAAACAAAGAAAAGGTGCGCGGGCGCATCCAACACGACCGACCTAGACCCGGTTTGCTAAGACTCACCTTGCCACTACATAGATATCAGTTATATATTCATAGGTTTATTACAATCACATAATATGATAAGAATGATTATATGATTTTTCTTTCATTGACCATGAAAAAATTGTAAACACGTTGTTTAAATAACAACGATAAAAAAACGTCACAATGCACAACTTAATTTAAATGACTTATTTAGAAAAATACTTATTTAGAAAATGTTAAAAAATTGAACGTAGCGGGACTCGAACCCGCGTCTCCTGGAATCCGACCAAATTCTTATATATTTTCTAAACAAGTATTTTTGTGAATAAGTGTGGCATAATACTTAAAAAAAATGAAAAAAAAAAATTTAATCTATTAAGATTTTGAGCACTTCGCTTGTAAGAAAATTAGGAACAGAGTAAAAAAAAATAGTTTTAGGTAAATTAAATCAGTTTCACGCTGAATCTCGCATATAGCAGATGCGAGATATCTGCTATATAGCAGAGTGGGCAGAGGGAACCTTGATTTAAGATGTACGTTTTATGTATTTCGTTTAAAAAGATTAAATAATTTAAAAATGCACCCAAAATGCAATGTACGTGGGAATTCTTTACATTTAAATAAAGTTTCTCTTATATTACAACATTGTGTTAAGACAATCCATCTACATTTGTAAGATGAAATACAAGTGGTAAATACACATTTTTCATGCATAGCACGTAGACTGTTAAGAAACTGGCTGAATCTAAATGTTATTTAAATTATGAGGCCAGTCGTGGCGCAGGGGCACAAAGTGTAATTGTAAAATCGACTGGTTGTGAGTTCGAGCTCCACTCGAGGAGATGAAATATTTACTTAAATTTCCATTTCTTCGCTCTGTCTCGCAGTCTTCGCAGTGTTGTCGAGTGTTGTCGAGGTAAAGTTGGCGTTGAGTTCTGCCACTCAATACGCAATGCTTCCAAAATTCAGCAGAAAGTGGAGAACGGAGTGTCTTAACACTAATTTCCCCCTGCCTGTATCCCGCAAACAGCAGGGTGCTGTTTGCGGGATACAGCGTGAAGCTGATTTATTTTATTAATTTTTGATTTATTTAAATTATTTTAATAAAAATATTTATTTAATGAAATGGATATATCATATAAAAAAATCTTTTTATATTAAGGATATACTAAGCCTCAAAATTTGCTTTTTAAAAATTGTAATTAATATTCACTATATTAATTACCATTTTTAAATTTGGTATTTTATTTATTTATTTAATCTTCATGATGCATCCCGTTCATACCAGAAAAGGCATGGGGAATCTGGGAATCTAGTGTTAAGGCACTTCGTTCCCATTAAGAAACCTCGCGTTCTCCACTTTTCGGTACATCCTGCAGGCGTGTTGAGTTGCGAAAACTTTTGTGCAGTTACGAGAAAATGAAAATATTTAATATTAAATTTTCCCGAGAGATAATGGAACACATAACCTGTCGCGTTGGCAGTCGTATGTTTGTGTCCCTGCGCCACGACTCCTAATACCAGCCTCCTAGGCCTCCAGTCCACTAATATTAATAAATAAATAATTAATATCCTCTAAATGATAACGCCATTTACTATCCTGGCCATTTGTGTCAATTTTGTGTATCATAAAACACACGATTTCTCAAGTACAAAAAAATATTTACTTTAAATTATCTGTGTCAATCATTCGTACTCTACCGAAATGCTCTTGAGCTTTTCTGAAAGTAGAAATCCACCTGTCGTTTATGCAATCTACAGTTCACTTTATACGTGCTTGTAAAAATATTGCAAAGTATTATTTTTTATATACTTACTAAGATGTTACGTTGGAATAAACATACGTTACGAATATAAGGCCAAGGTAATATGAGGTCGGTCGTGGCGCACGGGCAAAAAGTATGACTGTAAAATCGACTGGTTGTGGGTTCGATTCCCACTGTAGGACGTGAAATATTTATTTAAATTTCCATTTCTATGCTCTGGTGTTGAGGCAAAGCGTGGCTTTGAGTTCCGCCACTCAACACGCAATGTCTCCAGAATTCAACGGATAATGAAGAACGGAGTGTCTTAACAATAAGTACCCTCTGCCTACTCTGCTGTGTACGGGATACAGCGTGCAGCTTATTTAATTGATTTTTTTAACCTCCTAAATGGATTTTTTTGTTCTACTGGTAAAATATCCATATTTAAAAAAAGTCAAGCTCGCTTTCACTGCCAGACATTTTTACAGTGCAAAGTCTCAAATAAAATAAAGGTATCCATAAATGTGTACGCATATAAAATGAATTTACAATCAACTACTGTTTTTTTCGTTTAACAAAAGAGCAATTACGTCTTGATTAATGATTACACTACAACACTAAGATTGCTTTATATTAGTAATATTTTTTAAGTAGGGTTGCCACTCGCTAAGCATGTTATATAAATGTAGGTTAGGATGTTCAGAAAATTAAAGTACAGAATATTTTTTTTTTAGTGATGTATGTAACAAATCATGGCATTTTTTTGCTTTATTCTAATTTGTGGCCATTTTGTGGTGTATATGTATAATGCCATTAACATGGTAAAGTGTTGTTTTTAGGAGTCCAGCTCTCCTGGTAGCTTCTAGAGTCCCTCTAGGGTTTTGTAAAGGATAAAAATCTGAGGCCCTCATGGCGCAGTGGCACAAGCGACTGTCAACACGACGGTTGTGGGTTCAATTTCCACTCGGGATATGAATTGTTATTTATTAATATTTTAATTTCTTCGCTCTGGTAACAAAGCAAAGCTCGGGGTTAAGTTCTGCCACCCGACAATAGCGGGATATAGCGTGAAGCGGAATAAAAATAAAAAATCCATCATTTGATTAAGGATTGATTCAGCCCTGCCTTCTTATGTGTAACATATTTTATGCACAAATACATAACTTTTAATTTACATTAGCAAGACCGTTGTTTTAAAACATCTTAAAATTGAATTATTTATCATTCATATCTAAACCAGTGAATGTAAAATTTATAATTGAATGTGTGCAAAACAACGGTATATTTGTATTACTTTTGGTGATTTTTTAATATTTAGGTCTTTGTTTCGCAACCATATCCTCCTTATGATGTATTAGAAGACGTTGAAATTTTGACACTATACTGTGAATTATATTTAAATGTATTTTTGTTAGTAACCAGCTTCACGCTGTATCTCGCAACACAGCAGGATAGGCAGAGGGCACCTAGTGTTAAGACACTTCGTTGCTCACTTTCCATCAAATTTTTCGAGGCATTATGTGTTGAATAGAGGAACTCAACGCCGGGCTTTTGGCTTGTTGTTAGAGCGCAGAAATGAAAATATTAATAAATAATAACTACTTCCCTCGAGTGGGGTCGAACTTATAAACACCGCGTTACAGTCACATCCTCGTGCCTTTGCGCTACAACGGCCGCAATTTTATTATTTTATTGGTAAACTTTTGTTATTTCGTTGAATGTAATAATATTTTTAAATTATAAATAAAAAGAATATATAAGTTATATTTTATTTAAAATCGTTTATATTGACAGCTCGCTCTCATTTTTTTATTATTGACATTGTGTTATGCGTAAAAATTCAGCGCTTCTCACAAGGAAACCTTTAAGTTCTATAGTGACCTGAAATTTCGTTTTTATCATATGAGGTGTCAAATTTCACTAAAAATTTTTTTTTTTTGGATAAAATCAGTTACTTTCTTCGATTGTTTGTTTCTCACAATATTTGTTTTCGAGAGGCCAGAGGCACAAGCGTGTGAGGGTAAGTACGAGAGGTTGTGGGTTCGATTGCCACTCCAGGAAATGAATTTTTTCATTTTTGCGCTTTGATTATGAGGCAAAGAGAGAGACAGTAGAGTTTCGAATTCTAGAGGTATTGCGTGTTGAAAGGCAGTCAACACTCAATACCTCCAGAGTTCGGCGGGGAAAAGCGAAAACGGAGCGGAAGTTTCGTAATTCTTTTAGGCCCATATCCGTCTTTATTATTCATTCAATTTATCAGAAAAATAATTCTATGTACATAAATTAAATAAGATGTTTGGAGATTTTTTTATACGAAAAAGCAGTTGAAGCAAAAATATTGAGGTCTTGAGGGTTGAGCGGCCACCGTGGGAATGAAATATTTCATTCCTCCGAGTCGGAATTGAATCCGCAACCGTCACGTCAGCGTCACGTAACAGTCACCCGTTTATGCCACTGCGCTACCACGGCTTATAGTTGCTCTTTTTTAAATTATACCATTGACTTTGAAAAGAGCAACTGTTGAGTTCCTTCCGGCTCTTCTCAGCAGAACTGCCTTCCGAACCGGTGGTAGCTTTTTTTTGTTTATATGTTCATTCGACGATTCAAAAGTGCTTATAGTAGTCTATTTGAATAAAGAATATTTTAACTTTATTTAAAAAAAAATATTTAAATGTTCCTCTACAAATGATCTATTTACCGATTTCTTTGTGCAGCAATCAAACGCTGTATTGACAAATAAACAGCACCATCGTGTTGCTCACTAATTTCTTTATTCATTTTATCTTTTTAAATATATGTATAAGTGAAATTTAATAGGTTTCCTTATATTTAATGTTGACACGACTATGTATATATGTATAATAAATAAAATTATATATATACATATACTTTCACTCGACCTCGCCCAAATAGCGTATTGTTTGCGTATGAGTGAATTATCATTTTTAGGTAGTCTTTAGGTGAGAAGTTAAATATGTATTGTGTAAAATATGTGTAGTCTGCTCATTTTGCTTGTAAATTATCTTTTTATAGATTTTATACTTCCTTGTGTTATTTTTAATAAGTAAAAATTATTTGATTTGTTGTTTGGTATTATTTAAATTATGAGTTTTTTTTAATATTTTGGATTAATTGAGTCATTATTAGGTAGTAGAGGACATTAGTAGAGGACCTAGTGTTAAGACACTCCATTCAACATTTTCTGTCGAACTTGGTGGCGTTTCGTATTGAGTTGCCTCGACACCGTAGCAGAGAAATTGAAATATAAATTTAAACAAAATTACTTTTTAGAAAAAGTATAATAATTTGACTGTAGCGGGATTTGAAACCGAGCGTCTAGTAACCCGTTCAGCTGGAGGTTAAAATCTCGCAAAGGTCTCAATTTTTTTAACGTAACGTTTTCTAAAAAGATTTTTTTCCTAAGTGTGGAATAACACCTTAAAATTGTTAAAAAAATAAATAAATATTTAATATCCTTCAGTGAGGATCGAACCCACAACCATTTATCATTCATTTTGCCCCACTGCGCCACGACTGGCCTCAAACAACTTTTATTGGTGACGGTACAAGCGGGTGCAAAAATAAATCATACTGTCAAAAAACCAATTTATAAGATGCGTAAGTAAAGTAATAACCGCATTACTGTCTCGGGAATGCAAACGTTTGTTTTGTTCGAGTTCTTTTATATTCGCTTTTATATCGGCAATTTATTAAATGGTGACCCGTGTGTTGCGTGTCTCGGCCGAAAATCGTGTCAGTTGACCTAAATTTTTAGTGAAACTGAGCTGAATAAAAGTTGTTTTGAATGTGGTGCATTTGCAAATTAAATAAGGGGTGCAGGGCAGGACACTTTTTCGTGCTAGTTCCGAACAAATTGTTTTTTTAAAGCGATATAGTATTATGTCGAAATAAATATACGCTTTTTTAACTCCATGCTATATACCGCACAGAGCAGTGCATGCAGAGAGAACTCAAGTTAAGACACTCCATATCCATATCCATTAGCATAACTTAAGTAAATAATATAATTTGTAAAAAAAAATACTAAAACTGGATCAGCTAACCAAATTTTCATGAAAGTAGAGAAAAAAAGAATCATCGAAATCGATTGGGATATTGATTTATCAATCCATTTGTTGAACCAAATTAAAATGAGATCATACGAGAAGTACCAGCTTTCAAATAGAAGAAGAATCATTAAAATTGGTTTACTACCTATCAACAGTTGTAAGGTTCTTCTTCTAGCAGAAGTCAGTCAAGAAAATTATGATTAATTGTGCTTAATGCTAACTCATCAAAAATATATCAAATATGTACTCACTCATAAACACAGTGCGTTGCTGTAATCAAGTGGTCTCTAGCGACCACAGTGGCACCACAGATGAGCTTGCCATCTCTCTTCAGAGCGGCCAACCAGGGAAACTCCCCTGGCGTTAATGCGCCCCCACCCACCACTCGAGCACCGCGAGCTGTGCCACATGCTAGAATGAAAAAGGAAATTATAAAAAAAGTAGTATATATATAAAAAAAACTATTTAAAAAATCAGCTTCATGCTGTATCCCGCACACAGAAGCGTAGGCAGAAAAAACCTAGGGTTAAGAGACTTCGTTTCCTTCTTTCCGCCGAATTCTGGAGGCATTCCGTGTTAAGCAGCGGAACTCAACTCAATTTAGTTATTGTTTTGGGTGGAGTGGAGAACAAGTGTCTTAACACATTAATGCCTTTGTTGTTAATATATGGAACACAGCGTAAAGCTAAAAAAATAAACAAATGGTGGTGAATAGTGAGGTTTATGCATCTTATATTATAATGAAGTCTTATAAAATATATTAATCACATAATAAACTATTTAATTTTTCTGCTTCTATCCTGAGTGTGGAATAACAGTTTAAAAAAAGTTAAAAAGTAATGTCTGTTATCAATATATAATCAATTAATAGAACGAAAAGGAAATTAACATATTGAAGGAATTAGTCAATAGCAAAAAAAAAACAATGGAAGTATTAAATATTTCAAACGCTTGACATTTGAACAACAACATATTTTTATTAACCCACGCGATACAAAATAAAAAAAATGTGTTTTATAATATAAGTTATTACAATTTCCCGCGGCGACTGTACTCTCGTACAGACAGCCAGCGATAATCAAAGTAAATAATGTGGAAATATTCGGCACAACGCGTCCCCGCCAGCGCCACGCGCGGCTGATTTACTACTTTTGGCTACGGTGATTTGTAAAAATGTGTCTTATTGAATTTAAACGAAATATTTTTTTTTATCTTCACGTTGTATCTCGCATATAGGGAGGGAAGGCGGAGGTAGCCACAGGCGGAGGGAATCTAATAAAACTTCGTTCCCTATAAGACACTTCTTTTTACAATTTTTGTTGGCTGTGCTGGTCGCACTGCGTGTTGAGTTGCGAAACTGAACGCCGCGTTTTGCCTCTTTACCAGAGCGAGAAAAATGAAAATATTAAGTATTTAATTTCATTGAGTGAGAATCGAAGCCACAGTCTGTTACGATTATAGTCGCACGCTTGTGCTCCTGCACCACGACTAGCCTCACAAAATTGACGAAATATACATATAAAGTAATAAATTGAGACGAATGATGGCCTCACTTTATTTTTTATAACATAAACATATAATTTTCCTTAAATGAGAATCGAAGCCACAACCTGTCGCGTTTACAGTCGATCGCTTGCGCCACTGCGGGGTGCGCTCTAAATGGCTCTCTATGTTTTTGTTTTTCCTATTGCCAATTTTTATTATCAAGTACTTTACACAATGATACCTTCTACTGTATTCCATAAACGTTTGTTTCTTCTAAACGCATGTTTAATTTTTTTAAATATTAAAAAATAAAAAAAAAGAAAAAAAATATATATATTATTTTATATTAAATTTTAAAAAATATTCATTTATAATAATTAAACCAGTAGCGTTAATGTTTTTTTACTTCAAAATCCATTAATTACATACATTTACTCGAAATAATGCCAAATAATATAAAAAATCACATAGAATTTTCCTAATAAAATAACATTTACCATAAACATGGTATTTTTGTAAAAAATATATATTTATTGTAGATGCCAAGTTACCTACGTACAGTTCTTTTGTATGTGGACAATCGTAACGGAGCTCCCGTGAACTGTGAACGTTACAAAATTCAGCTTTTACTGCATTTAACTAGGTTAATTCTCGGCGATAACGAAAATGAAGAACTGAACTATCTGCATAACCATAATGGATATTTTTGCAAGGACGTCCGTTTTGAAAATTGATTGACGTTTTGCTATATTTTACATTTACAAATAAATATATTTCAATGTAGACTAAGATCCCAGAGCCCCCAGACCTACGTTATTTTAGCAAACTTAATTTTTTTTTGGATTCATAGTCTAATATGTAGTTAAAACTGTATGCGTACTTACGAGCTTGAAAGTGGGGCCCTTTCAGAGGTAACGCGGTAGTACGGTAAACGCGAAATATTCTTAAACAGTGTAATAAAAAATGTATATTTTTATTTACTCTTTCCAGACCCTTTACGCCCTAAAAGTTTGTATAAAATTAGGGCAAAATACATATACTAGCAAGCTTTAACGTATGCATATATTATTTACGTATTATTTCAAGACCCCCATTAGCCACCGAGACCAATCCGATGGCTCAATCATCCTTCCAGACAGAGATGGACCTTTATTTGGCGCTACCTCTGTGTACGATTCCTACCCAGGGGAATGAAATATTTTCATATTTTAACTCTGGTAAAATACAAAGCACTGCGTTAGGTCCCGGAGACAGAAGACCATGAAAATTTATCTTAATGTCGAGGGTTGTTACCCCCATAATGTACTTCCTGTAAAGGCTAGAGATGCAAAAATATTATGCCGCTATTTCAGATAAAAAATAATATAATCATTGTTAGTATCTAATAACAATGCATTAGAATCAAGTCTTTCCCAGGTCTTTTCGTCTAGAAATAGACCCTGTATAAAATAAATTTAAACCAGTTTATAATAAAATTTTCTTACAGACAGGTATAATTTTCATTATAAATATATAAAAAAAATATTTTTGATTGCTCCAATATCGTGAGCTTTAATTTAAAGGTAATTGCGGACAAGCGAAAGTTGGATACAGATTGAAAATTTTATAATTCTTAGAGGTCCGTACCTTTTAAGGAAAAATGGAACCTTTATACGATCACTTTGTTGTCCGTCAGTCAGTCTGTCTGTCTAGAGTAGGAACGTTGAGAGATATCGAGTTGAAATTCAAATCATATACCTAGATCTACGGTTCCATGATTTCTTGAAAAAAAAAATATTTCTACATTTACTAAAAAAAAATATCGCGTATTTTGTCTCTATAAATCAAAATGAATACATTATTTCCAGTTAACCTAGACGTGTGAAATTTTCTAACTAACATCTACACGAAAAATCTAAAAACTATTGATTTGAGGTTAAATTCTAAAAAATAATAACCTTAAATAGTAAAAAAACGTGTATTTCGACACTATAAGGAGGATCAAATTTAATAGCGTACTTCCGGTTAACCTGGATTTATGAAATTTGGCTGCTAGCACCTACAAGTATATCTTAGGAAAAACATCAGAAGTTTATACATTTGTAGTTAAATAATAAAATATAATAGCTTTAAAAGAAGGGGCAAAATTTGTAATTAAAGCCGCTAGTCCAAGTGAGATATACGATGAAAGGGCTCTGGCTAAGCTAAGTCTGAATTAGAGAAAAAGCTCGAGACCTCCAGTTTTTGTATAGAACTCTCGGTGGGCGAACCCGACTCGCGCTTGTTCGGTTTTTTTCTAGTGTATCTTGCACCCAGCATGTTAGGCAGGGGAACCTTGTATTGAGACATTATGTTTTTCGTCTTCCGCCGATTTCACGCAACAGGTAATACCTGAAGGTATTACCTGTTGCGTGGCGATACCCAATGTCGTGCTTTGCTACGTTACCAGAACGAGGAAATGAAAATATGAAATATTTCATTTCCTCGAGTGGAAATCGAACCGACAGTCCGCCGCATTTACAGTCACATGCTAATGACTTAACGGCAATCTCTCCGTTTCTGTACCAAAATTTTACAAAATAACAAAGTGAGTAAAACGCTTATATTGACCAAAATTCTGTTCAGTCCAACATATCCGGGGCATTTAGTACGCTATTGAGAATTATTTCATAATTCTTGAAGTGTGTGGTCGATGTCGTTTTTGCACTTCATGCTTAAAGTAAAAATATATCTTTATATAATGAAAATGTGACATTTGATATCTGATTGACACAGTCTCGTCGTGTACAGTCGTGGAGTGGCGTAATGGAGACTGGCTATTCCGATCCCTTTCCAACATGTGATATTGAATTTAAATTTTATCTCATTCTATCATAGAAATTAACATAGATAACAGTAACAAGACAAAGCGCGGCGTTTAATTCCGTTTAGATTTATGTTTTTTGTTAGCGCTTCCTCTTTCACTCATCACGCAATGTCTCGAAAGTTGTGCAGTGCGTGGGTATTGGAGTGTCTTAGGTTGCGGTTTTTTTAGCTTCATGCAACAGAATGCTTCAAACTAAAAAAACTGGGTACATACCGCACATAGGATAGGCAGAGGTAACCTAGGAACCTAGTGCTACGACCCTCTGGTCTCATTAAGATTTCCAATTGCCATTTTCCGCCGCATTATAGTATACAGCGTCAAGCTGAAGAAGGGAAAAAAACTTAGAAACTTAAATACCAAAATAATTTAACTAAACCGCACTATTTTTTTATTTCATTTAAAAATAACTATTTTTTATTGTGACATCTTTATAAACAAAACTTTAAATTGTAAAAAATATAAATGTAATATTTAGAACAATATACAAAACATAAAATAGTGTCGTGTGGGCGGAGGTACCAAAGTGAGGTTGGTACTGAGTCTCCCATGCCCCAGTGACCCGTTTGATAAAATTTCTGAATAAAACATTCATGTCAGTGAGTGTCCCACTAAGAAGTGATCAAATAAAATTTTACTGTCATTACTTACTTGCCTTATGTGCATTTTAATTTTCAATACTTGAAGCTATGTTTAATTAAGCTTGAATATTAATGTACGGTAATTTTACGATTTAAGTTGGTGAGGCCGTCGTGGCGCAGTTTGGTTGTAGGTTCGATTCCCACGCTGGGTAATTAGGTATTTAATATTTTCATTTTGTCGCTCAGGTTAGGAGGTAAAACGCGGTGTTGAGTTCTGCAACTCAATTTGATATGTCTCAATAATTTGGCGGAAAGTTGGGAACTGTAGTGTTTTTTTTGGGAATCCTAGTGTCTTAATCCTAGGATCCCTTTGCTATGTGCGGATTACAAAGGGAAGTAAAAAGTATGATGCGTAAATATAGGTTAATATAAATTAGTTCTTTTATTCTCTGCTATGTTAAGTGGCGGGACTCAACATCACGATTTGTCTCACCTGTGCGGGAAATTTAAAATAATTCATTCCTATGAATAGGAAACGAACCCACAACCATCGCCTTACAGTAAGATACTAAAATAGCCTCAATAGAATTCAATAATTGTATTAATTTTTATAAGGTAAGGTTGCACTATAGTACATATTAATAAAATATTCATTTTTGTAAAATACCGGAACTGTTTTGTTCGGAACTTTCGAATAAAAATATATCTATAATCTATATGAGCAATATATAGGTTATAGACAATTTTTTATCAAGAATACGGGTATTCTTCGGAGTCGAAATTTACGCGCAAAAATACCGCTTTTGCCGTGTGCTCGTATTTACCACTACCTTTTTATAGTATAAATAATCACAATAAAATATTTATTTTCCTATCTATTTATACACATATATATGTATGTATATATACACAATAAAAGTTCTAAAATATATAAATGACTTTTACGTCTCTGTCGCTCACATCTTTTCACTTTTATACCTAAAAAGTAGTTTAAGTACAAATCAATCAGCACAATGTAACTCAGTAGTACACCATCTGCTTGTGCATGTACAAGGGGGTTGTGGGTTCGATTTCCATTATAGAGAATAAATCACTCGCAGAGAAAAGCGTGAAACTGATTATTTTATTAATTTATTACTAAAGTAAATTTTTTTGCTGGATATTTTAGCTCCTCTTATCTAAAGGGCAACTCTTTAAAAGAACTTTGAATATTAGCGAATTCGTGATATACCACTAGGAACGGAAATCTAGAATTAAATGAAAAAAAACCGGAAAATGTATGTGAATCGTCATTTCTACTAAATTTGCATCCTATCAAATATTTAAACAACATTATAATATTTAGAATGAGGAAGCATAGTTCCGATTGAATGACCGGAACATCGATATATATAATTTCCGTAGATACGACACTAGATTTATTAGCACTATTATAATTATATAATTTATACATATTTACGTATTAAAAATAATTTCAAACATATTTGACCCTCTTAAAATATATGTAGATATATATTTTTTAATGTTCATTCAACGCAGTACAATACAATACTTACCAAAGATGGTCACAAACACAAACAACAACTTAATTCGTAAAACTAAAAGTACACTGACACAAATAAGAAAAAGTGACCCTAATTAAAAGGAGATGACTCACTGCAGGGCTTACAGGCGCTGACCGTCGCGAGCACAGCGAGGAGGCACAAGGAACGCAACATGTCTGCTGCAAAGGGAGACGCCGGCCCAGCTATTATAGGCCGTGGGCGGCGCCTCTGATAAGGCTTCGGGGCCAGGGTGATCGGACCAGGCCAAGTTCACGGATATGCGCCGACTGCCGCTCGGGCCGCGCCGCGCCAGCGCCCACCCCACTCGGGCTCCGGGTCGGGGGAAGGATTAGATAGTGACCTTCATATCTATCCAATAGTTCACTTGCCGAGTCATTGGGTCAAATTTGATTTGGAAACTTTCCTTTTACGTGCGAACTGGTGCATTGTGTTTCGGGCTATAATCGTTTCGTCGAGCCTTTTGTTAGTCATTTATTATCTCGATTCGCTATTGATTGTTGAAACCGCCGTTATGGGTCCACCCGAAGCTTAAGGCGTTGTAAAAATATCAAAATCTTTATATGATGGCCATTCATGAGCGACACCAGCAATATATACTGAAGTAACGGCTTGCGACAATTTTTACCCGATTCTTCACACTGACACTTTGACATAATTAAATGACGAGTTATTCACCACGTAACGCGTCCACTAGAGTTCAGCGGAAAGTGGGGAATGGAGTGTCTTAACACTAGGTTCCCTCTGCCTACCTTGTTGTCACGTATTTACTTTATTTAATACAAGTAAAAAATATTTATACAAGAATGTATTAATTGATTGAATAATTATTTTCACTATCTAAATGATGATCTTTGAGTGCAGGATATGGCTTGCAACATGTCGCGTTGTGTGTCACTTGTGTTGTGCGCAGTAGCAAAAGACGTGTTACGTAAAATTTGGTTGCAGCTGATGCGAAATCAGTGACCTAGATTCATTCTAGGATTTACTCAATTAAATATTTATATTATAGAGTTGTATTTTTTTTAATAAAAAAAGACATTGATTTATCTATAATTATAATTAAATCTGTTGTTAAGAGCTAAAAAGTAACTGTGACAGAAGGTTACTCACCACGCCTCTACCATATGAGTTTCAAGTTTATAAGTCAAAATAATATTATGCAAATAATATTCGTATTTTGAGAAATTTAATACTTTTGACACTCTTAGTGCTTTTATCGAATGAGTTTTTTAAAAAATCTTGTCAATATCGGTATCAGTTACAATCCGTTAAATCTGTGGACGATATCGATAGTGAGCTTTGTAATTTATCTTATCTTAATATTTATTTCGCTCTACTTTATTTAAATGAACTTCAAGTTTTCTTAGCTTTATTGATCTTTTAATGTTTGTTTTTAATTACTATATACTTAAATTTTCAGATAATTTTTTTACCTTTACGCCGTGTCCCGCACGCAGGGTGGTCAGAGGGATCTCGGGAACCTAAATTCAAAACATTTCGTTACCATTAAGACATTTCCGTTCCCCACATCTGAAAGCATTACGTGTTGCGTGGCGAAACTGGACAGATCAAGGGAAACGAAAATATTATATTTCATTTTCTGGACTTTGAATCGAACTAGAATGTATATATAAAATATGATAAGATGTGAAAAAATTGATTAAAAATTATTTTTTTTTACGTCACAAGAAACATGTTCTATAGGGGTAGAAAAGGAAATCAAGATGTTATGAATATTTATTTTTTTCATTATAACTTTTTTTGAGCTTCACGCTGTATTCCGTATATAACAGAATAGGCGGAGGGAATCCAATGTTAAGATATTTTGTTCTTCACTTTTGAGTTGTGGAACTTAAAGCTGCGGCTTTGATGGCAAAAGCGAAAAAAAAACAAATAAAAATGAATTCAATCCGTCGAGTGGGAATTGAACACACAACCGTCATGTTACAGTTTCGCTTGTGCACCTGCGCCACAATGGCCTCGCTTGATTCTTGAGTTAGTTCTTTATAACTAGTAAAATATTGTAAAAAAAATAAAAAAATACATATTTTCTTAAAATTATTATGTAAATATAGTCTGATTACTTGATTTTGACAAATGTGTCAAGTCAAGTCAAGTTTCTTGTTTTTTTTATGTTAAGTAGCACACGTAGCATTAACATTCATACTATTAATAAATCATAGATAAATGTGAATAAAATTGTATAATATACAAAATAATCAAATTACACATTAAAAAAAAGGCTATTTGGAAGAAATATTTCCTATTTTTTGCTGTATCTACGAGAGAGATTTAGCCAAGTACTAAGTGTGGAGATAAGGGATAAATATAAAGTTATAAAAAAAAACAAGAGATACCGTAAAAAGTTTTGTGCCGTGTGATCCCGGCCTAGAATAGGATCATCCTGGTACTGGTGGTGTCGTAAGAGGCGACTAAAGTACGTGTGGTAGAGTCACGTCGCCAGCAATGGCAACACGCATGGGCAGACTCGACCGGATCATTACCACCCCCGGCATTTAAAACCGGCGTGAAGTAGTGGCTTTATGCCACTGCGTTTCGCATCAGGTAATGCCGGGCCCCGGCGCCCAACCCATCTTAAAGGCCGGCAACGCACATGTAGCTCCTCTGGGGTCGCACGGGGTCGTGGGCGGCGGTAATCACTTACCATCAGGTGACCCGCACGCTCGTTTGCCGTGTCTTTTCCATAAAAAAAAAAAAAAAAGTTAACACTCTCTTTCCAAACCAAAACATATGTAGATATATAAAGCTAGGTAGTTTAGCTCCTACCTCGCCGGTATTGGCAATATAATAATTAATTAATTGAATCAACTTTACTAGGATAAAAAGCACTTAAACTGCTATATAAAAACATCACTCACGATTTTTTTATATAATGTTTTTTTTTTTTTTGTGAATTGTGTAATTTAAAGCGCGATAACTCTTTCACGTATATTATATCACATATCGTATATATTTATGATATTTATATTATATATTTTACTACAAGAAAAGTACCTTAAAGCAGCAGCTAGGATACCCAAAAACACACATACAATATTTAATTATCCTCTTGAGTGTGTTACGCAAGACGAACGACGATACATCCACCGGCTGCCGGATGGACAAGCGGTTCGCTTTATTTCTTTTATATTTCGCCAATATTGCCCAACTCCTTACGTAATTCCAGGACTAATACGATGAATGTTTTGCAATTTTCGATATACGGTTACACAGTCTTTTGCGCAGTTGTACTGACCTACCATAAAAATTTTAAAAAGGGTCGTCGCTTTCCGATATGTGATCGGATGTAATATAAGCCCGCTGTACCACGTGTTTTACTCCAACTGGGCACACGAGAGAGTGGACGCGTTGTCTTCGTTTCAATTAAGAAACCAAATATGGTCATTGAATATCTTTTACTTCGTTCCACAGCGAAAGTTATAGCTTGTAGGCAATTTAATAAGGTATCGCCGTTTTGCTTGTTCTTGTGAAAGTTTTTGCTATTGCAATTTAAATGTAATTATTGTTCTTATCTTCGTAAGATTTAATAGAAACACTTTTACTAATATCGGTACTGATTTTATATTTGTTTTATGATTTTTCTTATGTAATATGCAGACTAGCGTTTTTATTGGCATTTGTGTATAGTTGAGGCCAGTCGTGGCGCAGTGGCACAAAGTATGATTGTAAAACCGACTGGTTGTGGGTTCGCTCCCCACTCGAGGAGATGAAATATTTACTTAAATTTATAGTGTCATTTCTTCGCTCTAGTGTCGAGGCAAAGCGCGGCGTTGAGTTCTGCCACTCAACACGCAATGCTTCCAAAATTCGGCAGAAAGTGGGGAACGGAATGTCTCAACTCTAGGTTCCCTCTGCGTACCCTGCTGTGTGCGGGAGACAGCGTGAATCAAATTTATATATTTAATTTGTGTATAGTTAGTTGAAGTGCTGACGCTGCATTTTTTGAAATAATTCTTTAACAGCACGATTATGGAGAAAGCATAAGCATTATAAGTGAGAGTTCGATACGACACTTTTCCTATTATATAATAATCAATTTTTAACGACAACTGTTGTGGAGCACTTGTAGATCGAAAGTTGATATTAAAAGGAATGAGATCACAAAATTTTTGTCCGATCAGAGGCGCCGTCATACTTTCTTAATTAGTACTCGGCTATACCTTTCTGACTCACCTCGAAAATGCTGCCGGGAGAAGTTTTAAAGTTCAAGTTTATTTTTATTTGCTTAGCCCAGTTGATATGGCCACCACTGCGTTATTATAGATAAGGGGTACTGTGCCAGGGTTTCCAAGAGAATCTACGTGATGAGGTGAAATACGTAGATAAACAACGTTGGCCTTGGTGCGGTTAGTGGGCGTGTAGGTGTTGGAAAGAGCCGTTCAGATTCACTTTTTGTGGGCCAAGGCTTCACGCCCGTATATTGATAACGATGTTCGTTCTATGTTACTTTGCTAATCCTTCATTGAATTTATTTGTTTATGGGGTCGAGATGGAAGAATTTTTTTTCGTTATTGTTTTTTTTTAATGTTTTCGAGGTCAGTTTTCATGTTATCTGTTTCGTTGAATAGATATGGGAGTTTGGATTATATTTTTTTTATTTTCCTTATTTTATGTTTTTTTTTACATTTATAACATTTACTGGTTGTACGTAATTTGTATTTGTATTAATTGCATATAATTTATATTATTTTTTATCCCATTTATTTTTCAAAAAAGTAACACCAGGAATTTTTATTTGACTTTAAGTCCTTATGAATTTCTATTATATTACTTCTATTAAGTAGCATTTGACTTAATCCTAGATTTGTAAAGTGAGGCCAAATTGCAAAACCTTCTAATATCTTTTCTCAAAATATTTTATAACCGCGTACTTGTGCTTGTTCGTTGATATAGTATAATCGTGAGTTTTAATGATCCCACGTTATAAGTATGTCGTTCTGCTGGAAGACACCTCCCTTAGTTTGATTGCAGAACTCCATCATATCTAGTTTTCCGGAACTACATCTGACAACATTATTCTCGTGCTGGATTACAAAAGACAAGCAAATTTGAAAATAACAATTGTATAAAACTAATGTTCAATTTCTTATACTTGCAGGAAGCAAGCGTTCGTCTGTAGTAAAAAGTTCCATTTATAGATCTAGAATTGAAACATCGCTAGAATAGTGGTAGTTAGCATAGGGCTAAAAAAGGCGTTGAATTTTTCCAGAATTCGGGAGGCGGAGGTAGTAATAGAAAATGAGTGTCTTAATAATATGTTCCCAGGTTACCTTTGCCTATCCAGCAACGTGCGGGATACAGCGTGAAGAAGCGTGAAGCTAAAAAAAGAATACCTTCAGGTTATATTATCGTTTAATTTCTGTAAGGATCATACTTTATTATTATAAAGTGATAGAAAAAGCTCTAGATAAATTTCGGATATTTTTCTTTACTTGCGATGGAAATTCTCATTTTTCCAAAACAAAAAGTAAATGTTTGTTAAAAAGTACTATAAATATAATTGACTTATTTTGATTAATATAATTAATAATTTATATAAGGTTAATATAATAGAATAATATATAGCCCTCCCTTGATAGACAAGGGTGTTTTTTGTTTTTGTTAGACTACCTTTATATTATTTGAATTTGTTCTGTGTGTGTATTGTAAAACATTAAAAAAATATCTACGAAAAATATAAACAATAATAACAAATAATAAAAAAATAATAATAATAATATAACATTAATATATTTTACATGTTAAATACAATATGTTTAAAGCAAATTATTATATATGTCCTTAGCTAACACTAAACCGATTAGGAGCAGGAGGATGACAGTTGCAGTTGCAAAAGTGAGGAACGGAAGTGTCTTAACGGGAATCAAGCATCTTAACACTAGGTTCCCAGGTTATCTTTGTGTGTGCGGGATACAGCGTGAAGCTAAAAAAATCAACTTACCTTTATATAAGTAAAGAACTACATGATTGTTTATGTAATTTTTAATAAATTAATAAATGATACAATGTGTCTTGTTAGTAGCTTTAGTACTATTATTTTCGTTACAGCTGTGGACTACAAAGTAATTTAAATTGTCAGTCATTTTGAATGACCATATCGTACTCAATGCCATCTTCTTCTTCTTTTTTATTTTAACGCGTCTTCTCCACATTGCATGATGAAGTTAAAAGAAACTAATGGCAGGCTTATTTATTTTTAAGAATTCATGAGTATTTTTCTTTTGGAGTTAAAAGAAAAGTACGAAACCCTTATAAGATCGCTTTGTTGCTGTCTGTTTGTCTGTCTGCTTTCAAAATTTCTTTTCCGAAATACCTACTGCAGTTACACGTTCACTGCCATCATCTCCTTCGGAAGCAGTATTAATACTAAAAAACCATGTAACTAGTTGTAGACAAAATTTTGTGTTTAAGACTGTGTCACCAGAAGAAATTACCAAAACCTTTAAAAACCTTAATTTAAAGAAAACTGATGACTTGTGGGGCATGTGTGTTAAAGTTCTTAATACAATTATACCTAATATTGCTTCTTATCTTGCTTTAATTTTTAACAATTGTGTGGAATCCGGTATTTTTCCTGATTTAATGAAATATAGCAAAATAGTGCCGCTTTACAAAAGTGGTGACAGATCTGACCCCGGAAATTACAGACCGATCTCTATTTTACCGTCTTTAAGTAAAATATTTGAAAAAATAATATTTAACCAGCTTACAATTTTCTTAAATATTAACAATTGTTTACATAGCGAGCAATATGGTTTCACCAAAGGCAAGTCTACTACAGATGCGGGTGCTGCACTCCTAAAGCACATTTATGACGCATGGGAGAAGTCACAGAATGCAATTGGAGTGTTTTGTGATTTATCCAAATTCTTTGATTGTGTAGACCATGAAACTCTGTTGTTGAAACTTTATCATTATGGCATACAGGATACTGCCCTTGATCTTATTGCCTCATATCTAAACGAAAGAATCCAGAAAGTTAATATTAATAATGTAAAATCATCTGGATCTCCTCTAAGAATGGGCGTTCCACAAGGATCTATTCTTGGTCCCCTTTTATTTCTTCTTTATATTAACAATCTGCCTTTTTATGCAAAGAACCTATGTGATATTGTACTCTTCGCAGATGATACCTCTTTAATATTTAAAGTAGATAGAAATAAAACAAACTATGACGAAGTGAATAGTGCATTATCGCATATTCTTTATTGGTTTGATACGAATAATCTAATGTTAAATGCTAAAAAAACTAAATGTATTGAATTTGCTTTACCAAACGTTAAAAACATTATCTTAGTCTAGAAATTAAAGGAGAAACCCTCAATGCTACGGAATCAGCTACTTTCTTAGGTTTAACTATAGATTCCAAACTCCAGTGGAACACTCATCTGGAAGCACATGCGGATAAACTCAGCTCTGCCGCGTTCGCAATAAAAAAAGTAAGACAACTGACGGACGTTGAAACTGCAAAGGGTGCTGTAACGTAACATACATCGATTGTGGGTTCGATCCCATTGTAGGAAATACAATATTTAATATTTTAGCATTGAGTCCCGACCACGTCGAAAAAGGAGTAACGCAGTGTTTTAACTGCTGGCCTATTTGCATGGTGAATATAGCTTCACGCTGAAGTTATTTTTAATTTCTTTAGCTTTTGAGTGACAAAAATAACAAAATGAAATATTGCGCACGCGCTTATAAAAGAAGTTTGCCTTTCCAAAGTGGGTAGATATGTATAAATAATTCATTCCCCAGTGTGCGACCGAAGTCGCAACCATCCCATTTTATAGTCATACTCTGTGTCACTGCGTCAATCTGGCCATATATATTTATTTTTTAGAATATTATATTCAAATTCTAAATATATTGTTTTCTAATAGAAATAATTTCTTATGTATATTTTTTTATTTGTCTTTAGTTTACAAATTCCACAAAAAATGCTCTGCTGTTAAGAGTAAAATCTTAATGTTTTCAGTAATGACGTCAAAAGATCTACAGTTACTTATAAATAATCGTGTACCATAACCGAATATTTAATATCGATTATGTTATAATCGTAAAATTTCAGTACCTACATTCGATTTTTATGGATATCCAATTTGTTAAGTCAAGAGGTCAAATAAATATATGCTTCAATAAAAACGTTATCATATAATATTGTAAAAGATATATATGATATTTTTACGTATTTTTTTATTACTAGTGAAACTAAATACGATTGATTAATACTTAGTAAGTTAAGTTAAAAATGTTACTTTCAAACAGTTGAACAAACAAATATTAATCAATCGTATTTAGTTTCACTAGTAATCAAAAAATATTGAATTTTGCGGCCAATCGTGGCGCAGTGGTATAAGACTATAACTATAAATGCGACAGGTTGTGGGCTCTTTCCCGCGAGGAAGTAAATTATTTATTATTATAATGCCTTAACACTAGGTCTGCAGGTTTCCTTTGCATATCCAACTATGTGTGGGACACAACAGGAAACTGCAATTGATACATCAACATGAGAACACACGTCCAGTCATAAGAACATAAAAAAGAATACAGCTTCAAGCTGTATCCCGCACACAGCAGGCAGATGGAATCTAGTGTTAAGACACTCCGTTCCCCACTTTCCACTGAATTTTGGAGACATTGAGTGGCGGAATTCAACGCCACGATTTAAGTCGATACCAAAGCCATTCTCGTGCCGTGTGATCTCGGCCTAGAATAGGATCATCCTGGTACTGGTGGGGTGGAGGCGACTAAAGTGCGTGTGGTAGAGTCACGTCGCCAGCAATGGCAACAGGCATGGGCAGACTCGACCGGATCATTACCACCCCCGGTATTTAAAACCGGCGTGAAGTAGTGGCTTTATGCCACTGCGTTTCGCATCAGGTAATGCCGGGCCCCGGCGCCCAACCCAGCTTAAAGGCCGGCAACTCACCTGTAACTCCTCTGGGGTTGCACGGGGCCGTGGGCGGCGGTAATCACTTACCATCAGGTGACCTGCACGCTCGTTTGCCGTGTCTTTTCCATAAAAAAAAGAGCTAGAAAATGAAAATAATTCATTTCCCCAAGTAGGAATTCAACCTGCAACCGTCACGTTTATAGACACAGTCACATATAGCAATATTCCATAACTAATCGAGCTCTATTAGAGTACCATAATATATTTTGTCAAAAAAGAGGAGATTAAATAAAGAGTGATAAAGGTAATATTTTTGTTCAAGAAATTAGTTTAGAATTAGACCAAAAGTGTCTTAACGAGAATGGAGTGTCATAGCACAAGTTTTTCATATTCCCTCTGCCCTGCTATATGTCGGATACAGCGTGAAGCTAACAAAAAAGAAAAATATAGTTTGTTTTTAATATTATAAGGATATGTGTCTTACGTAAATTAAATAACTTTTTCATGAAATTTAATCCTGTGTGAATACAACTGACAATGTGGACGCGTGTAGCTTTTTATTTGTGAAAATTGTTCTTATCTCATATTGAGATCTTTATTTGCCCATATTTTGACTCTGACAACTTATTTAAAACCAAAAAAATAAGCTTAAAACAATAAACACAGTCACACACACACCTTTGTAAAACATGTTTATGAGAATATATATTTTGTGACCCAATTCGTGTAAGAAAATATAAGATTTTCGAATGTAATACTTAATTTTTACTTCTTTGTAAAATTAATATCTGAGCGCTACCGAAACTAATAAATACTTGGTTTTATTTTTAAAATTATAAATAAAAGTGTTAAGAATTAATTCCAAATATTTAGAATTCAAATACCTCCGTTAAATTACTTGAGCAGTTACTTTTAAACGTCAATAGTAAAACTTTTTATTTTAAAATGAATAATAAACATAAGTATTTCATAAAAAATTGTGTATTGCTTTAGCTTTCGCTGTATGCCGCATATAGCAGCGTAGGCATAGGAAACCTGGGAACCTAGTGTTAAGACCCTGTTCCCATTAAGACGTCCGATTACCAAAGTGGCGAATATAAAATATTTTATTTTTTCGAATGGGAATCGAATCCACAATGTTTCGCGGTTACAGACTTACGCTTGCCTTAATTGTAAAAAAGTAAAAATAATTGGTAAATAATTATTTTTACTTATGTAAGATCAAGATTTATAATAGACATGAAATCTTAAAGTGCCTGTCAATTATCAATAAGCAATATAGCAATTCCGTTCCAATAAATATTTAGATAAAAGGTAAAATAACTTTGAAAACGGTTACTTCGTCACGATAGATGGCGTTAATATATTTTGGCGGAAAGTTCAGAGCGGAATATTTTAACACTACGCTACATTCTAAAGCCACAGCGTGAAGCTGAAAAAAATAAATTTGGTATGAGCAAACATTTGACTTGACTTTGACTTGACTTGAGTACTTATTTTTGTTTACGGGATATTAAATTTTAATTTATTTAAATTAAATTTTTTTCATTTATGTAACAAACTTTTTTTTTACGAATATTGCACTATACTGTCATTCCGCTATATGTTTCTTTCACCCACTTCCACAGGTTGACTGGAAGAAATCTCTTTTAAAGATAAAGTGGACCCCCTTTATAAACCTCATTTCTGTGAAAATATAGTAGTAAAAATCATTTAATTTAAAAATATTTATGACAAAATTTTACTCTTATAAGTTCTTATATCAGTCGAAAACGAAAGCATTTTTGTTAATACGAATGTTATTCATTATTCTTATGCAGGCGTTGATAATTTAAATATATCAATAGCGCCTGCGTGAACATTTTCATTAGGATTAATACACCGGAGTCAATTAAAATAATATGTACTTATTACTTCCCTTTTTTTAGTTTCACGCTGTGTCCCGCGTATAGCAAAGTAGACGTAGGGAATTAAGTGTTAAAAGAAACCGTTCCCCACTTTTCTCTGAATTTATCCCGCTGTATCCCGCTTATAGCAGGGTAGGCAGCGGGGATCTGGAAACCTACTATGAATACACACCGTTCCTCATTCTGACAAGCGCTTCTGTTCCCTTCTTTCTGACGAATTCCGGAGGCCTTGTATGTTGAGTAGCGGTACTCATCGCCACGCTTTGCCTCGTTACTAATAAGAGCCAGGAAATGAAAATACTAATCATATTGACTGATAATCAAACTAACAACTGTCGCGTTTACAGTGGCTCGCTTGTGCCTCTGCGACCTACAATATTTCAGAGTCACATTTCAGATACAATTTATAAGAAAAAAGTTATTGTTTAGGTCAATGTAGTAAAAGTGTATTTACATTTTCCTTATTGATATGTGTTATATTAACAGCCATTTAGATGTTTAGGGTTCCGTACCTCAAAAGCAAAAATCGGTATACATCCATATAAGACTATTTCGTTGTCCCCCTGACTATTTGTCTGTCTATCCATAAAGATTATTTTATTTCTCAGAAATGCGTGGGGGTAACGAGCGAAAATTAATGTCTAATACTCTATATTAAGTCAATCCCCTGAATAAAAAAAAATACCAATACTCTTTGTCAATTGAACCAAAATGTACGCCCGAATACCACTTGGTAAACAATTAGTAAAACAATAAATTTTGCTTAAATGTTGCAAAAATATCTGGTAACTAGATTAAAATTATAAATTTTATATTTTTGCTACAAAAAAAATACTATTCGAGGCGTATATCGATTGTTCACTTCATATAGTGTGTGTAAACATTTTGTAAGCATTAAATAAAAGAAAATAAAAAAATAGCACGGTGTATCGCACAAACCTAACATTAAGACACTCTGTTCCCGACTTTCCATTGAATTTTCGAGACATATCGTGTTAAGTGGCGGTGGCAAGTGAACGCCGCCCATTCCCTTGTTACCAGATCGAAGAAAATGTATTTCCCCAGTTTGAATCGAACCCACAACCGCCACGCTTTTGTGTGTGTGTGTGTGTGTGTGTGTGTGTGTGTGTGTGTGTGTGTGTGTACTGCGCCACGACCGAGGTGGTCGGTGGTCATTTACTTTTACTAGTAAATAGTAAAATATTGTTATTAATTATTTAAACAAAACCCATTACAGGCTTTAAAATTACATATATTTTTTAATCTTAACATTATCAAATAGGTAAAAGAAATAACAAATCAATTCTAACTAGAACACAAAACCCATCACAGATCGCATGCCCGAGATTGCATCCCACATGAAAGGATAAAAAAATGGTAATAACAGAATTAAGAGATAATAATACCACAGAAATTACCTTTATGCAAATAACTGTAAGGTATTTATGGCGATTCATAGGATAAAATGGTGTGTGTTTGTTTAGCACCGCCAGTGCCAGGACTAAGTGGGCGAGTGAAAGTAAAGAGTTTATTTTCTCTGTCGTCCGTAGGTGTCGTTCGGATACGCTGGTGGCCGCTCGTGGTCACTTCTGACGAAGTCAATTTCTTTTGTGAGTACTTCTTTTATTATTATTTTGTATTTTTATCCTTAATTAGTTTTTAATTAATATTAATATATTTATTTATAGTTTTTGGTTTATATTTAATGTGTTATGATTATTAAACTAGTTTTGATTTGGTATAGATTTATGTTTTGGGGCATGTGACTTTTATCGTTATTTAAATATTATTGATTTATTGCTGCTTATATTTGTTATTATTTTTTCTCGAGACATACGGTTTGTTTTTTTATAAGGATAAAATAAAAAGAAATATTTCATGTAATACGTATTATATTTTGATTATGTTTTGATTCGACTGTCGCGGCAAAACTATAAATCATAACTCGATTAAACCGTTATATTTAATTAAGTTGGCGTCAAATAAAAAATGCTAACTGATTTAATTAACGTACAAATTTATAATATTTATCGATTTATACTCGATTCGAATTCGAAAAACGTTCGATTTACATAGGTACATATATTTTATTAAGTCTAAAATAATTACTCTTAAGACAGACTTAGATTAAAATTAAAATATTAAATTTTAAATTTATGTAAGAGAAATGAATAAAAATATATTTAGTATTGAAATAAAAGTTATTTAAAATATAAATACAAGTATACTTTCTATAGAAAATGATATGGAACAGGAAAACCAGCTCTCTCCTAGAACGAGTCGCTGGATGTGAGTAGCATACAAAGCTGGACGTGATGTACTTTTATCGAAGTCACGTGGTCACTGATGACAGTGATATAAACAAAAGTTATTTAATCTTAATATAAAATATAATATTATAATTTTACAGAAATTGGTATTAGAAAACTGTTTTTTTTTTTCTAATTTCTAAATATAGTATATAACATAAGGACATAAAAAAATCACGTTTTTTTTTCACACTGCAGCAAGGTAGTCAGAGGTAGTCGACGACTTTTTGCCGAATTCTGACGGCAATGCTTGTTGATTCGCGGATCTCAACGTCGCACTTTTCCTCGATACAAGACCGAAAAAATTATAATATTCATATTTAATTTCCTCGAGTGGGAATTGAATCCACAACCTGTTACGTTCAAATTCGCAGCCTTGTGCTCCACGACTGGCCCCTTGTCTCTTTTTAAGTTTAAATTTTAATTAATTTTATTACTTTAAGGTAATTAGTTACATTGTTTATGTATTTTTCTAGCTAGATATTACAAGTTTTCACATACAAGATATACCTAAGAGTTTAAAAAAGGGCAACTTTTACTATAATATATTTATATTATAGTAAAAGGTAAAAATTTTGTAGTATAACATCAACACTGATTGTACCTAGTACCTATTACCAACTCAAATCATCTCTGGCACTAGTCCAAAGTAGACTTCTTAGAATACTTTAAGTACGAGTACACATGCTTACTGATTTATATCCTTTTCAGATTTTACGATTTGTACGACAATTGAATTTAAACAAAAAAAATATTTGATTAATTTATAAAAGCTAAATATATACTAATGAATGTAATTGTCTGGTAAAGTGAAAAATCGCTCTTTTGAACCTCTTAGAAGATTAATTTTA
Source organism: Heliconius sara (assembly GCA_917862395.2). NCBI lineage: Eukaryota > Metazoa > Arthropoda > Insecta > Lepidoptera > Nymphalidae > Heliconius > Heliconius sara. The sequence goes on from OU860782.2 coordinate 2,646,839, forward strand.
ATGGGTTTTTTTTTAAAAATCGAAAAAGGCGTTGTTTATACGTTTATTAAACGTGTATGTTTTGATTTATGTATTGTATATTGAACACCCTTTATTTATTCAGCTTCACGCTGTATCCCGCACACAATCTCCCCGATCTCCAATTTTCGCTGAATTTTGAAGGCATTACGTATTGAGTAGCGGAACACAACGCTGCGCTTTGCCTGGACCAGAGCAATGAAATCGAGTCGGGTTTACAGTCACACGCTTGTGCCCCTGCGCTACATCATACTCTTTAATAGTAGTTCAAAACAACAATTAAATAAATTTGCAACTTTTCACTTTCAATATTTTAATTAGAGACCAGACGGTCTCTAATTAAAATATTGAATGATTTGTTTTTTACGCTACCCAAAACTGCTCAACCGATTATTGTAAAACTTTGCACATACAGTATTAGTAGGTCTTAGTATTAGTAGGATACTTTTTACTAAAAAAAATAGATTACATATAAAAATATCCTTTGGCTATAATATTAAAATACATTTAAACGTCGCAAGTCAAGTCTAGTTCATATGTATATAAAAACACCAATATTCGCGATTAAGCGGGCGAAGTCGAAAGCCAGTGATCCAGCTGGTTATTTATAAACTTATACTGGAAGCGCGTTGAAATCTTTTCCTTTTGAAAAACGTCTTAGTCTTGAACAGAATTATTATTAAAGTAGATTCTTTTTAGTCTACTTATAATAATTTAATTAATTTTGTTATTATAACTATGTGTATATAAAATAGGGTATTCTCTACAAACGATGTTCTACGTGTTTTGTAAGGAACCCTCATCCTCCAATATGTGGAAAAAAGAGTGAAGTCGTTGCCGTCCTGAAGTTAGCTGTAAATGGCTGCGCAGATTTGATATTAGGATCATTCTCACCATTGATTATTTTCTTCCCGTGTGAGCGCCAAAACTCAGAATACCTAACTTCGACCGGCCACGACTTCTTGACCGTACTGCACTCATATTAGAGAAGGCTTAATGAGCCAAAACCTTTTTAAGAATATTCATTGGAGCTTGCAATATGCAAAAACGTGTTTAATTAAAATAAGATGAATAATTGATTAACGGTACTTCAATAACGTAGCCATCGACCAACTCGGACCGGTCGAGTGTCCTTGATTCGAAAATGTAACACTCGCTAATTATGAGATTATACTTTTATTTATATATGAATATTGTGTTTTTCTAAGATATTTTCATATTTTTCGCTTTCTATGTATATATTATAAGGTAATGGTCTCGTTGAGATTTGTATCATGTTGAGATTTGTATGGAGTTACTATGTTCAATATGCCTAGTACATTTTTTATATAGCTATTAAGACACTCCGTTCCTTACTTTTCGCCGTGTTCTGGAGGCATTGCGTGTTGAGTGACAGTTGACTCGACACCAGAGCGAAGAAATGAAAAGAAAAATTTAAATAAATATTTCATTTCCTCGAGTGGGGATCGAACCCACAACCAGTCGATTTTATGCACACATTTTGTGCCCCTGCGCGACTCCCTTTATTATTTTATTTTGCACTTTTAATCTATATATATTTTTCAGAAATAATGCGTTTGTTAGCATTACTTTGCTTTGTGGGGATAGCCAGTTGCTATTCTATAAACGATAGAGCTGGACCGCCTGGTCAGGAGAAAGGCATACTGGAATGGATAAACACGTGGTTGACAACAACTTCGACTACGAATAAACCGACAAACGATCCGCCAGAGGAATGTCCAACATGTCGTTAGTATTTGTTTTTAAATATATGAAGATATAGAGTTAGTTTTTTACCGATTTATTAATTGTTGGTAGCATAATGCATTATATATTTTTATCGTATTTTTCTTCAGCTTCACACAATATTCTGCATATAGCAGGGTAGGCACAGGAAACTTAGTGTTAAGACACTCTGTTCCCCACTTTCCACTAAGTTTTCGTGTTTTCTCATTTTCCCCTATATTGTTGAAATATCACAAGTAAACAATCTATATAATACTTTTATAATATGAAGTTATTATCTTATTATCTTTACACGGTATATAATCATACGGCAAGCCATGTTTCTAATTGTAATCCCTCAATGAAGTAATCCAATATTTAAAAAAAACAACCCACGCCATCTTATGACATTTTAGCGCTGTTAGAACTCATCTTATTTATTTTCCGATAACAAGTTAAGGTCTTATTTATTATTTTATTATTACCAGCTTCACGCTGTATCCCGCACACAGCAAGGTAGGCAGAGGGAACCTTGTGTTAAGACACTCCGTTCCCCACTTTCTGCCGAATTCTGGAGGCATTGCGTGTTGAGTGGCAGAACTCAACGCCGCGCTTAGCCTCGACACCAGAGCGAAGAAATGGAAATATACATTTAAGTAAATATTTCATCTCATCGAGTGGGGATCGAACCCACAACCAGTCGGTTTTACAGTCACACTTCGTGCCGCTGCGCCATGACTGGCCTCAAATATTATTATTTATATTATTATCTAAAGTCTTATTTAGATAATAATATAAATAATACAGATGTTATAAGGATATGTGGAAACAGAAGACTGTAGAACTTAATTTGAAGATGATTTCCAGCCTCCAAACTAGTTAGGATTCCACCTTTTGCATTATCCTAGGAGAAAATAGTTTTTATTTTAGTACGTTCTTAGTAGTATTAATTTCATATAATTGTATATAGCTATTATCTGATGTCATTTGATTTTTTCATTATAAATCTACTATTTAAAATTACTTGCGTTTGTAATTTGATCAACTAGCATAAGTTTATAACAAAAAAATCTGTTTCTCGCTGTATCCCGCATATTAGGGTAGGAAGAGGGAAGGAACCTAGTGCTAAGACCCCTTTCCTCATTTCCATTGCATAATTCGGGGCATTGCGTGTTTAGTTGCGGCACTCAATGCCGTGCTTTTGCCTCGGTGTCAGAGTGAAGAAATGAAAAAATATAAATAAATTAACACAATCTGAATGTAGATTGAACCCACAACCGTCGCGTTACAGTCACACCTTTGCACCTCTGCGCCACGACTGCCTACAAATCTATAGATTTGACTTATAATAATTATATTTCAGAGTGCGGCATAGCTAGGACTCGCAGGCGAATCGTGGGAGGATATGAAACCAAGAAGCTAGAGATACCATGGATAGTGGTGTTGATGTACAACGGCAGGTTCTACTGTGGAGGTTCCCTTATTAACGATCTGTATGTGCTGACTGCGGCACATTGCACTTCTGGGTAAATTCCACATTGACGGCTGTTGTTTTCACATTGTACCTTGCATTTAGCAAAGTAGGTATAGGGAACCCAACTCTCCCCTTAATTTTTTTAAAACATTGCACAATGTGATAGTGGCGGAACTCAACACCGTGCGTTTTCTTGTTACAAGACCAAGGAAATGAAAATAATTTGTTGCCCTGAGTGGGATTGAGAATACCAACCGTAATTTTTAATACTGTTGTCTTCATTTAAATATGCTATTTATAAGATCCAGCGACAAAAATAGCTGTCAATTTTGTTTGAAAGCCTAAAAAAAACCTTCACACTTAATATAAAGACAGTAACTTAATTATAAATAAATAATACTAAAATAGAACAATTATTACTTTTTGCACCTTTCTGCTGTCTTTTATGTAATAAATCCTTTCAAATGGTTGCCTGTAAGAAATCGCTTTTAGTGATAAGGCCGCCATTGCACTATATGTTGTCTTTTTTGTAATATTTATAGTTTTTATTTCTTAGTTTAGTTTAGTAACTGTTATTATATTGTTTTTTTTTTTGTTCTTTTCGTTTTCTAGTGCAATAAAGTATTATTATTGTTATTATTATAGAACAATATACTTTATCCACAGATTCCGAAAAGAAAAAATAACGGTTCGTTTCTTAGAACACGATCGTTCTACTGATAACGAGACGAAGACCATTGACAGGAAGGTGGCCAGTATCATCCGTCACCAGCGATACAACCCCGGCAACTATGACAACGATATAGCTATGCTAAAGTTGAATGAAAGGGTAGGTTATTGCCACATTCATGAGTAGCCCACCCCAGAATAGTCTGGTAATTAAAAAAACACATGGTTTACACGAACAAAACAAAATCTGGTAAAAACAAAATCCAACCCCACCCCCTGTTGTCCTCCCTTTGTCTTTTTCATAAAAACATCTTTAAATACATTCTTTGATTTTTACGATTATTATATATTTTAAATGAAACTATACATATGTATAACCGGTATATAAATAATAAAAAATAATTTTATACATTTTTGGAAACTCGACGTTTCGAACAATTTGCAGTAGTCGTGGTGTCAGTGGTCACGGGTAGACTGAGGTGACTGACTGAGACTTTTTTTCAAGTGACAATATGCCAAAATTCTTAATTCCAGTGCGATCACGAGTCGTCGAACGTACTGTACCTTAAAAATTGTACATTATGAAATGATGATCATTATGAATCTTGACTATAAATTTAATCATTTTTGGTTAAATATAATTGGCTTTTAATTTTTTCAGGTCGACCTCAGCACAGCTCTGAAGAGAGCTCGAGGTGATGAAACAGAAGAAGACAAGGACGTCGGTCTCCGGCCTGTGTGTTTACCGTCGGCTGGACTGTCCTACAATAACTATACCGCGTTAGTAGCTGGCTGGGGCACTACTGAAGAGGGTGGCAGCGTCTCGAACACTTTACGCGAGGTAGCTTTACTATTTGGTGATTAATATTTTAAGATGTTCTAATATTTTTGTGACTTAATATTTTTTCAAAGTACACATATTTTTATATACAAATATATTTTTGTAGATAATAAGCTTAGCTATACCAAAGAGTTAAAATAATATTGGATTAAATATAATACATGATAACATAAAATGTAAAATAATGAAAAGTTAGAACTTTTTATCATATTGTATTTTATGTCCAAATAAAAAAAAACATTCCGTCATGGCGCAACGGCACAGCCTCTTAATATAAATGCAATGTTTGTGGGTTTTATATTTTCTCAGGACCATGAATTATGTGCATTTCCACACTTTGGTAATAAGACAAAGCAAGAGTTAAAGTTCCACAACTCAACACATAATTTCTCGAAAATTAAGCGGAAAGTGGAGAACAAGTTGTCTTAAAACTAGCTAAAAAATAGTAAAACTACTTAAATATATTTTTTTTTAAGGTGAGCGTTCCTATAATATCGAACGCTGAATGCCGCGAGACAGCCTACAAACAACGTATTACGGATAACATGCTATGCGCGGGAGAGGAACAAGGGGGACACGACGCGTGCCAAGGAGACTCAGGCGGACCCTTGCATGTGTTGAACTCCACTATTGAGAAATATCAAGTCGTTGGTAAGATTATTGTGGGATTTATAACTTTTATGTTGTAGAAAATCCGTCGTAGCGCAGGGGCACAAGCGTATGACAACGAGGTTTTAAATTCGATTGCCATTAGAGGAAGTAAAATATTAAATATTTTCTCATCTTTGCTGTGGTGTCGAGGCAATGCGCTGTGGAACCCTCCAGAATTAGGCAGAATGTGGGAAACGGAAGTGTCCTAATGGAGTACGGAGATGTTTTTAACGCTAGGTTCGCTGGATCTCACTGCCTACTTTAGAAAAAAAAAACTGAAAGTTACTTTACAAAGCAATACAAAAATGCAAGAAATAGTCATTGAAAAAATATATAGTTAGATAAATACTTATTAAGAAAACGTATAAAAATTTGAACTTGTTCGGGATTTGAACCCTCACTTCTTTGGACGTTCAAGTTTTTCAAAGGTCAAAGTATTTTTCTTTCCTAAGTGTGAAATAACACTTAAAAGATATTAAAAAAGTTACTTATGACATAAAAAAATAGAAAATACTTATTAGTCATTATTTATTATAATTAAAAATCCATTTTCAGGCGTCGTATCCTGGGGCGAGGGGTGTGCCCGACCTAACCGACCCGGCGTGTACTCCCGTGTCAATCGCTACCTGACGTGGATAAAGAGCAACACCCGCGACGCCTGCTACTGCCAATAGATTAAAAATGTTTTATTTATTTATTTATAATTATTACTTTTTAATAATTTATTGCGTTATAAAGTTATCTAAATAACTTTTGTAATTGTTAAGTGAAAATATATTATAGTATATTTTTATACTGGAATTTTTATTTTCTTTGCAATACTTACCTAATCATTACTTAAAAAAAACAGATTCTATATACCAGTAGGTATGGTATAAAATATATAATATCTGCTTCGCCAGTCGAGGCACAGGGGCATAGTGTGACTGTAATCAGGACTGGTTGTGAATTGTGGGTTCGATCCTCACACGAGGAAAGGAAAAAATATATTTAAATGTATATTTCCATTTCCATTTGCTTTGTTGTCGAGGCAATTCGCACGCAGAATGTAGGCGCAGGCGGAATTTGGGTAACATAGTGTCTTAACACTAGGTTCCCTCTGCCTATGCCCGCTGTCTCGTAAAGCTGATGTATTTTTAGTCTAAAATTATGCAAAAATTTAAGTACACAATTTAATTTAAATATTATGTTTTATATATAACTTTCTTAATGAGACATTTATATGTATTATTTATTTATTTATACAAGTAATAAATTTTTCTATATCTAGATCAAAATACTTGGAATAATCTTTTATTGATGAACAATACTTTATTTAGTTTCCTAAAATTTAAAATTTCTTAACTTACAAATATAATATTACCATTAGTTTAGGTTGCTATATTTTAAATGGAGTAAATAAAAAATCATAAATTGATTTCACAATATTTATTGCTACAAGCCTTGCCTACATATCTGACACATAAGATAGATAGAAAAGGTCTTATGATAATATTTATTTATAGACAAAGTTGCATATAAGAGTACAATTACTGAGACTTTAAAAACATTTATCATCTACAAAGTTATTATAGGGAAATAATGTTTAATATTACAATTTTAATATGAATGTATGTATTATATTACAAAAATCTATATATAATACGTAAAACACTGTGGATTTGTTTCTAATATATTTATAATTCTCACATAAACACTACTTTATTTAAGATTATAACTACACATTTCTAACAGTACCACTGATTCAATCTATTTTTCACATACAGTGTGACTTGATCATCCCACTTTGTTATACAGATTGTATCATTATTCGGACTACCAACTGGTGGTAGAAGCCATGTCAACAACCTGTCTACCATGAATTTCTAGTTCATACTCCAAATGTTATTGGTAGGAAACCATTCAACCTCAGTATTGATTGAGGAGCTTGGCATTGGAGGGGACTTTCAATGTACTTTAAGCCCCTTACCCTTAGACTTGCCCCTAAACATGGGTCACAAATTCCTGGCACTACTGAACTGCTTATCCTGCAATTCATTAATCTGTCACATGATGGATCCACAGTTTCTTGTCATATGGAGATGTGACATTCGATTGCAAGGCAAATTTTCGCAGTGCGCAAAGCCAATGATATTATAAATATTGGAAAATATATACACAAACATTTATATGTGTTTATTTTATTTTAGGATTAATCTCAGTATTTTGTCAAATCTCTTCTTCAACTGAATAATATCTAGAAATTCATTTATACAATATTAAATAATTTGGTTATTCAGGTTTCTAGTGTATTTTATAACAAAAATTCTATTTGTAACACTAATTCAATTATTATTATATAGTTTGAAAATAAACATTATTTCTGTAATGATTATAGTGGCTACATATTTTTATTGTAAAATTCCATATTCCATTTCCATTGATAGTCACATTATGTAATTTGCAGGAATCTGACTTTTATGGATGTATTATTCTGGAAAATATATTTCTCTATAAAAAAGTTGAATGTATTTTTTAATGTTAAGATTTTGTGGAAATAGCACAATTTGTAAATAATGGTTTTACTTTTAAAAATGTGATATTTACAAATGGAGGTTATGTTACCTGTGCATTTTTTTTAGATGAAATTTTTATTCCCACAGTATTAAATGGAAATAATGATATCAAAATGATTTAACATTTTGTTAATTCAAATATTTATTATAAAAATATTTGAATATGCTGTATAAATAAAATACATAACTTTTAAATTTCAGTTTGTCATTGAACATATTAGAATATGAAATGATTTATGATTATGAAGAGATTATGTAAATTGTTAATTAATAACTAACTATCACATCAATTTTAAATAAATTTTAATCTTAAATTCTAATTACAATGATAGTGGTGTTAGTAAAAGTTTCTTAAGAATGAAGATAGTTGTGAAAGCATCATGTGGGTACTATCTATGGTGGTAGGACCACGGAAGTATGGAAAATAGGGCTGTACAGGACCTGATCGTGAAGATGTAGTGGTCTCTTCTGTGACTTCATTCCCATTTTTAACAATCCTCCGGGTTTCCACTGTGCCGTCAGGTTTGGTAACACTGGTTGTAATTATGGTTTGGCAAAAAGATTTCCCTGGAACATTACCACCAAATGGAGAAGATGGTGGAAGAAATTGAGGATTTTCTCTTTGCTTCAACAGACCGGATATATCTTCAGAGGATATTTTGCCATCCAAATCCATATCTTGCTTTGGTCCATTGTGTGTCTCATGATATCCTGGTTTAAGATAATAATCTCTGATGCGATTACTGTCAAAAGTCTCTGGCTCTTGTTCCATCGGAGGGAATTGAGTCATGACGCCGAAAGTTTCGGGATCAGCTTGGCCGAAGAAGGCTTTCATATCACTGAATAAGCTGCCAAAGTTATTGAATATTTCTTGCATATGTTTAGTGAGTTCTCGGTGCAATTCAATCGGGTCGTTGTAAACTTCTACTTGTTGTCTTGTATACAGCTCGTCGCCATCATCATCGTCATCCGATCCCCAAATAGGGTTGCGAAAATCATTTCTAGGTGGCTCGGATTGAAGTCCCAAAAATGATCGCATACGGTCCATAAAACTGTTGAAGGACATCGTTTAAGACACTCGGTAAAATAATTTTATGCTAGTTAAACATTAACAATTTTTTTGGTCTAATTAACTGTGTATTGACTTTTTATATTGCGCAACAACAATATTTTGCCGTATGTCAATATTCCAATATTGACAAAATGCACAGGTAAGAAATCTAAATCGAAAAGTCTAGAAAAAACAGTGACATCTATTGCTTTCATGTATTGATTCGTTAAAATATTTATATTTGTCAATATTAAGTTTTTCGTATATTTATTCCTTCAATGATTTTATTTAATTTTCATTAAACATATTTTTTCCTAAGGTTGAAAAACTGTCATAATATAGTAAAATATAATATAATGAATATTTATCCAAAGCTCAGTATTAAGTTATTTGAATATACATCGATATGCAGATAAATATTCTGCAAAATGATGTGCTAAATATCATAAAGGTTACAAAGTATAAAATATACTTCATATTTTAAAGCAAAGTTGGAATGAAATTCAGTTACATAAATATTAAAATATATATATAAGATTGGACTACATTAATAGTGTATTAATAGTGAAGACTACATTAATAATGAGTGATTAGTTGTAATGTGTATACTGTAAAAGCGCAGACTTATTAGTTATATATGGAACACTAATATTTCATTGGCAACATATCGGTTGCCATACACGACACTACAATTTACTTTTTGCTATATGTAATCTGTATTGACTAATATGAAATAGAAAGGAAATCTGTGGAGTCGCCTATCTATCGTTTAGGGACTGGCTAGTATAAAATACAAATAATCTATGTTACCGGTTACATAGATATAAATATCTTAATAATTAAGACTTTTAGTTAAACTATTTAAGATATTTTTTTTAAATAAATTAAATATGTCCTTATAGTGTAATCAAGATGAAGCTACTTTGATTAAATTTGCGTCAATTGAGGTATGTTTACATTATATTTTTAATTGCTTTTATGATGATACAAAATTTGAATTACACACTCAATTAAAAAGAAATATGTTACCAAATTATGTATTAATGGATTTAAATTAAATACTCATTTGTTTTATAAGCGCGACAATACGGCGATATATTTGACTGCTCTTTTTTTATGAGCTTTGGGTCCAAAGGAGTGAGCGAGAAAGCCAAATCATTTTCATTGAACATGTGATTCGTACATTCTGTAGTGAATTCCTCGGTGGGGAATGTCAATAACTTATAGATTTGTTTTCTGTTATTTTTTGTTTAATTTACGCTTCAAACGACGTCGCGTGCTAGCCATTTTAATTTGCCGTTTATTCACGTCCATTAACACGCGTTTCGCTGTTTATTCCGCTTGAAAATTAATTGATTTTATATGCCTGCTTTGTTCATCATTTTTCTTTTTATACTCGTGTAAAGTGGACGGTTAGTGTGGTGTAGTAATTATGAATAAGGAATCGGATATTGATATGCCTACTGTCAACACGTCGCTTCTTCACAGAAAAGGTATTTAATTCGATACTTTTAATATTTGCAACGAATTATAACATTATGTAGATCCTAAATATATTATTTTATTCGAAATGTATTGCCTTAACATTTTTTCTTTTATTTTTAAAATTATTTGATAATAAAAAAGCTTAAAAATTTGTTAACAAATGTAATTTGAGTATAGTACGAAATATACATAATAAATTTTATTAAGTATTTAAGTATCTATACTGTTTCGGTAAAATCGTTGGAACATCGTAAAGTAACATTCCGGCATATGTAAATGTGTTAAAAGTCAAAAAGTCAAGGTAACTCGTGGCCCAGAGTTTAGGTGTATAAAATCTAGAAACATTTATAGAATATACTAGGAACATACATAAAATTATAGTAAAATTATATATTACCATTTAATGTTTAATAATTTCATAATCGTACGGTAAATAATATTAATTTATCATCATCAACAAATGGCTTATAGACAAGGTTGTAATTTTTTTGTTAATAATATGAATTTAATTAGACCTAATTAAATGTCCAAACATTTTGTTAATTTTTATTTTTTTACTCAAACAAAATGAAAATTGACAATTGAAATTGTATACCGCAATGTCTACCACAATTTAAACCATATCATTTTCGCGCTAAATATATCATTTTCGTTAAATTTTATTTATTTTTTTAAAGCAATTTAATTTTTTGTTTATTCCGCACATAGCAGGATAGGCGAAGGGTTTAAAGTGTTAAGGCACTGTTCCCATTAAGACACTCTCGTTTCTCACTTTCTGCCGAATTCTGAATGTATTGGGTGTTAAGTTGCGGAACTCGAAGCCGCGCAATGCTTCGTCTCTTCGTCAGAGCGAAGAAATAAAAATATTATTATATATCATTTCCCAGAGTGGGACTTAACCCCACAACCGTCGCGTTTACAGTATATACCTTTGTGTCCCTGTCCCAATAATTAAGCATTTAATATGGACTTTTTATTACACACAGTATAGCGATATTAGTTATATACTTACATATATTATCAGCGTGGTATATCTATTTAAATTTCTTAACAAAATAAAAGTGGGTGTTCTGGAATGCGTCTAAATTCTGACATGAGCAAGACGGTTGTAAACGTATTTTTTATCATTGTTTCCTAGTCTATCTATTTTAGGAGCGGAGACTCAAATTAAATTACCTATTTGAAATTAATGTTACTATATTTTTAAATACTGTCATTAAAGTGTTAATCAGCTTCACGCTGTATCCCGCACACAACAGGGCAGGCAGAACCTAGTGTTAAGACACTCCGTTCCCCGCTTTCTGCCGAATTCTGGAGGCATTGCGTGTTGAGTGGCAGAACTCAACGCTGCGCTTAGCCTCGACACCAGAGCGAAGAAATGGAAATATAAATTTAAGTAAATATTTCATCTCATCGAGTGGGGATCGCACCCGCAACCGGTCGTTTTACAGTCGGTTTTACAGTCACACTTGGTGCCGCTGCGCCACGACCGGCCTCAATGTTATTAGAACATGAAAATAAATCGGATAAGCAAATAAATAAATGTGCAAATTTAGCGGGCGAAGCCGCGAGAGCTATAATATTTGAATATTTACAAGGAATTTAACATTTACTTAAACAGCTTCAAGGTAAATGCAATATTGGTCAATTATGTGAGACCGAAGCAGATTGTCACGACAATTACTATGACAGTGCAAATCACAAAACGCTTTAACTACACTTTACAACAATGGGTTTTTTAGGTACATATATATTGTACATATATACTACATACGTATTGTTAAAGATGTAAAATATGTTGGTTGGACACGCTATCTTTAGCATGTACTGGTTTTCATGGGGTAGTCTATTTATTGGGGCAGGGTAATGAGTAAGGGTTTGTTACATCACGTAAATCGTTGTAACTATTACTGTAGATGTGATATCTACAGCTAGGTGTAACAGGGTGTAGGAATAGGGCGGTTGTGTGGTCCAAAACTCACTTCAGAATAGCCCAGTGTCCACTCCAGACAGATTTTAGTAACAAAAATTTGTCCAGAAATTTTTTAAAAAGCACCATTTACACGGACATATCCGCTTAAGGCTGAAGTCCAGGCCCCGGCAGAAAATATCCCTAGATACGCCCGTGTAGGTACATCGGACACCTAGAATGTGACATGTGTCATACATACATATCTCTTAGTATAGTTAGGGCAGACGAAGCCGCAGGGAAAACTACTTAAAACCTATATTATCTTCAATCTTTTAAAAATATTGTCACTACGACCAATTTATATGTTCATTATACTTTGAAGATATTTGCCGCCCTTAAACTAATTGCTCTACAAATATAAACGCTATATAAACGAAAAACATGAACAGAAAAATATCAAAGTAGATTTCATTGTGGTTCTTTAATCTACCTAGTTTTTTTAGCTTCACGCTATATTTGCCTTTGCCTCCTTTGCCTCCTTACCAAAGCGAGTAAAAGAAAATATTAAATAATCCTTTTTTGAAGTGGAAATCGTATTTAAGATCTGTCCTGTTTATGCACACTTGTGCCCCTGAGCCACGACACGCCTACTTTTAAGCATAAGCTTAAATCATATAACGAGTACGCATATTTGTTATAACGCTTTATTTGAATTATAACACAACTGAATATTGCAAATTATTTAATAAAACATTTAATTATTTAAACTTAATTTAAGCTTTCCATAGAAAGTAAAAGAAAAAAAGAATACATAAGAAGTTACCAACTTGCTATACAAACGAGTGCAAATCAATATCAAATGGCTGCAATTTACATATTAAATTATAACGATATATCATATTGTTACAATTTTCAAATTAATAGCGTGTGCAACAGATTATTAAAAATGTTCGAGTGTAATATCTAGTTTTTTTTGTTCACGCTGTATCCTGCATCCAGCAAGGTAGACAGAAGGAATTCAACACGCAGAGGCCAGTCGTGGCGTAAAGTGTGACTGTAAAATCGACTAGTTGTGGATTCGATCCCCACTAGAAGGAATGAAATATTTATTAAATATCTATATTTTCATTTCTTCGCTCTGGTGTCGAGGACAAGGGCGGCGTTGAGTTCTGCCACTTAACACGCAATACCTCCAGAATTCGGCAGAAAGTGGGGAACGGAGTGTCTTAACACTAGATTCCCTCTGCCTGCCCTGCTGTGTGCGGGATACAGCGTGAAGATGAGCTATTTTTTAATTTTATAACGATGTAGGTATTCTTTTTATGGACTATTTGCGTCACTTACTTATACGATTATTATGATGTTAAATGCCATATTAGTTTAATTAATGACGAATGCGAATCGATATGAGTTAAAAGTACAATAGTAAAAACTATTACTTCGTTATGTGGCAATTCTTTTTATAAGTAATGCATTTATTTATTTTTTAAATATATAATTGAGGTCATCGTGGCGCAGAGGCACAATCGCGCGATTGTAAAGGTAACGATTGTCGGTTCGAGCTCCACTTGGGGAAATCAAATACTTAATATTTTCATTTCTTCGCTCCCATTATTAGGAAAAGCGCGGCGTTGAATTCGGACATTTAACGCGCCATACTTTGAGATTCAGCAGAAAGTGGGGAACGGGAACAGATTGTCTTATCTTAACACTAAATTCCCAGGTTCCCTCTGACAACCCTGCTATGTGTGAGACACAGTGAGGGTAATAAAGATATATTTATAATAAACTATAAACATTTTTCTGTTTTGATTATGAAGGGTTAGTTAGGTATCAACGCTCAATAACCATTTTTAAATGATATTTTAGTAGACTGTAGTAGTAATAACATATAGAATAATCTATTTTTTAATCCTATAAGCAGTTTTATACTACCTCGTTCTTAATAGGCAGGCACAATGAGTTTAATTCGAATGGTCTAGATGCGGCTTCATTGTCTGGTGAAATTAACTGGAAACTGGATTGTTAATCAATCTACGTCGTAAATCATATTTTAAATTGAATCATAATGTTTAATTTATTTTAGAATAGATTGTTTCTAAGCGCCCAATATATGAGCTTCACGCTGTATCCCGCACAAAGCAGCAGAGGGAACCTAGTGTTAAGACACTTCGTTCTCCATTTTCCGCCCACGTCTGGAGACATTGCGTGTTGAGTAACGGCAATCAACGCCGCGTTTTGCCTCGACACCAGAGCAAAGAAATAAAATTTAAATAAATATTTTTGCTTTGTGCCCACAAATGTTATATTATATGTTTGCTTTGTGTTTGTGTGTATACACAGTAGTAATAATATGTTAATAGCAAAAACTTTTGGCAATTTGTATTATGACTAAAATGTTCAAGTCTGCGTATAACTTTAATAGAAAAATAAAAATATCATTTTTATAATTTTTTCAATGTATTTTAAAATCGTTTTGAGGCGTTGAATGTGTATATTGAGTTTTTTATTTATGAATAAATGAACGCAATTGAACTAAAATATCCTTATGTAAATCGACAGTTACTATGTACATTAACTTTTCATTATATCTTAGTGACTAATAAACGTACAGACAGTTATACTATATTGTATAGACTTGTATGAAAAAATATATCTATATGTATCGTACATACATTCATTGTGCATTGCATTTTACAATCACTTTTGAGGAAAACTCAAACTTTATGTGGTTGATGTGACTGTGTCCCGTGATACATTATTTTATTTTAAAAGCAATTTCAATGAATTCTTTGTCATATATCGAGAATTAATGAGAATAATTGAGAAGTAGGTTTGATTGGTTGACATTTTGAAAATTTTAAACAAAAATCAGCTTCACGCTGTATCCCGCACACAGCAGGGTAGGTAGAGGGAACCTAGTTATAAGACACTCCGTTCCCCACTTTCTGCCGGATTCAGGAGCGGCGGAGTGGCGGAACTCAACGCCGCGCTTTGCTTCGACACCAGAGCGAAGAAATGAAAATATAAATTTTAGTAAATATTTCATCTCCTCGAGTGGGGATCGAACCCACAACCAGTCAAATGAAAAAAAATATTTTTACTTATGCCAACTCTACACGTAGTTTAGAACGCTAGGATCTGTCTCTATATACAAATGCTGCTATATACTCAAGATGTAAAACTAAAAAGAAATCAAACTAAAAAAAACTGTAGGTAATTATAATAAAGTTGTAATTGATTGCTATCTGTACAATGTACGAGGAATATATATGAAGAACTCTTATATCGAAGGCATTTCAATGTGATAGAACCCAAACATGGATTTTTAATTTTGTGCTTGTTTGTCAGCTTTTGTGCTTTTGCGCTGAGATAAGCTCAGCAACAGCTTACCGAATTAAAGGCAGCTTTCATTATTGTATTTTTAAAAACTTCTCTTAACATATTTTAGTGTTTATTTCATTTGGTTCATAAATGAAAAAGTTATGTTATTAAAGTATTTTGTTCGACAACATTGCTTTAAAGTAAATGTTTTATTGAACTGGCTGAAGCTTTAGTGTTCAATATACATTATATTTAATAATATATTATTAGCGAACTCGTGTAAAAGGGTAGATTTAGGTGAAAATAACTATAAAAGCAGTGGAATTGTGTTAATCAAGGGCAGTTACTTATCAGCAACGGCTCCTATTGGAAGGTGGTACATATCACTTATTGCAATTATATAGTATCCCTTTCCAAATAGTTAAGAAACATATAGACGATGTGTGATTTTATCGTGTTTTTTTTAAAAACGTTAACCGCTTCCTATGTTATTTCTAACAATATAATATCATTTCATTGGCTCACGAAAGTAATTTAATTTAATAAAAAAAAATATCGGGTGCCTCTTTACATAATATCTTGTATATACCTATAATTTTGCGTTAACGCGTATAAAATATGTGTATCTTTGCTCGTCGACATATTAACTGGACCTTCACAAATTGATCAATACCGTTATTAAATAATTAATTAAATGATCAGGAAGGTGGCTTATTAGTTAGAAGTTTTAATTAATATTGAATATACTAAAGCCTGTTGTACTGTTATTGTACTAATTTAATAAATTATTAACTGTAAATATGTACTATAAAATAGACACACAGACATTTTTTTTAAACAAAGTGCGGCTTCCGATTCTGTTATAGGGTGTTCAATTGATGGTTGTGGATATGCTTCTACGTTAATTTTCTTATCCATGTATAATTGATGTAGGCATACAGAAAGTACTTACATTTATGCCAAAAGATTTTTTTAAAAACTAGCGACTCGCTCGCGGCTTCGCCTGATTGAACTATACAATTATATATGTTCTTATCTAAAATACTTTCGTGATCTAATAATATTATCAGTTTAAAGACAATATTAAAAACTAAAATTGTAAGTAATTAATTAAGTTTTCAATAAAAAGTAGGTAGCAACTTTGTTGAACCAAACATTTTGTACTGACTTAACTTTCTTATTTATAAACCAATTTTACAAAAACGTTAACGAAAGTGTGCTAAAATACAATAGTAAAAACTGTGAAATTTAAATCGGTTAAGTGGTTTCCGAGACTAGAGTGCACAAACGCACAGACCAAAAAAAAATCACTGATTTGATTTATATTACAATAACAAATGGCACTAAGAATATTTTTAAGAATATATTTAATTATTTTTCACGTACAGACAGCGATGAGTGACAGTTTACGCAGTATTGAACACAATACGCTTTTCATATATGTACTCGTATATTGTTTCTTGATGCTTTCAAGTTTTGTTATTAAAATAAAAGGAATATATTTTATTGTTATAAAGGAAGTAAAGTATATAAAAGAATTTCTTTATTATTATAATAAAAAAAACAAACCTACAAACCATTGATAATGTGACATCCATGCAAAGTCATTCAATACATGACGTCGATGTTTTTTTTATCTCACTATTGAATAAATAATGAGTTATTTTCTTTATGCGGCATTTAATATGCCAGCTGTGTCGGAGGCGTAGGTCTTGTGGTATTTAATATATTTACTGGAATCTCACTTCTCAAGCATTCAAGTAAAGAGATTTCTTAAATAGATGATTTTTTTTAGTTCTTTGTACTTTTTAAATGTCAATCGTGGCGCAGGAGCAGCAGCGTTTGACTGTAAACGAAACAGGTTGTGGGTTAGATTCTTATTTAAGGAAATTAAATAGTTAATATGTTTATATCCTTGCTCTTCTAAATAGACAAAAAAACGGCATTGAGATCTGCCGTTCAATATGCAATGCCTACAGAATTCAGTAGAAAATGGGGATCGAAAATGTGTTTGTGGGAATAGAATCTTTTATCACTAGGTTACACAAAGGTTACATTTGCTTACCCTGTTATGTGTGTGATACAACAAGAAAAATAATTAGATTTTTTTAAAATATTGCAGGAGACTTGCAGCTCATAAACTAGTAGTCTTACCGCTTGCATTGGTATATTTAACATATTTTTGTAAAAAAAGTGTTATTACGTCATTGTTGCACCAAATGAGTGATTTGTATATCACTATCATACTATGAATAATGGTAATTTTGATGAATTTTAACTCATAAATTTTAAACTTTGCTTATAGAAAAACATTTTAAATGAAATAAATAAGTATTATATTATTAAATAAAAAGTTAATGTTAATCAGCTTCACGCTGTATCCCGCACACAGCAGGGTAGGCAGAGGGAAATATATAAATTTAAATAAATATTTCATTTCCTCGAGTGGGGATCGAACCCACAACCAGTCGCGTTTATAATCACAGTCTGTGCCACTGCGATTGTAAACCACGACTGGCAATATAACAATATATAGATTTGTTATTTTATTATTTCAATTATATTTTTGATATCATATCATTGCTTTGTTTATACAACCATGCCCAAATCATGAAATTGACTCAGAATCATTTTATGTGGTAGGTCAATAATAGATTTAAGCCACGTATACACTGCGTTTTTGTATATTCACTAAGTATGTATATATGCTATACTTCTTTTTGAACTTATTATATTAATAATTTTGTTATATTGTCTAGTTTAGAGGCAGTCGTGGCACAGGAGCACACGCGTGCGACTTGTAAATGCGACGGTTATTGGTCCGAGTGGGGTTCGAGTGGGAGTTCCCATTCGGGAACAATACTTAATATTTTAATTTATTCACTCTGGTAACAGGCAAAGCGCGGCTCGAATGACTCGAAAATTTGGCGGAAATTGTGGAATTTAAATATCTTAATTGTAAAGTAGGTAGATTTTAACAATAGGTTTCAGGTTTTTTGTTTCCTCTGCTTACTCTGCTGTGTGCGGGATACAACTACGTGAAACTAAAAACATCTATTAAGACGAGATTAAAGTGATTTTTCACAAAATAAAAATTAACAATCATCGTATTTTTTAAATGATGATTTTCATATTAAATTTTCTATTACGATACGTTTATAATAGTTAGTTGCTACTTACCGTTTCTTTACAGTAGTATTTTATTGTACTACCTATTATCTCTTACCGTTGATCAAATCTTATTTTTCCTTTATACGTTAATTTGCAACTTTATGGCAATGGGTTTTGCCACTCGACTCGTAAGTTGACAAATTCTATGTGGATACAAAAAAAAATCATCGATTTTCCGTATCTATATATTAATAAAGCGGAAGAATTTGTTTGTTTGTTTGTTTAAACGCTAAGATCTCTGGATCTACTGGTCTGATTTACTTTTTTTGTTTTGTATGAAAGCTACATCCTTTAGGAGTGATATAACATACAGTGTGAGTCTTATTAAGCCCTAAGTAACGAAATTTATGAAGATAAACTTTGGCTTTTATTTTGGAGAAAATGTTAAATTAAAATAATTTAACGCTCTGTTTACAGCCGCAAACCGAGGAATGGGGGTGTAGCCGCGAGTGGGCAGCTGGTATCTAGTATATGAGAAATTTGTAATATTAAATCTTATCATATTACTTTTGTGAAGGAAAAAAATACCTTGCTGAACTTCAATTTTACTAAAAAATATACTTTTAGTAGATCATTCGATAATACACACATACAAAAAATATATAAATATGTGAAAAAACATCCTAAGTATCTAGTTTCGTCGGGCGCCAGACAGGCGACATTTTCTGTCCTGATTTGTCATCATGTCAAGAATCATGTCTTCCAACGCGCTAATATAAGTCGAATGTCCCTCAATGGATGATCTATATTATTTTTTTTGAGTAAATAAAAATAGAATACAGATTCTATTTTTAAAGTTCGTACTCGGATAGAGAAGAGAGAATAGAGAGAGAATGTAGAATTGTATTTATTAATTATTTATTGTTCTAAGGCAAAATTGATTTCGACTTTTTATTGTTTTGAAAATTAAATCAAATTGTCTTTACGCTGTATACCGAATACAATAGAGTAGGCATTGGGAACCTATTGTTAAAATACTTTCCACACTTTCCGCCGCATTTTTCCAGGCCTTACGTGTTGAGTGGCGGAACTCAACGCCGGGCTTTTTGCCATGGTGATTTCGATTTTTTATTATTATATATAATTTAAATTATCTATTGCAATTATAAATTTAATCATAACTAGAAATTACTGACACTAGAACTTCCTGTTATCTCTTTATTAGCTAGGTCTTACTTGAGATAAAGTTGCAACAAAAAGAGCTACAACCGACTATAGTACATTAACTCTAGTGTTAAAACGATTAAAATTATATCTGATGAATCATATATGTTTTTAAAAATTTACTTTTATAAAAATGAGTACTATTTTTTAATTTTTATTGTTAATATATTTTATGCTTATTTATTTTTAAAGAATATAAAGATCTAAGAAAGTTCATAATACACGGAGTGTCTCGATACTAACTTGTCTCCAATGCTGTATGTTGGATACGGTGTTAAGCTATAGAAAAACAAGCAAATAGGTCAATACATTCGAACCAATCAAAATGCCTTAAAATCCAGTTAAACTAAGATTACCGTATTTTATGAGCACCATGTATTTAATTAGAGTATAGGGAAAACCATAAAGGCAACTAGAGACCACCCCTAGTTTGGGAAATTTTAACAATCGATTTTAGGCTGTAGAGCATTGCGCTCCTACATGACTCAAGTATTTTTAACATTATTAAAGTGATATAGGTAAAAAAACATACTTTTTTTAGAAACATAAGGATTTGACAGACAGCTTGGACGGTTACCAAGAGGCACGGGGTCATATCCCGCTACATAAAAATTTCTAAAAAAGTATAACTAAAGTAAGTACTAAAAACTTGTGTCTGATATTTCACATTCCAATACTAATTGAGGTAATTGTAATTTACGTATTTTTAAAGACTGGAATACTGAGTCATTAAGATAGAAATATTCTGTTTTTTTTTTATTTTGTTTCTTTCTATGTTTTTTGTATTGTTATTTATTTTTTATTATTTATTCTGTGTTTTATTAAAACATTTTACGTAGATATATCGTAAGCGCCTTGTATTCTTAGGCAATTTTTATCTACTTACGTTTTTGCTATTTAGTATAGATTCCGTTTGAAATAAATGAATAGCGTAGAGTCGTATTGTAGGTTTTAAATCTGTTAAAATCATGTTTTGTAAGTCCGTTGAGTTGTGATGTTGTAATATAACAACATAATAGCATTAATGTAAAATAACATAATAGCATTAATTGGTAGAGGTCAAACATGTTCAAGTTACAAAAATTTATAAATTGAAACTAAAATTTAATAAGATTATTGAGATCATTCGTAGCGCAGGGTACAGAGTGTGATTGTAAATGCGACAGGTTCGAACCCCACTCCAGGAAATTAAATATTTAATACTTTTGTCTCTTCGCTCTGGTGTTTGCAGAATTCGCCGGAAAGTAAGTAACAAAGTGTCTTAACACAAGGCCTAACCCCAACCCGCTAGACGAGGGATACGTGAATCTAAACAAAAAAAATAATAATGCGTAAAGCTGAAAAAAATGCATTACTATCAAAGAAAATAAATGACTGAGAAATCTCGTTTTAAACATTAATCCTAGAATGTATAAAATTCTTACAACATTATTATAGAGCGCGTCTGTTTTCTAACAAGTGATTGTGTATGACAACAAATCTAATGATATTGCGGCTTCGCTTGGCTCGAGTAGCCTATAACTTGGCTGATGCGATGTGAGGCATGTTATTTGCAATTTGTGAACATTATTCTTGTATTTAGATATTTATTTAGATCTGTCTCTAGGTACAGGCTGCTCTATTTTACTTTGCTCTACATACATATTTCTATGATAGTATTTAAATTAACATAAAAAAATGTTCTGTTTTTAATAGTATAGTGAAATAATAAAAAAAGAACTCTAAACTTAAAAAAAATCAATCGATTTTTTTAAAAGTAACTTCATTACAACTTTACAAAAATTAAAATTACATACTAATTCGACATTAATATAATTATAAAAGAAAATAAAAATACAATTATTCCATTTATTTAGTTTAATCACGGCACTAAAGCGTGTAGAGTCGTCGTAAGTAAGTTGTTGAAAACTTCATTTTGTATCAAACGTCAGACGTGGCTTCGAGTCAGTCAGTCGGTCTCGCATCGTTGCTTGCGTCGCAGTTCCGTCTCCTATTAGCTTGACTATGGTTTAACTTATAGTTATCGAGTGCTTAGAGTGCTGTTATATTATATTTATTTACTAAATTACTGTAAGTTTTTGCTGGTTTTTGTTAATATTTTTTTTGTTGTATATGTAAGTAAGGATTATAGATTTTTTTTTGTTATTGGAAACCATATGGTTTTGTTTTTGCTTGAGGCATTTGGTTTACTTTCTGTTTTCGCGTAAGTTTATTTGTTTTTTTTTTATGTTTATGTATATGATAGTCTACTTTAATGTTGCTTTTTAAATATTTTCTTTAATGTGTCGATATTTCTAGAAACATATTTTTGTGATGATCATCAAAAGTATCTAATTATTTAATGAAGTATGTACTTAAGACTTATAAAATAATTTTTGTTATGCAAAAATATTAAAGTAGCATAGTTTTAAATTTTAACCTGAAATTTGGAATTTCATTAATTTCCTTATTTTGAATATCAATTTAGTTTTAAAAAGTGATATATATTGTTGTGGTACTTAAAATTTACATTTTTTTAAATTATATTTTTTTATTTCTATTTCATTTTATAATAGTATTTAAGAGAATTAATTTTCAGAACTTATTTAAAATTATTATGACGTGAATGCCATTTTTGTCATTTATATTATGCAGTGTTATCAGCCACTGTTATGTTTTTAATTGTTATCTTAAGCGTTTTGTTAATTTACTTTTTATTTTTGTATATGATAATAAGTAACTAATTTTAAATGAACACATTGAAAGTTACCGATAATCATCATTATGTATGAATATTTTATGAAATACTTAATATTTTAATTTTTAGGATACAGCGTGAAGCTGATTTGATTTTTTTTAATATTTTAATTTTCTCGGTATGGTAACGAGGTATCCTGCACACAGCAGGGTAGGCAGAGGGAACCTAGTGTTAAGACACTCCGTTTCCCACTTTCCGCCGAGTTCCAAACCCACAAACTGTCGCGTTTACAGTCACACGCTTGTGTCCCTTCGCTTACGGCTGGATTAAACTTTGTGGCCTCATTCCCGTCGAAAATGTAAAAAAAAATACAAAATCAATCTTTATTTTATTTCATATAGTAGATAATATAAGTCAATATTCGAAATTCTATAAACCTAATAATACCTATAGGTATATAGTTTTGCAAAAACTTTTTGTCTCTATTTCTGTAAGTCCATAAATTTGTTTAATAGGCTGTTAGCAGGTTCACACTCTAAGCTGACGATATCTAGCTAAGTTACGTGGTTTCAGTAAAAAATAAAAAAAAGATGGTTTAAAAAGTTAAAGCCAGCATAACTTTTACAATAGAGTTGTGTATGAATCATTAAAAACTTTAATAAAACTACTGTATAATGAGTATTTACCGCATATAATATATTTATGTGGGTCACGCTCAAGTAATAAAAATTATTATGGAAATATAATGTATTATTATTGATACGCAAATACGTCAATATTTTCTTTAAGATATATACGACTATATATATTCGAGGCCAGTCGTGGCGCAGGGGCACAAAGTGTGACTAAACACGACTGGTTCTGAGTTCGACCGAGAAAATGAAATATTTATTTAGTACATATTTTCATATCATCGCTTCGTTGTTGAGGAAAAGCGCGGCGTTAATTTCCGACACTCAGCGCTTTTAACGCTTTTTTTAAAGATATTCATGATTCATTTATAGATACAAATTAATCTTAAATTGTATTTATCCAAAATGTATTGTAAAAATTAGCTCGTTTTTATTGACTAAGTAGTTGACCTAGAAACAACAACAGAAGTACTGCACCGGCCATGTTGTCCTTTTGCAATAAAAGTGAAAACGATTTTAGAAAATACTTGTGATTTTTGAGGTTTTCTAATATTTACATATAATAACTACTTGTAAAAATAATCAGTCTGTAAATTCTACGAGTGTGGGTTCGATTTCCACACGAGGGCGAGGGAGATGCTAAAAATATTTTCGTTTCATTGGTCTGATAAGATGATAAGAATTTATGATATTAAAGTGCCAAGTGTTTGGCTCTAGGCATTAGCTTCTATAAGTCCTCTATGCTACCGCAAAAAAAACATGGAGGTATAAAATACTTTTATTTTTATTATGAATGATGTTATATTTACTTCTACAGAGCAATCTTTACTTATATTATGTACATATATTGTAATCGTGTTATTATTATAAAAGTATGCCATTTGAGGTCGTTGTGGCTCAGTGGCACAAGCTTGTAAACAACAACAACCAACCAACAACAAGCGTATAAACGCGACGGTTGTAGATTCGATCCTCGTTGGGAGGAATGTATCTATTAATATTTTGATTTATTTCCCCTGGTAATAAGGTAAAGCGCGGCGTTTAGTTCCGCCACTCGACACGCAATGCTTTAAAAATTTGGCGGGAACTAAAGAATGGAGTATCTTGACACTAGGTTCCCTCGGCTGCACAGCTAAATGCGAATTACAGCGTGAAGCTGAAAAAAGTATAAGGAACATATATTAATACTTTCTGTAGATATAAAGTTATTATTTCGTATCCATCAATGATAGAAGCAGTTGGTTCTTACTCTATTATAAATAAAAATATTATGTTTATAATATAATATAATTGCCCATACTCGTAGTTGTTTGTAGTAGGTAAGTGTCACCTGAAGTTGAAAATTCTAACAAGTTCTATTTTATTTGTATTATTTAATTTGTTTCATACGAATCGTCAGTATTGGTTTTATTTCTAGATGAATTCTATTTATGTCAACAACATTTTTTTTAACTTTACGGGTAGGCAGATAGAGCCTAGTGTTAAGACACTCCGCTCTCCAATTCCACTCCCAATAAAAATTGATCAGCCATTATATTTTACCGATTTTTATTTCAATTTTATCCGTCAGATACTTTTGGCTGTTACTTAAGTATTTTATTCGACATAGTGAAGTAGTTTGTTATCTTATCACTGTGAACTGACGTTGATAGGTACTATTTGAATTATTCTGAATGTGTCTTTCACGGGACGTCACGAGACTTACTGTTACATAGTAATATAAATAAATAATAAATACGTATTTTGTTATGTGTTTTTTAAATCATATTTATTTATTACCACAATAGAGTAAATCTAATGATAAGACATTTCTTTTCCCACCTTCGGCACAATTCTGGAAAGAAATGCGTGGCGGATCAACGCCGCGCTTTGCCTTGTTACCAGAGCGAGAAATGAAAATTTTAAATGTTTCATTTCATCGAGTGGGAATCGAATGTAAAAAATTTTTGCAAAAATTTTTATACTTATTTATTATTACTAAAAACTCTGGCATTAGACTATTTTATTCTGGAGTGGGGACGGACCAACCGCCCATTTATCCACTTTGACGCTCCTTATATTAAAAATAATATTTATCATGTACATAGTCTACATGAGTCTCACAGTAAGTACTTATGCATCAGGTTTCCGGTTTTCAAGGTTAAACATTGGATTTGTACACTCTCAATGCATTGTTAATCTTGACATATTCAGATAAAATATGATATTTCGATATATCGAAATGGTAGCTGTTGAATGATTAAACTGTCTCTTACATTATATAACGATGATTGCAAATGGTATCGCTATTCGTTTTATATAGTTTTTATTTTAAAATTAGCATCAGGCGTAAACACGACGGTTGTGTGTTCGATTAGATCTCGGTCAATGTTGTTTTCAATTTTCTCGATCTGGTAATAAGACAGCATAGCGTTCATTGTGAGTTCTACGACTCAACACGCAATGTCTTGAAATTTGGGTCCAAAATTTCGCTACGGAGTTGGGAGGTGTCTTGAGACCAGTTTTTTTGCCTGTTTAAAAAGACTAAATTATATATCTATCTCTACGTATCAACATGCTGTCCCCAAATAAAACAGCTCCATAACTTTTAATGTATTAATGAATAAAAGATCTGTTTTCCAATAATAATTACTAATGTATGTATAACTTATTTTTAAATTAAAACTATTTATAACTAAAGTGAAGTAGCTATAAAAACATATATATATTTTATACTAATTAGGCTGTTTACTTTTGTAAAAGATATTTATTTTTATAGAAAAATTGTGCATACTCGTCTATGAGTTAATAAAAAATAATAATAAATCATACAAAATTTCAATGAGATCACTACATTGAAGCCAAACCGACGAAGAATCCATAGTTTTTTTTTTGTTGTTTGTTTTTATTTTATAAAATATGTTTTTATTATTTTATAATGTAACACTAACATACATGACACAAATCACAGTTATGCGGTTTTTAAATTTTATTTTTTTCATATTATCATCATCACTATAGTATTATCTATTTTAAAAATCTAAAAATTAAAATCAAATCCGCTTCACGCTGTATCCCGCACACAGCAGGGTAGGCAGAGGGAACCTAGTGTTAAGACACACCGTTCCCCACTTTCTGCCGAATTCTGGAGGCATTGCGTGTTAAGTGGCAGAACTCAACGCCGCGCTTAGCCTCGACACCAGAGCGAAGAAATGGAAATATAAATTTACGTAAGTGTTTCATCTCCTCGAGTGGGGATCGAACCCACCACCAGTCGATTTTACAGTCACACTTAGTTCCGCTGCGCCACGACCGATCTATTTTAATTATATACATTTTTTCAATTTCGTAATTTGATGCCTTTGTGTGTATTGATGATATATATTAATTGCTACAGCATTGTTAACAAACCCCTTCAACTCAACTTAAGTCTCGAATTCGTGTGAAAAGTGGAGAACAGTGTCTCGACACTAGAATCTTATACTGCTATATAGCAGAACATGCAGAATTCTCTCTGCATGTTCTGCTATATAAGATAAAGGGAGAAGCTGATTTATTTTTAAATACGAAACATAATTGACCGCTGAATATATCATATTTTTGCCACAAAAAATTATGTATCGCATTTAAGTCTAAATAAAAAAATATCAAAATATATAGCAAAATGAACTATAGATCCCAAGGGCAAATTAATACAATTAAATATTATATTGACAATATTAATAAGATAAACAAAGTAATTGAATCACAATATATGATAAAAACAAAGTCCAAGATATCTCTTAATCTGTCAATAGATCTAATCTTGCTTCGATATATTTATCACTTAGACAATATTAGATAATATAGTATTAGCGACATTTTTTAAAGTAGTTAGTGTTGTTTCAGACGAGATATTTAGTAAAGCTTGGGTAAGTCAGAATTGTATTTTTACTACAATTTTTTAGGCTTATTCTCATTACGCTTTTCATTATGTAAGTACTAAAGAGCTTTCGCCCCCTGCTCGCTTCTCTCACCAACCCCCAACTTTCAATGGTAAATAAAATTACATAATATCATGATCCTATTATTGCTTAAAATATAAAACTTGATATCTTGACTATTATAGTAATATTTATTATAAATATAATAAGCAAAATTTACTTTGTTGAACGCCTTATTTATATATAAGGACCTGTTGGTTCAATTAGAGAAATTATTTTTATGTTGGATAGCCCATTTATAGAGGTAGGAAAAATGTTGGAACTCTAACTGAAGAGCAATTACAAAAATGTTTTATTTATATTTTCAAGCAATATTTATATTTTAAAATACGTATTGAGTAAGTGTGTGGAAGTCGTCTCGTCGTGCGAAATAAGACATCAAAATATCTCCGTTAATTTGATATTTAAAATATACGATATAACGTTGTTCAGTTGTCAAAGTAGTTTTAAAATAAATTTACGCTCAAATTTGACAGTAAAATAACGCCCGAACATCGTTATATCATGTACTTTATAATTGTGTACCGTGACAACGCAATATATTTTTACATAATAGAAAGATATACGAAAATGACAAGTATAACCTAACCTAACTAATATGTTGTTTACCTTTAAATTTATACAATAGTTGGTGTCACAATATGAGACTTTCTAGTTTCACGTTCTATCCTGCACCTAGTAGGGTAGGTTCACTTTCTGCTGAATATTAAATACTGTAATCCTCAGAGTCCTAATCGAACCCACAACCGTAGCGCTTACAGACACGCTCGTGCCATATCATAATAAATTATTTAAGTGAACATTGAAAACATCTATTTTAAAAATATAAACACATTTCTCTTAATGAGATATCCACTCATAAATATAACCTCAATTTTGCAGTCACTATAACTATATAATTATCTTTACTCGTATTGACAAATAGACTATCCAATACATAGAAGAACTCGTACCATTATTTCCTGAGATTAAAGCGTTCAACCGAACAGACTCTTCAGCTTTACATTATTAGTATAGAAAATAGATGCATAATAAAATATAACATTTTAAATCTATAGTATTTATATTTACAAATATAGGGTATGTGGTTAGCTCGTTATCTGAGACTGGTTCCGATTAAGTGCAACTTGCACGATTTACATTAAGACCAGTTTACTACTGCTTACCTACCTACTTATTATGTACGAATCAAGATATTATTGACTTTTCTATATTTTAAATATTTTTTTATCTTCACGTTTGTTGAGTGGCGGAACTCAACGCCGCGCTTTGGCTTGACACTAGAGACGACGCAAGAAATGAAAATATTTCATTTCCTCGTGTGGAAATCCAATCCACAATTTCAAGCTTAATATCGAAATTTATTTTGAGATGGTTCTACAGTCTATATGCAAGTTATTTTTAAGATGAAATCGCTAAACTGGTTTTGAGGTAAATTTATACAGTTAGTACATGAAGAGATATATAAGACATTTTTTTGGCATTTAATAATGTAATAGATTTTTTAAATTATCTGTTGCGTTTGGTTACGCCAATCTCAGGAACAGCATAGCCGATTTAATTGCAGTGTTCACTATAGCTTATTGGCAAGCTTCATTCCTTTTTTTCTTCTTACATGTAGGGTCTTTTTAATTTCAATCGGTTTATAAATGGAAAAGCCATACTATTATAAAGAATGTTGTTCAAAAAAATTGTTTAACTTGTTTACCTGTTTTATTGAATGAGCGCAGAAATTTTACATTTTAGTATTGATATTGATTTTAGATTTTAGAATGACACTAATAATACAAAACGAAAGTAACGCAGAATAATAAATTAATAACTATGTAATTCAAGCGGGCGAAGCCGCGAATGGATTACATAATATGGTTGCAATAATAATGTTTCTTATATTCTAGGAAGTAGAAATACTTCCATTTATTTTGTTGTGGTACCATGCGTGGCGATCAAAATCACGACGCTGGATCTCGCCACTCAACTAATTTCGAAAAGTGGAGAACTCCTGCCTACTCTGCTATAGGCGGGATACAGAGTAAAAATTGCGAAAAAAACAGTGAATGGGAATATATAAAAGTTTACTAAATAACTGAATATAAAATTTAGTATTTTTTTATTTTTACTAACATAAGGAAAATCTTGATAGGAAAATCCGTTTCATAATAGAAATATGATTATTTTTATGTTATAATGCAAATCAGTCGATTAGTCACTGCTCGAACTAACAACTCATTAACTATAGTAACTTCAAGAGTTCATTATATAATGTTAGAAGCTAAGTTTAATATCATATTGTTTATTTTTTTTCTTATGCTTAATACATAAGAAAACAATATATTAAAAAATATTTTACTACATAAATATATTACAATTTTTTTTAAGAAAAAATGACGCGCGTGACTTTTTTTACTTTTATTAGCGTTTATTTTCTCATGACACAAGAGTCTTATTGTAAAAAAACTTAGGGTAAAATTATGTTGTGAGTGACGTCCCCTTTGAGGCTGTCCGCCATCGCTTGGCTGATGAAGGCGCCAATCGCCTAATCATCGTCATTGGAGTAATGGGAGTAAAATATTGCAGTAGCCGTGAGGGACTCTTTCTTAGATACGGATCCTCATGTCTCAGGTTCGGACAACAATAACTTCGCCATAAATCTGACTCACGTTCGAATCCATATTATTGGCCAGTCTTTTGTACCTCCTGTGAGAGGACCAAGTATTGAACATCTTCAATATTCTTTTACAAATAAGCGCTGGTGTTCTTTTTTTAATTGTGGGATTGGATGATAGAAAGAGATTGGAGGAGTATATGATGTTGTACGCCCCAGAGGTGGTGTACGTCCACTAGATTTCGGTACGAGTATGATAATTCATATGAGATAAGTAGGAGTTGATTTGGGCGACAAATCCTTATCATGATGAGATTTTTTCTCTCTCTCTTCTCTTTTGACGTGCGACAATTGGTTTAGGTCACTGATAAAGGTGCGCCTGATAGCATGCTGTCGATCTTCACCTTTCCGGAGCAACATTTTTTATCAGCGCTGATATCGTAGGGCGACAAAATCCTCAACTGTTGCTGCTAGTGCGAAGGATAAATTTTCTCTCAGAAACCCGTGTGCTATGTAAAGGTTATGCATACCCCGCGCCGATCGCATGATGCAGAGGTTATTTTTTAGATTTTTATTTTCTTGTTATTACGCTTTTGTCTTATTTTCGTCAAATGAACGTTGTCTTATTTCGTAATGGCTGATCTTGATATTATTCCCGCTCGTCTCGGGCATTGTTTTACTGAATCAAAGTCCACGTATTGTATCTGTGAAACTCTATAAATTTATATACACTAATCCGAGCGAGTTACACGTTTTTTCGCCTTATCTCCAAAACTCCAATTTGTATTTTTTACAATTTTTAAAACGGGAGCCAAGTGTTTAGTGCATTTGTTGAAAAGTTAACACATGTATAAAGTAACTTTGGTAAAGAAAATAGTTTACATTATGAGTAAATTAATATGTACCTATTGTCTGTATGTATGTACACAAAAGAGATGAAATTGGATATGGGCTAACAGTGACGAATGCAATCAGCGTATCAAATTATGGACTCGTTTTATTTTTTTTTAACTTCTTATATATGTATATACATAATTATTATATAATGGCAAGGGTACTACAAAAAAAATTATGTATTAACATTTAAATATGAACCCACTAAAAAAAGTATTATCAACTTGTATTATGACGATCGTTTTATTTTGCGGAGACAATTTTGAGGCCAGTCAACGCCATCCAGAATTCGGCAGAAAGTGAGGAACGGAGTCTTAACATTAGGTTCCGTCTGCCTACCCTGCTGTGTGCGGGATACAGTGTGAAGCTGACAATTTTGAAAACGATTACTTGAAATTAATAAATACATACAAATATAATTTTAATTTATATTCCCATTTCTTCTCTTTGGTGTCGAGGTAAAGCGCGGCGTTGACTTGTGCCACTCAAAATGCCTCCAGAATTCGGCAGAAAGTGGGGAACGGACTCTTAACACTAGATTCCCTCTGCCTACCCTGCTGGGTGCGGGATACAGCGTGAAACTGACAATTTTGAAAACGATTACTTGAAAATTAATAAATAGGTACTTGTAGGTGACTAAAAGGTGTTATTGGTATTTCGGGTAAATTATTATAATTTTATCTTTTTTTTTTTATTTTAGAAAATCATAATTTGAATGTGATTTTGAAAAAAAAGGAAAAGCGATAGGTTATGGGTTCTATTCCCATTCGAGGTAATTCTATTTGTAATATTTTAATTTTGTCGCTCTGGTAACGAAGCTAAACGTGGCGTTAAAATTCCGCTACTCAACTTCAACAAGAAATTGCTTCTAAAATTCGGCGGAAAGTGGTGAACGGAAGTGTCTTGATAGACCCGGAGTGTTTTTATATTAGGTCTCCTGGTTCCCTCTGCCTACCCTGCTGTGTGCGGAATGCAGCGGGAAGCTAAAAAAGATATAAAAATAGATAGATAATCTAATTATTTAACACTACAAGATAATTTTAAGTATAATATATTATAACTTTATATTACGGGTACATATGTATATTATCTACCACCTGTAATTATAAAAACTATTTATTACGTAGGTATATACCCGTATGTATATTATATAATTGTTGAGACTGTATCATATATCCTTAGTAAAACTAACAACTTCGCTTATTATAATCTAGTTACATAACTTGCCGCAATTTACTATCGGTTCAGTTTTTCTTGATAAGATGATTTTTGATAGTTCTGCTCTATGGTGATAAGATGGCCGATAAATATGAACGTGTGTATTAATGCTTAGGTAGTCGGGAAAATATTTTTAGGTAATCTTTGCTTAATATTTTTATTTATTTACTTCGTGCTAGTTAATAAATTAGATTTCTGATTATAGTTGCTTTTAAATTATAATTAAAGTTGTCGTGGCACTACAACGCAGTGTTTCACGGTAAATGCAATGGTTGTCAGTACGAAGGTCACTCGGGGGAACAATTATATTTCTTCAATCACCGATGAACCGCGACGTTGAATTCCGCCATGCAACACGCAATGTCTTATTTAATACTAGGTTTCCTATACCTATACGTACCTTGTTTAGATTAATATTTTTCGAATTGACAATAATGTTTCCCATCTCTCCTTTCAGAGTCCACCACTAGGAAGATGGCGGGCGGAGGTACTACGGGGCCGTTGCTGTACGCGGTGTTCGCCGCTGTACTCGGCATGCTTCAGTTTGGATTTAACACCGGCGTGATCAACGCACCGAGAGAATTCATAGAAAATTTTATAAATGAAAATTATTCTGTCAACTCTGACACCATATTCAGTGTTATAGTCAGTATATTTGCCGTTGGGGGTATGATTGGATGTCCACTAGCGAGTTGGGTGGCTGACAAGAAGGGAAGAAAGTTTGCGTTAATAGTGAACGCTGCATTCGGTGTCGTAGGCGCAGCCTTCATGGGCTTTAGCAAGATATCCACGTCGTTAGCCATGCTTATAATCGGTCGATTTTTTATTGGAATCAATTGTGGATTTGCAACGACCGCATCACCTACTTACGTATCTGAGATTGCTCCTGTAAAGCTTCGTGGCGCTTTTGGAACTGTTAATCAGCTAGCTGTCGCTTTTGGTCTTGTGGGCGGTCAAATTTTGGGCATCGACGTAATATTGGGAAGTAATGAAGGCTGGCCCTGGTTGCTAGGACTCGCTGTAGTGCCATCGGCGGTACAATTCCTGATGTTGCCGTTTGCTCCCGAATCTCCTAGGTATTTACTACTTGTTCAGCGCGATGAAGAGCAAGCAAGAAGTGCACTTGCTAAAATCAGAGGAACGTCAGAAATCGACGAAGAAATCAAAGATATGAATGATGAGGACCACGCTGAGAAGCAAGAGGAAAAATTCACAATACCTGATTTATTCCGCATTCCACATTTACGTACACCATTAGTTATTGGTATTGTCATGCATCTGTCACAGCAGTTAGGTGGCATTAATGCTGTCCTCTACTATTCATCAACTATCTTTATCAGCGCCGGTTTAACAGAAAGAGATGCACGATTGGCTTCAATTGGTGTTGGCAGTATGCTGTTTATAATGGCCTTAGTGAGCATTCCTTTAATGGATCGTCTTGGAAGACGTACTCTTCAATTATGCGGCCT
Organism: Heliconius sara; assembly: GCA_917862395.2. Taxonomy (NCBI): domain Eukaryota; kingdom Metazoa; phylum Arthropoda; class Insecta; order Lepidoptera; family Nymphalidae; genus Heliconius; species Heliconius sara. The sequence continues at coordinate 2,680,336 of OU860782.2, forward strand.
CGGAGGCATGACATTGTTCTCCATACTAATGACAATAGCCTTTTTCACATACGAAAATAATACTACAATGAGTATATTTGCTGTTTTGTTTACTCTATTGTACGTTGCGTTCTTTGGAGTGGGTCCCAGTTCTATTCCTTGGATGATCTTGTCTGAACTATTCGGTCAAGGTGCAAGAAGTGCAGCTGTTAGTGTTGGAGCTTTAGTTAACTGGTTCGCAAACTTTATTGTGGGACTAACTTTCATCCACTTATCGAAATTGCTGGGCAATTTTGTATTTATACCGTACACGATACTCTTAATCATATTTTTCGCATACACTAAGTTCAAGTTACCAGAAACGAAGAACAGGACGATCGAAGAAGTCACAGCCTTATTTAAGAAATAATATCCTTGGAACGGTTAGACTTTAGCAAACATTCCTTAGGTAATATATCTATACATTTTATGTAATAAGTGAACACTAAAATTGTGATAGTTACTATAATAACTTGTTCGTTCAAATATATTCCTTTGAGAAGCATTTTAATGAACCTTATATTTATTCAGTGAAATCGCCATTCATCGATTTCCGATTATTAGGAAGACTGACCCTACGTACGTTAAAATGTTATAATAAACTAATGATGTACTTATTTACTGATAACGCAACTATTAAAATAGGGTTGTATTGTTATACTTTATATTTTTAAAATACAAGGCTATTAATGGAAAAGATGCTTGATTATTTTTCAAATTTAAATTCTGAAAAATGAAACTTCAGTTAAGGGTTAGATACATTTTCAGAATTATAAGCTTAGCTTATTTAAAAGATATGCTTAATTAATTCTTATTAAATATTTTTTCCTAATATTTTCTTATTCTGAATGTATAAATTGCACCTTAAATATATCGAAACATTAATGACAAGAGAAAATTCAATTTTACCATCAATAGCCTAGTATTGAATAAATTGTATGTATTGATTAATTTTATATGTGTTCTATACATAATATTCTTCGTCTTGTTATACTTTTAATTATTTTTTACGGTTTGGGGACCAATTCATTTATTTTTCATACTTTACCTTTTTTACTTTCTGTATAATGATTTGATAAGTATTTTTTTTTTTGTGACTACAAGATCTTTTACTTTGAAGCCCCAAAACAACTTTACATCGGGAAGTAATTTATATTACGGGAATTTTAACAAAAACAACAAAACTGACATCCATTTCATTTATAACATATATCTTTATTATTTTTCCTTTGTAAATACAATAATACTAATATAATTTAATTTGATATTTCACAGTGCCTTATCCTTGCTTTTTATGCCCACTTAATTACCAATCATGATATTAAATGTTTATTAGTTTTTATTTTTGTTGTGCGCAAACAGAATATGTTGTTGGGAAATCGAACTCAGGTCCCACCCGTCCTAGTACGATAGTGCCAAGAGCAACAGTATTCTTTATTAAATGTTGTTATTATAAAAAAATATATTAATTAGGTAATTATATAGATATACTATTTAGGCGAAGTAGTATGGACTTGCATAATGTATTTCTACAATTTCTAATGAAGGGGAACTAATCGACATGTTAAAAAAATATAAATAAAATTTTGTTAATTTATTACCCTAGCAACACAATATAGCTCATTTGGTGTAATAACAACTGCCTTTATTTTTGAGGCCAGTCGTGCCGCAACGGCACGAAGTGTGACTGTAAAACCGACTGGTTGTGGGCTCGATCCACACTCGAGGAGATGAAATATTTACTTTAATTTATATTTCTATTTCTTCGCCCTGGTGTCGAGGCTAAGCCACTCAACACGCAATGCCTTCAGGATTCGGCAGAACGGAGTGTCTTAACACTGGATTCCACTGGGTGCCTACCCTGCTGTGTGCGGGATACAGCGTGAAGCTTTATTTTTAATATTGCAAGAGACGCAAACAAAACAAAATAATGTTAAGATGTGATTGCGTCATTGTTACACCAAATAAGTAATATAAATGAGAAAATAAAAATGGTTGTATTTTCTTTTCAATTCAACAATCTATTCATTATGTAAAATATATGATTTAGTTTTCTTTTCATGTAGTACAAATTTTTGATTCATATAAATTTAATTAAATTTTCACAAAAAAAAGCTCAACTAATTTTAAATAGTAGTATCCATTGTCCGCAGTTCCCATTCAATTCTGTCATGTATAGACACATTTATGATATAAAATAATGACTAGTTTATAGTTATTGCACGTTTGTTTAATTAGCATTATAGAATTTTAACAATTTAAAGATTTTGTAATTATAATTATAATCTATTACTATATAGTATATTATAACATTATTACCTTAAGTAAGTGACTTTTCTGAAACGAAACCTCTTTTTACTACAATCTTTTATTCAATCATGCCTCAGTCATATATGTATGGGATTTACTATTTAAAAAACTTGCAAGATTTGTTTGACGTTCCCATATTGGCGGCTAGTGTTGGGCGTTACTGTTATATTTTTATAATGAATTATTCATTATATTATATTTTTTAACTGTTATTTTAAACTGCTGTAATATATATTATATTATTTTCAACGTAAATATAATTCAACGACTAAATGAACGAAGTTCAGACTAATAACAAACAAAAATTATCATTTTCGTTATTAGCTATATTTTAATGTAAGTAATATTTGGCCTTCCTACCATTGAGTTAAAGCTCATATTTGTGCGAGGTTATACGATGTGAAGTTCGCCATCATTATTTTATTTGACCTTGGCTGAACTCGATATAGGCCGAATAACTACTAAATATTTCCGATCATTACCGAACCGAGGCGCCACACGCCATTTTTACAGCAGATAATGAATATTATAAATAACAGTCAGTGTTGAAAATAAATAATAATTAGAACATTAGAGATTTATAATGAATTATATTATTTGCTGTTTTTTATAACGCCCAACTTTATTGGCGGCCATATTGGATTTTTCATTATGAAACCAATATGGCCGGTAGTAAAATCATTAAATCTTTGAAAAAAACCAAAATAATTGTCAAAACAACTGTCTATACCGAAATATTCATCGGTTGATAGTGAAAAGTATTAAATAATAAATCTGTTCATATATCTGCCGAAGTTATGAATATAACACTAAAATAGAACAAACAAATATATATCTTATGTTAATTCATACACTTTTATAATAATATTTATTATATATACAATGTTGTTTCTTAGTTAGTACTTTGGTTTTTACTATTTTTATTACAAATATTAAATGAAACTTATATGTTTCATTTAGTTTTAAATGTTCACGTTGGATTTTTGTTGTTATAGGTTAATGTAAATAATATACATACCTAATGTATAAATATATTATTAAATCCAGTTATAATCTAAATTCGAATTTAATTCGTCTGTTAATATTAAATTTTTATTTAGTATCATATTATGTTTTATTTTTTAATCTACTAGAGGTATATTTGTTAAAGCATAAAGCTATTTTCATTCATTCTCTAATACTTTTTCTTAGTTACGTTTTGCTATGTATACAAAAAATGTAATTAAAAAAAGTTTTTGAAAATGTATTTTTATTAATATGTTTTATGCCATCATAGTTCTATTTCGATTTTGTTTCTCTACAATGGTATAAAAAACTAAACATGAAATGTGTTTTAAATGACACTATTTTAACCGGATTAATCGCGTATATTTTGTGTCCGTGGTCCGTGGTCACGGGTAGACTACGGACTACTGCAAAGTGTTCGAAATGTCGGGTTTCCAAAAATGTATAAAAATACAAAATACACGCGATGAATCCGGTTTAAATAATTTCATTTAAAAATGTGTAACAATCGTGAAAATCAAAAACTTATTATAAAATTTGTTATGATGTTAATAACTGCTAAATGTACCTGCATCATATTTGCATGAAACAAAATTAATTTATAAAATGGTATACCAAATTGAGATTCACGACAAAATAATGTTTTTCAGTACAGTCATCTTATACAGTATTTCAGAGAATAACAATTCATTATTTACTTAAAAACTTTTAAACATTAATCTTCTCCGCAAAGCTCTGACAGTAGTTGCAGCGCATCGTCCTGAGCTTCCTCTTCAATTTCTCCTTCAAGCCAAAATGTCTCCATCATTCCTTTTCCCTGAAACGTCACTGTCGTCGTCAAATGTGTGGTAAATTGTGACCGTCTATTTCTTACTAAATTTTCTATGCATATATGCAGAGATAGGAAAATCATCCTTTAAAATATTTATTAAGATATTACTTATCTTAATTTTTTTATTTATTTCTAGGTAATGTCTTTTTTTAAAACATAGTAGGAATTTTTTAGGTACACAGAATGGCAGGTACCAGCGAGGATATCACGGTGAGAATGAAGAAGAACGTGCTCAGCTGGTTTGGGCACGTCGAACGAATGAGCGAGGAAAGAATGGCAAAAAAGATTTATGATGGAAAAGTGAGTGGTAAGAGAGGTAGGGGGGGACCTCGGTTGACCTTCGAAAACACAGTATCAAAGATACTGGAGGAAGGTCACGTAAAAAGCATGAGGATCCCGCGGAGGGCATGTATGAAGAGGTTGATGACAGTGGACGAGGCGAAAGAGGTATGTAGAGACCGTAGCGTTTGGCGCTCCGTTCTCTCTGACTACCCCGCTAGGGATAAAGCGTGAAGTTAAGTTAAGTTTAAGTTTAGTAGGAATTTTATTGAAAATAATGCCATTTAAATTTCTAAAATATAGACTATTAAATATATATTTATTTTTTTGTTTAGCTTCACGCTGTATCCTACAATATGCGGGCATATTGTAGGATAATCAGATAATTGTAATGTAGAATAGTTAAGATATTCAATTCCCACTAGGATACATCACTGAATTTTGGAGGCATGCGTGTTGAGTGTCGGAATACAACATCGCATTAATATCTTTAAATTTTATAATTAACTTACTTTGACTTTAATCAAGCCTCTTCGGCGGAGTCTGAACTTTCCAGATGGAAGTTCGGTCGCTGTTTGAGACGATATCTGAATACGTCCAGGCTGAAAAAATCGATTGTATTTCAGTAAAAAAACTTGTTTGTAGTATTAAATGGTAAAATTTTGGGTATACAGAGTGTTTTCGTCAGCACCACTTTAAACGAAACAACATTTATAACTACTCTATAAAAGCCTAATACAATTAAATACTTTTTACCTAAAATGAAAAAGTGATTTTTTCAAACAAAATAAATAATAAAATTATCGTTGTAAAATAAAATATGTTAAACGTACACTTAATTTATTAACGTTAATTAAATACAATAGAAACTAAAAATTGTGAATCAGTGCACTTAATATGTATATACTATATAATAATAAAGCCTTTTTTTATATATTAACTAAATAAGACAGCAAAGCAATATATGTAAATGAAAAAAAATAGCTTACTTCGCTAGTAGTCTGCATCCGACTTGCAGTGTTGACAGTGTCGCCAACTAAACAATATCGTGGCTGTCGAAATCCCAGTACAGCGGCGTAACAAAGGCCAGAATGAAGACCTAAATCGTACGGGAAAAAGTTATAATATGGCCATAAAGTGGAATATCTGAGACAAACTCGTTATGCTAACAAAAATATATGGATCAACAAGAAAAACGAGCGTAAGGGTCACCTGATTTTAAGTGACCACCACCGCCCTGACACTGCCACACCAGAAGAGCAGTCCATTTTAAAGTCTCATCTCCTTTAAGATGGAGGTAGTCGCACTTTTTAAAGGTATATTGCATAAGTTGGGGAACGGAAGTATAGGAATGAAGTGTCTTAACACTGGGCTGCCAAATTCCATCTCGCCTATCCTGATATGTGCAGGATACAGCGTGAGGCTGAAAATAAAGTGTAAGTGGTAACTTACCTATTGTTAGCATAGGTAAAGCTTGTGACACAGCCAATGCAGCGCTTGCAGTAGCTTGCGCGTGTGCGCGGTTTTTCTTTGGGGCGCCCGATACTACCATGTACACTGTACCAACTGTTTCTACCTGAATATTACAATAAATCACATTAATAGTTTTCCTTAAAATTCAAATCAGCTCCACGCTGTATCCTGCACACAGCAGGGTAGGCAGAAGGAACCTAGTGTTTGCGTTCTCCCCTTTCTGCCGAATTCTGGAGACATTGCGTGTTGAGTGGCAGAACTCGACGCCGCAATTTCGCTCGACACCAGAGTGAAGAAATTGAAATATAAATTTGAGTAAATATTTCATCTCCTCGAGTGGGCATTGAACTCACAACCAGTCGGTTTTACAGTCACACTTTGTGCTCCTGCACCACGACTGACCTCTAAATTTCCAATGGCCTCCAAAATTTATTATTTCTTTATATAGGCAAACTTAAGTTTGTTAATTTTTATGAGTCATCTTTCTGTTGACACACAGTTATGTGATTAGTATTGCACCCTTGGAGAGTGAAACCGACTGTCATTAGACCAGTCTTTTCTTGATCCTCCTTTAGTTGTTTAAACGTATATCAATACAATTTTTATTTTTTATTTTTTTTATGGAAGAGACACGGCAAACGAGCGTGCGGATCACCTGATGGTAAGTGACTACCGCCGCCCACGGCCCCATGCAACACCAGAGAAGCTACAGGTGCGTTGCCGGCCTTTAAGCTGGGTTGGGCGCCGGGGCCCGGCATTACCTGATGCGAAACGCAGTGGCATTAAGCCACTACTTCACGCCGGTTTTAAATGCCGAGGGTGGTAATGATCCGGTCGAGTCTGCCCATGCGTGTTGCCATTGCTGGCGACGTGACTCTACCACACGTAAAGAAAGATTTTAAGAAATTATCTATATTTCAAATTATCAACAATACCATCATTAATTTAAACAATTTTTTATTTTATTCCCTAATACTTATTAAGGAAACGTATAAAATTTTAAATTATCGGGATTTTTATACGTTTTCTTAATATAATATTTTTCTTTCCTGAGTGTGGAATAATTCTTTAAAACGTTAAAAATATTTATATTCCCTGTTTTTCCCTACAAATACATGATATCTTAAGAAACTTAACGCGTTATTAACCTTATAAACTCTATGCGTGTCCAACAGTCGGTCAATCCTGGAGTACACGTCATTCATATAACCCACAGTTTGCATTACGTCAGCTCGTGTTAAAGCCTCTGTCAGCTGGAGACCGCAAAACATAATAGTTACCGAGTCAAATTTCTGAAAAATATATTTATTTTAAGTATAATTCATCATATTTCTGTTTACAGAACGCAGAAATAGAAGTTTAGATTACAATAATATTTTAGTTTAACATATATTTTATTAAATGTTATAGAATTCTCTTATGAGTAATTTTGACTCAAATAACAGAATCCTTCATAAATATGTGAATGGAATGGAAATGGTAGTAGCAACCGGCGTTTCTCTACAGTTTGCATTTATCTTCCTGTTCTTTTGTTGTAAATATTTATGAAAATTACCGACCTACATATACAATATATAAAACCCGATATATAAACCTATTAATTTCATTTCCTGAGGTGAGAATCGAACCCACAATTTGTCTGTCACCCCAGAATAGTCTGGTGCCCACCTCAGATTTAAGTTACAACAATATTTGCCTCGAAAGATTAAAAAAAAACTCATTTCTCTTCAAAGCTAAAGTCTAGGCCCCCCCAGAAAATATCTCTAGATACGCTCTCTGCCTAGTTTGCTATATTTTGGATATATTAAATAATTGTAATAATATTTATATGGGTTTTTTTTTCTATTTGTCATAATTATTATATACGAATGCGCCATATATATATAAATATATTTATCCATAAATTTACCATAGGAGGCATCGAGGAGTTCCCAACACGAAGTTGATCAGCAATACTTTTAGGGATCATCGAATACAAGAGCTGATCTCCTCTTTTTTTCCACTGCTCTACTAATCTACAAGATTTTTCCAAAGAAAGACTTCTAGTTTCAGCCTTTTCAAATAGTAGTTCCAAACGGGAGAGATGCTGCCAACCTTGTAAGAGCATTTCCTTAGATAGGCCATGGCCGTTCATATCCGCTAGATAAAGACCAGCTTGTTTGAGTTCTTCTAAATCGTTGAAACTAAAAATTAAGATTATAAATCATTGATTAACACTTATTATGATAGCTTAAATATTGTTATGTGCATGTTATGGCATCTTAATTTTCTGACGGTAATCGACGACACTCAGGTACCAGTGTGAAGAAATGAAAATATTATTAAATAGTAATTCATTTCCCCGAGTGAGAATTAAACCTACAACCATCGAATTACCAGTCACTCGCTTGTGCCCCTGCCCCAGGACGAGCTCAAATTTAAATAAAAGGTACAGAACAATATTTCAAAATTGTTGGAACATTAAATGTATATCATAATTTTTGTACTATACAGCAAATAATGTTACTTACATAGGGCTACACAAAAATATAAGAGCATCGATCTCTTCGAGCAAATACATGGGTCCCTTCAGTAATACGGCGCGCGCGCCCTGCGAGCCTCGCCTGGAGTCGTTGACGCACCGGGCGCGCCATCTCATCAGTTCCAGTTCGAAAAGCATTGTTTGCATACATACTACCTAAATAAATTCAAAAGCCGTAGTAAATTATTAAAACTAAAATGTATATATTAGGTAGGTAGTTAGCAGACCGCGGCGTAGAGTTCCGCCAGTCAACACGTATTGATTCTAGAATTCGGCGGCAAGTGGGGAACGTCGGACTGTAAACGCGTCGGTTGTGGATTATATGCTCACTAAGGGGAATATGGAGTATATTTTTTTACTAATTTTCTCGATCTGGTAATGGCATGGCATTGAGTTGCTTATGAGGGACATAATAAAATATATAAGTTGCAAGTTATTTATTCTCTCTATTCTAACTCCGCTCTACAGAATTTATTATTTTATTTTAATCCATTTTCAACTTTGACTCATAACCCGCAATCTATCTCGTTGAGTGAAAAGCTGATCTGGCATTGAGACTAAAAAATGTAAATAATGGGAGTAGTCAATTGGATTCTTATATAATATTTATTTCGTACAATATACATTATACGAAAATTATGTAAAAAAAAAAACACAAATAAAAAAAAAATAATAAACACGACGGTTGTGGCTTCGATTCCCAGTTCCGGACGTTCCAGTCCGGTACGTTCAGAACAAATAATAATTCATTAATATTTTCATTTCTTCGCTTTGAAAACAAGGCAATGCGCGGCGTTAAGTTCCGTCGATTAACAAGTAAATTTCCTCTGCCTATTCTGCTATATTTTGGATACACCACTAAGCAATAAAAAACAGACAACTTATATCTGATACACTTTCCATTTATAAATACAATAAGTTAAAATACATAATTTACCTTATCCCACGTAAAAGATACTTTAGGTTTTCTTAAACGCAGAATCTCGTTGATTGATGACTTTTCCATCCGATTAAGCGGACCACCCCACGCTTCCATCAACTGAAATTATATGAATTTAAATTATATAAAATAAATTAACTTTCAAGTGGGTGCGGAGTGTCTTTCACTAAGTTCCCTCTGCCTACCCTGCTGTGTGCGGGATACAGCGTGAAGCTAAAATTCACTTTCAAATTATATAAAAAATTAAAAAAGAAAAGGAAGTAATAAAAGTTAACCATTAAAATTTATTAAGCAATATTATTTAAATCAAAATTGTGCAAGGATTATTAAATTTTTCGATTGAAATCAATCTAAATCTAAAAATATAAACATTATTATTTTAAATATTATTGTTTATAAGTCAATCGTATATCAATTATACTGTTTTAATTATGAATTATTTCAGAATTTTTATATTGGTATATTTCGAAACTCTATTTTCTAATTTCTTTTTTGTTTTTAAACAATTGTATTTTATGCGGCGTCATTTTGTAATTAATTTAAAATAAAAATATATTTTAATAAATAAATTATAAAAAATATGTATTAAAATTAGTAAAAAAGTATTAAAATTAAAATAAAACGGGGTAACCTTGTCACCAGCTTTCAGGATCTTCATTTTCCTGTCGAGGAGGACTCCAAAGGGAAATAGTTGAAGTAGTAAAGAAGCCGGTACTTGAGGTAGAAGGCACGGCTGACTTTTGCGTGCCATAAGTGATTGTACCTGGAATTAATATTTAAAAAGTTTTATTCATTTTATATGTTAAATAAATGAAATTGTTGTACCGTTATGTATGAGTAGGAGATTTTTGCTTGTAGAGGATAAACAATAATTGTTTTTTTATTTAGCTTTAATCTGTATTCCGCATAAGGGAAAACAGAAGGATTCCTGTGTTAAGACACTTTCGGGGCATTTAGTTTTAAGTGGCGGAACTCGACGCCGCACTTTGCCTAGTTACCAGAGCGTAAAAATGAAAATATTATATATTTCCTTCCCCCAAGTTGGAATGGGAACAAATTGTCTTAACATTAGGTTCCCAAGTGCCCTCTGCCTCCCCTACATTATTAATATATCTCTACCACCCTTCATTAGGAGCAACGTACGTAATAATAAGGCTTGCGAATATAAAATTAAACGTTGGCTGTGTGGTTTATTGATCATAATAACTTCCAAGGGAATGATCCGAACAATAAAATTATAATAGCATCAGTACAAGGTCGGCAATCATAATTCGAGTACAATAGAGCTCTAAAGATCGCTACCTAAAAGGTAAGCAAATGTTACGTGTGGCAAAAAGTCCGCTGGAATATATCATTATTTTACTCAAATAAATCAGCTTCACGCTGTATCCCGCACACAGCAGGGTAGGCAGAGGGAATCTAGTGTTAAGACACTCCGTTCCCCACTTTCGAGCCGAGCCCTGGAGGCATTGCGTGTTGAGTGGCGAAACCCAACGATGCGCTTTGTGTCGACACAAGAGCGAAGAAATGGAAATATAAATATAAATAAATATTTCATTTCCTCGAGTGGGGATCGAACTTACGACCAGTCGGTTTTACAGTCACACTTCGTGCCGCTGCGCCACGACTGACCTCTATAATAATAGAATAAATTTATTCTATTAATATAATAATAATAATTGAATAAATTAAGCAATTTCAAATAGTCTCCTTTGTATGAGAAAATTATAAATGAAATATAATTCTTCAAGAAGCAAATAAAATAATTTACAATGACAACTTTTCTAATTTGAATAAATTTTCCTAGAAGTCAATTGGAGTAGTAAACACAGAGAAAAGTATTTTTTGATAATAGTAATGTCGTTGATACTATAAAGCTATTTTGCCATAAATACCGATTTTCCAAGAAAATTAAAGCGTTTTTTTTTATTTGTAGTTAATTTTACTTAGTTGTTATAGAATAAAATGAAATAAATAACTTTTTCATGGACAGCAGAATAAAATTTGAAATTAATTTGAGAAGGTAAACACATGGGGAACCTGGGGGTCTAGTGCTAAGATACTCCGTTCTCATTAAGACATTTTCGTTCTCCACTATCCATCGAATTCTGGAGGTCCGTGTCACAGTGGACAACAAAATGGTATAGTATGCAGTATGCTGGGCCCGTACCCCACAGGTCTATAGATCGAAACCCCACTCTGCTAAATAGCCTTTTATTCGCCTAGGTTACGGTCGAATAGCTTGGCTCCCATAGCCATGATCTGTGACGACCGAGGAGCATTGCGAGGTTTTAGTGGCTAGTATGGACGAGATGCATCAGCCGCTCCATGAATTCTACATAACTCACTTGAATCCGCAGTCGGGCGTTTTACCCGTAAAAGGATTTCTTCACGAAAAAATGAGTAGACAGAGGGAACCTAGCGTTAAGAAACTGTTCTCTACTTTTCGCCGAATTTTCGGGATATAGCATTATTATATAATATATAGCAATATTATTATTTAGTGTAATTCATTCCCCTGAGAAAAAATCGAACCCACAGCCGTTATGTTTATCCGTCGTGCCAGTTCACCACGACTACAATATAGTTACTGTTATTGCTTATATTAGTGGTAGTGTATATACATAATACATATATAACTATCGCAGATACATTCCATTGCCAACAGTTAGAAGCATAAATATAATAAAAAAACACTCACGTAATCGCTATTGTCAAACTCTAGCCTAAGCACAGCCACATAATAGTTGCCTTCTATACTTTCCTTCACGATGGACACCTTCAATTTCAAAGAGAATATATCTTCTGCAATTTCATATAATTGGCCTGTAAAAAAATTTATTTGATCACCTTTCATTGAGGTTGTGGTGGCGCAGGCGTACACTGTGATTGTAATCGCGTAAGAATGAGAAATTTAAAGTTGCAATTCTACATAACGTATGGCTGTAAATATATAATAACTGTAAAAGACATTTTAAAAGTATTAAAATATTTTTTATCTTATTCAATTAAGGTTAGGTCATGAACACACTAATCCTTCCATCACATCGAAAACATAAAATATCATAATTTGACATTTAACAAGCCCTCTTTTATTTTTTATCTAAAATGAGAAATTTTAATAAAAACTAGACATATATCACCAGCCTATTAAAGAGGGCCACCTCCCCCTCCCCCCCCATTCTTAGGCTCATGTATACGGTTGATAATTACCCATGAGATAGTAAGTATACCCAGCTCTTCCACTGCTGTATACTAGTTCGGCACCGTGGATATGCGCCCTCGTCAGCTGCATACAAGGCGAACGCAGTCGAGGAAATGTAAAACGCATGCGTTGATGTATATTATCCACAGATTGCAGGAACGTGCAGAAATATCTCCCTGTCGCTCTTATCATTGTATCGTAGCTGAAATAAAATATTCTGATCTTAGAGTTTTGAGAAATCAGGTTTAGAATTTTAGCTTAAGTTAGCTTAATTTTAATTTTCCTTTTTACGGAAGTTAGCTAAATATCAACAAACATAAATTACTGAGTATTAGAGGTATGTATAAACTGTAAAAAGTATTACTTAAATAAAAAAAGAATAAATCAGCTTCACGCTGTATCCCGCACAGCAGGGTAGGCAGAGGGAACCTAGTGTTAAGACACTCCGTTCCCCACTTTCTGCCGAATTCTGGAGGCATTGCGTGTTGAGTGGCAGAAGTGAACGCCGCGCTTTGCCTCGAAATCAGAGCGAAGAAATGGAAATATAAATTTAAGTAAATATTTCCTCTGTTCGAGTGGGGATTGAACCTACAACCAGTCGGTTTTACAGTCACACTTCGTGCCGCTGCGCCACGACTGGCCTCAAAATATTACTTATTTCACTTATTTTGAAACCTTATGATCATACATACCCATAGTTAGAGAAGAATTTGACGAAACATCTTCCAAAGAAAAGCATAACTTTTTCAGGAGTACCAAACTTTTCCTTCAATTCATTTAACCTATCCGGTTGAACCAAGCTTAGGCTATTCAATCTGGACCGCACTGGTACACCTGAACCGCGACGACGGTAAATATCCAAAGCTACGGTGCAGCTCGTCTTTCTTAGAGCTGGTTTCAAGGCTTTGTTTAGAGAGGGCGAGCTTGTACTTGGTTTTTCGTCTATTTTTGTTTCATCTGATGTTGGACTCTTTGCTTCAGGTGTACCTTCTTCATCAGATGATTCTTTTTCATCTTTATAAATAGAATGTTCTAGATGTATGCCAAGACTCCGCCTATCTTTTATATTGGTATAAGGAATCAAACTCAGTTTACGATTCTCGTTTATTTTATCTGTAGATAATGTACCGTGAGATGGAGACCGTATTTCTTCAGATGAAGTATAGGCATCGATTTCTTTTTTCGTTGCAGCTGTTAGAGCGTTTGTTGCTGTAAATGGGCACTTGAATGTTTGATTTCGGTTGTCACCATGGACTGATGCGCTGCGCCATGTTGGTTTAGACTTTAAGGAGAGTTTCCTTGGAGCTGGGCTTCCAGGAGTGGAGTTAGTCGGGCTCAATGCATCCTTTGTTAGCAATCTTGCTAAAGCACACGCTAATCTTGGCATAAGTGTATCTGGATATTGCTAAAACAATAAATAAATTATTATGTTTACACTTGATTAGAATGTTTTGCGTAAAACTTAAATTATTGCGATTACCTGCCGCGTGATAAACACTGTGTTCCTGGCGCCTGCCTCTCGTAAGATAGTTTCCCATATTTCTTCTCCACATTCTTGCTAAAAAATAAAATTTAATTATTTTTCAAAATATATTTTATTTAAGTTCAGTAAATTTATTATTATTTGACTATTATAAATTTTCGTAACTATTTTTATTTAGTTTCACGCTGTATTCCGCACGTAGGTACTCCGTTCCTATTAGGGCACTTCAGTTTCATACTTACCGGCGATTCTGGAGGCGTATTGCGCATCGATTGGCAGAACTCAACCCCAGTTTGCCTTGTTACTAGAGCGAGGAAATGAAAATATTAAATACTTAATTTCCTCTAGTGGGAATCCAACGCGTGTTCTTTCGCTAACTCGCTTTCTTGTGCAGCTGCGCTACAACTGGCCACTACCAAATATGTGACAAGTGATAAATAATAATAGAAAAGTCATACACCAGACAAAATTTAAAAAAAAAAATCTCTTTGCGTATTACTTATATTTTACGAAATAATTAAATCATTTATAGTTTACGCAAACCATATTACAATGAAATTTTCAAAATTACAAACCGATGACGTATTATTCAATTGAGAAATCCCTACCATATTACGAGGCGCTGATAGCCGTGTCATCAATCATTTCAACTCTTTTCGAAGGCATATTATGTATGTAAAGGTAACGGACATACAAAACGGTAGATATATATTTTTTCGTATCCCGAAAATAGCAGGGGTAGGCAGAGTGAATCTGGAAACCTAGTGTTAAGACATTCTCACTCCCATTAAGATAATTCCGTTCCTCACTTTCCGTCGAATTCTGGAGACATTACTTCGGATTGGGAAATATTTATAAATTATGTAACTAAATTTCAAGAATATAAAAAAAAAACTAAATCTTTCTTCAAAGAAATACCGAAATTACTACTAGATACTACACGGACTACTTGGTCCTGCTGAATACTTTTGTACGTGTGGTAGAGTCACGTCGCCAGCAATGGCAACACGCGTGGGCAGACTCGACCGGATCATTACCACCCCCGGCATTTAAAACCGGCGTGAAGTAGTGGCTTTATGCCACTGCGTTTCGCATCAGGTAATGCCGGGCCCCGGCGCCCAACCCATCTTAAAGGCCGGCAACGCACCTGTAGCTCCTCTGGGGTTGCACGGGGTCGTGGGCGGCGGTAATCACTTACCATCAGGTGACCCGCACGCTCGTTTGCCGTGTCTTTTCCATAAAAAAAAAAAAAAAATACTCAAGCTGCTTACGTTTAATTAAACTACTTAGTTTCATTTCACATTTTAATTTCACAATAGGAATAAAAATGAGTATAGATAAAGAAAGTTCCTTATATATTTCTTTTTATATTTTATTTTAGAAATGTTAGAAATGTGCAAACAATTCAAAAGTACAAAAAGATTATTACAGATTAAATAATAATAATCTTCAATTAAGCTGATAATATAAAGTCCATGATAAGTTCATTCAAATAAATAAACCCTATTAATGCATTTAATAAATATATATATATATATATATACATATTATTTTTATATTTACTATTTATTTTAATATTTATTATTTATTAGCTTAAAAAAAACAAAATAATAAACACGCTTTTGAAGCTTTTATCACGCTCTTTAAACTACACCAAGTGCTATAGATGACTGTGGTCGGGGCTTTAAATTGTATATATGTATAAACTCGAAAGGTTTACTAGTACTATCTAAAGAGTTCGAATATTTAGGTCCTGGCTCCATCTACCAGCTCGTGGATACCATAATATTGTATAGCAGTTATATGTTATATGTAGCAGTTATATGGTAATAACCAAGCAAGGCGATATAAGTGAGGATACAAATTCAGATTCTTAGTTTTTATTACAACGTCTTGCCATCTTGCCCTAAAAATCCCTTTACTTTTTTCAACTTAAAAGGTAAATTGTGCTATCAATCAAAATAATAATTTTATGAAATTCTATCAATCAGCTCAATCATATAAATAAATAAATACTTACGACAATAAAATGTTGCACACTTTCAAGCAACCACCCGTACATTATAACAATAGAACAAATATAATACTAAACAATTAATTTATTAATTTCAAATTTTTAACAATGTAAGAAATTTCCACTAATTTTCCACTCCACTGTAGACGACTTTTCTGTAAGGCTTTCGCGCTATTACTGAACCAGTAAGGGGTTGTAGATCATCGTGTATTACATTTTTTTTTTTACTTAAATTTGTTTAATAGTTTGTATAAATCTTTATAAAGTAACTTATTCAAAAGAAGTTAAATTCATAATTCAACATAATAAAATTTATGATAGAAAAACCGGTTAAGTGCGAGTCGGGCACGCGACCAAAGGTAAGGTAAATTTCTGGATTGAAAATTTATAACTTACAAAAGTTGACAAATTTAAGTTTTTTCTTTATTTGTACTACTAGTCCTTTTGTAAATGAGTCCTCAAATCGTCTTGCCAAATTTCATATTTGTGTATCTACTGACCTTAAGTTTATATTGATATGATAATTTTATACGAAAGAACCACAATAACTTATCATTGAATAATTATATTCGTGTGTTTAGGTTTATATCAGTTACGTGTATACGATATATCACAGGGGGCGTTGGTGCCAGAGCGAAGAAATGAAAATATTAATAGGTAATAATTAATTCTCTCGAATAGGGATCGGATCCACAACACCTTCAATCTGGCCCTTTAACCCTATATTACTTAAGAAGGCAATATTTAAAAATAGCCTTCCGTATCTATTGTATAGGATATCTATTCTCATTCACATCGAACAAACTTCATATTAAACTTTCATTTAGCAAAATCGTCATTATGTCATTGTTCGACTAAAAATATTCGAAGAAGTTACTTACGGTCTTGCTTAATATTCTAACAGCGATACCTATTGTATTCCATATACATCACGTGTAATGGGCTTTACAACACACTGTACCCAAAATTATTTATAATGTTATTTTGCAAATAATAAACATTATTATTTGGCATTTTGATATACCTAAGTAAGTACTTACTCATAAATTAGAATTTATTAGAGGCTGTCGTGGCGTACAAGATTGTGACTGTAACGAAAACATAAGAGGCATTGCTTGTTAAGTGGCGGAACTCAACGCCAAGCTTTTGCCTTGGTGCTAGAGCTAAGAAATGAAAATTAATTAATAAATATTAATTTCCTCGAGTGGGGATCGAACCCGCAACCAGTCAGTCTTACAGTCACACTTTGTGCCCTAGAAAATGTAATATAATATACTGATATGTATATTATATATAATAACAGAAATTGTTATGCGCGAATCATCATCGTTAGAGCTGAGTGAGGGTACGTTCTGTCTTCTTATACCTTGTACATGTTCATTTCATTATAATCTAATAAAGTTTATAATTTGTTAATACAGCCGTCTTAGCAGAGTGGGCGTCTGACTGAACTAGAAAGTTGTGGGTTCGATTTCAACTTGGAGCAGCGATTATATTAATTTTCATCTCTCGCTTTTATAAAGTGGGGAATGGTGTCTCTCCTCCTCTACCTCCTTTATTTACTTAGTAGAAAGTGGCGAACGGAATGTGTTAACGGGGTAAGAGTTTCGGGACACAAGGTTCCCACGTTCATAGTGTGAAGCTGGAAAAAATGACATAATGTAAACTATAAATAATCTTGCCTAGGTAAAATTATTAATATATATCTTATTTATGAGAAGAAGAAAAAAAAACTAGCCAATAAATAAAAAAAACATACATAAAGGCGACCTTCCAAAGATATATTCTGGACGTGAGGATTTGGCTTTTATATCCAATAAAAAAGGGTTTTACGTACAAAAATATTGTCAGAGCTTAGTATAAGTCAGTTCAGAACTAAAACTGGTTAAAATAATAAATATTTTTTGTTTTTACTTTATACAGAAAAGTTGACAGAAAGTGTATGAAGACACTCCGTTCTCCATTCTTGGCTAGAATTCAGCTATTGGCGCAACTCAACGCCACGTCTTGCCTTATCCGAGCGAGTAAGTAAATAAAAATAATGAGTTCTTCCGAATATTCGGTCGCGTAAATAATTATTCATTTCTCATCGAACCCACAACCATCCCGAGAACAGTAGGTCGCTGTGTCAATGCGCCAAGAAGGCTAGAAACGATTAAACTTAATTCTATTACTAGTAAAACTTGGATTATAACTTTATAAATATCTATTTCAGTTATGAAAGCTCAAAGCTTATTTAAAACTCGCGTTACTTTAAAAAAAAAATTGATCAGCTTCACGCTGTGTCCCACAGCAGTAATATATTTAGTTTTTACAGTTTCGTATACGTAGAAAAGGGAAAAACGGGACTCTACTAGTCTGTATGTCTGTTACTACCTGTACAGTCCATGGACTATATAGTTTTAGATAGTTGAAATCTTCACGAATTATGTATTTCAGTTCACACAAAAAAAAAATAAAAAAAATAGTTAAGGGAAGTCTCATACAGGAGACATGATATTTTTGACTCGCACTTTTTATATTTACATTCAATTTTATTAATAGACCGTAAATATAAATAACTAACTAAAGCAACATTCACCTCTTTTTATCTCAAAAAAAAATGAACTAAGCTTCCGATATATATCTTTAATATTAAATTAGGTCAAAAGTATAAAACATAAATCAATTTTTGTCGACACGATTTCTAGAATCGCATCTAAATCATTACAGAATGATGTCATGTACATATCAATCGAGTGCAAGTAGCTGAATTGGTTCAAACAATTGTTGCCCTTTGAAGGACGCCACTGCTTATTTGGGTTAATGTCAGATATACCCACTTAAAATGAAATAGGGTACTTATATATTGTATTTTCTTTTCAGACTTACGCTGTATCAGGTAAGGGTGGGTATCCTGCCTATGTCTCCCTGAAATTGAGATATCGCATGATGAATGGTGGAACTTAACATCGCGCGTTGTTTTCAGCAAATATTGTCGGTTGTTATTTTTAAGTCTGAATGTCGATTTTATAATATACTAGCGGCCTGCGGTTTTATTTTATATTATCTAAGTGTATTTAGGGAAAATGTATCAATTATTTGAATATGGTTATATACTAATAGGTTTTAGTAATCTCGTACATAAATGTTTTTGGATTTTATTTGAATTTGATCACAATTTTTTTAAGGGTATCTAGCGAAATTTTTTCTATATATTTTTTATTTTTCTAGAGAGTTAGCCGATAGGAAAGAGCGCATGACAAATACCGATCCTGCGGAAATTTCAAGATAAAAAGTAGCCTTTACGTTTCCTCTAGCAGTATTAAAATCGATTCAGTAGTTCCGCAGATCAACCCGGACAAATAGAAGGACAGACCCACGCAGACCACAGACAAAAAAAATATATTTGTTTGTAGTTTGGTATCGTGTAACTAACAATTTAGATAAAAACTTATTTGCTATCTATATGTATCTGTAAAAGAATATTCAAAAAAAGATAAAAAAATAATTTGCGTGTAAATAAAAAAAAGTTTTTAGAAAACAAATCTATTATCGTATTGCATCAATCTTAATAGGTACATTGTAAGCCATCCACTAATAGATCAGTGGGAAGCTAATTAAATAGCGTTTCGTTTAATCAAGTAAAAGCAATTACTGGAAGACTACCTTAATTTATCTTGCACATACATAGAAATAATACTGAGATACTTTATATTTATTAGGAAAAAAACGTTGAAATTAAGGGACCCCCGTGGCGTCTAGAGGGCCACTAATCGTACCGATGGACTATGACTATATATTGGATGGTATAATTGTCAAACATTTGCAACATGTTAGCAAGTTCAGTCGTCGCGCAGGCACAGGTACTGACTGTAAATACTACAGGTTGTAGGTTTGATTCCCACTCTAGGATATGGAAGTTAATATTTTCATTTCTTGGTAAATAGGCGAAGAGCGGTACTGAGTTCCACTACTCAATATGCGTCGTCGTACCGAACGCAGTGTCTTAAGGCTAAGTTCCTAGGTTCCATCTGTCTATGCCGCTATGTACATCTCGCAAATACAGGACAAATCTAAAAGAACTAACTATATATTAATAATATACAACTTACCATTAATATAATTAACTACTATTAATTGCTTACTATTAATAAAGAGCGCGTCGTTGCTGTCGAAAACAAACTCTTCATATAAATCTCGTGGTTCTGTGCGATCTTGTCAACGATCAATTGACAGCCTTTTAGGAAACTACAGATAAAGTTACACTTCCATTCAAAGCTAACTGTAAAGCTTTTTATATTAAAAAGCTTAAATGCTTTTGTGGCGTAGTTATAATCTGACAGTACAATTAGTTGAGGATTCAATCCCAGTAAGGAAAATGTTTACATCTAAATAAAAAAATAAATAATAAAACTATTTTTTTTATAGAAAAAGACAAGGCGAACGAGCGTACGGGTCACCTGATGGTAAGTGATCAACGCCGCTCACGAATCCGAGTAGCACCAGAGGAGCTACAGGTGTGTTGTCTACCTTTAAAGCGGAGATAGACGCGCTTTTTGAAGGTACTCAGGTCGTATAGACCTGGAAACGTTCCCGCAGGTGGGGTATTCCACAGTTGTGTGACACGTGGAGGGAAGTTGCTACGAAAAAAAATTATCTATTGTACTTTCATTTTCTATTGCGCGTTTATTCATAATTAGATTATTGAGCTGGCAAGCCTGAAATTAATGTTGATAATCATTATTCAGGCTTTATTATTACCATCATACGGAAGACGCATAATATAAATATATTTTATTAGTTAAATTTCATTAAATTCTAAAAAGTAAGCAATCGTAGTGCTATGCGACAACGTCTGACTGCAAATGGCATGGTCGTAAGCAAGATCGTAAGTTCGATATTAATTCTGTTATTTATGATGTTTTTTTTTTCATTTTGCAGGTGTTGAAGACATCGGGTGGTATTCAATTCCACTGTCATGTCGCGAATTTTAATCATGTCGAATGTCTTATCACTAAGTTGTCTCTGCCGACCTTCTCCTGTATATACATAGGTTTCAGTATAAAGCTGAAAATAGCAAAGAAAGTGGAAATGTGCCTTTAAAACGAATGTCTATTATCAAGTTGGGGTGCCAGCTGAATGTTCTTCTTTAATTAAATTGGTTAACTGAGAAAATTGCCGCTATAAACAAAAATCGCTCAAATTTACTCTGGGTCCTACATATTTTTAAAGCGTTATTCCATACTTAGGAAAGTTCACGTTCTTACAAAACATTTTTTTTTTAATCTAAGCGTAATAGGATTTGAAACTGCGCCTCTTGGAAATCCGTCTAAGTAACGTACTGCTTAGTGGTCAGAACGCTTGGACGGTTTCCGAAAGGTGCGGGTTCAAATATTGTTACGTTAAAATTTTTATACCTAAGTATGTTTTCTAAAAAAATATATTGAGTTTACTAATTTTTTATTCATATTAAATTACTTATTATTATAAGTTATAAATGAAATATAATTATTGCTTATTAATATGAAATTAGTTATTATTATTATTTAGAAATCAAATTTAAAGGAGGTAAACAACATAAAATATAGGATGAGAATATATGTTATATGCAGGTGGCAACGTGGGGCAGTGCAATGGTTTAGGTTAGAGGACACCTTTGCCTTTTCTTTAATTATGGCATACAGTATAACGAAATAGACGTTTACATAATTTGTTGTTTGTTGGTCTGACTGTCTGTCTATCAAGATCCATTATCTGAGGAAAACTTGGAGATATCGAGTAAAAAGACAACAACAATTGTAGGTTTGGGACCCCGACTCGCGCTTGTCCTGTTGTTTTAATATAATTAAATAAAATAAATAAATCAGCTTCACGCTGTATCCCGCACACAGCAAGGTAGGCAGAGGGAACCTTGTGTTAAGACATTCCGTTCCCCACTTTATGCTGAATTCTGAAGGCATTGCGTGTTGAGTGGCAGAACTCAACGCCGCGCTTAGCCTTGACACCAGAGCGAAGAAATGGAAATATAAATTTAAGTAAATATTTCATCCCCTCGACTGGAGATCGAACTCACAGCCGGCTTTACAGTCACACTTTGTGCCACTGCGCCACGACTCGGCCTCGGACTTTTAATATAATTAAAAAAGTAAAATTAATCGTTAACTTTAAACGAGATTATAACTAACAAAGTCATTCGCACTTACAGCATTAACATTTAAAATAAACCAATATTTATTTAACATTTAAAATAACCAAATAACCCAATGAAACAATAAAAAAATAGCTTAACGCAGTATTTTACGACTACAAACAGCAATGCAGTCACGGGTCCTCTTTTCACGCACACACAAATAGCAGTGTAGTGTCCTCTTGTACTCGCTCTCCACTCCGTCTCTTGTTACCAGAGCGAGTTACTAAAAATATTTAGCTTCTCTAAGTGGAATTCAAACCCACAACCATCACATTTACTACCAGTCGCTGTACTACTGCACCACGACGGCCTCAAGACTATATAGCACACGTTCCTTATTAAAGAAGACATTAAATATTCACGTTAAATTTGAATATATGTAACGAACGCAAAATGCAAGTATATATTTGTTTAACGAAGTGATACGACCCACGATAAATACAAATCTGTCAGAAGGGACATTTCTCTCAATATTCCGGTTGAGTCTTATGCGAATTTTCACAGAGTAAACATTCTATAGATACTTCTTAATATATTTTTATATATATCTAATAATAAAATTAGATTTGATAGTAGTCATGTGAATCTAATAGTAGATTTACACAAAATTTTAGTTCATTCGGAGTAAGATAACCTTTGTTAGGTTCCCATTCATATGAAATGGTGAAGATACCCATAAACTTAATTCCATCTTTACTTTAAGATATTAAGAAAAACCATAAAACTTAATTACTCGTAGCATTTGGAATTCAATTCCACTGTAAGTGTATTATTTTTTTTTATCAGCTTTTTTATTGCGTGTTGAGTAGTGAAACTCAACGAAACCGAAGCAAAAAAATGAAAATATTAAATATAGATTGTGGGTTCTATTTCAAATTTCCCTAATTTGAAATAGAACCCACAACCTATCAGGTTTTTAGTCACACGCTTATCCACAACGACTAGCCTTACTATTTGTCTGTATGTTCAACATATTTTCTCTACGCATAACCTAATCTATGAATATCTAATAGACAAGCGCGTGCTATATTGACCCCTGCATTAAAAAGTGTCGTTCGTAAGAATTGGGTCCGCCAGGGATCGCGATTGCTGTACCACCGACATTGCTTCGCGGCCTATATACCGATGTCAGAGATAAACAACACTGTAGGTATTTTAATATCGTTAGAAATTTTATTTATACATTACACAATATGTTTAATAAAAATTAAATTAATTAATATATAATTTTTTTATCTAGCAGTATATCTTTAAGAATTTTTTTATCTTCTAATGGCTCTCAGCTAATGCAATGTTAACATTTTTTTACAATAATTTAACTTAAGCTTCAGGTAATTCATAAAAAACTGCTTTACGACCGCGTGGAACATATTTCGTTTATTTAAGTCAAGACGCTTTGTAACGTTGAGTGTTGAATGGCGAATATCAACTTTGCTCTTTGTCGCAACGTTTGAGATCCCACGACCACCGCGTTTACTCCTGTAAACTGCTGTTCCACTGTGCCGCTATGAGCAAGAAATATGAATAATAATTTCAATTTTAATCAATAAAATAAAATCTTCTATTGTTCTTTTGACATCATACTAATACTATAATTGTAAATGTAAGTTTACTTGCTTAAAAAATGTTTTTGACATTTTTAAAGTGTTATTTCACTTAGGAATCTCTACAGAGATAGATGCTAACAACTAAAAAATTCAACGTAACTTAATGAGAACGTATGGCCTAGCGGCCAATGCCCTTGGACGGTTTTCAAGAGGCGCGAGTGCAAACCCACTACGTAAAAATTTATATACGTTTTCTCAATAAGTAAAAAATGTTGGCCGCCCATGCGATCCTAGATTTCAGTGCGTGTGATAGTTGCGTGCGCGCATATTTATTGGTATCCAGGCAAAGCGAGCGACAATTGTTGCGGCGCGGGCGGGCCGCGCTACCCTTACGCACGTTACTGAGGTAAGAACATTTGAATAGATTTGTTTTAGTTTAAAATAAATAATTATGTTTTAATAATAAGTTTTTTCTTCTTATTAAAATAAAATATATACCTTAATATATTATTTCTTTAAAAGTCGTGTGCTACGTGCATTTTTTGCGAAATAAGCAAAGCCCAATAGTGATTGGTGTGTGGATGTGAATTGATTTAGTTATATTCATACAAAGGGCTTCAAACATTTTTTTATCAAAATTTAAATAATAATCAACATTATTATTTTGACGTATTATTCTATAGTTTCTTTATTATTATACAATTTTTAAAGATGCTTTTTTTATTTTTTTCTTACTTAAAAATTGATACTATAAGCCTTTATTTTCCCTTTATAATGACTTTTGTACTAACTAAATTAATATAAAACTACACTATCACCAGTGATACAGGTGTAACTTTTATTTTAGAATGTTCTAGTTTTCATAACGCAAAACTTTAATTTCATGTGTATTTTTTGCTAAAACATTCTTAAAATTTAAAAAAAAACCATCCTGTATTTTACTGGGAATGGAAAATGGCTTATAATATTACTGCACATATTTATCAAATATTTTTTTTATTTTTTTTATACGAGGTGTATTGTGAAGTGAGGTATCCTCTCTCTGGAGCCATAGCCACCGATGGCTTGGACCCTTGTCCCACTGTCGGAAGAGGGTTTTTTTTTTCATTTTTAAATATATTTTTATAACAATTTATATTTAAAAATGTAAAATTAATTATCTTGTATAATAAAAGTATATATTTTCAAGTATCATTAGCAATTTTTTTGTGTAGTAAATATTTTGCTTAAATACTTACTTAAGCCAAATATGTCTATTTCGCTACTGCGTTACTTTGTGTGATATAAGAAATCCGGTACAGGTTCAAATTCTGTTTAACAATTCATTTTTTATGGAGAGTTTTGACTCTACCCAAATCACACAACCAGCATTAACAACAACCATCAATATATCAATAGCAAAAGTCACATCAATTTAAAGGTTAACTGTCCAAAACTATATGAAAACATAAGTAAAGATTCCATTCCAATTTATCATGCCCAGAACTGGGCTGCTAAAACTAATTATAGAGGCGCCAATTGCTACTGTCATCTGTTATTTAGACAAATGTTTCTATATTCATAGGGGTTAGTGGGACATTGGGGTCACTCGTGGCGCAGGGGCACGAAGTATGACTGGTTTTGGATTCGATCCCCACTTGAGGAAATGAAATATTTATTTAAATTTATATTTTCATTTTCTTCGCTCTGTTGTCGAGGCAAAGCGCGGCGCATCCAGAATACCGGTGGAAATTAGGGGAACGGAGTGTTTTAACACTAGGTTCCCTCTGGCTACCCTGCTGTGTGGGGGATATAGTGTGAAGTTCATTTTATTCGTAGGTTGTAATAGTAGACACGTGAATACACATTAATTGAGTGTTCAATTCTACTCTTAGACGTTCTAATTTGATCTGTTGAATGCCTGGAATGCTTGTGGTTGATTTTAATTGACGTGGTATTCTTGTAGATAAATTAATAACTAATAAAAATAAATATTACTCTGATTGATAAAAAAACATAATATAGAATATTTATTTTAATTTTAAATTGTTTTTATTTTGATTCCTCGATAAAAGTTTCTTTGCCTATGAATTGTTCAGATTTTTATACACCAATACCAATTCAGAAATTTTAAAATACCAATTCATATATTCAGCGAAGAGGCGGATTCCGTTCACTTAATCGTGTGACACTGTGGTTGTGAATAGAAACCTATGTTTGTGGATGCGAATTAAGATTCGACTGCTACATTCAGTTCAGATTAAAAAAATGGGTGCCCCAAAGCTATATTTTGGGAATGGAAATCCAACCCACAACTGTCGTGATTACACACAAATGCTGTGTTGCTGCACTGAGACAGTCTTTTATATCTTTTAACAGAATAGTCTCATTTGTTATCAAATCTTGTAATTATCTAAGTAAAGATCAACTTTTATTATTTTAACAGGCAGTATGTGGCAAGCAGGTGTGGCTTGTCTAGCGTTGCTGGTGCTGCCAGTGACGGGTAAAGACCTCGAACCCAGGGAGGAACTGCCTCAAGAGCAAGAACCAGATCTCAATTATGATGATTACAATCCTTTTGGAGAAGATGAAAATGGTGAAAATCTATATTTTTTTACTTTGATTTCCGTGAAATTTTGTGGTGTGAAAGACACAAATACGTTATTGAAAAATCCTTTATTTAATGATTTATTTAATAATAGATATTCTTTTTTTCTTTATTAAGAAATAGTTAATATCAATAACAATATAACAAAAATTGTTATCTTAAAATACATTTCTAAATTTTGGCAGGTCATAATACTGTGTAATATACGTATTTGAAACTTGTCAGACCTGTTTCCAATATTGAAGCGTGCACGGCCGTACTTATTTACTTTAAGCGTTCTGTTACCCATTTTCTATACGTATTAAGGCGTGATGCTTTTTCAATATATACTTTTTACATTATTGTGCTTTCTTCAATTTACAGCAATAGCCGCGGAACGTGACTTTAGAGGTTCTACTACGCGTAAGTTAAATTTAACTTAAATATTTTTAACATTTTTTTAAAGTATTATTCCATTCTTTAGAAAAAAATGAATAAGATAATAAGTACTTATTTAGAAAACATAAAAAAAAATTAACGTAGCGGAACCCGCGCCTTTCTGTAAACCGACCAGGCGCTCTGACCACTTAGCCATACGTTCTCTAAGTGTG
Organism: Heliconius sara; assembly: GCA_917862395.2. Lineage (NCBI taxonomy): Eukaryota > Metazoa > Arthropoda > Insecta > Lepidoptera > Nymphalidae > Heliconius > Heliconius sara. Next base: position 2,707,312 of record OU860782.2, read on the forward strand.
GAATAACAGTTTAAATAAAATGTTAAGTATATTTACTTAAATTTAATATTATTTTGAGAATAATATTAAAATTAATAAGCCACACCTAGAGACTTTAATAGTACATTAACTAGCATTAAAGTTGACAAAATGATTATCACTTATTTAATTGACGTCTTTGAAAACCGTCTGTCGCGTGTCGCTGGCGCTTATTCTATATAATACAAATTAGCTTCACGAACGCAGAGAGAACTTAGTGTTAAGACACTCCGTTTCCTACTTTTCGCCAAGTTCTGGAGGGATTGCGTGTTGAGTGGTGGAACTCAACGCCGCGCTTTGGCCTTGACACCAGAGTAAAGAAATGAAAAATATAAATATAAATAAATATTTCATTTCCTCGAGTGGGATTCGAAACCACAACCAGTCACACTTTGTGCCGCTGCGCCACGACTGACCGCAATAATACAATATATAATACAATCTGTACTGTAATTTAATTAATAAATGTCTATATTTCTAGCTACTCCCGCTTTCCGAAGACCTTCTGTGCCGGTCGTAAATAGAGGTGAGAACAACAAATTAAACTATTTTATATATTTAATTACTCATATATACCTAATTATATAGGATTATTATATTAAACAGGATTCCAAATCATTAATGAATTTACTCCCATTTTTTTTTTCATTTTTGTCGCATTGCACGTAGAGTGGCAGAATTCAACGCCACCATTTTGTGTATAAGAGCAGGAAAATAAAAATTAAAAATAATAATTCTCTCGATGACGTTTGAAGCAACCACCATAGCGCTTACAGTCACACATTATACCACTACACCACGGCGGTCTCAACGTAACATAATTAGCAAATTTTATATGTTTATATTAAAGCTTCTTCAAGCCGATGCGCGGATATGGGAAGAACGTTTGCCGACGGAGAGACGTGGAAGAGAGACAATTGCACAATATGTCAGTGTTCCAACAACCGGGTCAACTGCTCAGTGTTGCCATCGTGTCTCTCGTGTAAGATAATTAAAATATTATCTTATTAGCTTCACGCTGTATCCCGCATATAGCGGGGCAGGCAGAGGGAATCTGTAAACCTAGTGTTGAGATACTCCGTTCTCGTTAAGACACTTCAGTTCCTCATTGCCCTGAGTGGGAATCGGACCTACAACCGTCGCAGTTACATCCTTGTGTCACTACGCCACAACGATCTTGAAAATAATTTTTAAACGATTTGTTTTTTTTTTAATATTTTGACACCAGCGCCCACCACTAGTCGTCCTCCTCCAATACCTGCGATCGCAGCACAACCCACAATACCTATACGAGGTGTGTCCGGAGAGCCCGGTGTAGACGGCCCGCCCGGCCCTCCGGGGTCTCCCGGGGTGAACGGTGTGCCTGGCGCTCCAGGTATTCCCGGACCTGTTGGACCTATGCCTGATGTACGTTAAAACTTCGTGTTTTATATTTTTTGGCTATAGCTAAATATGTTTAAAATAAAAATTAAATATCAGCTTCATGCTGTTCATGCAGTTCCCGCATACAGCAGGGTAGGCAGAGGGAACCTAGTGTTTAAAACACTCCGTTCCCCACTTTCCCCCGTGTTCTGGAGGCATTGCGTGTTGACTGGCGGAACTCAACGCCGCCCTTTGCCTCGACACCAGAGCGAAAATATGAAAATAATTAATATTTTCATGTCTTCGCTCTTCGTAAATAAATATTTTATTTCCTCGGCTGGAGTCGATGTTACAGTCACACTATGTCCCTGCGCTGCGACTGTTATTTTGAATATTGAAAAAAATATAACAAGATTCTCATGATAGTAAAAACAAAACTAATACTGTTTTAGGAAAATAGATAATAGGCAGACCAAAGAAAGATATTCTATAGTAAGGATGGTATTGTAAATATTACATTATTTTGATATTTTAATAAAGTCGTAATGGGAAACGAAGTAATATAACGAACATACACGAGCACGCATAATATTGAGAAAAGAAATAGAATCGTATCTAATTAAGAAGACTATTTTATTTCTCCTGGAAAAATGTATAAATTTTATATTTTTCTTAATTAATTAAGTAAATTATAAGTCTACAGAAAAAATGATTTCTCGCAAAATAATTTTAAAACATCTGAAATTTTATGAAAAATTCAATAGAGTTTAGTGAAAATAAGTGTTCTGTAGGTAAGTTTTATAGTTTATAATTAATTCGAAATATTTTTTTTCTTACAGGTAAATGCATATTTGGCTCAATTAGCTGCTGCAGCTGGCGGTGATAAAGGGCCTGCATTCGACCCTTACCATTATATGCAAGCTTCTGTAGGTACTCCGGGAGTTAGAGGAATTCCAGGTATTATTACTATATATTAATAATGGAAATAGTATACAAAATTGAATTAATAAGCATATATATTATACATATATTATCGAGATTTTTTTTGTATCAGTTTTTTTTATTATTTTAGGTCCACAAGGTCCTCCAGGACCCCAAGGTTTCCAAGGACCTCGAGGTGAACCTGGTGAACCAGGACTTCCCGGACCACAAGGGCTCTTAGGCGAAAGAGGGCCACAAGGACTACCAGGAAAAGATGTACATATTACAATGTTTTTTTAATTCATATTTCACTCATTCAAAAAAAAAAAATACTATACACATGTACATTATTTAAATTTTAATTAAAATTTGTCTCACAGAAATGTGTTGTGAGTTATAACCATATCCTTTTTTTAGGGTACACCAGGTGAAGATGGTGAACCAGGCCCAGCAGGCGTAGCTGGTCAACCTGGCCCCCGAGGACTACCTGGTGTGACAGGCATTCAAGGACTAAAAGGCCATCGAGGTTTTGATGGTAAAAAATGGAGCGAAAGGTGAACAGGGTCTATCAGGAGAAAAAGGACCTACAGGTTTACCAGGGTTAATGGGGCATCCGGGCCCTATTGTGAGTTTTTTTTTTAATTTGTAAAATCAATATTTTCTTATATTACTAGTAACCTGAACATTACATTAATAGAGCTAATATAATACATATTTCTTGATTATGTGCTTTGTATTATATTTATTTATCTTATGAAATTGAAACTTAATGATTAATTAGGAAATTTAAGTGAAATTATTACGTTTTTAGGGTCCCCTTGGACCACGAGGAGAAAGAGGTCGTGAAGGGCCACCAGGTCCCCCCGGTATGCGAGGAGTAGATGGCGCGCCTGGACCATCAGGCCTTATGGTAGGTATTCTTTTTTACACACAACACTCAAATTTTCCATAGGTTGTTTACACTCACACTTGTTATTCATAAAATGATCATAATCTTATGTTTAATAGGGTAACGTTGGTAAACCGGGTTCACCTGGTTTTCCTGGGTCACCTGGATTAAAAGGTGAACAAGGTGCTGTTGGTCCTAAAGGTAGTCAAGGTATGCAAGGTCCACGCGGTGAGCCTGGAAGACCTGGGCAGCCTGGTGAAATAGGCCCTGCAGGCTTAGCTGGACGTGACGGCATACCCGGTGAAAAAGGAGTACAGGGTCAAGCAGGAGCTGCTGGCCCACAAGGTTTTCCAGGTCCTAGAGGAACACCTGGCCTTTCTGGAGATCCTGGCATACCGGGGACTAAAGGCATGCCTGTAAGTATACCTATTTTCTGTACTTCATGTATGTAAATAATATACACATGTATTTACGTATACAGTATCATCTCACTAATTTGGCACTTCGATAAATCGCATGGTGAACCGTTCAGTAATTTAGAGAATTCTAAATATAATTCTTAATTTACAATTTTATGACACACATATATGTTAATTACGGCTATATTAATCTCTGGCTAAATCTGGCTTAATTTGGCTTACAATTATTTCGCATTCTGTGGTATATATATATATATATATATATATATATATATAGTGCCGTATTAGCGAGATTCTACAATGTTTACTATTTAACTTTGTTTTATTATTTACAAACAAAAGTAAAATAAATATTCTTTAAAATTTACCAAATTCTTATGTTTTTAGGGACAACCAGGAGAGCGAGGTTTAAAAGGTGAAACAGGTACAAGAGGTGAACCAGGTGGACCAGGACCGCGAGGCTTACCCGGAACTATAGGACCAGAGGGTAAAAGAGGAAAACGTGGGTTACGGGGACCGGCAGGCAATGTAGGTCCACAAGGAGATAGAGGCTTACAAGGATTACGAGGATCACCTGGTTTAGATGGTCCTATGGGTGCAAAAGGTCAATCTGGTGAAAGAGGTAGTGTTGGCTTACCAGGATCAAAAGGTAGTACTGGGGATGTTGGCAGACCAGGTCCCCAAGGAATTCCAGGACAAAGAGGTTTAATGGGAAGACCAGGTATAACTGGCAAATCTGGGCCACCTGGGGAAAGAGGAATCCCTGGAGCAGACGGCAGACCTGGAGAACAAGGGTCACAAGGACTACAAGGACCACCTGGATTAATAGGTAGCCCTGGAGAAAGAGGCTTACAGGTAAATATTATTTTTATATATCATTACATATTTTCAATTAATTTAGTACTTATAAGTGTACATTTTTGTTTCAAGATTTATTCCATATACATTAAAGTAGAAAAATCTAGCCACACCGTTCTCCACATACAAGTATATACGTAATTGTTTTAGTTTAAGATATAATTGTATGTGGTAAGATAATAAAAATAAATTCTGTTATCTTTTTAGGGTGAACCAGGTAAAGATGGTGACATTGGTCAGCCAGGACCATCAGGACCTAAAGGAGACGCAGGTAGAGATGGTAGCCCTGGTATTCAAGGCCAACAAGGAGTCGTCGGTCCTACTGGTGACAGGGGCCCCTCTGGTCCTACCGGTCCAGTCGGCTTCCCTGTAAGTATAAGCCGGGTGACTTATCACTGGAGAATCGGATTTTACTACACTATATGTGATTTTTTTTGTATAATATAGTTTCAATTACAAAAGTTAGTAATTTTAGGTGTTTCTTATAATATAGGGTATGCCAGGAGCTGCTGGTTTACCTGGATCACCAGGAAAGGACGGAGAGCCTGGCGTATCTGGTCCTTCTGGACCACCCGGGCCTGTAGGACCACGGGGTGAACGAGGTTTTCCTGGTGAGAGAGGTATTCCTGGACAAACGGGTACACCGGGTGAAAAAGGTGAAGCGGGTGCTCAGGGTCTGGATGGACCGCCGGTAATTACTATTTTATTATTAACATATAATTTTTTATCAGATGGAATCTAGTGTTAAGACATGGTTTCCGTCCAATTTTTCAAGACATTGCAATTGTTGAGTTGTGAAACTCAGGGCTTTTGCCTTGACGCAAGAGCGAACAAATTAAAATATTAATAAATTATAATTAATTCCTCCTAGTAGAGATAAAGCCAAATCGCGTTACACTCACACCTTTGTGCCCCTGCGCCCCGACGACCATAATTGATTGCGTTGAATTTTTAAGTATAGCTCTATGTTTACTTTACTATTAAAGTATGTCTAATGTAATTTATACTAGTAAAGTTTGTAATATCAGTTGATATATCAATTATCAATTATAGGGTCCAGAGGGTCAGAGAGGAACTAAAGGCCACCCAGGACCAATCGGTGCTATGGGCTTGCCTGGTCCACGTGGGTTGATAGGTGTCACCGGTGAAAAAGGAGAACGAGGGTCTACTGGACCTCAGGGGCCCGAAGGACCTCTAGGTAAGTTGATAATTATTTTAAAAAAATTATAATTAAGATTGGATATATATACAATCTTAACTTTATATAGCAGTTTTATTCATGTAACAATAATGTTAATTTAGTATCCTAAATAATTATCATTAATACTTCCATTTTCCTTCGTTGCAGGTCGCCAAGGGGAACAAGGGCCGCAAGGGCCTATTGGACCAACTGGTCCACCGGGTGAACCCGCTGAACGTGGTGAACCCGGTACACCTGGTGTTCCTGGTGAAGCAGGTGCACCTGGTTCCACTGGAGAGCGTGGTCAACCTGGAATACAAGGGACTCCTGGTTTACCTGGCCCAGCAGGGTTAACAGGGATGCCTGGTCTGAAAGGTGACCGAGGATATGTAGGAGCTAAAGGGCAACAAGGAGCAACTGGCAGTCCTGGTAAATAATCTAACTATTATTATATGTCAGAGCGTAGTCGTCGTCTCACAATAATCTATTGTGCCAGAATATGTAAGAAACATCATACCAGTCAATACAAGTAGTTTCAGTTATTATTCTCTAATATGTATATATATAACCGTAAACCGGTTATTTAATCTAATGATATATCTCCCACATAGCAGGGTAGGTAGAGGGAACATAGTATTTAGACACTTCATCCTCTACTTTTCGCCGAATTTTTGAGGCATTGCATGTTGAGTGGCAGAACTCAACGTCGTGCAACACCAGAATGAAGAAATGGAAATATAAATTTAAATAAATATTTCATTTCCTCGAGTGGGAATCAAACCCACAACTTTTTATTATTATTATTATTATTATTCTTTATTGCACTTAAATCATATAAGAAATATAAAAATTAAAAGGTTAGTTAGCAAAGGTGGGCTTATTTCTAAAAGAAATCTCTTCCAGCCAACCAATGGAAGTGGATGACTGTCAAACAGCGGGAAGAGAGTACATTGCAGTTATAAATAAAGAGAAGAATAACTAAGAACTTAAAAATAATAATAATAACAATAATGATGAAACAAATTTATAAATGCATAAATAGATACATATATAAATATACGTAAATCCTATACGTATATAAACTATATTTATAAATACAAATAATATATAATAAATACATATATATACAAATATACTACATTTATGACAATATATAAGTACATATATAAATTTTATATATAAGTACGTGAAGTGCGGTTGTTTTGCTCAAAAATAATAATAATAATAATAATACTGTCTGAATAAAGGTTAATTGGTCACAGTAGCAAATAGGTGTTTCATTAACTGGGATTTAAAAGACTGTAAGGAAGGACTTCTTTGGACGGGGATAGGGAGTTGGTTCCAAAGTGACGCGGCGTACACAGTGAAGGACTTTTGGAAGAATTTGGTACTGCTCATAGGTATCTCGAGCGCCGGAACGACACACGACCGCCTAGAGCGTGAGGGACGGGGGAGAATGTTGAAGCGGGAGCGTAGGTATGCAGGAAAATTTTGGTAATTGAGGATCTTAAACAGTAATGTAAGGATGTGCATATCACGGCGAAGACGAATTGGGAGCCAATTAAGCTGAGCACGAAATTGGGAGACGTGGTCATACTTACGCAGGCCATATACAAAGCGTATCGCGAGATTTTGAAGTCGCTCTAATTTGTTAAGTAGCTCCTCGGTCGCATCCAAATAGCATACGTCAGCGTAGTCGAGAATAGGAAGGAGAAGACTTTGCGCTAACATAATTTTTGTTTTGTGAGGGAGGAAATATTGGAGACGCCTAAGGGAATGGAAGGAGAAATGCATGCGCTTGCTGATTGCATTGATATGCGGTGTCCAAGACATGTTACAGTCAATAATAAGACCCATATTCCTAACTTCGCTACAATAAGGAATCGGCACTCCTGAGTAGCGAATCCCAGTCAATTTTTTGTCTAAGTCTATTGCTGCCTATAATAATAGCTTGTGACTTTGTAGGGTTCATTAATAGACCAAAAGATTCAGCCCACGATTGAATAGAATCGAGATCGCTATTTATACTTGCAATGACTTCAGGCAATTCATTTAAATTACTATGACGGTAAAGCTGCAAATCATCTGCATACAGATGGAAAGGAGAAGTAATGATTTTTGAAATATTGTTAATAAAGACAGAAAAAAGAAGTGGAGAAAGAACGCCGCCTTGAGGAACGCCAGCAGTGAGCTCAAGCCAATTCCATGTGGTATCGTTTGCTTTTACACATTGCCGGCGGTCGAAGAGATAAGAACGTAACCAATTTATAGCTGCTGAAGAAATATTGGCTGCTCGAAGAGTGCCAAGAAGTATGTCGAAATCAACAGAGTTAAAAGCACTGCTGAAATCCAGTAGTACCATAACAGTGAGCTTGGTGTTGTCCATAGCGCACCGAATGTCCTCCGTGATATTCAACAGTGCTGAAACTGTGCTGTGGAAGGGACGGAAACCGGACTGAAAAGGACACAATAAATTGTTGGTTGACAGAAAGGAGTAAAGTTGGTTATTGGCTAAGGATTCTAGGACTTTAGATAGAACAGGAAGGATAGATATTGGACGGAAATCAGTGACATTGGAAGGATTTGAGGTTTTTGGTAATGGAATGACATAAGCATTCTTCCATTGTGAAGGAAAAACATTACTTGACAGTGAAAAGTTTATAATGTGGGTGACCACTGGTGCAATGCTTTCCCACACAGGAAGAATCATCTCAAGACTGAGATTATCAATTCCAAAGGCTTTAGAGGAAATGGAGTAAACACACTTCTTGACATCATCCTCTGACACAGCATTGAAAGAAAAGGAAATCGAGTCTGGTAGGTCAATACGGGACAACAAAGCAAGTGTTTCGGATTTAACTATGGGACTTATATTTAATGGTGGAGTTGTAAAAAAAGAATTGAGAGTATTAAGATCCACTGAAACTTGACGAGCTTCAGTGGCTTTGCCTACACCAAATGACTCTAAGAATCTCCAAACGCGTGCCTGACTGAGATTCTGGATGGTTTTGTGGAAGTAGCGACGCTTAGCATCCCTACACATTCTGTTACAGATGTTTCGCAGCCTTTTATACGCAGTGTGGTTTTCGTGAGTAGGAGATTTTTTGTATTTAAGCTTAACTCTGTCACGTTTTGCCATAGTATTCCTAATTACATCAGTTAACCATGGGGCAGGCGCATGCTTCATACGAACTGGTCTCATAGGGGCATGAATATTGTAGACGTTGATCAGTTCAGTAGTTAAAGATCTTACCATATTGTCAATATTAGTTGATGACATTATGGAAGACCAGTCGATGTTTCTCACATCCTCCCTTAAGCGTTCAACATTCATATGCTTAAAATTGCGCTGAAAAATAATTTTGCCTCTAACTTTAGGAGGGCGTAATTTATAAGATAGAAAGATAAGATCGTGAAAGGAAAACGGAGCACTAGTTTGACCATAAAAAGAAACAAGATTAGGGTTAGAGACAAAAATAAGATCAAGGAGAGAGGGCTTACAGTTAGGAAAGTAATGAGTGGGGGAAGACATGGGCAAAAGATGTAAATTAAACGACTCATTAAGTTCCTTTAACAAATGAGATCTACGATCATTTTTTAACAGACACGTGTTTAAATCGCCCAACTTTCACACCCTTGTGCCCCTGGGCCACCACGGCTTTGGCTATTTTTTAAACTGATAAAATTATAACATAAAAACATATATTTTTGTATAATTTTATAGAAAGATTATTTAAGGTTTATAATATTTTTTTTGCGTTACAGGTATTCCTGGGGAACCTGGTCAACGAGGACTTCCAGGACAATTGGGAGCTAAAGGTGCACGAGGGGAGCAGGGATCCAAAGGAGACATTGGTCACGCTGGGCTACAAGGTAGACCTGGAGATATCGGACCACAAGTAAGTATAAATTATAGCAATAAGTGTTTATTTATCACTAATATAGTAAAAGTTTATTTTTTAATAATATTTAATTAATTATTATTTTAAAGGGCCCTCAAGGTAGTCCTGGACCAGCCGGTTCACCTGGTATAACGGGCGCTAAGGGAGCAACAGGGGATTCTGGAAGACCAGGCCTCCCTGGTACTCAGGGCTTGACCGGACCACAAGGACCGGAGGGTGCCAAAGGTGAAAGAGGAAATGAAGGAGATATTGGGCCACAAGGTCCACCTGGAACTCCTGGACCAGCTGGAGAAAGAGGTCCAAGTGGCTTACCAGGGTTAGCGGGAGCACCCGGACCACAAGGGTTGAGAGGATCACAGGTATTGTTAAATAATGTGAATTAATTACATTATATATTAAAGATATCCACAAATTAAGCAGTGACATAACCTCAACACATATTTTTATTGTTTGAGTTATTATTTTTTCTTTACTTAGGGTGAGAGTGGTGTTCCTGGTAAGCCAGGTGCAGATGGTGCCCCAGGGCCTATTGGATCTCCTGGTCTTCAAGGGCTTCCAGGACCTATGGGTGAACCTGGGCCAGAAGGTCGACCGGGTAAACTTGGGCAACCAGGTATTCCAGGTAGACCAGGAGACAAAGGACCTGTTGGACAGCCGGGACAATCTGGAGCTCCTGGACCTCCAGGATTACAAGTACATAGAATAATTCAAATCTATCAAAATTAAATGGAGAACGGAACTAAAATTCTATTTGCCTACCCTGCTTGCTATGTGTGGGCATATATACAGCGTGAAGCTGATTAAGTTTTTATTTATCAATAAATAAAGTACATTATTCAAAAAAGCTTTTGTTAGCATTTTTGATAAGTTGAGCATAAAGTTCCTCCTTCTCTGAGGGCAGATTTCCTAAACACTAATATAAAATTATTTTTTTATTTTAATTTCTAATAAAATTTGAATGATCTATTTGTAAATACTTTTTGTATTTTAAAAATTCTTATAAAATTTTGTAATTAGCAGAAATTTTATCTATCATGTAAAATGTATTTCTAGGGTCCCTCTGGCCCTTCAGGCCCACCAGGTCCGTCAGGTGAACGAGGACCTAGAGGTGAATCAGGGCCCCCAGGAGTTGATGGACCTCAAGGTCCTTCTGGTAAACAAGGACCACCAGGCTTGGATGGTGTTAAGGGAGAAAGAGGTGACGTTGGAGCCGATGGGGCAAAGGGCCATGCTGGATTACCTGGAATGCCTGGTTTGGTGGGAGCTCCGGGTAGAGTTGGCGAAAGAGGTTTGCCAGGACCTATAGGACCACCTGGAAAGGATGGTGATGCAGGTTCAAGAGGTACTAAGTATAACGTAATATATTATAATAATCCCAAATTATTTTATTTATATCTTTACATATATTTCACGCTGCATCTCGCATCTGGGCATTCAGTTTAGCACGTTTCATTCGGATTCAAGACCTTGCGTACATGTAGGCCAAAAGCATTGTATTTATTTCATCTGATCCAAAATCTTTCTTTAGCAGAATGGTGAAATGAAAACAAATTTAAAATAACCATTCTTCCTAGTGAGGTTCAAATCTAAGGCCCTTGCATTCATAAATAGCTGACGCTGACCTACTGCGTTTTATTTTATTTTTTAAACAATATTTTATATTATAGGTTCACCTGGCCGTGATGGATCTCCTGGCTTACAAGGTCCAATAGGACCCAGTGGTGGACGTGGTCCACCAGGTGAGCCTGGTCGACATGGCACACCTGGATCGATAGGACCACCTGGACCTCCTGGTCCACCAGGCGAAGGCTTAGCATACGATGCTGCTGCTATAGCAGCAATGCTTCAACAAGGTTAATATTATCGATTTATTTCTTATTCTTTATTTTAAATCACGATTAAAATTATACTTGACTGTTCTATAGGTTATCCTTTAATGGATCTAGTGTTCAGACATATCCTTCTTCTATCATCACCAGAATTTAGGAGGAGTGGGGGATCTTTTTATTCCGCTAGATTTAAGCAATGAAAATTATTGAAATAAAATCATTAAGTCAAATGTTCATCGAATCCATCGCGACAACAATCTAACGCTGCCTCTCCCATTGCGCCACAATGGTTGAAAAAATATACATTTTAATATTAATTTATTATTGACATATTATATCTTTTTTCATTTGTATAGGTTCTGTCAAAGGCCCGGATCCCTTAGGTGATGATCCGAACATAATGCCTCCACGTTTCTTTAAAGAAGACATGTCGCCCGAAGAAAGAAAAAAAATCGTGATGAAAGCTTACGAACGGCTTAAAGTGTCTTTAGATAAATTCTTACGACCAGATGGTACTAAAGAGGCTCCGGCAAAAACTTGTGGTGATATCAAATATCACCATCCAGAATTTGAAAGTGGTAAGTAAAATAGTATGAGAAATTACTATATTGAAATTGGTAACAAAACTTAAAATTAAAAAATGAGTTTTGAAATCTATATAAAAAAAATATAGTGCCAATTGTTACATAAGATTATTTAAACTTAACTTATAGGTCAAGCTAAGTTACCGTTCTGCTTTATTGTTCCATTGTCTTGCACAGCTTCACGCTGTATTTCGTAAACATAGGGAACCTATTGGTAAGACAGTCGATTTCCCAGTTTACGCCGAATATTTGAAGAATTGCGTGTTAAGCGGCGGAACTCAACGCCGTTTCTTGACTAGAACCTTGTTATGTAACTTGACACTTTTATCAACCACTTCTACAATACATAAGGTTGCTAGAGCTAAAGAGCTTATTGTCACTACTGCATTTCAACACCTTAAAAGTCAACGTATCATTATATTGTATTTTTTTAATATCCTCCATCCATTTGTAGGTCAGTACTGGATAGATCCTAATGGAGGTGACATGAACGACGCGATACTTGTTCACTGTGAAATGTCAACTGGGGCAAGCTGCTTATATCCTAAGCCTGTAATGTCAGAAGATCTGACCCGCTCTGACAAGAGCGAGGGATGGCTCAGCGAGTTGGAAAATGGATTTACGGTAATTTTACTCGATTCCCACGTTTTACCCAGTTTTCGAGACAATGTCTGTTGAGTGGTATAATTATTTAAAAAAAAACAAGTATTTCAGCAATATTTGAAATCGAGAAATCCTAGTTATAAACACAAAAACATACATATTATATAGTATAAACTACATTCATGTTGATCTATCTATCTTATTGATTGAAATTTTAGATCGTTTATGGTGAAGTAAACTCTTATTTTTTCAAATCTGATGGGTGTGTGCTTTACCAGCACTAAAATATTTGTATATTTATGCATATTACTTCCTAAAATTATGTTATTTACATTAACACTACACGTTGTCATTGTACTGGGTTGTTTATACTGTCATATCCGACAAGGTCGCCCACTTCCACTTAGAAAAAATGTAGGTCACGTCAATCGTATTTTATCAAATATATTGAGAGTTTACGTAGGATTTTCTTTCTCAAGTTTCCATTTAGGAAGCTCTATAGGTATTTTTTATAATTGAAATTATTGTATATTGACAAAGAGAACATTTTTGTATCAATCACATTGCATAAAAAAACATTCCAACGTATTTATCTGCTAAAAATGAATCTTACCCGACTTCTTCTTGCTTAACCCTTCAAACGTTTAAAAAGGAGAACTCTTCAGTCCTTTCGCTTTGTCCTTCGCCCTATTTCCGAAATTTTGCATGTTGAATAAACTTAACGCCGCGCTTTATCCTGAACCTCCAAAAAGCAACCAATAACTACCAGGTAAATAAAGGCAAATATATTTTTACATTGCAGATTTCATACAAAGCTGATCACAGCCAGATCACATATTTACAACTTTTATCCATAAAAGCGGTACAAAACGTGACACTCCACTGTAGCAACACAGTAGGGTATTATGATCCTGCCACAAGGAACTATAAGCATGGACTCAAATTGTTGGCTTTCAATGATGCAGAAATACTTCCTAAAGCTAACAACAGGCTTAGATACAAGGCTCTGCTTGATGAGTGTCAGGTAAAAGTGACTTTTATATCTTTTTTTTATTTTCACGATTGTGTTGGAAAAGTTCAATCATGCATCAAATCAATTCGTCTCTTAAATTAGTAAACGTGAAAGATGGTGGGTTTGATTCCTACTTGAGCTAATGAAATATTTAATATTTTAATTTGTTTGCTCTGGTGCCTAGGCAAAAGCGTCGGCGTTGAGTTTCGCCACTCAACACGCTATGCCGCCAGAAACAAGGCAGAAAGTGGGAACTGGAATCTCTTAACACTAGGCTCCCTCTGCTTACTTGCTACATGTGGGATACAGCGTGAAGCTAAAAAATAGTGAATCACAAACTACGATTAATATAATAATATTTTTTTCTTTCGTTGCATTAACATTACATTTAATATTTCTGTTCTTTTTTAGTATAAAAAATTAAACTGGGCTAAAACAATAGTAGAATACGAAACAGACAAACCAAACCGTCTACCCCTCACCGATGTAGCCGTGCGTGACATTGGAAGACCTCAACAGAAATTCAGAATTGAACTCGGTCTTGCTTGTTTTAGTTAAAATATACTCCACAGATCTCCTGGTGGTTAGGGTGCAATCTTTTTAATTCAATATTAATTTAGTTTATCATATAATAATTGTATAAATAAAACGATATTCCTATACTCTTTACAGAGTCGCATTTTTAGTATTAAACAAACAATATGTTTAGCAAGATATTTAGAAAATAAAAAACGTGTTCGTTAATTTTAAGTGATAATTCATATATTTTAATCAAGTTAGTCTAATTTTGTACTTATCCAGTACTTAACATTGTATTTTCTAGTTTATAATTTAAGTCGTCGCAACATTTTAGTATAATTACAAAGATCCTATAAGGCTGTGTTGTACATAATGTAGGTTTAAGTTAGACGTATGAAGGACCTCGCTAAATTTTTTAGGGTAGACATTTGTATAATCGTTTTATTAAGAAATATTTTGTTTTTATAATGTATAAATAAACAATTGGCTATTTTTATTGGATTGTTATATTTTATTTCCTGAGAGCCAAAATCTTAAATAGTTAATCTTAAAATAATCGCTTTTTTATATATTTTTTATATTTTGCTAGGAGATACAATATTCATTAAAATTTACTTGTACATAAATATTTTTTTATTCTTAGATGAATAATCACAAAAATCAAATAACAGAAAAATCGCTTAATCAAGTAACCATAGCGATTAATTACGTGCTTTTTCTTTGTTTAATTTCAATATTTGATTTATACGGAATCAGAATATTTTTATTATTAAATATTATTAAACGTTTTTTTATTTCAATCATAATTTATCTCTGGAACAATTTAATCTATAAACAGAATCGAGTGCAATATTTTTACCAAAAAATATTAATAACATCGACTTGTCTTACAATTGAATCCTATACAAATAAACAACTGTATAGTAAGTTTATAAGATAAAATCTAATTAGTAATTATATAATCAGTCTAAAAGTCAAATCATTTTACGATTCTAGTCTAGACATTAACCTAATGATCGAGATAACACTGGATTCTAAACATAATATGGTCACAGACATTTTAGTTATGTATTTTTTTTTATTAAGTGAACTAAAGTCACAGCATACAAATATTTAATATATTAATTAAGGTCTTTATATTTTTAAAAACATTTTTTATAACAATTTATCTTATTATAGTAAAGTTTACAGATTTCAAGAATTTAATTTAAATTATTTTCGTATCAAATCTATGTTTAAGTTATTCTTGTTCATCACAAGAATTCTTTTTAATACAAGAAATTAAAGGAGGTACTTCACATTTGCATTTGGTACATTTTTCATCCACAGTTATACTATCTCCAACACTAAGTGTGTAGTTGCCAAACGTGCACTGTTCTGGAACGCTTCGCAGGTTCAAGCCACGGATGATTTTGGATGAGTTGGATGCTGTAAAGTTAAAAGCATATATAAAATGAAAAATCAAATTCAAAAGTCGTGTGATCCCGGCCTAGAATAGCTTCATCCTGGTACTGGTGGTGTCGTAAGAGGCGACTAAAGTACGTGTGGTAGAGTCACGTCGCCAGCAATGGCAACACGCATGGGCAGACTCGACCGGATCATTACCACCCCCGGCATTTAAAACCGGCGTGAAGTAGTGGCTTTATGCCACTGCGTTTCGCATCAGGTAATGCCGGGCTCCGGCGCCCAATCCACCTTTAAGGCCGGCAACGCACCTGTAGCTTCTCTAGTGTTGCACGGGGCCGTGGGCGGCGGTAAGCACTTACCATCAGGTGACCCGAACGCTCGTTTGCCTTGGCTTTTCCATAAAAAAAAATCAGCTTCACGCTGTATCCCGCACACAGCAGGGTAGGCAGAGGGAACCTAGTGTTAAGACACTCCGTTCCCCACTTTCCGTCGAGTTCTGGAGGCATTGCGTGTTGAGTGGCGGAACTCAATACGCAATGTACCACCAGGCCCACTTCAATTAAGTTTTTAAATTGTTAAATTCAAAAAGCAGTATTAATAGAATTCTTTTAATATTAAACGATACTTACGACATTCAAAACTAATGGGACAACTTTTCATATTTCCAAAGAAAACCGGCGCACATTTGCCCATTATCTTGTCTTGATAGTGTATTTCTAGGCCGCAAGTGATATTTTTGCACGTGGTTGGATCTTCAAACGAACCGTTCCAGTTTGCCGTACAGATGCATGTCTTGCGGGTATTTGCGGGTTCGATTATTTGACCTTCTTTATAGGTTTGGCCGTCCACTTCACAGGTCTTCAGGCTGGCGATAGCGTCTTTACCTTTGGAAAATATTTTATTTTAAATAATTTATTTTTAATATGGAACACTCTCGTTTAGTTGCCGAAACGACACGAACATTTATGCTTAGTTTTTGTTGCTTTATGTAGAGAATTGATTATTTGTTTTTTCTGTGTTTAATTTCAATATTTTTTTATTTAGTCAGTTAGGGTCACAATATTTTTTTTATTAAATATTATTATACTACTATGTACTTCCCGTGGACTTACAGTTATGAAATTTGACACGAATTGAAAACTTACAATACAAATCAAGCAAGAAATCCGAAAAATGAAAATAGCTAGTTTTTAATAAAAAATAAATAAAATTATATATTTTTAGTTCACTTTATACTAAATGAGTCCGGAAAATTTTAATTTGTCAAAGTTGATTTATCCTGAAATTGTTATGGAATTCGGACACGCAGTTGATCGCTTTTTATGTTAGGTATTTAGTAACCGCCCGAAAAGCGGCTTTAAAACCTTTTTTCACCTATTCTGATAAAATACCGCCTCTTATTTATCTAAATTATATACAATTATAAAAAAATACTTTCTTACCTTACGGAAACATACATTTAAAAATGTTTTTGAATTTTTCATTATCATTTACCGTCTATCAAGACGTTACAGGCAGTATTTATTTCAATAATTATTGCAATATAATTATAATATACAGTTACTTTATAAGATATAAGCAAGAACGAACAATAGGTTATTAATATAGTTCCTGTACAAGATGGCTGTTACGCATATGTCGGGATTCGTCATTTATATGGTTTATTGTTTCAAAATATTTACTCACGACGTCCATCGTGATTCATGTTTATGCTTATAGTGCTCAGTGGGAACGTGTTTAACCGGTTAGTTAGTTGTAAGTTCAAAACTCACGTGTATGAATGATTTTTAATAAAACATACTTATTTGTTTCCTGTACCTTTTCAATACAAAGATATCGTTTGTTTTGTTTTTTCCATAAAAAAAGGTAAATAAAAACTGTAGAAAGTAAATATAACTCTACGACAAAATATTCTTACCACAAACTTTTCCAGTACTACAGCAAGCGTCCAGTTCGAAAGTGTAAATACATTCATTGAGCTCATCGCTATCGAATGACTCTACGCAATCTACGGCGGCGCAATCGAACCTGGGACCGTCGGCTACATTGCACGAGCACGCTTGGGTGCAGGGATCATCGATCAGACTTTGTGGTAGCATTGTACGATCTTCATAGGGAAGTCCTCTGGAAAATAAAGAAATATAGAAAATATAGACTAAAATAGCTATTTTACTCTATATTTTTACCTATTTTTTACAATAAATGCACTTTATTGCATAATTTTATTAATTATTTTGTTTGAAAAAAAAAACCTTTTCATTTTTGGCAAAATCTCTTTTATTATCATCGCGACTTCAAATGAAAGCACAGTTTTAAGTAGTCTATAAACCTAATACATTATTAGGTTATTATTAGGTTTTTATAGACTACTTAAAACTGTGCTTTCATTTGAAGTCGCGATGATAAAAATACTGTATATTATATATAGCTAAACTCGAACAACTATAGATATTATATTTTATTATATTAGAAGGGTCAACATCAAGGCGGGTGAGTATATCTAGTTTTATTATTATGATATCGAATGAACTATACCTATGACATTGTATACGTTTGATATTAAATCCAATTAAAATGTAAAATGTACCTTATAAGTGTAATGTTATGTTTAATTCATAAAATCTATAGAATATAAATAAAGAATAGAAACTTTTTTTTTACTTTCCGCTCTCGCTTGTATGAAACTTCTTTCCATCCGTTATTAATTTGGTTGCGTTTCACTTTGCCCTTTTCGGTGATTTCAACACCATGTTAGTTTAGAAAACTATTAAACGTATTACGACGAACTTAGTGGTCAGAGCGCCTAGTCGGTTTTCAGGAGGCGCGGGTTCGAGTCCCGCTACGTTCAAATTTTGATACGTTTTCTAAATAAATATTTTTCTATCTTAGGTGTGGAATAACACTTTAAAAGTATTAAAAAACCATTTTAGTTAGTTTAGTCATCTCATCATCTCTATGAATTATTTAATCAATGAAATACATATGAATTCATAAGAAACTGCCTCTAAAAATGGTAAAAAGTATATAAACCCACTATTTAGTTAGTGTGCGCAGGCGCAGAAGGTTGCGGTATTTCCAAACGAGCGGTCATGAGGTCAGTTGGAGGCTTTTGTTTGACAGATGATAAATAAGTGCAAAAACATGTCCACTTCTTAAGATTTAAGGTCAAGTTTAACAAGGCTTCTTATTCTATATTATTGTATTTTTATCGAAAGTTTTTGTTTCAGATTTTCAATTGATTTTCAAATAAGTGAGATGGTAGCCGTAAATAGCTGCATGTTTTATGAAGCGTAAATGTAAAGAATTCTATTTGTGAGAATAACAACAATTACTTGTACCGACTCCGAATGAAATAAAGACAAATTTAAATAGATTTAGTTACTAAGAGCAACTGTTTAACTTTTAATAAATATAAAATAGTAATATGAAAAAGAAGAATGCCCGTCGTGGTGCAAGACCCTACACACCCTTTGAATGTAAGCGCGACAGGTTGTGGGTTCGATTCCACTATTTAATATTTTCATTTTATTGCTCTGGTGTCGAGGCAAAACGTAATGTTAGATTAGTAGGCCACTTTTCTCGCAATGCCTCCAGAAATCGGCAGAAAATGGAAAACATACACTATTCAAGTGACGTCACTATGAGCCTCAAACACTCAATTATTACTATTATAAAGCAACTTACCTATAGAAACACTTTTCTGGGTTTGGGTGGAGATCTGGACACTGGAAGGCGTCAGGACAATTTGTGCTGTTGTCAACTTTGGGGAGTGCCGTACATCCTAGCTCCATGTAGAAACTGTACATGTTACATTCTCCAGCAATGTCCGCCCAACACGTTCTTAATACTGTTAGTTATAATAATATTAGATTGAAAATATATTAATATATTATAGTAAGATAATAATCGTCAATGGTAATAATATAAAATATTTAAAATGAATGTAAAATTTTTCAAGTTAAATAACACTGAAGGATTTTCTTATTTACTTCAGTGCATAAGCGTAAAAAATACACATTTGTATATGTAAAACTCTGTTTACATCATTACTTATATTCTACTTTTCAAAATAGGAACTTATATTGGTATAAAAAAACTTGTTTTTGTAAATATTTTTTTTACTTTAGATCAACCAGCACGCTACAATGAAGTCTATATTGTTTTCTTTTGTAATCTTTAAAAATGCGGGCTGAGGGGCACCGTGCGATTATAAATGTAATGGTTCTTGGTTCGATCGTCATTTAAGGGAATGATTTTATATCAATAATTTCCATTTCTGAAGCATATTTATTCTTGTAAAATGCGGTATTAAGTTCCACCATTAAACACTTCCTCGACAATTACGTGGAGAATGGAGAGTTAAACTGACATCTATTTACTTTCGACTGATAACGAGTAAAGCTCGTTATTAACCTATTGATAAAATTACGAAACAAAATTTTAAATTACTCTTACTGCAATATTTAACTAGTGTGCAAAATTTTAATTTATAAATAACATATTTAAATTGCATCGTTAATCGATATTGGTCGAACAAATTATAAATTTTGCTTGAAACGTGAAGAAATATAAGGTTGTGGTGTTCAATATCCCTGACCTAATGAGTTATGAATGTATTTTTTTACTATTTTATGCCTATGATAGATTATTGTCGATTATTTTTATTTGTGAATTTAATATGTATATTTTAATAATATGTAATATTTTTAAAACCAGCGATTCGCCCGCGACTTTTCAAAAAGTTTCAACCAATTCAATAATAGTTGTTTTATATTTTTTTTCGAATGAAATACTTTCAATTAATATAACTTTTTTTATTTATGAACCGATTGAAATAAAACAAATACTGAATGCGACACTGATACGAAAATATAAGTAGTGAAAATTACATTAAAATCGGTCAAGTTGTTTCAGAGATTAGCGTGCAACCAACAGGCAAATATACAAAAAAAATAAAAACTCATTTCTTTTATATTGATAATTGCCCCCTGTAGTAGTGTTTTAAGTCTTCTATGCACATATAATATACATATTGTGTTACAGTTAAAAGGTAAAAGCGGTGGTTGTAGGAAGTTCGAGCCTCGATCTCCATTTGGGGCAAAAATTATATCTGAATTCATTTCAATGTTTAAAAGTTTTTGATTGGCAAGACAAATCGCGGTTGATGAGTTTCGCCACTCAACATGAAATGCCTGGAATTCATATAAAAAACGAAGAACGGAGAGTCTGAACACTAATTCTCTCTCTCTCCGAGTAAGAATCACAACTATCACCGAAACAATCAGGCAGATACTTCCTTATTACATTAATTTATTAATATTAAGAAAAAACAAAATTATTATTTACAATAAATTATAATTTCCAATCAAATACTACATTCTTGTCTACAAGAACACACGTTACGTAGTTAATTTTTAGAACACACAACAACATAACGTAATATGATTCCATCCGAATTGGTGATATTTTGTGAAGAGTAGCGAAACTCAACACCATACTTTGGCTTGTCAGATGCAGATATAGCAAAAAATGTTTTTATCGAACCCACAAATACCGCATTTATAATCCCTATTCCAAAGCACTTACTGAAAAAAATTAATATATTGTTTTTATTTTCAAAATTTATTTATTATTTCCTTATATTTATTTGTAGTCTTTTTATAACATATTTTCAAAATAGTAAAAGTAATAGGAATAAATTATGGGCTTATGTCCATAATTATTTTTAAGATAGACTATTCCTGCATCTTTTTATCTAGTCTAGCCTCTATAATTTTTTTAAACTGTATCCAGCATGTAGCAGGGTAGGCAGAAGAAGCATAGTTTTAAGTCACTCCGCTCTCCATTTTCCGCCGAATTCTAGAAGCATTACGTGTGGAGTGGCGGACCCCACGCTTTGCCTCAACACCGGAGTGAAGAGAAGACAATATTAAATATGTTTAGCCTCTTAGTTATAATAATATGTTTTTAAGAATAAAAGTCCATAAATAATTTAATTCATAATTTAAAATATAATTATGAATTATAAGAGACATTATGTGCTTATTATCATTTACTAGAAATATAGAAACGATAAATTTCATTTTATGGGAACTGTAATCTATAAAATAGTTACACTAATAAAATGCACTTAAAATACTTATTACTGGATTTTATCTAAAACGTAATCATAAAACAATACTTCAAAAGATATTGTTCACAACATAAATATCTGCGAAACATTTTCTTCTAAACATAAATATTTTAAATATTTAAAAAACAATTGCTCATCTAAATACATTTCTAGATAGTAATGTTAAACTTTACTTACAAAATATAGTAAAACAAATCGTCGTTCTCATGATATTCTTCATATTTTCACTATAAATAATTTTAAAAGTTAACTTAACTGTAAGTGCGTGTTATCAGGTTAGTAAGCCACTTTGCAATAGAGTTGGAGACTGAATACAATTGACATACGAGTAAAGTTTTTATGTTAAATATAATATATGCGCCTGGAGTACTTTAGGTGTTTTAACTATTAAATGTGATTTGCCTTTAAAATACTTACAGGTCACTTTATATATTACCTACTATTATATTATAGACCGGCTTCGCTCGCTTAAACTTATTACTTATTTTATCTAATCTAGCTTCACGCTGTATCGCGGGGTAGTCAGAGAAGGAGCGGAAACCACTAAGGTCTCTGCATACTTCTTTCGCTTAGTCCATCGTCATCAACCTCTTCATACATACCCTCCAGGGGGTTCTCACGCTCTTTACGTGACCTTCCTCCAGTATCTTTGATACTATTTTTTCGAAGGGCTTACCGCTCACTTTTCCATCATAAATCTTTTTTACCATCCTTTAATCACTCAGTCATTCTTTAATCATCTCATTTTGCCCCCCTTTTAAGACTATTATTCTTTATAAGTGCTATTGACAGAGAAACACGCAGGTATGGATAACAAAGTTATCTTATAATGGTTCCTTGTTTCCTTAACCTTTTAAGGAAACAAACAAGGAACCATTAGCCCTAAAAACAATACCATAATCCAGAGAGTCGATATGTATTTTTTGATGACGTATTAAATATTTTTTGTCTCACCTGTTTCATAACTTTCACACAGACAAAAATTTACAAAATTAACAAAATAAATTATATTAGACACATTATTTTATAACTTGTACTGTGTTATAGTTGTTTCGAGCAATAAAGGTATTTAAAAAAATACATTACTACGTTACCATTTCATCTATTTGTCTTTTGTTAAATCTAAGGATCTACAGGAGATGGGCAAAATAAAAATCACTCGAACAAATAAATGCAAAATATATTTCAATACTATTATAAGCCTCATTCTAACTTAATTCAATGGTTTTTTTTAAAAACTAACCACTATATGGAAAATTGTTCGTAGTTTCAAACAGCATTATTCAAATTATATATCTTTTATAGAGAAAGAATAAAACTAAATAAATAACTTCAAAGTAAATTCTTACAAATTATATATATTTATAAGTAATAATAACTCTAATGAATGTTCATTAGTTATGGTTATTTCCTAAGTAATCCCTGATATGTTCTTCCAAATATACGTATTACATAAGTACAAGGCACTCGTATTCTGCCGAAGATCTCTCTTCACCGTCGAATGGATAGTAGCAAGTGGCGTGACTTGGGTGGATCTGAAAATAAAGTTCATTGTATATTTCTTATTTTAAAATACAACTAAACTAAGTACTTTAATGACAAAGTGTTTTTTTGGATATTTTTTTATCCACTTCCCATATTAATTATAGCAGGATAGGTATAATTTAGTTATTACGGTCACATTTTACATTCTTTATGATTTTTTGCCCATAAGGTAGAAAATGGACAAATACTGGACACATCCACTAGTATAAGTAAATATGGACAAACATAAAATAACTCTACCAAAGAAAATATATGAGTACAGTATGAATTACATTCATAAATTATATTTAAGTTAATTTAACGAAAATTCATTATAGATTGTCTGTATTTTTTTAGCCTGTAGACCCCAATAAACAACATAAAACAATTTAATTCACCTTTCCAGGAGTGACACATCCATCGTGTGTGACTCTACCGAAGTACAATTTCTCTCCGTCAGCAGTGACGCCGGCCTCGACCGCGCCGGGCGGGACCTCGCCGTTCGTGGAGAACTGCCATGAGAACATGGCGGGTACTAGCACCTGGAAAACAGAAAAAAATATATATGATTACTTATAAAATAAGCGCCATTGTAAGGTTGATATAATTTTTTATTTCATATCTTTAGAAATTATTCAGTTATTTAGGTATACAAGGTTTGAAATTAAAATATCGTACAGACATTTCAATACGTTGAATATAAATTCCTTCTTGCCTGCTCTTACTTCTTCTTTTCTACCTTTTTATTTTATCTTTCAAATAAAAAATGCGTCGTTTAAGTGCGCTCATTGTTAATAGATTATTGAAGAATATCGTAATCAATTAAATTTACTGTTTGTAGCATTGCTCTAACCTTGACTTAAAAATAATATCAAAGTAATCACTAACCAACATCTGTAACGTTTTGTCATCCTACAAACAATTAGTAAATATTCCATGTTTTTTTAACGTCACGTTAGTCCCGTAAACAGCAGGGCAGGCTCTGAGGGAACCTAGAGTTAAGACACTTCATGACCTCAATAAATAAATCCTAACTCCCTATTTAATGTAAATTACCTCAAATTGATCCTTAAGTATTTCTTCACCACCATATGCGATGTAGCATGCATTCTTGGATGGGATCACTTTAGCTGGGAGGATATCTCCTTCGTGATGTGCTCTGCCCGCGTAGATCTCTTCGCCATCAGCGTCAGAGCCTACACGCAGAGCGCCCATGGGAATACTCCTCTGGCTCAAGCAAGCGGGAACCCAACGGTATGTACCTGGATAGTTTTGTTACTATTTAGTATTATCGTAAAATTAGCTTTGAAAAAATTATGTTTAACGAAAAGTTAGAATTGTATGATGGGTTTTGTGTGGAAGAATTGGAAGATGTAATGTTATGTTTTCTTATATTCGTAGATTATCCTACTCAATAACACGTTTTGTCTTACCGGACTGGGTTAATATTTTTAAATATCGATACTTTTCTTAATCTTAGCCACTATTATCTGTTTAAATTAAATTAAATCAGCTTTATGCTGTATCCTGCACACCGGAGGGTAGGCAGAGGGAACAAAGTACATAAAACACCACGTTCCCCACTTTCGGTCGAATTTTTCGAGGCACTGTGTGTTGAGTGGCAGAACTCAACGCCGGGCTTATTGCCATGATGCCAGAGCGAAGAAATTAAAATATTAAGAAATAATAATTGATTCCCTCGAGTGGCGATCGAACCCACAACAGTCGCGTTTCGGTACCCTTATACCCCTGGGCCACGACGGCCGATGGTCGGTTAACATACATAAAAAATAACGAATTTTCAAAAACAATGAAATGAAGTCATTTTTAGTTATGTTCTTTTCTATCGTTATCATTAATATTTATTGATATTGTAGAATTTATCAATTTTTATCAAAAAAGTTGTTATTTTTCATTTTTATCACTAAATATATGTGTGGGTGACTCGTTGAAAAAATATGTTATGAACGTTTAATAGCAACTATACTAAATTAAAACAACACAGAAAGCAATGGCCAAAACTCTATATGGCTTATTACATACAAGCCTGGAAACATAATGAATTATTATTATTACTTAGGTAAAATAAAATTATTATTAATTTTATAAAAGATAAGGAAAGGAAAGGAATTCAGGAACCATAGAGAGGATTGGCCCAACTTCGGCAGACGATACCCCAAGAATTTGAAGAGATAACACCTTGCTTTACTTTAAATAGATGAATACTTGATACTTCGAAATTAGTATGTTATTAATCATTTTAAAGACAACGTATTGATAAGCGTCGCTAGCTGATAGTATACTTGGTAAATATTGATAAAAGCGATTAAAATAATAAATAAAATGTATATAGAGAAATGAAATCATGAGTAAAAGCAAATTGCTTGGAAGGTTTATGACAGTTAGTCATTACATGAACTATTATATATTTCAGGAGTCATCTCTTCATATCATAATAAAGTGCAACGATTTCGTAATCTTTCTCATTATCATTTAATAAATAATAGTATATAGACAAGTGACGTGTCACTTAGTAATATATTTGTACTAAAGACAAGATTACGTGATCGTTTCCAATGTCCCGGTTTGACTTACTCCAAGGCAACTCGACAGTTTCTCCGGGTAATTCGGGCACTGCCTCTTCTGGTTCAGAGTCGACTACTTGGACGGAATCAGGAGGAGGGCCAGGGTGAGGGTGACCGTGGGGAGGGTAGAAGTAAGCGGGGTGGACTGGGTAGAATACTACTCCGGGGCCGTAGGGATATATGTGGGGAGGATGGCCAGACCCGGGCGGGCCGGGAGGATACCCGTGCGGTGGAGGCATGCCACCGTAACCGTAATATCTGTCTGCATAATACAAATTAAGATGTTATATTTACAATTTATAGAAATATTTTTAATTCTTATTAAATTTTGCTTTATGGTATAATATTGCTTTATGGTCGTTGCTTGTTAATTAACAATTTTTTTTTACATTTTATATATGAAAAATAGTTAAATGAAGTGTCAACGGTTACGTATGAGTTAGATTTACAAGTTAACTTCAATATCAGAAATTTTGTTTAAATAAGATTGTACAATTGATTACGTTCGATGAGTTATCATAAGACTTGTTTATCAAAGTTCATATTTATAGATATCTGTTAATGCCATTAAAGTATCAGTTTTATCAGTTTGTAACCACTTGTCGAATGTTCAATCAGAACCAAGGAAAATAATATACTTGCTGTTATTTACAGAATAAAAAATAATCTAAAATCTAGAATCAAAGAAAAAAATGTATCAGTTCAGAAAAAAAATGTGTCTTGATACAGAAATAAATAAAAATTTTGTAATTTTTTATCTTTCAATATTTGAAATCAGTATACATTTTTTAAATAAGTATTTATTATTGGTATACACATTATATGTCTAGAGACAGCGAAACTACTCGTAATTTTATCAGCTGTGAATAATCATCCCTAGCCGTTTGGATGCGCATGCGCAATTTTTGGCTGGCATTTTTTTTTTATTTCTTAAGTATGTGACCCAAGTGTTGATACTATATATCTAACAGTTCTTCGTCAGCTTCACGCTGTATCCCGCATACTGCAGGGTAGGCAGAGGGAACGTAGTGAAAGACACTCCGTTCCCCACTTTCTGCCGAATTCCGGAGGTGTTGCGTGTTAAGTGGCAGAACTCAACGCCGCGCTTTACCTCGACACCAGAGCGAAGAAATGGAAATATAAATTTAAGTAAATATTTCATCTCCTCGAGTGGGGATCGAACCCACAACCAGTCGGTTTACAGTCACACTTTGTGCCACTGCGCCACGACCGGCCTCTTCGTAAATTCGACAGTTCTTCGTAAATTTTAAATATTATTTATTTTGATAAAAAAAAAATTAAAAATTAAATTATTTATAAATTTTTACCACAAGTTTCTAATTACTAATTCGATTGCAATTTTAATTAAAGATCAATTATATGTAATGGCGATAAACAAATGAGCTGGCAAGGTAAAATTTTTCGTTAATGATAAAAGAAATTTAGGATAACTTTTTTTTTGCATCAAAATTTATAATTCACTAACGAGTCAAACGGGGATTTGAATGCTTCATTTTTTGTTATAGTAATATAACATTAGAAAAAAATATACAAGAAATTTTATATAAATTGTAACGTGTGTGTTATACTGATGTATGAGATACGAGTACATTACTAAAAAGTTTCATATAAATCCGTTCAGTAGTTTTTGCGTAAAAGTAAAACAAACATTCATCCTCTCAAATTTTCACATTTATATGTTAGTAAGATTTATATTAAAATTTAATTAAATTTTGAAACAATATTAGAATAATTATTCTAATTATCAATGTGAAGGTTAAATTAACTAGTAATTTCTATGTATAATTTCTCAAGGGAGTGCCTCTACTAATGCAAGTGGATAACAGTTTATTTACCATCTGTATAGAGACTGATGTAGAGCAAATCAACATAACAATTGATGACGTAGAGACGTATATTTCAAGTATTCTCTAGAAAATCAATCTTCTGGTAAACGTTGTATTGTTAGATGGTATATGAAAAAGATATTCTAATATATGCAGGAATATGTAACAATTATAAGCCTTAAAGTAAATTTTTTTTCATCAATCTGTAATCATTGTCTAATTTTACAACATTCTTTAAGATTTTTGAATATAACGACTTAAAGGAAATGACAGTATAAAAATGATAATGCTAAACTTTTAATTAATTTTCATTATTTGTTAAGTTAACAAAACAATTTTATTATAGAGATATGTGGCCATTGCTTCTAAAATGAAAAATGGGTGAAATTGTTATCTTATCAGTTATCTTATCACTCACCTGCCATGTCGCGTCCGTGTCTCACAAACTACTAATGTAATATAAACGCCACGTACCTTTAAATACTGCAAACGACTCATTAACAGATAACACATATTAAATAATAATAATTGTACTAAAATTTGTTCAATTTATTTTAAATAAAAATTTAGGTACGTAGGTCTTAGAAATAATATGAAAAGCATAATTGTTTTGCTATTACATTGCCAAACTGTCGTTTAAAATTTTGAATAAAGATCTTAAACTGAGACTAGGACATGGAATAGGGAGGGCGGAGTGATTCGTGCCCACCCCAGTATAGTCTTGAGTCCACCCCAGCCCCCAGCTAATCAAAAAAATAGAATAAAATGTAAGCACCAATACATTGTAGCTACACATACATTTTAAGATATATAAGTTAGTAAATAAGTATTTTGGGATAGAACCAGCATTGCCAGACGCCTCGATTTCGACGGGACGTCCCGATTATTAAATGTCCCGATCGGAACAAGCATTGTCCACGTTTTCACGGATTATTCCGCGTACTGTGATAAATCCTTGTTTATTACTTTAAAATTTTAATTAGTTATTCATAATTTCAAAGAAATACAAATAACTATATATAAATAAAACGTAAATAACGTATAATTGCACTGAATACTTAACTGTCTCACATATTATAATCGTAAACCAAAACGATATCCTTTATTCATAGTGACATTTTATATTGACATGACATCTATCACCATAGGGAATGCAATTTAAAACTTAAAAAATGCATAAATAATAAATTAACTCATTATTTTATTTTTTTGTTTTGCTATTGGCAAAAGAATCTCGCGTTTTTACTTAATGTGTTTAAAAAATCCCACTTTTCACCGAGAGAAAATCTGGCAACGCTGGATAGAACCCACAACCATCGTATTCCTAGTGAGATGGTTTGAACTCTACATGGAAGAATACATTATTTTTTTACTTCGATTCCGACAGTATTCAAACGGAGGTTACGATCAAAGGTGGTCGGATGGCTGCCTGTCTTTCTACAGGTCTAAAAGTCAATAGAATACCACTCAACACGCGCTGAATTCAGCGGAAAGTGGGAAACGTAGTGTCTTTTACCATTAGGTTACCCTTCTGTGTGTAAAATATAGCGTGAAGCCGATTTAATTTTATTTTTTATTTAGGCACACGTTCTTATAAAGTTTCAACTTTGTAACTGTTATTTAGAGAAAACCAGTGTGAAAAACATAGTTAACAGCGTTCACATTAACTTTAAATTTCGTAAATGTATGTAAAGCTAAAAAAAATTATTTTTAATTATTTATATTATTTTAAAATTATTTTTAATTAAAAAAATCTAACATTTACAACGTCTGAAGGATGAAGTGAAAAACACGATTACAACTTGGCCACTTCCCAAAGTTCCAAAATAATAAAAAATACTACGGACACGTGTGATTTTTAAGAGAGAGTACTAAATTGAACAAATTCTACATACGTTGCTAAATATTTCTTAACATGGTGGTGGAATTACACTTAAAAAAGTTTAAATAATATATTTAAAAACATTTGGCCCAAGTAAAATCAAATTATAAATATTTAAAAAAGTATATTTATTTCCCACATAGTTTCATATTTTCAATAAGGAGTTGGGCAATATTCTGGAATTCTGGTAATCCATACTCTTTGCTGTTCCTCCTGTAGTGATCGACGGAGCCGTAAGTAGACACTAAACTTTTTAAAATATCTTTTATTATGTTTTTAAATATTTTAGGCTTCGGTCTGCTATCCTTCTCCGCATTTTTTATCATTGTGATTGCCTATGAAGAAGAGATATTATTATTTATATAACTAAAAAGCTAGTCGTGGCGCAGGGGCACTAGCGTGTGACTGCAAAAGCGACTGGTTGTGGGTTCAATTGCCACTCGAGGAAATTTAACATTTTTATTTCTTTAAGAGATTACCGTGTAAGAGATCGCTCTTAGTGATAAGGTCACCATTGCATATTGATTGTTCTTGTATGTGTTAATCAAATGTACATATAAAGGTGTTATTATTATTCTTTCTTTCATTTCTCGCTCTAGTAACGAGGCAAAGCAGGGCGTTGAGTTCCGCCGCTAGCCACGCAAAGAATTCGGTGGAAAGTGGGGAACGGAAACGTTTTGATGGGAACGGAGTGTCAAAACACTATGTTGCCTCTGATTAACTTGCTGTGAGCAAGATACAGCGTGCAGCTAATAAAAAAATATATTAGAATATCACGTGGACTATTTATATTAAAATTCAGCACTTTTGTGACATGGCGCGGTGGAGCTAGTTTATCCGTAAACAATTTATTTATTTTAATTATTTGGTATTATATAGTAGTAAATTAAATCAAATCACGCTGTGTCCCGCACATAGCAGGGTAGGCAGAGGGAACCTAGAGTGAAGACACTCTGTTACCCACTTCCGCTGAATTTTGGATGCATTGCGTGTTGAGTGGTGGAACTCAACTCACTTCGACACCAGAGCAAAAGAATGGAAATATAAATTAAAATAAATATTTCATTTCCTCGAGAGGGGATCGAACCCACAACGAGTCGCGTTTACAGTCACACACTTGTGCCCCTGCGCCACGACTGGCCTCAGTCATACCATGTCATATTTTTTTAAATAATGAATAGTTGTAATCTGCAAGTCAAATCGTACTAAACTGTCAGTACGATTAGTCATAAAATTTAGTTTATCTAATCAATATTGTCATACAATATTTTGTACAAATAAACAAAATTTCGAGAATTTCAGTATTTATAAGTAGTAAGTAATTATCATTATTTATTATACCTTCATTTTCCAAGTATCTATTAATTCACCTAAGGAAGTTCCTTTTAAATTTTGTCCCACATCTAGCAAGGCTCTCTTTAATATTAGTAAATGGTGACGGCGACAAATTTCTCCTGTAATACAATATATCTAATATATTATATATAGTAGATACGATTTAACCAAAAATAATATAGTTTATAATAGTCAACGAATCCTAAAGTAGCCTGAGATTTCATCTTAGAATTTTTCTTACTTTTGATTATTTTTGAGGCCAGTCGGGGCGCAGGAGCACAAGCTGTGACTGTAAAAGCAACTGGTTGTGGGTTCGATGACATTCGAGGAAGTGAAATATTTATTCTATATACATGTATATTTTCATTTCTTCACTCTGGTGTCGAGGCAAAGCATGGCGTTGAGTTTCGCCACTCAACACACAATGCCTCCAGAAGTCGGCGGAAAGTGGGGAACGGAGTTTCTTAATACTAGGTTCCCTCTGTCTGCCTTGCGGGATACAGCGTATAGCAGATTTTTGAAAATTGTTATTTGTTCAATAAATAAAATAAAAAATTTAAATTGGACATTTAAAAAGAAAGAAACACTACAAATTTCATCAATTTGAACAAATAAAATGTCGTACCTTTCTTGCAACCTTGTTCGTCGTATCCATTTGGACAGTCAATTTTTCCATTGCAAATTTTATTAAGTGATACTCTTTCCCTTGCATCTTTACATTGATATGCAGTTAACTTTGGTTCTGCTGCGCATGCTTTATAACACACCTTTGAACAAAAAGGCACAGAACAGGTGCCGTTTCTACAAAAGCAACTATCGTTAATCTCTCTGTCATTGCCTGTACTAGATCTTTTTAATGCGAGCCCCAAATTTTGATTTACAGCTGCCAAGAATAAGTAGGCTTCTTCAATTTCGCCAGAGCCGGATGACTGTTCCAAAATATCTGTGTATATAATGTTTAACAGGGAAAAGCATTGGTCTCTAAGTTTCGTTATTATTATTTTATCAGGATCCGTTTCAGTGGTGAACTTTTGTAGCTCTGTCACCAAATTGTGCAGATACATCAACTTTTTTCTAGTCGAAGGACGTTCTTTGGAAGCTTTCAAATTCAACATTTTGAGTATATTGCTGTATATTCCGTGAGCATCAAATTTCGCATAACCTAAAGCTGTGTTTAGAAATGATCGATAAATTATCAGAAGTACACAAATTAAGGGAAAGTAGCAATTATTTGTATTTTTGAACCTACCAGTATCGCAACCATTTTCATCACTTTCATCTATACAGTCTGGTCTGCCGTCACATAGGGAACTCAATGATATTACACCAGAGCCGTTTGTAGATTCGCATTTCCAATTGGCCAGGCCGTGCTGGTGTCTACAGATACGCTTGCAAGTGTCTGTACAATTCGGACAATGCTCCCTATTGCAAATGCATTTAGGTGGCCAAGTTATTTTTTCTACCGTTTCACCAAGACCCTATTTGAAGATCGTTCGAGCTTCTTCGTGCAGGAACAGGGATATCATCATTTTTTTTAGAACAAAGTGTACTATGTAATGCTAGCGCAA
Organism: Heliconius sara; assembly: GCA_917862395.2. Lineage (NCBI taxonomy): Eukaryota > Metazoa > Arthropoda > Insecta > Lepidoptera > Nymphalidae > Heliconius > Heliconius sara. Next base: position 2,739,689 of record OU860782.2, read on the forward strand.
GGGAACTAACAATTAAAGCGATTTCATTTGCTTTTCGATTGATAATTACCTCGCTATCAGTTTCTTTTTCTTCAGCTAACTTATTCATGTGTGAAGAAAAATTTAAATATTGCTCTTTAAAATCTAGCTGAGTTTGTAGAACGTCTCTAATAACATGAGTTTGTTGTGTTAGTTCATTTACGTTAAAACAATTATGTTCATTCAAGTTATCTATTTTATTTATGATTTTTATTGAGAACTCCATTCTTTCCATAACTGCAAAATGTCTTAAAATAAAGTTATTTATTTTCGTGATTTTTACACATTTTAAATAAAACTCTTTCAACGGATTAATCGCGTATGTTACTTAAAAGCACGTTTACGTAACGTACGCAATTTACGATCACAACGTTGCCTCTACGGAGTATTTCGAAGTATTCAAATTGGTTGATTTTCAAACGTGTAAAATAATAAATATATTTTTATGGTCAAAAAGTTTCATTTTAAGAGTTAACACATATTATATTTTCTTTATCCCCTATTATTTGATTAAAAAAATGCGTTGCATTTTCTAACAATAAGTAAAAAATCAAATCTTACCTTGTGAACCACAATATTTTTCATCAGATCCAAGAGGGCAGTCAGTGCTACCATCACACAACTTGTCTAAGGAAACGAAATCATCGTTATAAATACATTTTAAGCTGTTCATATCTTCTATTTCAGAGCAAACTTGATAAACATTATTGCATATATGAGCTACTGTAAAACTTTTAAGTGTGTGTTTGGTTGCAAAATCTTTCCTTCGAATTTTGTTATCATTTGCAAAATAATTACCAATTTCTTGTTTACCATTACTTTCTGTTATAACTATTCGTCTTTCATCTGGTTGTTGTACTTCAGGGGCTATATTTGATTTTTCATTTATTGAATCTAAAAATCGACGTTTGATATTGCCTAAAAATTTCTGCTTACTTTCCACCGTTTTTATATTATCTAACTCAGTATTGATGAGATTTTCTATCGTATTTGATAAATTATTTACAGTCCGTATCCTTTCTGCAGAGTCGTTACTGTCTACTGTAGGTTTGTCGTTTTGTTTCTTTGTTTTATTATTTATCTCTTGCTTTGTGAAATTTAAAATCTTTTCTTTGATTCCTTCCATAATCATTTGTACATGTTTTTTACCTTTTTCGCCTAAATTCTCAGCTGCGTTAAATAATTTATTTTCTACAGACCTTATCACAAATTCTCTATTATTTGGAGAAGAATGAGACAGAATGTCTTTCGCAATTTTGTTTACTTTACTTGTTATATTGTAATTATTTTGAGATAATGCTGACATGTTAGAGTCTCTATATTCAGATTGTCCTAAAATTTTGAAAAATCTACCTAAATATTTAAGATAATAAAATATATGTATTTGCAAAATTAATCTTACCATTCGTCTGAAAAATCATAAATATTACTAAAATTGTGGAAATCAGGCACAACATTACTGAGCACAGAAATTAATTAAAGTTTAAAAGCAGTTAATATTCATAGTTATAGCATTAATTACCGATAAGTAATGGTTATAAACGTGTGATAATGTACAACAAATTATTTTTCTAATACAACGAGAAAGTAATAAAGAAACTTGCGCAGGCTGGCGCTTGGTGGTTCTGGGTTTTAATTTGGCACTATATAGCTATCACTTAGTTCCTGCGGCATTGATTAAAGAAACGTTTTGCTAAGTAATTATTATGGAAAATAGGTAGTGTGAACTGAATAATAAGTCCATTTTATACGTATATTTATCATTCGCGCGCTCTCTTCTCATTAAAAACAAGATATTCTTAAATAAGTTGCAGTCATAGAACTATTAACAATAACAAAAATAAAATATAAATTTATAATAAATAAAAGATTTCTTAAATTTATACTCAGTTTATTATATAAAAAAATATATATCGTATTTTTAATTTAAGTAGCGTTTGTCAATTAATTATTTACAATTTCTCAACGTCTGATGTATTTACAAATGACAAATAAAAATGTCAGAACTCAAAATTTAATTTGTCAAAGAAAGATTGACATATTTATTTATAAATCTTCTTGAATTTAGGAAATTAAACAAAGATTTGTACGTATATAGTACTAAACTATTCATAAAATAATTTATATTGGCAAAATGTTAACTGCGTCTATTACTAAACTAACCCAGGTATGTTATATTACAACCACAATATAACCTCACTTTTTTTATTAGGATATTATTTAATGATACTTTAATGTATATAACTGTTTAATACATTTTGCGGTCCACTGAGTCCAGTCATTTGAGACCAATCGCGGTGCTAGGGTATAAGTATGGGACTGTAAACGCGACTGGTTGTGAATTCGATCCCCACTCGACGAAATGAAATATTTAAATTTATATTTTTATTTCTTCACTCTGGGTGTCGAGGCAAAGCGCTGCGTTAAGTTCCGTCACTTAACACACACGTATCCTAACACTAGATTCCCTCTATCTACCCAGCTGTGTGTGGGACAGCGTTAAGTTGAATTTTTATAATTTTTACAGTCCACTAATATTTTATCGCAATGGGCGCCCATATTAGCATCTCAGTTTCACACATCGGCCGCACTAAACAGAGTGGTTTCGGGAAAATATCGAATCACGAAAAAGAGAGACAAGCCCCTTACTTATGAAATGGCGAATCCACCTCATTACATCGCTCATCGAAAGTCTTGGAACTCTTGGAATACATGTAAGTAATAAATGATTTGCATACAGAAAAAGTATTTTGCCGTGTGATCCCTGGCTAGAATAGGATCATCCTGGTACTAGTGGTGTCGTAAGAGGCGACTAAAGTACGTGTGGTAGAGTCACGTCGCCAGCGATGGCAACACGCATGGGCAGACTCGACCGGATCCTTACCACCCCCGGCATCTAAAACCGGCGTGAAGTAGTGGCTTTATGCCACTGCGTTTTGCATCAAGTAATCCGGCGCCCAACCCACCTTAAAGGCCGGCAACGCACCTTGTAGCTCCTCTGGTGTTGCATGGGGCCGTGGGCGGCGGTAGTCACTTACCATCAGGTGACCCGAACGCTTTCCGCTTTTCCATAAAAAAAAATTCCCTTTTTTAGGCGTTTTTGGTTCATCTACGAATTTTAGATGGGCTTACCAGCCAGCTCTGGGTCAATTTTTATTTAAATTTATTTTATAAAGTATATTGTATAAATATAATAAATATTTTCTCTGGTACTGACCTATAAAATGAAGCGATTTTGACTGTCAATGTGATAGGTTTCAAACCCCACTCTGGGGAATAAATTATTTTCATTTCTCATTCTGTTAATATGCGTGCCTCATTGAGTTTTGCTCAACATAAACTATCTCAAATGAAATGCCCGATCACAAGTTTGTCTCTGCCTACTCTCATATAGTCAGATTTAGAAAAAAATATTAAACCTGTCTGTGTTGTAGTGTAAAAATAAAAATATCCTTTTTATCTTATAAAATTAAACAGTATACCTTGTTTCCAGCCAGTTTAAAAGATGGTCTGCGTAGGTCAGAGACTGCTGTAGAAGATGAATTTATAAGAAGATTCATGACTGGCACTTGGCATGGACTTGTTTGTAGTGAGGTATGCAAATTATTTTCCTTATTCAAGGTATTGCATTCTAAGCAGACAGGTAAAAAGTCGTGGTCTTTGATTTTGGTCAGTCCTCAAAACAAATACACAATATTTTGATAGTATAGTTTAATTTTGTAGTTATGAGGGCTTGAAGTCGCACTCTTTCAATAAGAGGCGAATAAATAAATAGAGCAATGGAATAGAAACCTCATTAAATGAGGTTTTTAATGTTATTTTATTTAAATAAAATTATTAAATTATTTTCATTGAAAAAAAATGATTTTAATTTATGAAATGAAATTTCATAAATATAGCATTAATTTTTGTCTGAAAACAACTAATAATGTATAGATAAGCCTAACAAAGTTCTATAAAGGGAGGCCAAGCTGTTCAGGAGTTACATCGGTTACAGTCCTGAAGCGCGGAGTCCGATGCCGCAATTTACACCCGCTGCGCATTTAAACCACCATTTTACGGAAATTTTTCATTCTACTATGTTTTAACTACATTGATTCAATGTTTTTTATAACTCATGTGTTGAAGACCCATATAGGTCTAACATATTAAAGAATTACCAAAAAATCGGGGACCTCGACTTTTTTTACCTGTCTGCTTCGCGTGGTATGTCTCATACATGTATACTATTCTTCTATGTATGTTTGCCACATTCCTCCTCCGCAACAGCTGGCCAAAAAAAACTTTAAAAAAATATTATACACATATAGAAAATTCCAGAATTTGATCGTAAATGTTGTGGTTGTGGGTGCGAATTTGTTTTGAGTGCGAGTCGCACGTGGTAATTAATAATTTTTATTTCTTTGCTCTGGTAAGAACACAAAGCTCAGCATTGAGTTCTGTCACTCTTAACACTAGAAAAATTGGAGGAAAGTGGAGAAACCAAGTGTCACTAGTCCTGACACTAGGTTCCCTCTGCCTACGTGATACTTCACGCTGTATAATATATTACTATATGAGCATGAAAATAAAAAAAAAACATATGCTTAAAATTATTTTGTACATAGCTTAAAAAAAAAATCCGTGTTACAGGTAATTATAAAACGCCAATTCAATCACATTCGTATAGCAGCCATCATACGACGAGCGGTGTCACCCACAAAAATGTACTTCCTCATAGGTTATACAGAAGAACTCCTATCAACTTGGATACAGTGTCCAGTTACGTTGGAATTACAAACGGTGGATAGCTACAAAGATGTTGTCTTTAAATATATTTAATTTTTTATTGTAGATTTATATAGATTTAGAATAAACAATAGGCAATTTTTTCCTGTGTTATTTCATTATTTCTATATTAATACACCTTATAAATTTTGGGTAACGAGAACAGAGACTCTATTAATTAATCTTCATTGATTTTCCATGCAATTAGAAGGTGTATCTTAACTCTGCGGTTTGTCTTATCTGGCCGAGGGAACAAAAATATTTTACTGAGGGGATATTGTACCCACACATGCAGCATTCAGTATGGTTTAACGATTCTCAACTTGTGTTATTATGTAGTTATTTAATTGTTTTCTCAAATGTTTATATTATTTCTCAATCATCTCTATTTATTTTTTTCTTATGAATAATTGAGATAATAAGTTATTTATATAATATCAATAATTTCTATCGTTAATGTCACAATATAATTAAAAATACTTCTAAGTCAGTGATTTATTCAAAAAAATCATAATATGTAACAATTAATTGTTATATTTTAAAGCTCAAGAAAGAAAAGAAATAAAAACACAGTATATAAAATTCATATTCTCTTATAATTTGATTCAGCATATCATACACAATGTGTCAACAAACAACAGCGAGACGCGGGCCGCACGCACACACGCACACCCCAGACACACATACGTACATACACACATACCCACGTTTACACGCACATATGTACACAAATACACACATGTACATACACATAAAACGTACGAACGCATGTATAAATGTATATATGTGCACACATCCACGCACACACTGACACCCCGTCCAGCGCGACCGAACTTCTGCACATTTGTACTTTTTGTAATTTGCCTTTAATTGTGTTGCTTGATTTTGTTTTACATATTATATAAGTAATTGTATTTTAAATACAAGGAAATCGATTAATAAATAATTGAAATATCGAGTCGAGATCGAATTATCGTCATTAATAAAAACTAATATTAAAGAGGAACGATTAATACTCAAGTTTTAGAATATTAAAAAACAATAGGAATCAATAATATAATTCAGATCAAAAATTACTTTTAAGTTCGATCTCGTCTCTTTACACAGATTATAAAAAATAATATCATTTATAACATATACAATATTAATATGAAGATAATTAATTTATTTTAAATATTATTTTCACAGCAATTTAACAGGAAGAGGTCTATTATAAGAACCAAATACGTTAAAAACGACATGGCAACACAAAATCTAGCAACACCGAACCCAGAATAGGTACACACAATAATAATATAAGTTTCATAAGAAATTCTAACATTGAAATGCTCTCGCGTTATGTTCAGGTAAATTTATATTGTCTATCACAGTGACGTAAAGCATTTGTCCTTACATACTAGTGAGTTATCGCGATCTTATTTATTATTAAATCACCGTAAAACGTTTTGTCTTCAGAAAATATTATTATTTATGATATTTCTTCTTTTTTTTTAAAGTCTCAACCAGTCTTTATTATTGAGCTAATTCGATAGTGCCTGTGGAATGTCTGTCGAGATACACACACCTTTACTATTTGAGGCTAGGGCCGGTTTTACATTGACGTTTTTTTTACAGTTAAATTGAGACTGTAAGTAAAAATAAAAATTTATACGACCGTAAATTAATTGATAACTGCAAGATTACAAAATACTGTCAATGCCGGCCCCACTTCTGTCAAAGTCAGTTTGCGCAGAAGACGGCTGACAAAAGGCGAACGGCTCGCTCGTTGCGTAAGCATTAATTGTCGTATTTACAAAATAAAATTTACATTTAGTAATTTAAAGGCATTCGTGATAAAATATTGCATTATTGAAACTTCCCAGTCACAAGTATCCTTTGAGGATTTATAGCAAAACGTAATTGCCAATAATAAAAAGTCATAATTTTTCTTTATATTTACATGACAACTAAAATACATATAATACAGGTATATACAAATAAAGTCATACAATTGAATATTAAACAATGATACAATAATCACATCTGAGGACTTTCAATAATGCACACAGTATAAATTGAAAAAAAAAAATACAATAATAAAAAAATCGGTTTAAATATACAAATGTAATGTGCGATCATTATTAATCCAACCATTATTAGAGCTATTAAGTAAAGTTGACCATCAAACTGTATTATAAGTAAAGAGATCATCTACTACAAATAAAATCGTTACATATATTTATGTATAAAGTTTATATGCATTTGAGACCGTCATTAAAATATATTTTTGAAATGAAGAAAATTAATTTAATAAGCACAAAATATAAACTAAATTTCTAATTTTTTTATCTATGAACTGAGAGTTCATAAATGTCATAATATACTTAACGATACTCTAATAGGTAACAGGAACCCTAAATAATCCAAAAAATATTTACATATAAGTAAGTATATTTTAAAAACGGTCTCCATATATGCTTTAAATTTACTGTTTTTTTTAAATACTGAAAAAATATTCGACTGTATCAGTGTTTTAACTTACTCGATAGACACACCAACATCGCTCACTAAGGGTACATGAATATTTTTAGAAATATAACTAAAAAAACACAATTATCCCAAAAAAACGTTATACATGGGTGTACTTTTATTGATTTGTGACATCATTAGACAGTAAATAAAATGTTATTTAGAATATTATGTACCCTATTGATATCTGTATGGAAACAACAAAAAAAAAATAATATTGCTGGCCAGCCTTAGTGTAAATAAATTATGAATAACAATATTTTTTTCACAAATATCGCACTTAATTTACAGTTTATAAAACAAATAAAATTTTGCGTATAATTAATTACGTCAAATTATTAATAAAATAAAAGAAAACAGATGACATTTACAACTATTAAAACAAAAGGAAGTAGGTAATCAGTTTAAAAAAAAAGCCCTATTTAATACACGCAAAATTTTACATGTTATAAATCAATCCAACAATTTTAACTTAAAACTCATCAGCATGTAAGTACATAAGTAAAATTACAAAATTTTGAAAAAACCAAAAATAATCGTTCACATTTAATATAGCATCTACAGTTTCAATTTCAGACTTTATATTTGCTCAGGCATTGTTCTATATCGGATATTTTTTTTGCTATTATACAGTAGTGTTGTAACCAATTCAATGAAAAAAAAATAAAAACGTACATATAAGGTAGTATAACATATTGGTGATAATAATTGATAGAACAGTATATAAACGACGGTTTCAGAAGTAAGTATTCATATAAAGCATTACAATTTGTTTATTGGGTTTATTTATTTTAGATATTTTAATAAAAAAAATATATTATTGGCAGTTTTATTATAATGTTCTAAAAGACATTAAGTATCATATAATATTTTAAATTGATTTAAATCTAAAGTTTCTTATCAATTATGTAACTAATATTGAAAAATTAAGACGTTGTGATCTTTTTAAATGCAGTTGCATATTGTGTTTAAAACTGATCATCAAATGTTACTAAAAATGGAAAATAAAAGATAAAAACAAATATGAAAATTCACTTAGAAACCGTCATCTCAACTTTTGTGCTCGATGACACCAAACTAGAACGCCCCGCACACAGAACACTTAGATAATACAATACAATTTACAAGATTTTCCAACGATCTCTTGATATGACGACTTTATATTCTATCTGTACTTAGGAAAAAAATATACATCGAGTGTAAAAAAAATGTATTTTATAAAACACCATGTACGTACCCTAGAAGTAATTCGATATACCCTCCTTTATTCATGATTTGGCTCACATAATATGTCATTGATAACTTTACGATACCTATCACAAAATTGCAGTTACAAGTTAAATTAAACAGCACCTATAGTTTGATATACGTAATAATATAAATATAGAATAAAAAAATATTCAAAATCATATATAATAATGAAGAAAAAAAATTAAGCGTAGACACGATTACTATGCAAATGGTCCAATTTTTTTTTTGTATTTGTATAAAAAATTCCAGTAAATATCACTATTTATTCCGTTTTGACAACTAACGCTTCACAACGAGGACACAACGGGAGATCGATCTACAGTTTTTGCTCATTAAAATAAAAGAAAAAATTAAAGGGTTAAATTATAATTAAAATTCATTATTTAAAAGATATAAAATTAATAACTATTATAATCTGATTCTAAAAAAAAACGACGAAACGCCATTTTAATGTGCAAAAACCATACAATTTCCCTATGACTAGTTAAAAACAACATAGCTACACCTTTAGCCTAATGATAGACAAGAAGGATCGACGATAAGAGCAAACCTGCGACAAAATAACAAAAATACGACAAACTAATTCGAACGAACGAACGATTGTACGACAGTTTAATAAATTTACCATTCAAAAACAATTTCATTCGGTCAGGGACGATAAGTGCCGTCAAAGTACCGGCAACACATTCACTCGTTCATTCACACACACCCATACATTTGTACTAAGTCAGTATGCTACCCGCTAGAGGCACTAAACATACGGACCACCATACGATTAATTAATTATTACTTAAAATTAATTTAAAAAATCCTCAGAGTAAAAATAAAAAAAAAATCACGTCCAAGAAAATAATCACAGTCCGTGTGTTTTGTCCCTAAAGGTCCCGCTGTCGACCATCTCTTAGGAAAATTTACAATCTAATCTACAAAATGCAATACTGAAACAAAAAAGTGAAAATCATTTAATTTACAGTAAGTTCGACGAGTCGTGGCCGCCCTGAAGTAGATGGCTGCGCAATTTGTTTTTGAATTTTTTCTTACATCTTTCCTTCAAGAGTGTACAATGCGCAAGAGTTTCGAAAAAAACAAACTACAAGGCGGTCACAACTCGTCGACAATACTATACCCTAAATCTAATTGAATTTGTGAATACTTCGAATGAAATGTCACAACGAGTCACCTACTTAGACCTACAAAGAGGTGTCCGACAGCGACGACCCTACTCTTACGTACACCGAAATCGGGATATCAAAATCTTTTAAGAAACAGGCTATTCATTTATCACGTAACCCCATATATTAAAAATAAAAATTAGAGAAAGTCAAGTGAAATAAAAAAAAATAACGATACAATTTGCATTTTTTTTAAATATTACGTTATAAATGAAAAGCCTTCAGAAAGTTACTTAATTAATATAGTATAGAAGTTTCTAAGTCTCGCTCAAGTTTGTTTGGACACACGCGTTTTTATTAACCTAGGAGCGTCGCCCGACTTTGTTCTAACTGAACACCATCTAACATATCGACCACAACACTAAGGCCTTTATATTGCTATGTATTGCATTTATTTTGTATGTTCATACTTGTATGAATTAATTATTTAAGTAATTCGAGAAAAAAGAAAGAAAAAAAAAATATTATTGACGATATAAGAAAAAAAATTGTACAATAATTTCGATTAAAATTTATATTGTATTCAATTGCATTATTAACTAACATTAGCTTTCAATATTACCAACCAAAAAAAATTAAAAAGTATGCATAGCTCTATTAGTAGGTTGTACATAAAAATAATAACATAATGCAATATATAGCAATATGAACCTATAACCACCATATCTAAACACGACTCAATGATTGAACCATACAAGCCTAACACTAAGTTACCAACTATTGTTCATTTAACACGCTTTGATAAGTGAGACAATTTATAACTTGACACCATTTATAATACTTAAATTTAAAAGATTTCAATAGAACTGTTAGTATTACATTTTTTTTAAATATACTTGAAACATCCAAATTAAATTAAAAGATGGCAGTATTGCAACAAAACAGTTGCTGGATTTAATTATAAATATCAAACGAATTAAATCGTATACGTCGTTAAAACCATAAAGTTGGTATTACTGTAAAAAAATAAAAGAAAAGAAAAAGAGAAGATAAATTGTCCCACAGATCCCCCCCATTCGGAAATACGAATTTCGAACTGTTAAATTGCACGCCCTCACGTCGCGTCTCACCGACATTGCTAACATGCCCATTAATTACCTAAATAATATACAGTGGAGGAATATTCACTAATTCATAAATGGACGTTTGACTCGCAACATTTAATTTGTGCTTTTTTCTCATTTGTATACACGTAACTCCCAAATATCGGAACCCGAATAAAATTTTCACAGATTATATAAACGAAAAAATGACGCAGTAATGGCCGCAGACAAAAGTGTCAAATTATATTACTTATTTTGCGTAAACAAAAGCATTCCGCATCAGGTCCCGGCTATATAGAATAATAACATAATTCCTCAACTGTATAGTCATCAATAAACTAAGCGTAAAATTTGCCCACAATCTATTACTATTGAAAAAATATTTTCCTCTTTCAAAATTTATATGAATTATTCACACTGTCCAAAATTAACGACGAAACGGTTGTATTAAATATAATTAATATATTTAATTGTGTTTCAAAAGTCCTAAGATTGCACAGATGACGTCACGAACTAAACTAAGCTCCTAGCGTTGCCAGGTGTAAGAAAAGTCAAATAAAATGTATAAACAAAAAGAGCATCTATTATGATTCGCTTTTAATTAAAAAAAAATAATCATAAACGTAGTCCAAAAAAACTGTACATCATTTTTTTATGAAGAAATAGGATAAGTCAATTTAAACTAAAAAAAAATATATATTTTGCAATCACCTGGCAACACCATAGATAATTTAAAAAAAGAAACCTTCGAGATAATTCGAAACAGATTAATTGAAATGAGCAATGTCCATACATTCTATGCTAACACTTTCACTTTCCACTGCAGACACACCGCCGCTTAGAGTGTGAACCTGCTAACAGTCAAACTATTTATTAGGAGAGACAAAAAAAAATCTTAAAAAACTCTGAGTGTATGTATTATCAGAACGTTTTTACAATTTCTAAAATTCATATGTATTTTGTATTATATTAATAAAATAAAGGTAGATATTGTACTTTCTTTTTTATAGTATATAAATGTATATAACCACAAAAAAACTGACTGCGCCAATTTTCACTCTAAGCCGACGATATTCAATATTAATATATTCTATTTTGTCAATAACTAAACATCGTCTACGAGTGGAAAGAGAACATTCTAGTACAATAAAACATTGAGTTAAAAATATTACTAAGGCAGTTTTTGAACGAGACACATCATCGGTTTGAACTTACAATCTATTTCGTCCATTGTTTGTATGTGTAGTCTATTGATTACAATGACGTATCTCGTCGGTATTCAACTCTACCAACTTTCAGAAGTTACTGACAGTTTTTAAAGGTCTAATAGTGATATAAATATTGAAATATACAATGTTGGGACATGTTCGTTTGTATTTTTTTGTATAATAACAAAATAATTAAACAAATATTAAAGCAAATGTTAGTCAAGCGAAAAAATGAAGGTATTTGTATATACCAAAGTTAAAATCAATTAGAATTGAAACATGTCCCAAGTGAAACTAACTTAAACTTCTGAAAGTTGGTAGCACCCGCCCTCACGTTTTGTTTGTGTTTTTACTGTAATGTTGATTTTTAGTTTGACCGTCCAATTGGCCGCGCTGGTGTTTCCCATACATTCCATCATAGTAGCCATCGAGCTTGCTATAATGTTGACCATTTAGTTGACCATCAACTTTATCGTGTAGATGTAAGCGTTGCAGGTGCGTGTGTAGCGGTCGCTGCGGCGGCGCGTGCGCGGGCGCGTGCTACCTGCGCCCTATCAGCCCGTTGCTGTTGGGGCTCGCGGTGGGCGACATCTCGAGCTCAACTAACAACGGGAAGTGGTCTGGAAATATTATATTTATTAAATAAATAAATATATTTATTATTAGTAATTATATTGATTTTGGATGTAACTGATAATGTCATTTACTTAACTTTTTAAAAAATTTCTTTAAATAGTTTACAAAAACGTGGCAGCGAAGTGATGAAAAGCTTTTCTTTTCTTATCCAGCACTATAAACGTAAGACAATTAATTCTATGCCAAATATCTAATGTCGTGTCCAATGTCTAGTGGTTTAGGTGGGTGCAATATCTAAGTGTCTAGTGTCCAGTGTGTTATGTTCACTGTCTAGTATTTAGAATCCTGCGCCAATATCTAACATGATTGCACCTAGTGTCTAGTGTGCGGTGTTTAGTGGCACTCACCGGAAGGTATGTGCGGGTGCGGACAGCCGACCACCTTGTGCTCGCGGAACCACTCCTGGCTGAGCGGCCCGAGCAGCCCCAGCGGCGTCATCGACTGTTTACTGTAGAATATGTAGTCGATGATGCCCTTGAAGTCGAAGCTGCGAATAATATATGGAAATTATATTAAGTTTTTATGATAAAAAAAAAATTATTAACACGGGAAAAAAGTGACTCATACAATTACTTTCAAATATGTGTCGACGATGTCCCTTGCCCTCTGCCTCTGCCCATAATCAACAACAACGACAAATTTTTATGACAAAAAAGTGTAAAACACAATCAAGAAACAACTGTGTGACATATGATTTGCACTCTTTTAGCGTAATTTTATAAAATTAACATTGAATTTTCGTGTAATATTAGCAGGTTCGATTTCAAATCAAAAGCGCCATTTACTTCTTATGGAATATGTAGTCGATGAAGTCTTTAAATCGTACCTGGTAATAATACACAAAACTTGTACTTTCAAAAATTTTAAATTTATTTCATATAAATTCCTTTTATTTTAACCGCAATCGATATTTTGCAAATGTACCACTGATAGATAAAGCTCAGCGTTAAGCTTCGCCATTCACACGCCAAATTAAGCGGCAACTGGTGATCGGAGTGTTAAGACACTTAAACAGAAATCGAAACCAAACTCACGTATAGTTAGTGTAGGGCATGATGTCCTCGCTGTAGGCGGACGCCAGTTTGAAGTTATGCGTGAACTCGTGGTCGGAGGCCGGCATGCGCCGCAGCGACGTCGCGTAGCCCAGCTCCTTGAAGTCGCGGTGCTCCGCCGCCACGCGCCCCGACGACAGGAACTCCACCACGCCTGTAACGGTTCCAGTTCCGTATCGTATGTTTTCCAAGGAAGTATTCATATTAACCTACCTTATCATTATATCTGCCGCTCATCAATATCATAATATAAATGACTAAAAGTCGTATATATATGACACATTATAAACGGTTATACAGTGTGTTAACTTGAGTACAGAGATTTAGCCTTCCTCGATAAATGAACTATCCAACATGAAATTAATACTTCAATTCAAATCAGTAGTTCCTGAGACAACTTAAGAACCAGTTCTTTAGCTTCTTCATAAGAATTTCCTTTATCTTTGTCAATAATTTTAACTAATTGTTTTGGTAACAAGAAGTAGCAAAAAGGAACAAGATATCGATATATGTCAAAAACTAACAATTTACTTAATAATCTGTATATTTATCAAAATACCTAATGTCGACAAGAATAAGTCAATCATAATAATAATAACGTAATGACATTAACAAATCCCATATAAAATAAAAATTAAAACAGAAGCTTCGACTAACAAAAAGCAAAAGAAATAACAACCAAAAACTCACCACTGTCAGGTAAAGAATTGAAATCTCCACACAGTAAAAGCTGAACGTTGTCCTTCTGACCGGTGATCCGCAGTGTTCTCGCCGAATCGTCCAATATGGACCTCAGTTCGTTACTCAGCATCATCGTTTGTATCAGTTTGACGTCACAATACTCGGGGTCCCAATGGATGTGGGCAGTGCATACTAAAATCGGTTGTGCGAGGATCGAACTGTCTGTTGGTACACCTGGAAATTATTAGAGTTGAGCTTTTAAAAGGCATATGTTAATCATTAATAATTAAAAAAAGAAACGAAACGACAACAAAAAATCATTGAAAATTTTAAGTTTATTCTCGACGTGCAAATTAAAATAAAAAAAAAAGAAATAACTAACAATAAAGAATTAAGGAGAAATATCTAAAACGCATTAGTATAGCTTTTCGAATAACTTTTTAGCCTAAATTAGTTTTTATACTATGAAAAACATTTAATAGTAGTGGCAGTAGTAGTAGTTAGAACAGTAACATAGGTCAAGACAATATTTACAACAATAGAATAGAAAATAAATTATTGCAGAAAGAGAAAAATACTCATATAAAAGAAAAAAATCATTACATATAACCTTCATCGCCTTAGTACAGCTACAACCCACGCTTAGACTTAATTTTTATATATTTTGAAAACCAACAAAAAAAAAAGAAGTAACTAACAATAGAGAAGTAATAAGATTTCTTTCTGTAATAATTATTAAACAATACCGAAATGTTGTTGTAAAATTAAACGATACACACCGATTAAAATCTTATCGTCGCCGTTAAGGCCTGAATCGGGAGCACGAGGGAAAGAGAAAAAAAAAATCAAATAATTATATCATACATGTATGTAGTTGCATTATTTATATATATACATATGTATGTATTTAATTAATTAGACAGTAACAATTATTATTATTTGTCAATACTCAATATATACAAGGAATGGCGACTTATTAAAAAAAAATTAGGTAAGTTTCAATACATTTTAAAAAAGATCATTTTATAATTATTTCTTAATTAAAAAAAAATCTTATACACTTGCAAAATTTAATTAATCAATTAATTTTAATTTATAATATAATTTATCTTTAAACAACTAAAAAAAAATCACTACACTATAATCTAAATTTCAACCAATACAGGTACACGAATACGACGATTACGGCGTAACAAAAATTAATTCCGAGTCAAAAAAAGAGCGTTACATAATTCAAGAACAAGTTTCAAAAGTAATTTAAGTACAGCTTTCCATTAAGCCGTCGGTATCAATCAATTGAAAAAAGATATTTTTTTGTAGTGACTTAACAACGTGTTGTATCGCCGTTCTTACATTTAGTTGGTGTGTTTGCGTCGTCGGTAAAAATATCGGCAATTAAAAATGTATGACAAAAACAATCATTAAATAATCAATCGAGACTAGTTGTGGCGCGAAGGCGCAAGTGTATGACTGTAAATGCGACAGGTTGTAGGTTTGACGAAATTAAATATTTAATATTATAATTTCGGTGTCGAGGGAAAGCGCGGCGTTCACTTCCGCTACTCAACAGGCAATGCCTCTAGAATTCGGCGGAAAGTAAGGAGCCGAGGGTTCTAGCACTAGGTTCCCTCTGACTTCCCTGCTAGGGGAACATACATCTATCTTCACAAACTTTCACATATCACAATATAAGTAGGATTTATAGAACAAAAAACAAAATATTCTTGCAAAATTGAAGGTAAATAACAATGTATAAGAAACATGTACATATTAAAATGACAAAATAAAAGAAACGAACATACATCCATTCATCCATTCGAACGCTGATTTATGGATGAGATATGCTATGGGTACGTTATTTACGGGAACATTAAAATAATTTAAGTAGAACCAAACGCACCCGCAGATGAAATCAAACCCACAACCATCGCGCTCACAGTTAAACGCAGGCCCAAAGCACCACGACGACTTCAAAATCTTACTTCGGAACCGAGATGTTGTATTCGTAACTATCAATTATCTTTAGCCAATAATTGCCAATTAGTTTTTCTTCAAAATTTAATCAAAGAAATAAATGTCACTCGTCTGCCCTACTGTTAATAAAGTCGTTAGAGATACTACAATATAAAATAAGTTCAATGATTTTTTTAGATAATAAATATTAAAGATTTTTTTTAAAAACACCTTCGTGACATTATAATTATGGTAACATGGTAACTTTCCGGACGCATTCGGAATTCTGGGCGCATTGCATGTTGAGTGGCGAACTCAACTACTACAACGACACTAGAAGGAACTATATATATTTCATATCCTCAAGTGGGCATCGAATCCACAACCAGCCTTTACAGTCACAAACTAGTGACCCTGCGCTACGACTGGCCTCAACCAGTTACTAACCCTATGGCAACATGTTCTAAACAGTTTCGTTTACAGGACCATCATTTTGTATAGGAATACAATATAGCATACTATGTACTATATATACTTTGTAACATAGTATGTAAACCCAACTAAAGAGATCGAAATTTATTTCAATTTGAGATTATCGCGACATCCTTAAATACAATATACATCAAAAGTGTGAGGCAGTATGCGATTCGTTATAAATTTAATAACCACCGAGAGGCATGTTTACTTTTTCATTTAATATTGTTGTATCCCTGATCTCGTTGCACAAAAAAGTAACTTAAATAAGAAAATAATAAATAAAATTAAATATCATACGGCGCTCACTACCTTTTTCGTATGATATGAAAACAAATAGAAAAAAAAATAGACACCTAAATAAAGAAAAGGTTGCAATTCTAGTCTCACTGCTCACTATTGTGAGAACATGTTTACAGTACGGACGACGAGTCGTGGTCGCCCTGAAGTTGGCTTTACTTTACTTAAGAAAATTTGTAAGAAAATTCTAAAATCAAGTCTCCGCCGCATTCTACAGTTAATTACGAGGCCACGACTTGTCGACTGTATTATAAATATTATTAGACAAAAAAAAACATACAAACTAAAATAAAAATGATATAACATACCGTTCTCCCAGGCCGCCTCCTTCGTCTTCAGCAGGGCCGCCAAACCGATATTGTCTTTGGGCATCACGCGATTCAACATGTTGTCAGAACCTTCGCTGTTCGCCATCGCTAACTGATTGAATTCGATGAGGTGTTCCTTTACTAGTGAAAATCTGTGGAATAGTGAAAATATATATATTTTTTAAATTGAGTACTGTAATTAAATCAAGATATTGGAACTTTAATATTTTTACAAAATAAAATATTACATTAGTAAAGTCAGGTAGTATTTTGTTATGATACTAGATACTAGACTTAATCACGTTTGGAGGGAGGTTCGTTTTCTTCACTTCTTTCTCCATTTTACACTCAAATACACGACACTGCGTGTTGACTTTTCTACCAAAGTGAAAAAAAAACAGCTTCCACTGTATCCTGCACACAGCGGGGTAGGCAGAGGGAACCTAGTGTTAAGACACTCCGTTCCCCACTTTCTGCCGAATTCTTTAGGCATTGCGTGTTGAGTGGCAGAACTCAACGCCGCGCTTTGCATCAACACCAGAGCGAAGAAATGGAAATATAAATTTAAGTAAATATTACATCTCCTCGAGTAAGGATCGAACCCACAACCAGTCGATTTTACAGTCACACTTCGTGCCGATGCGCCACGACTGGCCTCTGCCAAAGTGGGTTAATGAAAATAATAATTAATTCCACAAAGCAGGAATCGAATCCACAACCGTCGCGTTTAACAGACGCGCCACGACGGCATCATTAAAATTAAAAATAATAAAAAAAAAACTTACTTAGCAGATCTAAAAAAAATGGCGCATCCGTCGACGTACTTCCTCTCCGACTCGGACATGGTCTTCGCTCGGGACTTGGGCGAGAATATACCGTCATACCCATCAGACTTGAGCTCCGGCAGGAAGAAATTGTAGAACTGATCCGTTTCCACTTCCTTTTGATGATGACGAGAAAAAAGAAACGTTTTAATACTTCAATATTTTTATATGGAAATGCATTAAATTATATAGTAAGGTTTGAGAGAGAGAGGATGACGATAATGTGTTTATGGTGGAATGACGTAAGTGTCAAAGAACATTAGGAATGAAAGCGACAATTGAATAAAAAGTAATTTTATATTATGTAAGTCGTCGTAATTCTTACACAATAAGATATATAAAAATATTTTGTAAAACGCTTCCGTTACTGAATGATGTACGCAAACAATGTATAGACGAAAGTACTGGACTCAAAAAGATAAAATTTGGCATATATATAGGTAGGTTGTTAGGATGTGCAGAGGGGTACTAAGAGAGAAAATAATAAAAAATCAGCTTCACGCTGCATCCCGCACACAGCAAGGTAGACAGAGGGAACCTAGTGTTAAGACACTCCGTCCGGCATTGCGTGTTGAGTGGCAGAACTCAACGCCGCACTTTGCCTCGACACCATAGCAAATGAAAATATAAATTTAAATAAATATTTCATCTCCTCAGAGTGATGATCGAACCCACAACCAGTCAGTTTTACAGTCACATTTTGTGCCCTTGCGCCATTACCACTACTAAGAGAGGATTTCTCGTATTTTGTAAGGGGAAAAATAATTTTCTATTATACGTCTTAAAGTAGACGCAAACACGGTTACGGGCGACAATATAAAATTATTCTGTGAAAAAATATGTCATTTAATCAAATTAAGTAAAAATTCTAGCCTCATATCACACTCCCAATATATATAATTTGAAAAAAAGCCAACACAATAACACATATTACAGCAAATAATATAGGCATAATTCATTTTAAATGTTCACCAAGTTTATAAAATTAAGAATCATTTAGCGGAACAAGGGGTTCAAAAAACAAATTAAATTCACATATTTAAGAAGGAGCAATTACTTAAATTAGTCGCGAGTACGTCATTTTGACAGTGATGTATTAAGGTAAAAACAATAAGCATGGTTTGTTTAACAAATGCCAACTCGCTATACATATCGTGTACTTAAATACAAACACTATATACGAATACAATGTAAAGTTTCTTTGTATTAAAGAGTTATGTTAATAATTATTTTGTCATAAAATATTTTACAAACTATAGTGAATAAAAAAAATGAAATTATGGATCAACTTAAAATTTTACTACAATCTGTATATAAGGAGATCTACCGTACATTGAAGAACTCTTTAATAGTGAAATTTATCAACATATAATAATAATAGAAAGTGCCTAAGAGTTGCCAAGTTTTATCGTATTAAGTTGTAGTAAGCAACTATCAATACAAACCTGTAAACTGATGATATCTGCAGCATAATGCCTGATCTCATCAAGTATTCCCTTCTTCCTGTAGTCCCACTCGAGCGCCCAGCTCGGGCAGTAGCCGTACATCTGTCTTGTCGCGTATTTGTCACATAGCACGTTGTAGCACATTACTGTAAATATACCTGAAAACAATTATAATAATTTCATCAAATTAAGTCTTCAAATTCATGTCAATTATTAAAGTAAACGTCCTCTTCTGAAATGCGTGGATATTCATATAAAAAAAAAAACAAGTAAACCGATGTTGATTTAATTTGGACCGTTTCCTAAGTTAGAATATTTCAAGTTTAAATCAAAATGATCATCAATATGACTATTAACATCTGAAAAAATATGTGGACTATCATACACACATTAATACACATAGGTACTAATGAAATTTAGCATACCTATAATTAAAAGCGCAAATAGAACATTCATCATACTCAAAAATTATCCATTCCAATATATTTTCAAATTCCAACATATCTATCTAACAGATAACCTAATTCTGTTGAATTCGGTTAAACATAATAAATTCGGTCAAATATATTAAATGTTGTCATTAACAATCTAATCCGTATACAACTAGCTTTCAAGTAGGTACGTAATTCAAAATGGTTACCACTTATTACAAATATTTTGGCTATATATATTAATAAAAAATAAAGCTTAAAATTTTAAAACACATTTAAAATTCAAAAGGTTTTATCGGATTTAACGGGAATTATCTAAGTAAAGTACGAACGCTGCGAAAGTTTCACTTTGGAGCTTACTGGATGTGATGTGAAAACACGTGTGTATTAATCTTCAGGTCACGTTTTAACGATCAAAATGAATTTTAAGTAAAGAAGCGATCAGGCTTCGTAGTTTTAAACCGATTATGAATCTGTAAACCATATATAGTATACAAATAATAACAATACTAACAATTTTTTACTTTAGTATATTGTATGATAAGAAACTACACATTTTTTTCAAACATATCGCATATATTATTATTCTAATATTATCTTCTCAGTAGGTTCCTATCTATCTGTGACAGGGTAGGGCCTTCCTAACATGAACTATAATATAATTAAATCGTAAAAAACCTAAAAAAAACCGTTGTTTTACATAAAACAACACCATCAATTATACTACACTAGTCCAAATATTACGCTCCACATACGATCTAGGCAGGCCGTGGAGAGACACACGACACTGGCTTTGTTTCACCAACCATTCATCGCCCGGACACGAGGAGCGGACGCTCGTGACTGCGGCCCAACTCATCCTAATGATGATACCCTTTTTCCATCTGTTGGCGGCGGTGTAGGAAATGGGCCGTTTAGTTGCAAGTTTAACAGCCGCGCTAAGTACCCTGGAACACCCTTGGGCGAACGGTTTAAGTCTATTTGATACAATGTTGATGGGTAACTACGTAAACGCTCACAAACATAAATTAGGTATGACTGCATTGGTAATCGATGATGTTGCTGCATGGGCAACCATGTTGGGTGGGGAATTATCTAAGATTTTAGGGTAATAAGATAATAGGTAAAAAACTTAGAACATTTATAGAAAATAACTTTAGAGAAAAAAGGCCGTCGTGGATCTGTGACTGTAACGCGGCGGTTGTCAGTTCGATTCCAATTTGGGGGAACGAATTATAATTAATTAATATATTTTCATTTATTGGTTGTGGTACCAGGCCAAAAAGTGCGGCCTTGAGTTCCGCTACTAACACCGGTTTCTTCTATCTTCCTCGCTATATGCTGAACAAGTGAAGCTGAAAAACAAGTGTTAGAAGAAAGCGTCGAGACAAATTGATAGCCATCGCGATACACGCTTATTCATGCTAACCGTCACCAAGTCGTCACCTGGCGGCGCGCGGCCATCAATACGGCCGCAGCACGTGCTCCCGCGACGTCCATTGTATGCCCGATGAAACAGCACGCGCATGCGTGATGCCGAACGTCGCGAAACAATGCGTGCATCGTTAAACGTTCGGTTTGAGGTAGATGTTACTAATTTTTTTATTTCCAATAAAAGAATAATTTTCATATTCGTGTGACGTAATTTTTTGGAACAATGAATAATATTTTGCGAAGTGTCTGAGCGGAATATGATATTTTCTTTTTTTATATAAAAATATTTAGAAGACAATTTTGAAAAAAAAAACCATGATATTCGTAGAAGTTATTATAATATCAAAAAAACCAAAGTTAACAATATAACCTTAAGGAAACAAAGATGTTACCAGCCACATATGAGCAATTCAAAAGAAAAAACCTACATTGTCACTTTGACTTTCTGCGGTAAACCAAACAATATATTCCTTTTTTGTATCGAAGGTATCTCCAAATGTTCTATAGACAATGAGGCTATACCGTTACAATGGACGGTCACGCTCGTGTAATGATTTTCAATATCAATATTATTCGTGAGCGATCAATACAGATTTTTTTGCGGAGTCCATGAGACTCATTAAAAGCGTTTTAACCGATCGAAGATTTCCATTTGGATTGGCAATGCAAAAATCTCATTAGAGAGGTACGTACCCGGTCACAGAGATGGTGAGATCGTCGATATGACGTAAGACGACTCAATAGGTGCTAACAAGACGTAGTTAGTGGGTGTCGGGATACGAGCCACCCGTTGTTGCTGACCGCTCTCTATTGATTTCACCTTCAGCTAATGGAGCCGTATCATGCAATTTTCTTGACTACTAATTGGGACATCAACTACAACTACAAAATATAAACGCGAATGCAGTGGATTGTGTTTTTTAATGGATTTCGAAGAACAAAAAAACAATGATACTGGAAGGTCAAATTACTATGACGTACATACAGACGACACAAGATATCTAGAAATAGATCAAAATAATGAGAAATAAGCATTTGTGTAATAAAAAATGCAAAGCGTATCGGTTTTATTATCTTCGAATGCACCTATCGAGGCCAAGCATATGGTGAATGTTTATGGGAACTTGCACATGTTCCGATGATTGATTCCACGAGCTATTTATTATTGACGCAATAGTCTTTGTGTGGACTATATTCTGTTGAGCCAATTTTACTATTTTATAATAGTAGTTTGCAATTTGATACTTTACGTAATGACTCCGTAATTTGTCATTACTGTGTAAAAAAAATTCTCAAAACTTTATTCGCGTAATGCAGTATTGTCTTCAAAGATAACTTTTTTTTTGCTATTAAGTAACGTTTACAAAACTCAATAGTAAAATATATCATCATTGAGATACAATTTTATTACATACAATTAATTAATAAGATCTTTTCCTCTTCTTAAGTTCCACTTAGCTAGTAGCGCCGTCCTCCTGAGACGAGGACGAGGCGAAAGAGCTATGTAGAGACCGTAGCGTTTAGCGCTGGTTGACTATCCCGCTAGGGATACAGCTAAGTTAATAATATCTTTCTTTCTGTTGTATTAAATAGTATATCTGTATGTTGACAAAACTTATTTTTTTATACCATTTACGTTCTAATTCGGTTTCATCTAGAAGATAAAGCATTTCTATTAAGTATAAAAGTATTTTAACGAGTATATCTATAATTTCCATCAGTAAACGACAAAGTTGTCTATAATCAAAACAAATAAGTCCCGCCTCGCCTTCTTGTCTCATATGAATATAATAGAAGGAGGCGCGAGCCGTCCATCGACTGTGTCATTACACGAACAGTTTGAACTAAGCTTGCTTAGTGATTTGTTATTCACAATGAGTGCTTTAGCAAATAATATTATTTACATAAAGTTTTTAGGATGAGTTTGAGTTATATTGTTTATATATAAACAAGCATAAATAGGAGTTTATTTATTTACTTATACACTAGATAAATAAATTAATTAATAAATAGTTTTACACTCTATCTAGCAAAGCAGCAGAGAAAATCTATTGTTAAAACACTCCAATTTCCTCTTTCTTTTTCAATTTAGAGACATTGCGTGTTGAGGGGCATAACAGAAGGCAGCGCTTTATCATATTACCTGATCGAGAAAATAAAAATAGTGTAGGTACACACATACTCGTATAAGAACCCACAGACATAGCGTTTACTAACAGACGCTTTTTTCTCTTATACTGCTACACCACGAAGGACATAAATATATGCCTAGTAAGTAACAAAACAATTAAACATATCGATCGCGAGTTCACGGATGCGGAGAGGTCGCAGCCAATGTCTCTCATTGTCCATTGTTCCTAGCCCGCGGAGGGCATTTCCTCTCCTCCCTGGCCAGCTGACCGTGAGCTTGATTGAACGCAATTGAATGGGCGTGCAACAAAAAAGGGATATCGTTTAGTGATTATCAAAGCAATTTGTGCCGATCATGCGTATCTGTTCCTGTTAAGGTAAAATATATAATAGATCATTTTATTTTGCTTTAAAGATACTGTAACTTGAAAATACTTGGAAATCGTAAACGCTATAATATTATTTAGTCATAGACGCCTACATACTTATTTAGCACGCGATGATAACAATATGGAAAGTGTATCATGTCATAGTTATTAAAAAAAAACGGATATACTTATGAAAAGTTATAGTTATCTCGATTACAAATCCCCTTTAAAATAAATAAAACATAACAAATAAAGATAAGAAATATGTTGTTGAATAAATTTTTATAAAAAAATAATGAGTGAATAGTAAATTAAACCACTAGTCACAATCTTATGTCCTATTCATAAACCGCTCCCAAGTCTGAAACCGATCCTGAGATGCCGTTACCATTCATATAATATACATCTATGATTGAAAGTGGCATCTCAAGATAAATCTCAAACTTGAGAGCGATTTATAAATACGGGCCCTTAAACATTAAGCATAGAAATAATTAAATACGTAATTCGATACTCGTGGAACGAAATGTTTATATATCACTTTAAAATTTCTGTTTAGTGTCATTTATCTGAGCTTGGAACGCGTTGACCTTCTGACATTCTATATCCTTGTAACAGTTTGACGTTTATTTAAAAATATATATATTTAATTAACACATTACAATATTTATTTACGTGATTTTATTAAATCTTAAATAATTAAGATCCGTCTAGGCCTTCTTGAAGGTAAGTGATATATAATTTTTTGGTGATTTTGAAAATACACGTCAATTTTGAGGTCGAGGTCGATCTGTTCAAGGTACGGTGACCTGTTTATTGAGGAGATGATAACCGTATTCGAGTGATGAGAACTACAACAGACATCGAACTCTACTGATACATCTGATGTGGAACCACAGTAGTTCAGTTAAACAATAACAAATAATGAAATGCGCCTAATCTTTCTTTCTGAGTTTTTTTTATATGTACATGTATTGCAACATAACGTCACAACCCAAGGATCCCTAAGCACTTGCTTAGGGATCCTTGGGAGAGATCCTTTAATACTTATTAACAAAATATTGGTTTGTGTTTGCATTCTGAGAATTATAAAAATTAAGTTATTTGGTCTCGCGAATCATTTTTACCCATTGTTATAATTAATGTCAGAAATTAAATTAGTTGTTGTTCCCCACTTTGAACAAGTGTCACCTACGTATGTACATATATACTCGTACAATGCACATTGTATGTAGCTGTAGTTTTTTATTAATAAAAAAATAAAAAAAAAATTTTTTTACACCTTCGCTGCCATCACGCTTAACCGAGCATCGGTAAAACAATCGCAGGTCAGATCTTAAGTGAATTTCTCACCACAAAACAACTTAAGTACAAATTGAGTCACATACATTTTCACGATAAATGAGCATTTAGTCATACATACTTCATATCGCCGGTTTATGCGACAAAAACTATATCACATATGACTCGAACGTACGTATAAACTATATTTCCTGGAACTGATCCGTTACTCAACTAGAGTATTTAATTACTAAATAACGGATAAAATTTTATCGTTTTTACTTTAGATAGTAGAAATTTGTAATTGCGATAAAATTGTGTAGAATATTTTTTTTTTTAACTCGACTGTTTACTTTAGATGTATATGTACTATATATTAGTACGGTTAGTATTAATTTTATTAGTTCATCTTAAAAACAATACTCAAGTTACCTAAACGATTTCTAGAAGTACCTATATACTTATTTAGAAAACCAGGTCGACCTGGTCGGTTTCCAAGAGGCGCCGGTTCGAGTCCCGCTACGTTAAAATTTTTACACGTTTTCTAAATAAGTATTTTTCTTTCCTAAGTGTGGAATAACACTTTAAAAATGTTTAAAAATACCTATATTTTTCTTTTTCATTTTTCTTATTTGACTTGCCACAAATGAATCAATATTTTACATTTACACAATAATACATATATTATAATAATACATATATTATAATTTAATCATACATCGTTATGTATAAACTATTCTGTTAAAGCATGACGGAGGTACGCTAAGGGAACCCGATCGAGCATATAAATGACTATCAATTTTACTATAATTGATCAATTTATTTTATGTAGTAAAAATGTACTTTTTCTTAAACGGAATTACTTAAACATTTCCAATTAACCCCCGTAGAGTCAGGACGAGGAATAAATCTATTTCGGACATACTAATAAGCGTTCAACCAAAACAATGATTCCAAAACTAATAAATAAAAACTAAATACAGAAGAAACAAAAAAAAATTGTAATCCAAAACATTTACTCACAAGGTTTTTACATATGAAAACAAAATGTCATGTTTCAATTAAAATAAAGATGTCGAGAGATGGACACAACCCACCAAGATGCCGAAGTAGGCAGTGTATTGTAGCTGAATTATCGCAATGTTGGGCAAAATTACGATCGGGTTTCCGCCCAGAACATGCAATACGACGATCCATGCACGAAGGCACTGGAGGTACCTATAGGGATATGAGAACAGGACAGGGCGGTCCTCAGGTTATTTATAGGTGCCACTATGACACGTTATTAATGAAGCGCCTCGTTCACAAACATTCTATTAATGCTTTTTTAATGAAATACGCTGTTTTATTGAGTATTAAGTTTGTAGAGAATTGAAAACGTATTAACATTGATTACCGGATATGGATAATTTGTATTTCAGATTATTATTGAAAAGAGTACATATTTCTTCGTCTGTAGGTACTATTACTATATATTTTTTTACCTTGCATATAATCATAAGTATTAATGATATTCGATCGAAACTAAATGTTATTTTTATCCTAATAATAATAAATGTGAAAGTTTGTGAGGATGGATGTTTGTTCCACTTTAACGCAAAAACTACAGAATGGATTTAGACTAAGCTTTACAATAATATACAACACATAGGTAATGATTTATATAATTTTGTAGATTTTGTATAATTGGTTATAATATAAATATAACACATTTCAGAAGCCGCGTTTAAGTCGCTATCAGTCACTATATAATAATTAAAAGTATATATATATAATAAAACGTAATTCACACAGGCATACACGAGAACATTGGCACAATTTACTATTTACCAAAAACTGTGACCCAAGCTGGTTTTATTTTTACATGGCATTGACACGGAATACTAAGGATGACCACAATGAGAAGTGGATGTACTTACATGATGGACGAGTCTTATTAGGTCGCGCCAAGGGTATCCAAGGCCTCTGAGGTGGTTGAGTGGCAGTAACTGAAATAGAATGAAAATATTTTATTAACATATATTTCTATTATTATTTAACTTAAAAATGTGTATAAATTTAAAATGTGTAGGAACATTTTGAGAACACAATTTTTTGAGTTATGATACACTGTAATTGATTACATATGGACTACTTTTACTTTTTAAATTCAAAAATACATTTCCTTATAAGTAATCCTGGGGCAACAACAATTACAGGAGTTAACATTTATTTATAATCTAATATTAATCATTAACTAATTTAAATTGATCTGTAAAATACTATCATTATACACAGACCAAGGTTAAGTATAAATATAAAGTTGGAACAAGATAGAGACCGGCTTCCCAGAACGCATTCCTAACTACACGAACAGCCACCTAAAACATTAACTGTTGATGTCCACTGAGAAACAATTTCTTTGAACAACGCCTGTTCGTCGTAAATCGAGAAGATAGTATCTTAACCTCAGAAAAGTGAAAAAATATATATATTTGCAATTTATAATAAAAAGCAACCGTTATTATAAGAAAATGGCAAACCGTGAGTTTTGATTTGCAATCAAACCACTCGCAATAATATGGCAATTTCATATTTCGGACGACAAAAAGTTTAATCGCATGCTAAATCATCAATTTTTCATTTACGGTGGTTGAAGCGTTTCATAAAAACTTATATACAATTGTTCTATTCGTAGCAAAGAAACATCTGTGAAATTAACCGACAGATTGTCAAATGCCCCATAGTTCATGGTTAAATATCTCATCAATATCAACGGTATAAGATAATAATATAGTTAAAAAAACATATTTACAGTAACTAAATTCAATATTAAAAATGTAGATAACTTTTCATTATTTTCAACGACGTGACACTCTTGATTCTGCTGCTGATATTGAGGACGAAAACCTGTCGTATCTTTTTGTAGATAGCAACTTTTTGTGATAAATAATTCCATGACCTCAATTTTTGAGTATTTTTATATTGCTGAAGGTATTGGAATATATATATAATGATTCTACTTATATGGTAGTTGTGACACAGAGGTGCAGCATCTGATTGTCTCTTTGACACTCGACGGTTGTGGCTTCATTTTCACTCGGGAAAATGAATTTGTATTATTTTCCTAGCTCTGGTCGGAAGAGAAACAAAACTCAATATGCGGAAATAAGCGTAAAGCTACTTTCTTTCTACTTGACTGGCAACGCAGTTCTCATTTTATTTTTGCCAAAAGAAAAAAATCACCAACATAATAAAAAGAAAATAAAGAAACGAAAACTCCTGAAGGAAATCTGAACCTAAGTGGAATCACTTAATAAAGTGCTGTCACTTGGCGACACCGACTGTGATGCGGGGACGTTAGACGCAGACGGTCCATTTGCACCAGCTGGCAGTATTCCCACAGAAAGTTATGGTGGAAAAAGACCAACACAAGTCATAACAATTTGTTTGCTCTGCTTTCACAATACAAATAAAAGCCAAGATATAGGCAGCTTCATTGACGACTTATCTATGTAATATAATCTAAGTAAAATTAAAATTAATAATTACATATATTAATTTACTAGTGCCCGCTTATTTGCACCCTTAGGGGTGAATTCTAATAAAACCACGAGACACGTGTTCAAAAAATATTTTTAATAGTCTTTAAATTTTTATAAAAATCGGTGGCGATTTAAAAATTTTTCCATATAAACTTTCAACCCCTTATTTGAACCCTTAGGGAGTGAATTCTAATAAACCATGAAACACGTGTTCAATGGAATATTTTAAAGAGTCTGAATTTCGAATTTTATAAAAATCGGTGCTGTTTTAAAAAAAATCCATACAAACTTTCAACCCCTATTTCATCCCTTTAGGGTTAAAATTTTCCAAAATCCCTTCTTAGTGGATGTCCAGATTATAAAAATAAACATCTGTCCATATTTCACGTTTCGACCATTAGCGGTTACGGCTATGCGTCTTACCTCAGTCAGTCAGAACAAGTCCTTTTATATATATAGATTATGATATTTTTCTGTACCTAGTCTTACGTAACCCATAACATGTACATATTTAAAGATGAAAAATATTCATTTTTGATAGTATTTTACAGTTTAAGTTAAGGAAAAACATACAAATAATATAAATAAAAAATCATAAACACAGAATTCTAATAAAGTATAGTGATATTTGAAGATCTACCCATATATAGGACACGACCGAGAGCTTGAGGTCTTCGTATATCCTGATCAAATTTTGATACGGTTATCGCAACATCTAACTAAATAAACGGTAACATTAACAATTCCTCAGGGCCACAAGCGTGCGACTGTTAACGCGACAGGTTCAATTCTCACTATGTAAATGAAGTATATAATCGAGAATCAGGCAGAGAAAAGAGAGAAAGTGAGGAATGGAAGTGTCTTAATCCATGTCAAGAGCCCCCCCCTAGCTACGCTACTACGTGCGAACAGAGTGAAGCTAAAAAAATAACTACTGTATTAAGCTATTCTAATAATTCTCGAAACCCAGTGTTACATAATAACATAACTCATTAAAAGAACAAAATAGTAAAACTTAAAGTTTTTAATAAATTTCTGGTTTAGAATCTTATCTAAGAATGTGATCTTTGAACAAAATTAAAGACGAGCATTAGTTGGCCTCTCAGATACTAAAACATGAAGTAGGTACTTTTGTTCGATATATATATACATATAAGCTGCGTGTTTTGTTGGGGTGTAGCGGATCATGTCGCATTTATGTCATCCGCTTTGGATCGAATTTGAATATTATCTAAGGGCACATTTAAATTAAATACCTTAACTTACCATTTAAAACATTTATACTAATTATACTATAGTAATTCAATAATTTAGAAGCTTTTAATAAATATTCTATTATGAATCAAATACATATATATATATTCTCTCGCATATAGCAGGGTAGGCAAAGGAAAAGTACTATTAGGACACGTGTTTCTCTGTGTCCCGATATTTGAATTCACCGTATTGCGTACTTAGAAGCGGAACCGCCTAAAATTGGTATTCCCATCTTGCAGAGCGTTAAGATGAAATTAATCTTGCCTGTGACGATCGAACCCACAACTATCACATTTACATTCAAACGCTGTCATATATATATAAAAGTTATAATATATATTATTATCATAGCACAGTAATATTATTATCATTAGCGCTCAACTAAAATAAAATCACAGAACGGTACAGTGGTATCACAAACCTTCAGGATCTTCTTAAATACCAATAATAAAATACAAAACTAAATAAAAAATCCGATTAAACAAAAACATTAATTTTAGCGTCTCTTAGATAACTCTTAGAAGTTTTCGTCATCGTTTTGGTACAGGCGACGGGCTACGGGCTACGGGCGCGGGCGTCATCTCATTAAACTTTGTAATTAGGCCCGTGGGTCGCGAGCCCCTGCACTAAATCACGACAAGCTTAACATGCGTCCCCCGAACGGGCATAACTCGTAACACAATACACGCCCGTGGATGTGTTATTGAATATTAAAAGGTAAAAAAGCTCCGTCTCCCGGCTGATGTTCTTTTCATATTTTGTAAACAATACCGAAGCTAACGGCCGTTCACACGTATTGAAGGACATGTCCGTATTGTTGTGGAGAGCTTACTGCTCGAGCTCTTTTAGTGTTACTATTTAGATGTGATATTTAAAATTTGTTTTCGAAGTTGCTGTATTTTATAATAAGGAAAGTAGAAACTAGTGTTAAAAATTTCCACCGAATTTTCGAGACATTGCAATTGACAATTAAAACATTAAATTATTCTCCAGAGGGGGAATAGAAGCCACAAACCTCGCGATTACAATAACACACTTGTGCCATTGCGCCTCGACGACCTCAAAATCTGAAAGAAATGTCATCATTACTTTCAGGTTTTGTCCTCATGGACAAAAAAGGTAGTGTTCTAGTCAACGTCTCGTATGTTAGTGAAAGTCGAATGAACACACTAGATGGGCCAAAGTTGATAAGCACTGGCGTGCTCTTCGCATTGTTCGCGCTCCGATAGCTAAGATAAGGCTTTCTCCTTTCGTCTCTGGAGAGAACAGCTACCGTGAGAACAGCTTGTTTGTTACGGAGTCGACAGTCGACAGTCGCAAAATAGAAGCAATCTTATCGCATTTGCAATCTGTTAACCGAAATGCTCGGTCTTTGAGGTCAATGTGAGTTTTGAGAAAGATTTTAGGTTTTTTTTATGTGTACATTCCAAAACGGCATAACAAAATATATAATGAAGTTTTCCTCATGCGGTAATACGCAAAATGCGGTAATGCAACATGTAGATACAGCAATAGTAAATTATTTACAAAAACATCACCATTCTTAGGATAAAGTAGCTATACTCGTATATATAAAACATATCACTGGCTTTCTAATATTTACTACCATTATTTTGCATTTTAAACTTGTTTAATGAACAAAATATCACCAGAACCATTAGAACAGATGAGAAACTGATCGATCTTAGGGTGTATGTAATGGAGGCGAGCATTTTTAGTCATAGCTTTTAGCCAGACGTCGGGGAGCCGATTGAACGTAAACCGGTATGATCGGTCGCATCACATTCTAAAGCAAAAACATCACGAGCTCGTTTCTGCATACTCTTTTAATACTATAAGAAAACAGATTTATGATGGCAGCGATATAACGGAGTCCTATCTAGTCTAGATGATGAAAAAAAATCAATGCGTCCATCGGTTTTTGCTAGCCATCAGGTGGCATCTTATCAGCATACACACGTAACACATCTCAATTGATCATAGAGAGACAAATGTTCATATAAAACAAATTATAATGTCCACATAATATATTGAATATGAAAATGACAGGTTAATAATATACGAATGTTTTTAATTGATTGGAAATAAATTGAACACCGTCGTAGGTAAATTGGTTGTGAGAATGTTGAATGCTAAGAACCTGTACGTAATCTAGGACTATTTTATCGTTAAGTGTAATTTATACGTGGGCTGTTGCTTGTGAGCTTATAATTGGGTTGAAGCGGTCGCCGCTGTCAACGTCTGTCCGACAAGAGATAGCCTCTGTCCTACTCCAATTGAAACCGAGTTATTTTAAAAGCACCACAAGTGCATACAGTACGGGCAACAAGTCGTGGCCGCACTGAAGTTAGCGGTAGATGGCTACGCAGATTTCAATTAAACGATTTTTCTTACTTTTGATTATTTTATTGCCGAGTGGACATTGCGCAAACGTTCAGAAAACCTAACTTCAAGACGGCCACGACTTGTTGACCGTACTGTAGCGAGGCGCATTGTACCGCGTGCGATGACTGTTAAGCTATACTAAACACACCAATCTGATCGTTTTTATGAACATAATGCATTTATTACCATTTTCGCGTTGCAAATATGCGTCGACAGTGGACGCGCGCTGAATCTTAACATTTCTAACTTCTATGAATGTCACGATGAGAAATTTATGATATTTTTGTTATTCGCAATATAAATAAATCATTGAGTTTATTGTTGTATATTATACCGAATAGTATTTTAATAACATTGTATGAATATATACTAATACCAGTCGTAGCGCAGGAGCACAAGCGTGACTAGCGTAAGCACGACAGGTTGTAGGTTCGATGCCCACTCGAGGTAGTGAAATATTTAATATTTTTATTCCTTCTCTCTGGTGCCAAGGCAATACGCGTCGAGTGAGTCTACACAACACGCAATTGAAAGAAGAACACTCTCAATACTGGGTATAACAATTATAAGCCTTCACTCTTTGTATCACTTTATTAACACTTTGAACTTAGGGCTATCACTTATAATGCTTAACACTTCACTTAAATCACTAAGATCTACTATTACTTAAATAATTCTTTGCTCAGAACTTGTTGCACGTATTACAACGTTAGGAAGACTGTGTTCAATTGTACTTTTATGGTGTTTTTATAGTACAACATCCCTCCCAAAACTAAGCTTACCGGAAGTGTCTCAATTTCATAATTTACAATAAACATAGTTTCAATAGATTATAAATCAAGTATATTAACAATATTTAATTTTTTAATAACAACCCTACTATTATTTACAGTATTCCATTTAGTTTATAATCTCATAAAATATTATACAGCAACTTCCTATAATGACTTAATCACTAATAAAATATTTAATTGAACTCAAATGACTAATTCATAACAACAATATTAACAAAAGAATTTCTTTTATAATTCTATTTTCATTGCAATGCATCCAGAATTCGGCGGAAAATGGATAATGGAGTCTCTTAACACTAGGTTCCCTCTGCCTTACCTGCTTACATGCCAAATACAAAGCTGATTTTAATTAATTTTATATTTTAAAAAAAATATTGGAATATTTCTGTATATTAAGGTAATAATAATAGTAACTTTAATTGCATTGTATGAGTATATTCATCAAACATTCAATAAACGTTTTAGCGAACAGTTGTTACATAGACTCGGATCAACGAACCGGCATAACTAATTTGTTGATTAAATAAACTCTAGGCTAGACGTGACTTGTATATATGCAATGATTTTGCGGTTTCACTTAACATTAAAACACATTTAGTATCAAACATTTTTAAACATTTTTAAAGTGTTAATCCACACTTTGGAAATATAAATACTTATTTAGAAAACGTATAAAAATTTATACGTTTGGTCGGTCGGTTTCCAGGAGGCGCGGGTTCGAGTCCCGCTTCGTTTCAAATTTTTATACGTTTTCTAAATAAGTATTTAGTAATAAACATTATATTATGGTTTAACTATTATTATAACATAAAATCAGATCATCTTCACGCTGTATCCTGCATATAACAAAGTAGGCAGAAGGAACTTAGTGCTGAGACACTCCTTTCCCCACTTTTTGACGGATTCTGGAGGCATTGCGTGTTAAGTGGCGGAGCTCCGCGTCGCGTTTTGCCTCGACACCAGAGCGAAGAAATGAAAAATTCCTGAAGTGGGGATCGAACCCACAACCAGTTACGTATTCAGGCACACTTTGTGCCCCTGCGCCACGACTGGCCGGAACATAACGTTAATTATTATAACATTTTATTTACTGTCCGAACATTCTCGGTACGATGACCGCGGCGATGTTATCTCCAAACATCGAATTACTAAAGTGAGTTATTTTGGCAACATGAGCATGATGTAACTCTGTAATTATATTGACGTCAAATGTTAGGTTCAGTTGTTGTATTCAGGTTTGATTGTACGCGAACACGTACGACGATTCTTTCACATTCAAATTACAGTTAATCATTTATTTTTCTTGAAGCACAATTGTCCCTTCAAAGAAATATTCTGATGATAACTCATTAAAACACAATTTCTTAACAATTTCTGAGGCCGGTCGTGGCGCACAGGCATAAAGTGTGACTGTGAACGCGACTGGTTGTGAGTTCAACTCCTACTCGAGGAAAAGAAATGAAAAAATAAATATAAATGTAAATATATATGATATTTACATTTATATTTTCATTTTGGGGCAAAGCGCGGCGTTGAATTTCTCCACTTAAGACGCAATGCCTACAGAGTTCGGCGGAAAGTGGGCAACTGAGTGTCTTGGCACTAAATTCCCCTGTACCTAGCAAGCTGGGTACATCGATTGATTTAAAACAATTTTGTGAAGAATAAATTATCTCTGGAATGAGCATTCATTGTGAGACGTGAGATTTAAATAGAATCTGTGTACCCAGCATCTGCATCTTTTATCATGGATGTCAGATTGAAAGAAAACAAGTCTTTTGTAGGGGCGCTCGTAAACATTATAGATGGGTTATTTAGTTGTGGTAATAAACCACATTAGTAAAACGTAATAAATAGCGATCTATGCAATAATTTTCATACGACTATACGACTCGTTCGCTTTACGAAGCGTGAAATTGCCGCTGGGATCCTAACATTAGAATGTTGCAACAATACGCAATTCATTATATTGTAATTTTTAATATATATATATATATATATATATATATATATATATATATATATATATATATATATATATATATATATATATATATATATATATACACACACACATATATATATTTTTAAGCAATATAATATACAATTTGATATTTTTAAGTAACAAGAAATATTTAGATCAATTGGACTGTTATAAAAGATGTGGTAATGTCAAAAGTAGGTAGTTCTGTAAGTTCTGACTAAGAACTTGTAGGTACTCGTATTTATAGTCGTAACGTTGACTCACAGTTGTCTCAAATTATATTTTTTTATGATTAATTTAAAACAACAGCTTTTCAAGGTGTCCCCATCCTGTCATCAATGTATTTTTTTCTGAACTTATGGTATTATTAAAATATGTGTATACCTATATACTTTAGAGATACAAATTACCTGAAAAAAAAAAAAAAACAATTAACATCTATTTTGTAATGATTTTAGAAATTCCATAACGGCCAGTAAGTGCAAGAGAATTATTAAATTTAATTCAAATAATTAAATTTAATCAAAACTGAAATAATTAGAAAAGATAAAAATCTTGAAACATAACAGAATAACATTTGATAGCTTCTTACAGATTAACTAAGAAAGAAATATTCCAATAACGTTAACGTAAAGTAATTGAAGTTGAATGTTTAAAGGAATGCTATGTGCAATTGACCTTAATAGACTACGGGTTAGAGTCGGGACAACCAGCAACACCCAATATGATACTCTATGATGATTAATAGCAGCCAAAGTATTGAAACTTACTCATACAGTATATGAATATATACTGATAATAAATTTTAATAAATCTATACAAAAAAATATAAAAGCACCTAACTGATCGATCGATGTCTATACATGGAAAATGTATAAAAAAAATTGTTATTATCAATATTTCAAATTTTGGTGTATGTGTGTGCTATGCATTTGAAAGTTGCAATTTCGAATATGGCATTTTCATAAGCTGCAGTTATCATTACTGTAACTTATCAGTGTTTCTTTCTTTTTCAATAACCAATTGAAAAAAAAAAACAATAATAGAAAGAATACTATTAATTTACTGACCCACGCAGAAGCAGGCGTAGGCAAGATATTTATTGAAAAACTATAAATATAACAAAACACCATCAAATTTTTGTCAGCAACGATAACATCATAATCGATCGTACGTACAGGTACATCAGTAATTACTCTCCGCGAAGTCGGCGAAGCGTGCGACCGTCACGAACTTTTACTATAATTACAATGTCGGTGACGTCACGGCCACATTGCTATACACCTTTGGGTGACTTTCGATGGTGAACACGACTCGATCCGCTTAGCTGGACGCAGCGGGGGCAATTTTGAAAGGTTCCAAGGCTATCGCAGTCAAACGTTCAGGTATTTGGTTACTAACGAATAATCTGTAGCGATAGAGGACGACGTGACGCTAGGGCACAAGCGTGTGACTGTTAGGTGATGGCTATGGATTCGATTCCCACTTGAGGAAATAAAATATCTAGTATTTCCATTTACTCGCACCGATAAAGACCCAAAATACAAAGAACGGCGTTGAGTTCCGCCAAACAATACGACAATACTCCAGATTTTGGCGGTAAATGGGGAACGGAGTGTGTTAACACTAGGTTCTCGGGTTCCCTCAGACTACCCTACTACGTTCAGGACGCAGTGTTAGTGTGAAACTGTAAAAAAGTAATATTTTGACCAAGCATGACATAGCTTTTATATTCATATTTTATCAATACATCATAAAATAAACAAAAATCCAATTACGTTAATACATTTTTTGTACCTAAAACAGAATCAATATTGGATGTTAATCTTGAAAAGTACTTATTCATACATTCAAACAAACATACATAGCGTCCTCCGCGCGACCGTTCACGGCCAAGGCCACGCAGATAATAAATGTGTTATGATGAACGACGTGCTCGCTGGTTGCTTCCGAACAAAAAATCTAAGCGCGCATGCCCACGTGGCCGCTCTGACATGATTTAATGACTTGGAAAATTACAATGGCCGCAGCCATCGCGGAAAATGTCGCGTGACCAGAGTGGTGGTTCAAAAAAACTATCGCAAACACACAATCTAAATTGATGTGGAAATCGGATATAATTACATTTAGCATTTCCGTTTATATATTCTATAGTTATAGAGTATCATTTTTAGCTTCAAGATGTATGTCGACATAGCAATGTCTGCATTTGGAACCTAGGAACCCAGTGTTAAGACACTGTGTCCCTTATTTCGTAAAAAAAAATCAAAGGCGCGTTTTGCCTCGTTTTTAGAGCGGAATAAATGAAAAGATTACATATTTTATATCCTCAAGTGGGAATGTTACTCACAACCGGTCGCGTTTACCATTCGCTTGAAGCCCTGCGCCACGGCTGCCTACTAAAATATGTACGTACGTAACGAAACGTACGACAAGATTAAAAACCTATAAACAAGCAAATAATCAAAGTGAAAAGCTAATAAACATGTCCAAATCATCCGTAAAATTGTTTATCATTCCACTACTCATTTCTAGAAACTGGTTACAGGTCGACATTTCCTCATATACAGTGTTGATTGCCCACGAGCGTACGCGTGGACTCAATCCGTTCACGGGGGAGTGGCCTGCATCAACGAGGGTTTATTGCCAGATAATATCTGACCGACAGACAGACGCTCTTGTATTCCCATCACGTGGCACCCATTCCTCCAACTTAGTGCATCGTACTTGAAAATGTGCATAATGTACGTGCGAGAGTTGCACGCGAAATATCGCCCGACGGACCTTGGTGATAGGGTGAACGAACTAGAAGTAAACAGTTTCGATTTACCTGACAGGCCTAGGATTATAATCCTTCCTGTGTAGGAAATCTGTCGTAATTTTATAAGGCTTGGTTGGTACCTATTAATATGTTTTACGGCAGAAGCTTTCGAGTTTAAATAAAGATGAAAGATATGCGCATTGATAGAAAGAAGTTATAATAATTTAGTACATTTTCGCGAAGGATTTAAGAGGTACGCAGGTAAACAGTGTAATCTTTCATCAAACGACTCAAATGGTTAAGTGAGTTTATCCACGAACACCGTATCAAGTCGAAAACGACGTGCCATTCCAGAGATACGCACGTCCATACAATTATACTACCTGCCATATTCATACGGCTACGTGGAAATATTAGGAGATGTAAACGTACGAAATTTTCCGAAATTGACATAATAAAGAACATCGACGTGCGCTTGATGATATGAGAAGGTAGGTAGATATTTCTTAATATTTGTCGATGATGTTGACCAACAAATTGGAGGTATGCGTCCATTGTTTGAATTCTTGGTGCGTATTGTTCATTTACGTTCACCCATGTAGTAGTAGTAGTAGATAACGAAGCTAAGTAATAGTCTCGGGTCGCGCTGTATGACAAACAAGGCAATTGCTCGGACGCACAGATGGCTATCGGGCACGCCACGTTTAATACCCTCCAACAACGCGTACTTCACTTTAAATACTTAGATATCAATTTTAGAGGAGTCCATTTCATAAAGCGCAAAGATTTATTATGTTCCTTATCTCTTGAGCTGTTTACCTACAGTAGTAACAGTTTTGAGAAAACCAACTACATACAGTAGTATTATATGTTTACTCGGGGGATTGGTTGCCTCTTACTTATGCATCTCGGTCGTAATGCTCGTAAACTATAGAGACAGGTTTATGTTATATCATAATAGGGCTAAATCGAAAAGCGATGTTACTTTACATTGATTTATATTTTAACATCTTTATTCAATAATCAGATATATTTATCTATTTGAAATTATCGTTTATGTGATTTTTTAGCTACTATATTCCTCATTAGGATACTTCCGTTTCCTCCAAGTGTGATTCGAAACCACAACCAACGCGCTAACAGTCGCACGCTATTGCCCCTACGCAACGATTGCTTCAAGTGGTAATAGCAATAATAGTTAAATATATTGTGGCCAGATATTTGTTCATAAAGTTATTGTGAGTATTTGCTTATAAGTTATAGTACATTTAAGAATAGATACTGTACATATAATCCAAAGGATAAACTCGTATCCTTTCACCAACTCACGACTTTAACAAATCTTTCCAATTCACGACTTACTTTACTTACTTATTACACTTTTAAGTTACAATCTTGTCATAACATGTTTACATTTCGCCGGAAATTACCGAATTCGACCTCCATTGCTTTTCTCGGAGACCAATCATACAAAGTAACAATAGGTGCATTAACATAAATATCTTTTACTTAGGAAACTCTATAATAGTGATTCATTTTGAAACAAAAAAAATGAATCGATTTTCATTACTATTACAGTATTAGTAGAAAGTAGAGTGATTGCGGCCGAATAATTCCAGAACGACTCTACTGATGCATTAGCGAAAATAGTGAAATCGTATTAACGCTTAGTGGTCCGTATATAATTTGTGATTGTACTTGTTTAAAACCATAAAATTTATTATGAGTAACTATAGAATATATTAATAACAACTATAAAATATACAAGAAGCCGTCGTGGCCCAGTGCCACAAGGGTGTGACTGATAAACAACGGTGGAGGGTTCGATCTCCATGCGAGGGAATCAATTATTATTTATTAATATTTTCATTTCATCGCTCTGACACAAAGGCAAAATCCCCGCTTTGATTTTCGCCACTCAAAACGCAATGCCGCGGACGATTCGGCGACCTCAGATAATTGGGGAACGGAGTGTCTTAACACTTAGATTAGCCCTGCCTACCGTACGAAAGAGAATATTTTAACAATATAAAAATCAGTGTAGAAGATGATATATTTTACTTATCTGTTCATCTCGTGTCGTTTGATGTAAAAACATACACATATACACACAAACTTACGTATAAAATAATTGGTGTACAACGATTAGATACAGGCGGTTAGGTTTAACAACGCCCATGCGATTTAAGTTTGCCTATTGTTTATGATGATTGTGAAGAATTAAATTTAGGGTACTCTTATAGATGATATGTTGATTAGTATGCATGTTGAGGGGAAAACAAAGGAAATTGTGTTTTTTATTGTTTCCTGCTATATCTTACGTCTAATTATGGTTTATTATGAAATGGAAATTAAATTCACATTCAACTTATTATTCAGTTGCATTTTACTTATTTTAATTTAGTAGAAAAATAAAAAAAAAACAGAAATATCTTGTCAATCATTGTGTTAAGACACTCCGTTCCCCACTTTCTGCCGAATTCTGGAGGCATTGCGTGTTGAGTGGCAGAACACAACGCCGCGCTTAGCCTCGACACCAGAGCGAAGAAATGGAAATATAAATTTAAGTAAATATTTCATCTCCTCGAGAGGGGATCGAACCCACAACCAGTCGGTTTTACAGTCACACTTCGTGCCGCTGCGCCACGACCGGCCTCTACTACACATTATTCATTTATTAATCTCAATTACTTTCGTGTTCTTATATTGCTTATATTGCATATTGCCATTTTAAAGACAATATCTATACTTTGAAAATTAAAGCTTCAGCCAATTCAGTAAAATAGTTGCTTTGTAGCAAATTTTGTCACACAAAATACTTTACTTATTTAATTATGAACCGCATTAAACAAAACAAACATTAAATATACAAATAAATTTGCTTAACATAATAGTAAAGATTGCATTTAACGCAGCTAAGCCGTTTCTGAGATCAGCGTGAACATGCGCGCAGACAAAAATATTAAAAATAAATATTTTGAATTCTATTATAGTGATAGACGTTCCCAACAATAGGTTTTCTTATATATCTTCCAAGTACAGACAACGATCAGCTACAATTTTATTATAAGTATAGATTATGCTATATTTTTCCTTATCTTTTTAACATAAATGTGGTCAGCCTACTCTAAAAATTAAGTAAATTTTAAAAATTGATCTCAATTGTATATGGTACTTACTATTCATTTTATAGACTAGTTTAGATTTGTGAAATCTATTACCAGAACGAGTGTACAAAAAAGTTGTTCACTTTTTATGTATTTCGAAGATTCAATAAAAGCGTCTCGAAGAACTCTGAGTAAAGATAATAAAATATTTTATTTCGATATTATTTTAGTTGGCCGTCTCTAGTTGTTTTTGAGTGCTATGATGAGTTCGTTGTAAATCTGATACGTGCGCTAACATATAAAAATTCGAAATTTATTATTTTAGAGTAGAATGTTTTGGTAGGGTAACAAAAACATATATACATAAATAGATTTGGATTTATTATATAATTTGAACATTTAAATTAAACTAAATTGACATATTTTTAATACTCTTTAGTTAAAGTGTGAATATAATTTTAAAAAATGTTAAAATCAATAGTTATTGAGGACTCTGTCATAGAATAGGTACATAGAGTAACGATACGGCGGCAAAGCGCGGAGTTAAATTCTACCATTCAATAGGCAATACCTCTAGAATTCGGCGTGAAGTGGAGAAAGGAAGTGTCTTAATGAGAACAGCGACATTAAGTTCCCAGGTTCACTTTGCTTACTCTGCAACTTGCAGGATACAGCGTCAAGCAACAAAAATCTTATATATATATATATATATATATAAGGTGCAAATTGGAAGGCCGTAAATATCTCGTAAAACTCGACTAGACATCGATTGGTGCGATAACGACATAATTATTTGTTATTGTACGCGAAAAGTTATAAATGATATTATACATTATATAACTTCTATGTACTTAATATTTAAATCAGCTTCACGCTGTATCCCCCACACAGCAGGATAGGGACACAGAGGGAACATAGTGATAAGATATTCCCCACCATCCCCATTTTCCGCGAAATTTTTCGAGGCATGGTTTGTTAAGTAGCGGAACTCAACGCCGGGCTTTTACCTTAATTAGCCTTAATATTCACCCATGAATTTTAGAAATATTGTACTTTTTAGCATCATTTAAGTCGGAAATAATTTAGGTTCTATCTTCCAAAATTTCCTCATGCTTTTTGCTGTAAAGAAGGATGGGCAGAGGGAACGTAGTGTCAATAAAATCGAAGCTACAATCATCGTGTTTTCTATACGCACATAACCCCGTATAAAATTTAATTTCTTGGAGCGGGAATCGACCCCAAAGCCCTAAAATTCTGAAATGTATCAAATAAATTTAAAAAAAGAACTAAAAATAACATCTAACATCACACTAACCACCGCGGGACCAACACTACCACACAAAAAAACCATGTTTAATCAAGACAGACGCAAAGTCAATGACTTCACTCCCGTCGACGTAAATCTGGAGATATTTTTACGTAAACAAAAACACACACTCACACACAAACACACACACCAGTTCTAATGTATCTTAATGTATTTCCTTTGGCGTGACAGTCGAGATTAATGGTTAGACAGTGAAAGTGAGAATCGTGCGGAGACTGCAAAGTCCTCTGATCCGGCGTCAATTGGGGCTGTTTGGTTGCGGTGTTAACTGTTATTTGTTGTGTAATCGATACAGCATTTGTGGCTTCTTTGAAACTTGAAACTACAGGCTACAATGATCGAAATTAGTCAAACAGTTGAGGCCAGTCGTGGCGCAGCGGCACGAAGTGTGACTACAAAACCGACTGGTTGTGAGTTCGATCCCCACTCGAGGAGATGAAATATTTATTTAAATTTATATTTCCATTTCTTCGCTCTGGGGTCGATTAACATGCAATGCCTCCAGAATTCGGCAGAAAGTGGGGAACGGAGTGTCTTAACACAAGTTTCCCTCTGCCCTCTGCTCTGTGTTGAATACAGCGTGAAGCTGAATTAATAAATATGAATTAGTTGACTCATTTTGATCATTCCTGTAATATACTTTTAAGTTGTTAAAATGGTGTTTGCAAATAAAATCATTTAAAAATTGTTTTAGTTTCTGGTTGTATCCCGTATATAGTAGTGTACACGTGAAAACTTATTGTTGAGTCGCCAAATGAAAATAAAGCTAACGTACAGTCTACCAAAATGGGGAAATGACCACCTCGTCACGATAGCAATTTTATTGTTCAAAACTTAACAGTAAAAAAAACTAATATGTAAATGAAAATTAAATACTACTACAACTTT
Source organism: Heliconius sara (assembly GCA_917862395.2). NCBI lineage: Eukaryota > Metazoa > Arthropoda > Insecta > Lepidoptera > Nymphalidae > Heliconius > Heliconius sara. Next base: position 2,783,000 of record OU860782.2, read on the forward strand.
TTATAAACAAATAACGGGCATATAGCAACAAAAATAAAAAAAATATTTTGATCATACAGAAAATTTACAATTCACTAAAAGCCCGTGAATTCAAATCCAACGTAACAAAGTTAGATATCCGTTTATAAAAACGTACCATAAGCTTATTGCTATTCGAGGCGCGGCGAGTTTTAGGACTTCCTATGTGAAAAAAGATTCTTGAAATAGACTCGACTTTTTAAAATTCGACCCATAACTATGAGAACCTTTACTGACTGAACTTGTGGCAACAACATATACTTAGAAGTTATAAGTACAATATAAAATTTTAAAGAAATACAAACTTCACACTAATTTACTGGCACCAAAAAGCATTAAGCCAAAATAAAATAACATATCCATGTGAATGTCGTGTACAAACACTTCTCTAGTAGATAGCAGCCTTCTACGAAATCGAAAAACACGACCTTAATGGAATATCTAAAGCGTGTATTCACAATACTATTCGAAATAATTTAACAAAATATTTATGGGACAGTGTACAACGATGAGTTCCCGCTCTCAACGCAGCGAGCTCAGTGAGCAAATACTAGGTAGTACCTGCCTACTCTACACAGCAGCCCCGCATATACTTTAGCAGTATATGCGAGGCAAAGGTTAAAGTTGATTCATTTTGACAGATAAATATGATCTAAATTAGTCAAAAGCAATCTTAATTAATGGTTGGCGTTAAGTAGTTGGAAATCATTAACTTTACAACGAGCTCTCGAGTCGTATTTGATGACTTATGAAGGATACAGTGATTGGTGAGAACAACCCAACTCATGTTAAAGAGCAAAAAATGTAACTGGTCAAAGGAGGGCAGCAAAAAAACTAAATAAATATACTTAAACGAAGTATTGTCGAATGAAATAACAACTAGGTATAATGGCGTGCTAGTAATAATAAATGTGCAGGTACGAGGTGCGAGGACGTTTGAACACACACGTCTATGTGGCTCATCGATTAATATATTATCATCATTGGTAGATATGATAGTACAAATTATTATACTTGTGTAACTCATCAAAAATCGATGAAAGTAACTTGATAGAAGGTGATCGAAAACGAATTGATAGTGAAATAAATATATAACCGGTAGTAGAACAAATAACGACGTCAGTTTCCCTCAATATAGAAGACCGAAAGAAAATACAAAATATGGTAATTTATGTATATTCTTCCTCCTTTGACATTTGAAATCGAAATATAATAGTAAAACTATATTATACGACAAAATATTGATATTGTAAAAAAAAGGCAAGATATAATTTACCAAGTATTTACTACACCTTTATAGCATTTACATAATAGGAATTGCACATCATATAATGAACAAGAAAAATGAATATTATTCTATTTTCTTGTTTACATTCTAGTTTTTAGTAGAAAAGTAATAAAAGAAGTATTATAATAACATGTTTATTTTTTACATTTCTAATAGAATATTCTATATAACAGTTTAGTTATTGAACGAAAATCAAAGAATGTTGTAACATTGCTTTGGGCAAGTACACTTGCACGAATAGAGACAGAGAATATCAGCAACCAAATCTTATGGCATAGGTTGCGACCGACTTTTTGGGATGCGGCTCGTTAGTATTACAATGGAGTTGATTGTAAATTGGAAGAATCATTCTATCTTCTTAAACATCGAATGTAATGTAAAATGTAGGCGGATATCAATAACTTTTTGTAGATGGATATCAGTAACTTATTCACTTAGAGTTGTGTACTTGTGTTGCAAGAATTAACGATGCAGGTAGGTACTTCATTTGCACCTGCTGGTAAAATATTTTGATGATATGTTTTAATAATGAAGAAATAATATTTGTTATTAACAATTTTATATTTTTTAAAAGAGATCTTAATGAATTAGTTAAAACGGACGAATATTCCTTAGCAAATGAAATGACCTTAATTTTCTCACTGAGAAGAAAAAAACTTGATTAAAGCGACGCCGCAGGCAATATTTAGTATTTACGTTATATGCTCAAGGGTAGACGTAAGAACATTTGTGAGAACAGTGCTCCATAGCGCCTTGAGGCCACAGTTAACGCCGGTAGTGTACAATTATAAGTCTTGTATAATGTTTTAACTACATTTAATTGTATAACTGATCCGTATAAATCACCGCGCCTTGTACGGGCAGGATAACAGCTGCATCCCGTTCCATTACACTTTAGTAACGATTTAAAGTTGGATGTTTTTTCAAAAATTACACGCCAGTACTCTTTTGCAAATTATTTTATAATAGCTATGTAAAAAGTAAATGCGGGTTTCCTGGATAAAAATGAAACGCATAAATTATATAGTGCCGACTTCACGAAACGCAATGGTTGAAGATTTGTAATATTTGTCTATTGAATGTAATGCAGGATATCTGTAAGTTTATGTAATACAATTATATATTATGCCAATGACTTTGAAAAGAGCAACTGTTGAGTTTCTTGCCGGCTCTTCTCAGCAGAACTGCCTTCCGAACCGGTGGTAGCTTTTTTTTTGTCTATATTTTCATTTGACGATTCAAAAGTGCTTACAAAAGTTTATTTGAATAAAGAATATTTTGAATTTGAATTTGAATTTGTAAAATGATGGCTTATAGTATATAAAAGGGATGTATGTAAATATATCGACTATATTTGACATCGATTAATAATAATATTATTTTTATCAAATTGTCTGTTCTATTAATAAATGGAGAAATGATAAAATATGATACGAGGAGTAGGGGTTATTATTAATATTCAAAAAATGTAATATACGAATCAAAAAAATCAAAATTTCTTTTTACCACATATGTAAAGTCCCTAGAGTACCTACTTCCGTCACATTTCTATCAAGATTCAACCCATAAATCTATCACAGCACGTCAACAAAGGCAGGGGCCGTGAACCCGACTCGTACCGCTCGTACTTTGTACTTTTGGCTTTCGAACAGTCACCAATGAATACTCACATTGTATTCTGTCATGCGATGCTCCAACTGGCACGAAGAGAGGCAAGGTGAATAACCGAATTTTATCTTTGTAGACAAAGTATATTGGACGTGTGACATCATTATTGCCACAATATTATTACTCTGTCCTGTTTAGATTGTGCGTAAGTGGCGAACCACGCCGCGCTATGGAACAAAGGCATGTAACTTTCTTCTTGTCAGATATAAGCAGTATATTTCACTGAAGATTTAAATTTTTAAATTATAGTGATAAAAAGATTCACGTAGTTCCCTAAACCGAAGTTAATAACGCGAAGAAGATTAAATAAATAAAACGTTTCCCCTTATACTCATTTCGGGTGTATGAGTTCAGTTTTAAAAGCCTTTCCATTGAACAATAAAATGGAGAATTCCTTTTTAGGTTTTTGGCTGCTCCGGCATTCAGCGGCGCTCGTAAATTTCGTAACTGTACACAGTTCCTTAACTCCGGGCTTTCGGAAGAGCCACACCCTATTTAAATGTTATCTTTGGCTGCGCTGTTCCAAGAACTACATATAAGTTCGTGAGTCGTGAGTTGGTATCTGTTTATTAGTATCTATGTATAGTCTTATGCAATTATGCGAATTTTCAATGAACATCTAAACTTTTATGTATATATATAATATGTATTTTATTGTTACATAAAGTAGATGACGTTAAGCGACCAGTTAGAAAAAAAAACTGGTGATGACATTCCATTCTAATTTCCACCTATTTTAGTTGCATTGTAAGTTAAATGAGACCGATTAAACGAAAGATTATAAAATATAAACACACCTCCAAAGTGGAACCTACCTGCTACCTATAATTCTATATTTTTCGATTTTTTTTGTACAGAGGAATGACAAGACTCGTCTGATCAAAAACGTCTGTTGAAATACACACGTATAGGTTACGAGGTTTTGGCAGGAGCGACAGGCAGTAAAGACGGCGCGTCGGCACGATTGCCATCCAGTGGACGGGCGAGGGAATGCTGATCGACACCTCGACGTTGATCCAGTACGTTGACATCGAGGCGTATCTGTATTTTTTATTAGCGATGTAAACAAAAACTTTTTATTTAATTAGAGGCCGTCGTGACGCAGGAACAAGGACTGTAACGCGACAGTTGTGGGTTCGATCACCACTCTTTAATTAAGAGGCGTGTGAATAGTAGTCTCACAAGGGATTACGGGTCTGTATTGATAATTAATGTACTTACATATTCACACATTTTTATTAAGTTGGATTTAGTTCTTGGTAATAAGTATGATTTAGTGGTTGATTAATATTTTTAATATAACTGAACACAGTAAAAGAACTTTTTAATATTATTAATAAATATTTTGAGACCATTTTGTTGGAGGGGCATCAACATGCAAGAGTATATGCGTTTGATTCCTAGTGGAGGAAATGAATAATATTTTAATATCTTTTTTTCCCCACCTGGTAATAAGGTAAAGTGTGATTCAGCGCATTAAAAAGGGGAATTAGTGTCTTAATGGGAATGGGCAGTCCTGACACTAGCCTTCCAGATTCCATATACCTACCCTGCGGGGTTCAGCGTGAAGGCAAGAATAATACATAAGTGCTCTTCACAGCTCAACTTTTCTTTATTACTTTAATTTAAATATTAATATATTACACCCAAACAGAGAGAACAGAGACGGGGCGATTCATGTATAAAATAAACACCTCAACATTAGTACCACATGTTAAGAAAGCTTACAGATTGAGAAATACTTCAAATACCGTCTTCGGATCCATCCGTAATGGGATTAGATAGATCTCTTTGATCTTGAGACGATTGCATTCGTGAGTTTAGTTGGTATTATATATTAAATTAACTATAAATATTTTAACTCTAATAATAAGAGTAGTAATCGTGTCACCATTTCGTTCGTTATATGTAAATGTGTATATCAAATAATCGAAAAATTATAGCAATTTTTTTTCAAAAACAAAATAATAATTAACACACTGCGACACACATTAATAAGACACTGCGTGTTGAGAGGTAAAACTGAACGCCGCATTTACCTACCAGACAAGCCCACTGAACAAAGATTGAACCCACAACCATCGCTGACTAATTGCCTCACAAAGGCTAAAGGTACTTAAAAAATATTCTGTGAATAAAGTTATTAAGAAGTAATGAAGTGAGATTCAGTATACAATTAGTGTATAAAACATATAATAAAATAACTTTGGCGAGGTTATTTTTAAAACAATGGAAGTCCCAAAACAAGAAAAACAATAAAACGAGAACCACGTCGGATACATCTCAATTTACTTCAAAATTTATCGACAAGACGATGCCACCAACTTTTTTGCACCATTATTAATACTGGCGTTCATGACGGCTATTCACACGAAGATGAAGATGTCAACGCACCGGCGTCCATTTGGAGGGAACCAAAAAAAAACCTAAGAACAAAACGTACGAAAGATTGATTGTGGCAAAAAAAAAAATGACGTACAAGATAGTTAATACGAATTGGAAGGCTATTCGAAAGCATATCATTAAACGAGTCCTGTTACGAACAGAAACGGTGCATGTGTTTAAGATTTGACCGCGACGAGCAAAAAATAAGACGTACCCAAAGTAAACGTTATGATTAGATAAAAATTATTCGTGTTTAACCGCAAAGGATTTGTTTTTTTTCTGCTGCACGCTGTATCTCGCATATAGCATAGGTAATCTTGTGTTGAGAAACTCTGTTCCTCCCTTTCCGCCGAATTTTCGAGGCATTGCGCGCTGAGTGACAGAACTTAACGCCGCGCTTTGCCTAGTCACCCGAACGAAGAAAAGAAAGTACTAATAAATAATATTTTATTTCCTCGAGTGGAGATAAAACCTGCAACCGTCGCGTTTATGCCACCGTGCCACTGAACCGCGACTGCCTTGATTTGATGATAGTAAGTAATAATAACATACAGAAAAATATATTAATAGTTAATATTGTAACTGATCTTATTTGTTGTTTGTTTGTTGAATATTATTTTTGTAGTGGGCAGTCTATTTATCAAGGTTAGGTTTTGGACTATAGGTATAATACCTATAGTACGTACGTAAACCATTTTAGAGTAAGCCAAGCAATCAAAGTTACTTTAAAATATAACGTAAACAATTCTTAGTTAACTTACTGAGTCCCATAGTAGGGTTTGACGCTCTATTCTCTTTGGCTACCACCCCACTAGGGATACAGCGTGAAGCTAAGTGAAGTAAGTGAAGTAAGTGAAGTGAAGTGAAGTGAGGCTACGTGAAGGGAACTCTTATTTATTTCCATATATCGACGAAGGCAATGCCGCAGGTAGGAGCAAGTTATCTATAAGCTTCTAGCCAATGACTACATTATATAAGTAAATTGAAGTGTAATGAATACGTAATATGAAAACGATATGAGCGCGATTATTGAGCTTCAAATCTGTAGTGTAAAGAAATGCTTGACAGATTCTTATTAAATGATTTATTATTAAAAATAACTCGTTTGATTTATTAGTATTTTTTTATTTAACTTCACGCTGTTTGTAAAGACAAAAAAAATGTGTTAAGACACACTCTCGTGTTGAGTGGTGTGTCTCAGCTCTACGTAAACTTTATCTATCGAAAACGTTAAAAAGAAAACAATGAATTCCTCTGAGATGAAATCGAACCCACTACAATCAATTTTACAATTCTTATACAATTCTTAATTTCGAATACAGTTCAAAACAACATATAACTAAACCAGCAGGTGCTCGGTAACAACGCGGACTTGCGAGTAACAACCTCTACGTTTCGGCGACGAGCGCAATCACTATAATCATTTATGTATCGTAAATCTTAGTGAGATTACACTCTCATCGACTTGATTACCGTACAATTAGTGATGACTCACTCAACTTTGCTATGTTGTGAGAAGAATTAATTGTCCTACCGATTACTATAGTTAGTTGTGGTGAAGATAATAAAATTAACGTTACATAAATCGATCGTGCTCCGCACGTACATGCGTGTGGATGTATGTTATTATATTTTCGTTTTAATTCACGAATCGATGTTTAGTATAATTAGTTTTGTGTATTGTGAGTTTGCTGGTATAATTTTAATAACATTTAATTAATATTTCAATACTTACCGTAAAGTCAATCAGTTGGTATGATGAATATCTTCTATACATATGTAAAATAAATAGTAAAGCAATGTGAGACCGCCGTGGCGCAGGGACAAGCGTGTGACAGTAAAGCGACGGCCGTGGGTTCGATTCCCACTCGGGAGAATAAATGAATTATTACTATACCAAGGCAAAAAGAGCGACGTTGAGTTCTTCTTCGTTGAGATAAATTAGGCGGAAAGTGGGGTACGAAGTGTCTTAATACGAGGTTCGCACAGCTTACCTTGCTTTATGTGGGAATCGAAATCCAAAACTTTTTGCCTTGGTACCAGAGTGAAGAAATGAAAGTATTTACATTTACCTACTTTATTTTACATATGCCTAGCTTTTTTTACAGTGTAACAAAAAAAAAAACAAAATTAAGTAATTAAAGTATTTTAGAAAATATATCTCTAAGCGAATTCTTAATCATTGTGTTGAATTGAATAATTTAAAATATTTAAGTAAGAAATATACGGTTTATATATTTTTTGATTTCGTGTTTGCTTTTTACGATGAGAAAACATATCTTGGGAAAATCTACAGTCAGGCAGGCAAAGCCGCGAGCGGCAAGCTAAATAGTAATTATATAAGATATGTAGGTATAGTAATAGATAATAAATTACGTTTTAATAGTTTTACTGGGACGTCATTTGTTTCTATGAAATGTATTACTTTTATAATAAGTAGGTATGACTGAGAAGTAAATTTTATACCTTTAATAAATGGCAATTATATAGGTATTAGACACAATCACATCAGGAAATTGAATTGAAAGCCATATTTTGCCGTTATTTATTGCGAAATGAAAAAAAAAACTGTTTATATTTATTTTTATCTCTATAAGAAAAAAAAGTTGTATGAAATAATATTCGATTTTATTAATATAAATCTGATAGTTATGTCACACGACGCGACGTATCAACTTACTTAAATTTATTGACACTTTGATGCCTGTAACGTATCGATTTCATCGCTGCGCTTGTTTTTCTATTTAATAGGTACCTTCATAAAATATTTAATATTCAATATTATATTAGTATAATAAAAAAAAAGAAAATTCTGAATATGAATTTAACTAAAGTTAGACGTACTTAGATAACCCAAGGTTCCATCTCCATCGAGGCTTGTTACTTACTGGGGGAATGAGCAATAATAGGGTATGGGACTAAATTAATTGACGACTTACTGACGCAACGTACAATAATGATAATATATATAATAAACTAAACGAGCACTCATCTGTCCAAAGAGGGCAGACAACTTAATAAAACGGATTTATTCATAAACGCTAAAGATCAATCGCAACAAAATACCCTCGAAGTGAATAAAAACAAAAGTCAGATCCCAAGTCGACGGACGGCGACAGCGGGGAGTTCAAATATAACTAGCACCCAACAACGAATAGCCGAGATGTGGCACTCCACGTGGCGACGAGCAGCGCACGCACGGCGGCAGTCACCGGCCAGACGGCCGTTGGAGGTTAATTAACAATGAAATTGGCCGGAGACAGCTAGACGCCTTACTTCTGTGGCCCGCGGAGCGTCAGACCCGCAATAATAACACACCGCGGAGCTGACGCGAGGCAATTAAAAAACGTAGGAACGCCCGTTTCCCACACATCAGGCACCCGACGAGACACAAGAGATACATTCTGTAATGGTGATTCGGGCAAATGTAGGTGAAAGCTGAAGAACGGCGCACGAGGTCATTACCGTCATTTCTAATAATGCTTGTAATAACGCCAGTAATCAGACAGAAATGCAGTCGCGCTGTTCTTCAAAACCAATTTTATTAGAGACGGTATGTCACGGACGCCAAGCACGCTCACGCTCTGTTTTGCATATCGCCAACGAAAGTGTAGCGGTAAGTAAAATCGACCTGTATTTCTAACAACTGTGCAAATACTGCAGCGACGCTTAAAACGCTACTAAGCAAATTGTGCAGTATAATTTTTAGTAATAAATAACAAAGGAATTACATAAAAATTATAGACACGACTGTATTTCGTAGCGAGAACCACTCTTAGTTTTAAATTTTACTTCACCTGTTCAAACATAAATAAAGCTACAAAAGAAGTGATCACTCGGAACACACGCTGCGCCAAGTATTTTCGTTAGCCTCATACAGATTTCAAGGTATTGAACAATTGTCAAGGTTAAACTCCATACAAACTAGGAAAGATACAGTACGTGCAGAACAATCACTTACAATAGCGATACTTTGGCGTGTTTCAAAACTTGTCCACTGAATTATTAGTCGCTCCAGTTACCTCGTCGCGCTCCCGATTGCCGTGCGAACGCTGGTATCTGCATAGCGAATTTACGCCTCTCTAATGTAGTCGCTGAGTGACCGTGAAATGTCACTGCAAGATTAGGTATAATCGATGGCAAATAACCAAACGAGCATCGAGTTGTTACTCGTTAATAATCGTGTTACAATTTTGGAACGAGGAAAAAGTGGTAAAAGTGAAGTCGATTTCGAATGCACCATTTGTCCAACTCACGAGAGCGGAACGGACGGCGACGGAAGCGATGCGCCGCTCCATTGTTAAAAATGTATTAGATAATAGCAGCGACTAGACAATGACGATTTTGCATTCAAAATTTCAAGAGTGAGAGCGATGGGCACGTGAAGTAGGAATATAGAATATCATAATTCAGCCGCGTGGCGGTAAGCGATGCATGCGGCATCGGCGATCTGTGCTGCTCGATGTACGCTGCGATTGTTCATTTCAAAGCCATCCGTTTAATCATTGTCGACTCCTAGTTTAATGTTTCGTTATTAATAGTTTTTTTATGGGTTATAAATATATTTAAATATATATAATATAAATAATAATTTTATAACTTATTAAAATTTATGTAAATTTCGAACGGTTTATTAAAAAGCGTTGTACCTAACATAGGTGCATAATGTAGGTGATATTGTTTATATCTATTCAAAATGGGAAAATATTTCAAAAATACTCTTATTAACATGTTAAACTAAAAGCCTATTAGTATCGTGCAGTTCTTTTCAAGTTTACTGTAGCAGTAGATTGAAATCGTCATAAGTCATGTGGACTGGAGGCGGATATCGATAAAATCTGACGTGCGTGAGACAGATTACTTGCGATCTCTCAGTGAATATTTTTTTCACACGCCACACGCTTCTATGAGTTTATATTCATGATGTTATATTTCCTGTTTGGTTAAGTACCAAACAAACCAAGGAAATTGTTTTAAAAATTATATTTATACTGATGCGTCGTACTTATCGGCTAGTTAGGAAATCAGGCGAATTAAATTGTTTTGTGAAACTATAAAACAAAGTTAATGTTACAGGTTCAATTTTACATGTTAACATTAAAATATTTAATCATAAACCATTGATTTTATAAAAAGACATTCCCGTCAATACAAATGATAAAACAAAATCACTTAAACACATCGTACAAAAAATAAAAGCCAAGTAAATCTTAAGGAATAGGAGAACATTGAAATTAGATCTTTTACAGAACCAACATTTTATTACCGACAGATCGACGGGCACGTGCAACATCTAAACACATAAACACAATTACATTTAAACGTCGCGCCGGCATCCTTGGAGCGAAAGAAACGCCTCCAAAACCTACGCAACACTGTCGATTACCGTCAGTGAATCACGACTCGCACTCGGTCCACCGTAGCCAACCATCAACTTGTTGTTATGTTCACACGATGGTACTGGCTACATATTGAACCTAATACCAGCGTCGCCAGATTTAGTCTAGGGGGAAAAAAGGGGGATTTTGCAACGTTTAAAGATTCCACTAAAAGCAGGATATAAAAAAATATAAATTACAATATTTAATATGCATTAATATTAAATATGCATTTATTATGTGATAGATATAACATATTTTATTATAAAGGGAAAAATGACACTATACTTATAAATATAACTGTTTGGTTTACTCTGTATCTAAGGCAGTTAAATCTTCAGAGCAATATCTGCAATTGTTGGAAATTTATTAAAAAAATTACAATTACTAAAAAAGTGTGGTATTATCCACGATAAGCGGGACCATGCCTGTCCCTCTCGGTATGTATAATTTTTGGGCTAAAAATCGGGACGTCCCGCCAAATCCGGAACGTCTGGCAACGCTAGGCGACCAACGTATAAATCTCTACCAAGTGTTGGTTAATTCAGGGAAGCATTCTAAGGTAATCCCGTCGACGTCGGCGCTGCATTAGGGCGCGGGCTGGCGCCACAAAGCCGCTAACGAGCTACGATATCATCTAAAGTGCGGATCGCGAATGTAATAAAATTGCATCAAGCTTATTTTCGTGTCAACTCTAAACTTGAATTTATAAGCAATGCTGCATTGTTACAGTCAAATGTAGTAGCGGCGTGTCAGATTTCTCAAATGAGTTTGCTTATTATAGTTAGTTGATTATCAAATTACACCATGCAAAAGATCTTTGGAGAAAAAAAACCTGCTTCACGCTGTATCCCGCACACAGCAGGGTACGCAGAGGAATCTTAAGTATTAAGACACTCCATTATCCACTTTTCGTCGAGTTCTGGAGGCATTGCGTGTGAATGGTGGAGCTCAACGCCGCGCTTTGCCTTGACACCAGAGCAAAGATATGAAAATATTTATTTAAATAAACATTTATTCGAATGGGGATCGAACTACCAGTCGCGTTAACAGTCACATTTTGTGTATCAGCACCACGACTGACCTCATCTTCGCGGTGCAATGATTTTAAATATTCACAATGAATTCGCATTAAATCGGATAGAACGAATCAAAAAGTTAAATATTCATCACAGCCATAAATTACAATAACCACAATGTGAAATGTGTCAAATGAAATTCGAGCGAGTTATTAAAGAGAGTTGAAATAGTTTAACAATAATGAGCCCCGCGACACAATAGATTGTGAAACATCATGAGAGGAACAATGGAGAGAGTTGCTCAAAGAGCCAGCCAGCGCTGAACGTTAATAACAGTTGCCACGCTCAAGTGAACGCTCCACCGTGGGTGAGAAAGAGTCGAGCTGTTCCGACCTAGGTCAAAAGATTCAAAAATGTCGACACCAAATATATATACATATAGCGTAACAAGTTAAAATGAAATCCAACCTGAATAAAGGTGCCATTTACAAAGCTGACATCGTTATTTTATCGCAAATCGTGAGAATAGTATAGTTGGTTTGTTAGTGAAGCGAAGGCCGTACACGTCCCGTTTCGTTTGTCGTGGAGAGCTCGCAGTGTGTCCAAGTTACATGCATCACGTTGAAACTGGGGCTAAGGACGGCCTATTTTTAAACCGCTTTGGTTCTCGGTTAAAATGTACGTGTTTAGAAAAAGTAAACAACGTGAAGACGCTACGTATTCAAACTTTACAAAAATATCTTTTGTGTGATATGAGGATTTCAATTTCATATTTCTTTTGGGAATATGTTTTAGAAAAACTAAATGGTTTTTAAATTACATTTTATCACACTTAAATAAATAAATGTATGCACTAGGCTTTTTTTACCTTCCCGGTGTAACAAAGCATAACAGGGTATGCAAAGGGAACCTGGGACTGGTGTTGACACTTCCGTTCCATACTCTCCTCGAATTGCGTGTTTTAACTGACCTCCGCATCGTTACCAGAAAAATCTCAAAAATGAAAATATTTAATATTTAATTTCTTCGAGTGGGTATCGAGCCCGCAACCAATCGTGGCAGTTTACAGTGGCACGTTTGTGCCCGTGCGCCACGGCTGGCCTAAAATTTATTATATATTTACATATATTAAAACAAAACTTAATATATAATTAAGTTATGGACAAGAATTCTACAAGTCTAGAAAAATCATTAATAAATAAATTACAATAAATACAAAAGAAGGCGTCACAAACTAATATTAATATTTATTCAAAATTTCTTGTTGGCGTCGTGTGGTACATATTTTCTATATAAGATTACAAGGGCTTAGTAACGCAATATATTTTAGTAACTCAATATATTTCAAGTTAAGAGGCTTTACGGAATATTTGTCAATGTAAACGATATATAGACGGCACCTTCATAGTGATATCAAAATTAAGTTATATGTAAAGAATAGCATGTACTAGATACATACGTTTTACTTCGTTTTAACTTTATTTTGTCGATGCAAGCTGTACCTAATCTACGTAATATATGAAATATCAAGAGACCATTTTTCTACTTTTTTGGTTGATCCACTAAACAACGTACAAATTATTTCATGGCACGAAAGTCAATGTATTGATAATCAAAACCTAACACAACCTTAATTAAATAAGCTCAAAAAAATCTCATAGAAAACATAAGAAACTTAAATTCATTAATAAGGTATAAAGCTCAATCTAACAAACCTATTAAACTAAAATCTCCTACACAGTTTCTTAGAAACTCTCTCAGATTTATATGTTGCCCGGTCAGACAACACGGAATGAAAGACATTAGAGTACCGATTGCTGCGATTACATGGCCCGGGCGATAATTTTCCGTCATTATTCGAGTGCTGAATATCTGTGTCGCATACGGTTCACAGATTGTGATGGTGTTTCTGTTCAATTATATCTTAGTGTTACTTTGTCGCGGCCGTGGCTGCTTCAATGTAATCAATTTATATGTTGTAGGGATCATTTATATTCATCTTTTAACTTGTGTATAGACTTTATTTCAATTTATTGATGATGTTTATGTTTTATCACGATTTTTTTTTTCATATTCAAGTGATAAGTTACTCTGTATTCCATTTTCTGCTTTATTTCAGAGAAATTGTTGCTAGGCGGCAAGATCACAAAAAAAAATCAAAATAAAAAAAGAAGCATAATAAAACTCCGCTATTATGGGTCAATCGTTAAATACTGTTAGATATATCATATTCTTATTTCTATCGTCTGAATCAGGTACAACTTGCAACGTTGAATGTTGCCATTTAACACAGTCTTTGCTTATTTGAAAAACGTAAACTAGGTAGATCTCTTACTTCGATCTGCCATCCCTATCTAAAAGAAAGAAAAAGAAAGAGAAATGCTTTCTTTTCTGTCATGTTTTTATAAAAAAAAGGAAAAAACATGATGGTTAAAAAGGTGAAATAGTATCTACACACATAAAATCCAAAATTAGCATATCAATAAAAATGTTCTGACTCTTTTCTCATTACGAGTCAAATTTATAACTGATATGTGTATATAAAACAAACGTCTTTATTGAACCTGCAACAAGTATTATTGGAATAGTATCGAGTGATTGATTTAAATGCATCGACGCTACGTACGTGCATAGAAGATAAAAAAGGTGGCTGTTTTATTGCAATTTGTAACTGTGAGTAAAATAAAATATGATTATATAAATATTAAATATATACCTATATTATATGTTAAAATATATTGTTTTTATATTATTTCTAAGTATTGTCTAGAAAAAGACGCAGGAAGTGACATTGAATACAGTAAAAGGTAAAAATATATGCTTATATTCCCTTATTTGCTTATATTCGACACTCTTATCTATTATTAATTAAATATTATTACGCCGCGATATGTCAACACACCTATAATCATATTTATATTTACTTTATTTAACTTTTAAAAATAATTTTCATACACAATTACATAAATATTTGATAAAATGTTATCAAAATCACTAAGAAATTTTATTTATACATTTACATTATACATTATTATACATTTGTATTTTTTCAGTTTTTTTCAGTTAGTGTTAAGACACTCCTTTCTGCACCTTCCATTCGAATTAAAAACAAATCGACGAAGCACTTTTAATATACATTGTCAGTAAATAGCATTGATTGTATGTTGATATATTGAAATTTAACGTGACAGGATGTGAGCAAATAGTTTCTTTATAACGCTGGGAAAACATGTGCAGGTATTTAAAGAGGCAAAGATTCCAAATACAGTATATTTGAAATTAAGTATTCCACTTTTCTATATGGAATCCCAATATGTTATCGATATTTAATTTTATATTTATTATTACATAATCATAAATTACTCCATAATATATTTATTATAAGATGCTACTGCTATAGCTAGTTAGTTACCTCTTTAATATTACAACCCATAGAATTTATCGGTCAAGTCGTTAAGGCGATCACTATTTAAATTTATATGCCATCCATAGAAAGAACTATCTGCATTCAAATGGACGATAAAACAAGGTTGTATAATTAATAAGGCGACGCAGGTAGTAATGAAAAGATAATTTATCTTTAAATTAATCCGATATTATATAAATCTTCTGCATCTCTCGCATTTGATGGGCGAAACAGAGAGAATTTAGTGTTAAAACACTTCACTTTCAGTTTGTGGTTTTGATCGCCACTTGGGAGAATAAAGTATTTAATAGTTTCATCATACACTCAACATGCAGTGCCTCAGGAATTCGGCGAAAATAGGAAGCGGATATATTTTAATAGAAAAAAAAAACCACCTTCTGCCCATTTTTACAGTACATATTGCATAGTAAAATCCAACCTACGCTCTATCTCACCAACTTAAAAGGACAGACACAAACCTCATTTAAAATTAAATATAAACATATAATGCTAACAGGTATCGCACCCACAACCATCGCATAACCTACACTCGAATACTGCCAACTGAACCACAACAGGATGAAAACATCAAAAAGCAATTAATCTCCCAACTAATTCGACACATGCACATAAACACGAACGACAAGATGCAAGAGATCGAATGCAGTAAGACGGTCGGTACCTAGGCGCCGGCGGTCGGTCGTCGGTCTCACTTTCACACTTTCACTGGGGCATCGCCCGCGCATCGCCGCCGCCGCGGACGTTGCAAAACTGATTATTCAACACTCACGTCACTCTGTTTGCTGTTTGAAAATTTTAATATTAGAAGTAAAGATTAAGTTTGAAATTGATACTATTTTCAAGTAATTATTTGTGGCTAATATCATAAAAAAAAAGATTAGTACATATTCATGATTAATAAATCATTCAGTTTCACGCTGTATCCCGCACACAGCAGGGTAGGCAGAGGGAATCAATGAGGGAAAAATGTTAATACAATCCATTCGCCACTTTCCGCCGAAATCTGGAGGCATTGCGTGTTGAGTGGCGGAACTAAACGCCGCGATTAATAAATGAGTAATAAAATGTTTATATTTCATTAAATTTAATATAAAACACCTTTAATTTTGATTCATAACAATTATTAATCTCGAACTTAATTTGATAATGAATCATTAAATTAACAAAACAATTTTTATTAACGAACCAATTAATAAAAACAATAATAGTAATAAATGAAAAAAAAAACATGAAACCATACAACAAGTGTAATATAAGGTGTATATTTTAAAGCATATTCAGTTAGAAGGTTAATAGTATCTGTTCTACCGCATGTTGCGGTCGGGCGGCGGTTGACTCAAGGTCTGTATGCCACTTCAGTTCAGCTCGCTGTATCCATACTCTACCATAAAGAGATAAAGGCACGAGGAAGTGATAATGCAAAGTAAACTCGTGTCGTGACATTAGCTGGCTAGAGTTCATCGTACTTATATCTACATACTTGTTTATTAAAATATTCCTGAACGATAACTTCAAAATTCGTGAATTAGATATGGAATTTTTAATTTTTACCACCAAGTAAAATAGTCTTTGTCCTTTCTTTTCAAATAGTCGTCGCCATAACTAACAGTGTAGACAGAGGGAACCTGGGAACCTAGTGTTAAGACAGTCTTTAAGCTATTTATATGTTAAATTTCAACTATCTAAATACAGTAGATAACCTGCATTACATTGTCTGTGAGTCACTCAGTAACGGAAGAGTTTTATGTACACACATACAATATATACGTATATGCTAAGTTGTTGAGTTTCTAATATAAAAAATACACATTTCAATTCCAATTGTATAATTGATCGTGTTATGCGTCGCGAGCGTTTCGTTACGCTTAATCGAAAATCTACCGCCAATTTTACTTCAAACGCACTTTCGCTTTTCAATTTCAAATATAATTTGATTTTCTTCGAGTACAGTATTAAAAACTGACGAAACATACGTTATGGAGATTTTACTACACGAAGAAAAATATAATTACGCTAAAAAATAAGTTTTGATATACATATATAATCGATAAGATAGAATTCGGGAATCACATTTAGAGAGCAAACGGTTTCTGAGAGCATATTGACGTTTAAAGAAAACTTATTATTATACGAAAGCGGATCTTCTAACCATAATCTGGATGAATTTAAATTAAACTTAATTGTAATCATTATTTAAAAATATCTACCTTCATACAAATCCACCAAATTCGAACCTCGACCTCCATAAC
Organism: Heliconius sara; assembly: GCA_917862395.2. NCBI lineage: Eukaryota > Metazoa > Arthropoda > Insecta > Lepidoptera > Nymphalidae > Heliconius > Heliconius sara. Next base: position 2,800,432 of record OU860782.2, read on the forward strand.
GACAACGACTCATTCAAAATCAATAAAAATGCATAAAACACATCCTCAACAAGACGATGGCTGAAGGCTGATATTAAAGTATCTTTTGTTCAGAAATGGGACAATAGTGGTGTGTGTTGAACAAACCGAATTGTATTGTACCGAATACGGCATCGCGATAATCCCTTTGTAACTGGGAAACAATAACGTTGCCATTTTAGGTACTGTAAACAGTATCTATGAATCACCGTGCGATATTGTTTGTTTGTGCGGAGTTATTGTCGTATTGACATCCATCCGTCGGTGATGATTTGTTAGGTTAGTTCAGTATTTACTATGAAATTTTTATATCAGTTACACGGTTTATCCCGCACACAGCAGGGTAGGCAGAGGGAAAGTATTAAGCACTCCGATCTTCACTTTTCGCCAAGTTCTGAAGGCATTACGTGTTGAGTGTAGGAAATCAACGCCGCGCTTTACCTCGACACCAGAGCGAGAAAATAAAAATATAATATTTAAGACACAACAGTGAATAGACGTGTTTTTTATTGCTCCTAATTTTATTTTTTATTAAAATAATAATAAGTGTACATATGTGTTAATAGTTTGATACCTGTGCTAAGTTGAATATTACTAAACTTTCTCACACACTTTCTGCACTAAATAAATAACAATGGAGACACCAGTAGACCAGCTTCTCAAGAGTATGGAGGAACTCTCCTCTATATTTTCTACACGAATGGGCGAGTTTGAGAAAAACTTGTCTCAGCCGGGTCCCGCAGCCGCCACTACCACTACAAAGGCCTTATCCACAGAATTTTACACTTTCAAGGCTTTTGTTTGGAAGACACTGGGTTTACTAAAATCACAGGTGGAACTTATTGTGCTTGGTATGGACCGCCTGGAGACATAATCCAGAAGAAAAGTTCTTCTTTTGCATGGTATAAAGGAGGATAAGGATGAGAATGTGATGCATAAAATAATGGATGTGTTATCTAGCCAAATGAAGATGTCTGATGTAAGGTCTGCAGCTATTGAATCCTGTCACAGACTGGGCGCAAAAAAGGACTCTTCTCGACCCATCCTCGTTAGATTCACTAGTTTGCAGGTCCGCTCCAACGTGTGGAAGGCTAAAACATCATTGAAGGGTTCTAAACTTACAATTACCGAATTTTTAACAAAATCACGTCAAGAGGTATTTATAGCGGCTCGTAAGCATTTTGGAATTCATAAATGTTGGTCAGCTGATGGCATGATTATTATATTAATGCCAAATAAACTCAAAAGTAAGATTTCTTCTCTATCTGAACTAAAACAGTTAATACATCGATGTTCTGTTATGAAATCAGCTGACAACAATTAAATTGTTTCGAAGTTATTTGCTTATACCATCGTAGTTTCCTCAGTTTATATTGAATTGTTGGTGTGATAACATAGTTTGCTACGTATATATATTTTTGACTTTAGTAGGGTACATTCATGTCCTATTTTTTACTTTAAATTATTAAAATTATACACGTAGCACTTAAAATTTTGCTTTCGACAATTGACATCTAGCTAATGACAGTATGATTATCTTGTCTTACTTGTCAAATGTCATTCTGTCACACAGACTATACACAATATTTGTAATTTGTAAATTTGTAAATTTTAGTTCATTTTTGGCTGTTGGTCTTTGGGTGCTACGTTCCGTTTTGTTTTATCCTTTTAAAATTAATGTAACTTTATGTAACTATAGATAAATTTATGTAACTTTTTTTTTTTTTTTTAGTGTTAATTTGTTTTTCAATCAACTTGTGCACGTGGATATAATTTAATTTGTGATTTTTTTTGTTGTCTTTTTTTTTTAATTAATTTATTTATTTTATTTTATTTATTTATTTATCTATTATTATATTTATAAAATTTATATTTGTATCATATATACTACTATTTTATATTATATAATATATTTATTTATTCGTATTTACATATATAACGTTAATAAAGTATGTTCATTGATGATGAATACTTTTCTTGCTCAAATAGTGATTTTGACAGCGCTGAAAGTAATCACTCTTCACTCTCTGATTTCGAACCACTTGTAGATAAATTGTCTAAGACTTTCATCAACCCATCTAAAACTTTTTCCTTGGTGCATATCAACGCTCAGAGCATTCCTGCTCATTACGCAGATCTTCTCGCATCCTTTAGCTCCGGCATAGTCGACTGTATATGTATATCTGAGACCTGGTTAAAACCTTCCCTTTCCTCTGTTAGTTACGGTATCCCAGGTTATCAGTTACTTCGCAATGACCGTACTTTGCAAGGTGGCGGTGGAGTCGGTATCTACCTTCGCAACAACATTACTGCTCGTATTATTGCCTGCTCCCCTAATCAGTCGATAGGAACTCTAGAATATCTTTTTGTGGAAATAACGTTAAGCCGTACAAAAATTCTTTTGGGGACTTTATACTCCCCAAATGATAAAATTAACTATTTTAGTACTTTGGAAGGTGTTCTGGAATATATTTCACCTCAATACGAGCATGTTATCTGTACGGGCGATTTAAACACTTGTCTATTAAAAAATGATACAAGATCGAATTTATTAAAAGCATTATATGAGTCCTACAATTTACATATTCTTCCGATGTCGTGTCCCACCCATTACTTTCCTAACTGTAGACCCTCTCTTATTGACCTCATCTCCGTCTCTAACCCTAATCTCGTTGTTTCTCATGGTCAAATAACATCTCCTTTCTCTTTTCATGACTTAATTTTTCTTTCGTATAAATTACGCCCTCCCAAGGTTAGAGGCAAAATACTTTTCCAACGCAATTTTAAGCATATGGATCTGGAACGCTTAAGGGAGGATGTGAGGAACATCGACTGGTCACCCATAATGTCATCAACAAATATTGACAGTATGGTAGACTCTTTAACCACTGAACTGATTCGCATTTACGACAAACATGCCCCGGTGAGACCAGTTCGTATGAAGCATGCACCTGCTCCCTGGCTAACACCAGTTATTAAAAGAACGATGTGTAAACGTGATAGAGCTAAATCTAGAAATAAAAATATCCTAGTCAACAAAACCTTGCTGCATACAAAAAATTGCGAAACATTTGCAACAGAATGTGTAGGGATGCTAAACGCCGATATATTCACACCTCTATTCAGAATCTCAGTCAAGCACAAGTTTGGAGATTCTTAGAGTCGTTTGGGGTAGGCAACTCCAAGCATACTCACTCTGTATCATTGGATCTTCATGATTTAAATTTATTTTTTACTACACCTATATTAAATTTGAGCCCTTCAACCAAATCTGAAACATTGTCATCTTTATCTTCTACTGTCCTACCCGACTCTATCTCTTTCTCTTTTCTAACTGTAACTGAAGTTGAAGTCAGGAATTGTATCAAATCAATATCCACTAAAGCCTTTGGTAATGACTGTATCAGCCTTGACATGATCCTTCCTGTGTTGGAATACATTGCACCAGTGGTCACCCACATTATTAATTTCTCACTGACTTGTAATGTTTTCCCCACACAATGGAAGTACGCTTATGTCATTCCTTTACCAAAAACCTCCAGTCCCTCTAGCGTCACCGATTATCGTCCTATTTCTATCCTTCCAATCCTATCCAAAGTACTGGAATCCTTAGTAAATAATCAACTGTATTCTTTCCTCTCCTCTAACAATCTTCTGTGTCCTTACCAATCTGGTTTCCGACCCTTTCACAGCACGGTTAGTGCGTTGCTGAATATCACGGAGGACATTCGGTGTGCTATGGATAACACCAAGCTCACTGTAATGGTACTGCTTGATTTTAGCAGCGCATTTAGCTGTGTTGATTTTGATATACTTCTGGGCTCTCTTCGTGCAGTCAACATCTCTCCCGCAGCCTTATGCTGGTTTCGCTCCTACCTTTTAGGTCGTCAGCAATGTGTAAAATCTAATGATGTCACATCGACGTGGTTAGATATCACTTCTGGCGTTCCTCAAGGCGGTGTTCTTTCTCCACTTCTATTTTCTGTTTTTATAAATAATATATCTAAAGTAATTTCTTCTCCCTACCATCTGTATGCGGATGATTTGCAATTATACCGGCACTGCAATTTTAGCGATTTACCTGAGACTATCGTGGCTTTAAATAATGATCTCGCTGCTATTTTAACTTGGGCCGAGTCTGTCGGACTGTTAGTAAACCCAGGTAAGTCACAATCTATTATCATTGGAAGCGGCAAACTTAGACATAAAATTAATTGGAATTCAACGCCGAAGATCCTGTACTCAGGAGTAGAAATCGAATACTGTGACAAAGTAAAAAATTTGGGCCTAATATTTGACAGTAACATGTCCTGGGTACCGCACGTTAATAATATCAGCAGACGCATGCATTTCTCTTTCCGTTCTCTTAAGCGTCTCCAATACTACCTACCTCATAAAACCAAAATTATGCTTGCACAATCCCTTCTTTTACCTATTCTTGACTACGCCGATGTCTGTTATTTGGATGTGACCGAGGAGCTTCTTAATAAATTAGAGCGACTCCAAAATCTCGTCATACGCTTCGTTTACGGTTTGCGTAAATATGACCACGTCTCTCAATTTCGTGCTCAGCTTAATTGGCTCCCAATCCGACTTCGCCGAGATATGCACATCCTTTCACTCCTTTTTAAGATCCTTAACTACCAGAATTTTCCTTGTTATCTTCGTTCCCGCTTTAACATTCTACCTATCCCTACACGCTCAAGGAGGTCTGGTGTCATACCGACACTTAACGTACCGAAGAGCAACACCAAATTCTTTCAGAAATCCTTCTCTGTATACGCCGCATCCCTCTGGAATCAACTCCCTAAAACTATCCAGAAAAGCCCTTCCATAAATTCCTTCAAATCCCATTTAAAACAACATCTTCTTGCAACGTTAGACACCTAATCTTTATCAATATAGTGGTTCACTTTTATATTTTTACTTCATCTTATAGTTAAACCTTATTTCTTTTGTTCTTATATATATACTTATTTTAAAAGTATTTCTTATACATATATATTTATATTATATAGAATATGTATTTATTATATTATATAGGATATGTATATTTATATATATTTGTTATATTGTATTATTTATTTTGTTTAGCTATATTTATATTTATATATACCGTGTTTGTAATTATTATTATTTTTATGTTTATTATTGCTATTTTTTTTTTTTAATTTCTCAATTTAAAAGCACTGTCTTCTTGTCTTTCCCGCTACTTTGCACTTATCCACTTCCACGGGTTGGCTGGAAGAGATCTCTTCTAGAGATAAGTCCACCGTTGCGAATGAAATTTCGAATTGTATGTTTTTTTTTCTATTATGTATGAATTTGGTGCAATAAAGAATATATATAAATATTTCCTCCAGTTGGGATTGAACCCACAATCAGCATGTCGCTTTTACAGCTACACTTCGTGCCCCTGCGCCACGACTGGCCTCTGATTGAAATTCTAATAGAACATGTTGGAGCCAATTTGTCCGTACTGTGTAAACTACTTTTATTTTACGATTGCAAGACGTTTGGCAAAGAAAAAAAAACAAAACAACATTACATTTAATTAATGCAATTTTATTGATACGTAATAGTCCATCACGATACCGATAAATTACAATTAAACAACTTAAGTAGTTACGTATATGAAATCAGTAATATAAACAAACATTAGTATCATACAATATCAATCAATATTTTATTGATTCTATAATCCCTACGCGACCCTTCACGACGATAAGCTAGCGAGCTACCTCAAATACTTAAAAACATAAATACATAAATTCACAAACCCTAATAATTGAACCCTTTTATGAAAGGTTCCATATAATACTTATATCTATATGCCCACCGCCAATTAATCGAATATGCAATTAAATAGCATCCATTAGTTTAATTAACCAAACCAATTGCATAATGAGTTATAACGAGGTCGTAATAGGAATGCGTTCATATTAATGGGACGGTCTGTGCTTTCAATCCTAAATGGGGCGGGTCGACGGCCTGCGGTGAAAGTCGAGATATGGGTCAGGTGGTCATTTACCCAGACCCAGGTGCCGGCGGACGTCATGTCTCTAAATACACCCCGCGTGAGGAGTGTTTACAGAGTGAAATGGACACATTTCTGGCTACTCCTCTGGAAGACTCGTATTTGATGAAGGCTAAATTATATGTATGTTTGATTTGGTACATTTAGTTTATTATACTAATTGAGACTTGAGTTTTAGGATTTTATATACCTTTTCTTTATTTGGTAAAAGCCATTTTACCATCTTTCGGGTCGGCAATCAACAATTTAAAAGTGTGAAATGAGGATAGCAGTACATAGAGCTAATTTGCAATTCCGTTGGTAATCAAGAAAAGAAATTAATGAATTTCTATGTGTGTCAGTGTTTAACCGTGTTTAAGAGGTAACTAACATCATTATTATTACCATAATGTGGTACTAAAATAACATCACGTACACTAGTACCTACATGTACCTAATTTATGCATTAAAACAGTTATATTTCTTTTTTGAATGCACACATCATATCTAAAACTAACGACCAGCTCGCGGCTTCGCCCGCTAGAATTGTATGATTATTTATTAACTAATCTGAATTACTTTTGTGTTCTAATAACGTTATTGTTTAAAGACAATAACATGAGCCTATGTAAACAAAATCAAACGTTACAACGACCGCCGCTCAATTTTCGGACATTAAATGACGGAACCCAACGGATCGGACCAGACCAGACTGAAGCGGAAAAATTAAAATAATTTGAAAATCGTATTACGATATGAAAAATTCAAATTTATTAAACAAAATCCGATATAACGGTAATTATTAATATTTATTTGATTTTCCGGCGGCGGTCGCATGAATTAGGCATAGGTCCTGTACGATAACAACGGAATACGTTTCTAGAGCGTTCTTCAATCAAATATGTGCATAACAACAAATGCGGACAATGACACCACCATTTGTAAACATTTAAATCACTACATACATTTATATATGTATTAGCATCATACTCTAGACATTAAAAATTATCCTGTTTTACGACCTCTCGTGTGAGTAAATAAAACTTAAAAGATTATATAATCAGATTTTATAATAAATAAAATATAAATAAATCAGCTTCACGCTATATCCCGCACACAGCAGGGTAGGCAGAGGGAACCTAGTGTTAAAACACTCCGTTCCCCACTTACTGTGAAATTTTGGAGGCATTGCGTGTTGAGTGGCAGAACTCAACGCCGCGCTTTGTCTGGATACCAAAGCGAAGAAATTGAAATATAAATTTAAGTAAATATTTCATCTCCTCGAGTGGGCATCGAACCCACAACCAGTTGGTTTTACAGTCACACTATGTACCTGACCTCTAATATGTACCCATGGCCTATAATAGATTTCAGATGATATAATTTTTATCATTATTCATTTTAAATACAAGCCTATCCTTGACCATCAACTACTTCAAAGTATTCAAGAACTATTGCAAACTCTTAAAACTCGAACACGAACTTTGTTGAGATTCCAAAATTGTATGATAAAGATGAAAATTAATGAAGACTACTAAATAATATTGTTTCACAAGACGCAGTTGAAGTATACGCCTGAAATATTTCAATTTAGTGTTAAGCTAGTTTCTTCTTGCATTCACAGCAAAATGAACAAGCCTCCAACATAAAAAGAACAAAGAATCATCTCAAAAACAATATGAGAAATATATTCAAGAAATTTAAGAGTAATCTTGATATATTACACAACGTGGCCTACTTATACAAAATATTAGGCCAGACAAGCGTCACTAATTTATTAATCGTCTTTGGAATAACTCATAAAATGGTGACGGGAGTGGAATCTGCTCGCGCATTCTCGACCGCGCACGGTTTCAAAAAAATGTCCAACAGATATAGATTTTTTTTTTGATTGTGAAGTAAAAAAATAAACGTGGCGCGCGGAGTTGGAATTTAAAAGTTGTTTATAAAATATATACATATTATTTTCCATTAATCTTACATATATAGAGCCGTAATGAAAAAATTGTATGAATCGAGGTGAAGGTAAAAGTGAATCCTTTAGAATTTCAATCCAAAATCAAAATATAAATCATTACACGTAACGTTGTCGTCAGTAGCATCTAATCATGCATTTATTTATTTGCACAAACAATAGTTGTGGCACGACAATATCTTCGCTTTGGTAACGAGACAAAGCGTGGCTTCAAGTTTCAGAATTCAGCGGAAAGAGGGAAACGGAAGTCTCTTAATCGGAACGGAGTGACCTAGCACTAGATGCCCTCTCTGCGTACCCGCTATGTGCTAATGCTAAGTAATTGTTTTATTTATTCATGCACAAAATTTATACAAAAAATATCACCCCCCCTAAACCAGGCATAGGCAATGATGCTTAACCAATCATTACTATCCATTCACAAAATAAACTAGACACAATAAACACACATATGTATGTACGAACGATAAGATATAAAATTTTATAGATAGACAGACAGACCCACAAGAAAATTAAAGTACACTGACTTTTTATGAGCGTCTTGGCGCCCACTACCGCCGCCGTACGTTTACACAGGGATTCAAGGACAGACTTTCACCTACAAGAGAAAGTACCTTTCAAATTTGTTTTTTTTTTCATTCCCTTGGAGCAACGTGACGCGCCAAGGACAGAGGAAGCTTTAAATTACTGGGAACCGTTCGTGTACCGTCATACGTGTTGTATTACACGGGCTATTGTATCTTTATAATGTGAGCGACAATTTGTGTTGTGTTTTAATAAGGTATTTTCTTGTAAGTGGAAAAAAAAATTGTTACCTGATTTAAAAAAGTATACCTATGTCCATGTTTTCCTTTGACGCAAGTGTTACAGTTGGCAAGGGTCATTAAAAATCTTTAGACTTGTTATCATTTATGATGATTTACTTTTAAGAGCAAATTAAAACGGAGAAAAATACGAAAGAATCGGATAAACGCATACAAACGCATACATATAGACATACATACATATATACATTCTTACATATAAACAATCGAAATCGATTTTTAAACAATACAATACTATCATTGACAACAATAAATATAATCGAAAGCAACAACGTCATACCCTTGACTTATATTCGATTTGTAGTTTATTTTCGGTGCCCAACCATTAAGAACGGATCGGTAACATTAAGATCGAGATAAGCCACATTACACAGGTATAGTCTATTGGAAAAAAAATAAAGCGAAGCCAATGTTCGGAAGAGCAGACGCGCGATCAGGGGACAGAGATAAATGAAATTCCGATTGAAATATGGTGGATTCGAACACATAGCGCACGTCCTGGACGAGTCTGGTCGAGGTTCATCAAGATAATAAGATGATTTTCAATTTATTGCCGGATTACTATAAGCGACATATGAATACAACAATGTCATTATAATGCTTTATACGAAGTGATCTACGCTTCTTATATTTTTGTTAATAGACACTATACATTTGTGTATAATTTCTATCCCGCATATAGTATAGGATGGGCAGAGGGATTGCAGAGCGAAGAAATGAAAATATTAAATATTTCATTGCTTTCAATGGAAATCGAACTCGAATCGAAGTCGAATCGTTTGGGCCCTTTTGCCACGAAGGCCTCAACAAATACCTCATAAAATTAGTAGTTTATAATTATCTTTGTCGCTGTATTTGATTATTTTTTTTATGTATGGTACTATAAAACATGACTTGTGTAAAAACGTCCAACTGTAAATATAAATATTTATTAATAAATTACATTTAAAATTGGCTCAAAATGTAAAAATCAAGTAATGCATAGACAGGTAGTACTAGGGGAAAGTTAAAGGAAAAAAATATAATTCTTACTTAATAATTAAACACTATACGACCACTTGGTATTCGAAAGACGACCTGATCCAGTTTCGCGAGAAGTTTGACGTAACGTGGTTAATATTTATTAAGTTATAATATTTATGCCAATATAAATTAAGGAGATAGCTCTATTACTAAATTAAAAAATCAGTAAATGTGTGCGCGTGTGTGTTTGTGGTACAGTTAAGTTGAGCATGACTAAATTCGAAGTCATCTAGGCGCGACAGAGTTTCGATTCCCACTAAAAGAAAAGGAATATTTAATATTTTAATTTGTTCGCTCTGGTAAATAGGTAAAATGCAGCGTCGAGTTACGCTCAATAATTCGGCGAAAAATGGGGAATAGAAATATCATAATGAGAAACAGAAAATTAGGTTCCCACGTACTCTCTGCTTACCCTGCTAAGTGCAAAGTGAAGCTAAAAAAAGAGATTGAAATTACTAACAAGACAAACTTTTTTAAACAAAACAATCGTAATCAAACAGAAATCAAGAGTGCCTACCGTAGTAAAAGCAACAATACCTTTAAAAGTAACGTAACGGCCGAACCGGTAGAAAGTATTTCATTAGTAATCGCTTTAAAGTTAGAAGTTAGAAAGCGACGTAGATTTCGAGTGGGAAAATTGTAATTTTAGTTAGTTTCTTTAAACTGTTTATTTAGATAACCTACTTTAAATTGTTATATAATTATGATAATTGGGATATGTTTATGAAATTCTAAAAGAGAACTTATCTACAGTCCCAAATTTGGAAGATCCACAACACTTGTTAGCTACGAGTGTATAATACTTGTGTATAAATAATACCAATTTGTTCAAATTGGTATTATTTATCGAAATCTCGACTAATCTTTACGATATACTCAATCCGAATATAACTTTGACATGAATATAACACATACAGCGACAAATTTTTATTAAATCTTAATCGAAAATGTGAAAATTTTCAAAAAAAAAAAAATAATCACAAATTATAACTTCAAATGAAATCAAGAAGTTAAAACGTTAAATAAGCAACTATCCCGAGAGAGAGAGGCTGTTGAAGGCGTATATAAAATAAGCAATACGGATGGGTCGATTAGGGTGATGTAAATTATCCACGTCGGCCGCGCCCGGAGCGCCTGTTGGTTAACAATGTTCGTTCCGTAACTTGTTAAATCATGGTGTTACGATTGTGGAGCCGCTCGGTGTTTCTCTTTCTTGTCGTTATATTTTTTAGGTTTCGTGTCGTTTGTGCATGTTAAACATTTTTTCTTTTATTTTTCATCTCAATTAAATCTATTTTAAATATTTACATAGAATATGTACATAATTTGGCCTCCCAAACTATTAATAACTATTATCTGCTGAAATGATAAGTACAAAAGCAATCTAATTAGTCTACGAGATCATTCGTACTTGCAGCGTTAAGCTGTAAAAATAAAAATCTATCTTACCGTATAACGCTACGCTCCGCTTACCTGAAACAAATAAAAAATAAAATAAGTTTACATATGGTTAAAAAAAAATACAGTTATTTTAATTTAATAGCCTCATGCTGATATATGTATGTAATTTATTATTCTATCGTAAAACAGTTTAGTTTATTCGGAAGAAAGCTTCTGTAATACTATCTATACTTATTTAAAGATTTCGGCGGTTGATATAACAAAAAGCAAGTATATACGGAGATTCGATAAAATCTGTCCGATAGAGCATCGACATTTAGCCTCCTCAAATAAACAATACAATAAGTACAATAAAGTTAAATAAAAACGTACTATCTACTGTCTAAGCTACCGAAGGTGAAAATTTAACTGTTAAATTTTATTAAATTATAAGTAAAAATAATAAATAGTTTCGATCTTCATATTTAGAATTCTTATTCTATCTATATCGACGTTAAGTTACAAAAGCATCTTCATGATATCCTACCTTCTCTTAAGGACAGTCCTAAGTGCTCCCGTTACAGAATCATTTCAAGCAATTAAGCACACTTTTATTAAACATATAGCAATATTTTAATTTTTTTATAAGAAACACACACTACTGAGACTTAAACTTTGAACTAATGACAGTAAAAAACGACTGTGCCATATGATTACGTGCTTTATGCATTATTTATACATACATACATATATGCACATAATTCTACAATTTGCCACGATTATTTTCAATACCGCCATCAATTATCGATTATTAACACGTTGGACTAGGAACTGACTAGGATTGACTCATAAATAATGTAGGTCTTTCTGTAACAGTTGAATCAGAGTCCTCTCTGCCTTGTAATTAAGTGTCACGATTAATGTGTATTGTTCGCTTTGTTTAGACCGATGAATAATTAGTATGATCTAATGTCTATATCTTATCCATTATGATACAGATACCATTATGATAGAATAAAAATATGTAAAAAAAAACATATGACTCACGTTTTGATCATTTAAATGAATAAAAATAAAATAAAGCTTCACGCTGTATCCCGCATAGAGCGTGGTACACAGAGGAACCTAGTGTTGCAACTTTCCGCAGAATTTTATTATTTACTTAGTTATTTGTATGAAATGTAACAAGCTAGAAATAAGTTTCGATTTGAATTATCATTTTTTTTTTACTTTTTTTGATACTCCTAAATTATATATATATAATAATGTTTTAAAACTTCATTATTCATTTTACGAAACTTAGAAACAACTTTTATGAAGTACATCTAGCATTTGTTAGAAAATTTAGATGCGATGGGCTATCTGTAAAATAGCTATAAAATTTTATTTGTAAAAGTTGTCTATAGCTTCTAAGTGGGCGAATGCGCATTACTTTCTATAAGGGCGTTGAGCACCGGTACATTCTTAAAACACCCGTCCTACGCACAGCTGGTATAGGAAAAAAATAATTTTACATATTTTCCATATGATACCACTACATATATAATGTCTTAGTTATTTCAAACGAGGCACAACGTCTATATTTAACGACGTGAATCGCGACGGAGCGCGCCGCAAGTATGTAAAACACGCATTTAAATGTCACTTGGTCGGTGTGTCAGCGAGCAGCGCCACCGCGAGTACCAACGGGGCATAAACTTGCATCTACCTACTTGTAAAAAAAAAAGTATTCCCCATTTATCTTTTCCATATTTGCATACTCTGTGACATATTAATGGAGGTGCCTATACAATCTCTTTTTCACTTTGTCATGTATCAAATAAGTCATCTGGGTCTACGCGTGACAGCGCCAGCCAGTCAGTATTTTTGTGTTCGATCCATTGTTCATACTACTAATGTAGGCGTATGAATAATATTTAAGTGAAATTATTTTCCATTCGAAAGTAATTTATAGTGAACGGAACGCTCGAGGTAACGCGGAAGAGAAAGACTTAAATCATCTTCTTGCAAATGTCGTCGTAAACCACAATTAATATTCGTCTCCTTATAATGGCCAGGAACTTGTTTCTATCGTACGACATCTTATAAAATATACCTATAAACATTATTGGTGGGTGTTTAATATGATATAATGTTAAATATCTTTTCGATTGTATGGTTTAAATATTTCTTTTGACTTATTAGTTTTGCTTTGTAACATTTGAAGAATCCTGTAATATAAACTAAAAGCATAGTTTTATTTATTTCAATTTGAAGGTGAATGTTATACTATAAAAAATATACTATACAAGGGTGTAAAGCCTACCATAACCCATAGGAAATGAAAGATTTGGGGTCGCTATGTTAATTGACGTCCAATTATAGAAACGTTTCTACCTGACATTCGAATAGAGGAGTTTTTTAGATTATCTCCTTTAGATAGCAGGTAACTTAATGGCATTTAGATGTGAAGAAAAAACAAGTAAAACGTTACCTTAGCTTTGTGGGATAACGTTTAATGTGGAGGTTTAGTTTTATTGTTCAATTTTTTTTATATCTAATTAACATTTTTAAATTTTCAGTCAACAATATGAATTTCTTCTACAATCTACTCTGATTACTTTGTGAAACCGCAATTTATTAATATAACATAATGTAATAAATAAGCACAAGTATATCTTTGCCTATTGTCAACAGATGTTATAATATTGTTTATTTTATTTATTATATGAATAAAACATGACACATTAAAAATGTTACAATAAAAAATCCAATTCAAATAGTCGCCGAACCCATTAGCATAGATCATTAAAATTATTATAAAAGATTTATCTCGACGTGAAGTTTCAATCAAATTACAAATTCAACAGCCAAGAGATGGTTAAAGTTAAATATTCATAGCACGAGATCAACACGAATAAGAATTAATCGATACAAGGATAACAACACCGGCTAGTGTAACTATTTTATAAGGATCGCGTTATGGCCTGAAAGACGTACGTATTGCTCTATCGTAGATTAAAATTGCCTTATATAATATGGTTGATGTGTCTAGGTTCACTTAAATTCAAAGCTCACCGTCCTCCGCCTCTTATCTGATCCATTCAACAAGTTAGTTACACTTCATAAAAGGAAACATATAGATAAGCGCTATAACAATTTTCAGTAGTAAAAATTGATATCCACGCTGGCGAAACATCATATAGTATGTGATTTAGAGCAAATCAAACGCCTCGGGCTACAAAAACCAGACCAGCCAACAGGGTAATAACCACGCGTCGTTTCCCGAGAGTTCTTTAGATAATAAATTGTGAGAATTAAATATATGAATATATGCATTCTTTTCTATAGACACGAGAGACAAATTAGTGACTTAAAAACACTCTTTATTCTCTATCATTTTCCAAGACCATAGTATGTATATACTAGAAATACAATCATCCCATCGATTGCCACAAATCCAGAACCATCACGTCCATTCCGTCACGTCCTAACTGCGCCACGATAGCGTCAATTATAATGGAAACTAAAATATCCTTAAGCTGTCGGTCCTTTTGTGTGATTTATATCGAAATCGAGATCCGTCGGTGTGCGTGTGAACGACGAACGACAATATAGGAGTGCATCGCATGACTAATCTGTTCTTTTAACATTCAAGACCTGGTTCAGGCTCCGTCGATAATGTGAATAGACGATTGACCGTGTGTGGAACGTGTGCAATGGAAACATGCGAAGGCTAATTAATGGGATTATTGTAGAAAATTAATGCATCGTACTCTTTAGCGGTCGTTTCAATGGTTATGTTTGCAGTGGATTAAATTAAAGCATAGGGAAATTCGTTAAGACTGTCAAATTCTTAAAACATTGCTTGTTGAATGAGTAAACTCCACGCCGAGCTGTGCGAGTGTTACCGGAGCGAAGAAATGAAAATAATAAATCATTCCCCCGAGTGGGGATCGAACCCACAACCTCCCGCGTGTGAAAGGTTGTGGGTCACGTTTTAGTTTCTGTCACGAACTTATTTTTACTATATCAATTGATGACACATTTATTTATATTCAGGAATCTATCTACCTAACTTATTAAATGCACGCATAAGGTAAACTACACAGATACAAAATAACTAACACAACCATCAGCTCTTCACTTTCCAAAAATTTGCATATATTTGAACCAGAAACCGTAATAAGTAAAATCCTAATTACTACAACCATATAAAAAAAACCAATTTAACCATAACAAAATAGAAAAATATTTAATAATAATAATAATAAAAAAAAATAATTTATTATTTTCTTCTTCCAATACAGAAATACGAAAGTAACATACATTCAGAATATAAAGCGCAACACTATTAAACGTGCGTTGTCCTTGCAATATACAATCCAGTTAATACTCAACTCAACCTCGCGGCTCATTACGGGCAGACGTGTAAGTTGTCACCTCGGGCTAGGAGCTAGAACAGCGTACCGCAAACAGATAGATGGTTTAGGGTATAAGGATATACAATATTTTATAATAAGTATTTAGGTCTAGATATAAATTTAATAATTGTGGGTTCGATTCCAACTAGGAGCAAGTGTCTTGATACATGTATGTGGAGAAAAGAATGAAGATGCTTTGAATTATAGCATTAAGTAAATATATGTATATGTATAAGAATATTGAGGCCAGTCGTGGCGCAGGTCACGAAGTGTAAAATCGATTGGGGTATGGGTTCGATCCCCACACGAGGAAATGAAATATTTATTTACATTTATATTTTCATTACTTCGCTGTGTGCGGGAAACAGTGTGAAGCTGTTTCTATTTTTTATAAGAATATTGTGAGTGAAGTTATAATGTATTAATTTCATATAGATAATGACAAATAAAAAATTTTCAGCAGCCCAACATAGTTGATATTCAGAGTGCCGCTGACTTTCGAAGTCAATAAGGTAGTTCCATTAAGCCGTTGTATTATTGCGTGAAATTAACATGTAAATGAATCTGCTTTAATAAATATGCATTACATTATTAAGGTAAGCTCGAGCCGCATTTTATTAACACGGTCGGTATTTCTGTATAAGGAAAAGGTCCTCGATTAAACAATTATGCAGCCATAACTAAGATTTATTCAGAATACGTCTTAAAATGTTGTACAAATTATATTGAACCTCTGGTTTTCTAAAAAAAATTTAAAAAAAATGTAGCTGTTTTTGTATTGCAAAACAATAAAAAAAAATCAATGATAATACATATTTCTCAATACAACTTAAACTAATAGTCGAATTTTAAAAAATACTATAGTAGAACTGTGAAATAATAAAAATATGGTATATAATTATCTTCTGGTATTTCATTTTCATCATTAATCAGTGCGAAATACAAAGGCCTTTTTGGCAGGCAGGTGGAGTGGTGACAGTACCTACGATCAATGTGAAGGCAGAGTGTTTAACACAGATAATATAATATGTACATAGATAATCAGTTGCCAGTTCAAATCGCACCAAATTCCTATAGTATTCAAAACTTTTGTCCATACATTCCCTACCATTGATACTATTTAAAACTTGCTTTACTGATAAATAAGCACTGTAGTACAGTACAAAACGCCGCACTTTGTCTTTTCAAAGTGAGGAAATGAAAACAAATCATTCCTCTGAAAAGAGAACGAACCCACAACCATCATCCTGCCATGGTCTCTATCTTAAAGATATTATATTATTCAGTATTATTTATGATTAGTAATTATTTTTTATTCTTATTGCAGAACCGAACCAACTAAATTGAACAATTTATCTCAATTTGGACTTAGTTTACTATATAAAGGTAAAATTAATTAGAAATGACTTTATATATTAGAATTAATATGAGTCATTGATATTAAATACACATAAAAGATGAACAGATGTAAAATATATTCATGGATTCAAGAGCAACTTAAAATAATTGATTTATGGTAGCGATAGATAAATATGCTAATTTATGATGAAAGGACAAAACGCTTTGCTCGTTATATATTTTAAAAATAATATTAATTTATATTTATTAAATTATGGACAGAGCGCATATTTTCATCATAATTGATAATAAAAATAATGGTCTATATATAAGTATACATAAAGTACAATTTAGTTTTTTTTTAATACAACAAATATGGAAGGCAGTCGCAGTGCAGTGGCACAACCGTATGACTGTAAACGCGACAGGTTGTGAAAGTGGAGAGCGTAGTGTCTTAACACAAAGCTCACTTTGCCTAGACAGCCAGATGTGAAATTAAGCGTGAAGCTAAAAATATATATAAATATGCTTGATTCTGAATCTGTCTATTGGTTTTGTTAATGTAGTTAAAAGCAATGTAACTGACGTTATTGTGAATGTTAAGACTTAATTCTAAGAATAGTTCAATAAATAAAATGTGAAAAAAACTTACCTGGACAATTTTTTTAAATGTTACAAATGTTCTTGTTTAAAGTAACTGATCAATCGACACAATTATAAATATTTACTAAGGAATTATTACAACTATTTCATTACTTTAAATAACTGCCTATTATGTAATGATAACCTAGAAAGCTAGTATTTTTTTAAGGTTTTGTATTATTTCATTTAATCTGATACAAATAGACACAAATACACGCGTATTAGAATATTTTTCTTCAGGAAAGCGCTAAAGAAAACTTGCTTCCTTTTAATTCCCACTTTCTACTTACACGCTTCATAAGATGCATTTCAAAAGACGAGAACTGTATCGCAGAGATGCCGCGAAGGCATGTGGGTGAATGGATGTTTTGAATATGACTTTGTGCTTACAAGAATCTCTTAATAAATTTTCTTGAACAAACCTCATGTATCACTAAATATAAATAAATGTAAATAGGAAATGATATAATAAACGAAACAATTTAACAAGAATCTCATATAAATATAATATATTCTACGTTTTTTTCATACCACTGACAGCAATAAATAAACCAATTACTTTAAAAAAATACAAAAACAAAGTAAAACTAAATATTTATCACCGCGAAGGCTGTACAGTAATATATCTATGTAACTATACGTATAATACAAAAATAGTATTTATACAGAAGCATTGTTCTATTTGTGATTTCTATTCCCAGCACTATGTTAACATGGTCAATTAAAACACCGAGTTCATTAGGTAAATAGCTTTAGTGAGTGTACTGTTGTAATTAATATGTTTTAATTCAATTAAGCCAATTCCAGTTTAACTTTAATATATAGAAGTAGTGCGGGCTCAATATAACATGGTCGGGTCGCGGCTACCGAATACATACATCGTCTATATCTTTCAATTATATAGAATATTCAAAAATCTATATAAGGTATAGAAATATAACACTAAATATATTTTTTACATATACTTTAATTTACTAATTTATACTCGTTAAACTTATTGTTTTTTTTTTATATTGTAGGATTTTATAGTACAGATCGTTATTAAGATTTTTTTCAGCGTGACGCAAGTGTATCCCGCATGTAGCAAGGTAGAGAGGGAACCTAATGTCAAGATACTCCGCTCCTCACTTTCCGCCGATTTCTAGCTTCTTAGCGTGTTATGTGACGTAACTCAACGGCGCGCTTTGTCTCACCACCAGAGTGACGAAATGAAAATATAAAACATTTCATTTCCTTGAGTTGAAATCAAACTCACAACCTTTCGGATTTACAACGGTTGCACACTTACGCTCAAGTCTCTGCACCACGACAAGTCAATTAATTAATAAGCAAATAATTCAAAACTACAAATAAAATATAAGATAAAGAAAAACACAAAATTCCCTACCTAAATTACGGAAACAGAATTATCAACTGAACAGTTTGAAAGCATCTTAACCCAGAAGTGCTGATCAGATTTTTGTTAAAAAATCCAACACAGTGCGCGATCAAGGCCGCAGCCAGCTACTTTTGCTCGTAAAAAAGCTACGTATATACACTGTAGATATTATTTTTGCTCTGATTCAGGCAAGGTCAGGATTGTGTAAATATGTGAAGCACGCTCTGATTGCTGTAATGGATTCTGTTTCAAGAAACATATTCGAGTCAAATATAACGAATGTGAAAATAATAATTATATTATGGTTATTATATTGTTAACTTTTGAGTTTAGTTATGACGGTACTCGGCATCCCTGAACACGGTTAATACACGAGTCGTATAGCAAAGTTGAGGCCTCGGGTGACCGCTCGACTGACATTTGCCCCGTCCACGTCTACGAATGAATTTGGCTATTCAAATGGGAAATACCGCAATGAACTAAATGTTGCATTCCAACCAATTTATCTACTTCCCAAGACTTTAATATTGGATTAGTATAAAATATTGCATTTTTTCAGCTTAGCGCTTAATTCTTATGCTTTATATAGCAGGTTTATGCTTTATAGCAGGATGGGCAGGCGGAATCTTATGTTAAGACACTTGTTTGCACACTTTCCGTCGCTTGACACATAGCGTATAATAGCGGAACTCAACGCTGCGTTCTGCCTTATACCATAGCGTAGAAATTAAAATATTCTCTACTCAGGGGAATGAAAAATTTAATATTTTTATTTACATCCACTATGCAACTACCCCATGACAGCTTCATTTCACTTTGGGATATTTATGATAATATTTATTGACACCTATTTGATAAAAGTAAATAAATAAGGAACCTAAAACGAAAAATATTTTTTTATTTATACTTCCGCATTCCGTATTACCCCTTTCTCTACTTTCCACTCATTTTTATTGCACGCTATAAATCCAAAAACAAGAATTATATAAAAAAAAATATAACATTTATTTATTACACAAAATAAAACGAACCCATATTCATAATATTTAGTAAGACGCTTCCAATTTTTACTCCAAAAACAATAACAATAACGATACAAGAATAATAAATAAGCCTTAAATTGAAAAACATACGAGAGCACTTAAGATATAAAAATAACAAAAAAAAATACACTGTCGCAAATTTAATATAGGGCAGTAACGTCAGATAAGACTGACGTCAAACATATGGCAGCGTGGAGTATCAATTAGAGTTTAAGTTGACCCACATCCAACGGATGAAGTGGAAATGGAGCCGAGTCATACGAGAGAAACCAAGCTCATTAAAACAACTTGCCGAATAGGATGTTCATAGCTGTTCCAAATATTCGAAAGCTTTTCCGCATACAATAATACACAATACTTGTTGTCATTGACCGCAACTGTGAGCTTCAAATTATTACTCTTTTTTCATTTATTTACTTTTATTATGACAATATTTTCGTGTTTTTTTTTAAGATTTGATGTGTTATGTCTAGAGATACACACCACTTTATACCGTGTACAACCTCATAAAATGCGTAATGCAGCATTTTATGAGTAGCAGAACCGCTTTAACTTGTACGTAATGTAACAGTATTAATTATGTGTTATTTTGATCGTCATCAAAACTTCAGTTCTGAATTTCACGCTGTCCAGTTCATAGCAAAGTAGGCAGGGAATCTAATGTCAAGAGGTTACTTAACTTAAGCAAGTACATTTATTATAATCCATACCCCACCGAATATCGTCAGTAAGTTTAACCAAAGCAGACGTCGTACTACGACTTGTTCGGAAGCCAGATTGAAAAGGACTTAACAAGGAATTTGAGCTGAAGCAGCGCCTCAATTGTTGGTGGATAAATTTCTCAAGTATTTTGAATAGCAATCGGAGAATAGAAGGCAACTTTGGGTTTTTGAGTTTTGTTGACGAAATAACTTGTGTTTTTTCAAATATCTGGCAACACTTGCAAGTTTTGCAATTGAAAAATGGAAAAATTATCATTTTTAGAGATTATCATTTTCCGACTTATGGAGTCAAAAGCAATGTCATTCGACTCCTTTCCTCAATTTTCGTATTTTTTTAGACATTGAGTGTTGAGTGATGATATTGAACGCCGCGCTTTGTCATATTACTAGAGCTACAAAATACAAATAATAATCAATTCCCTCAAAATGGGAATCAAATTCAAAACAGTCGCGATTACATACTACTCACAACGATCTCAATATTTACAATGAATTGTAACATTTAGAATTAACACTTATTTCTCCATATTAACTATGTACTTTACATATACTGAAATATTGTGTTGGAAATTCAAAGAAGATTCCAAATTAAGTTAGGACGCGTCAGCATGTTATGTAAATTACACAACAAGTGACAGAGTGACAAGTGTCGAGCGAGCGTAAGTTACATTACGTATAACATATAAGCAATGCAAATTGAAAATTATCCAGCTCGAGCATATTTTCATTTTAATGAGAAGACAATTTTGCGCCCTTGATTTGCAATATAAGGAGGCTCGTCGAGAGCTTATAAAGAACCGAGGTTACGTTTACATTCGGTTCATGACTTTGACTATATACGGTGTATGTTTTTGCCACTTGAACCGTATATCTCGCTTGGTGTTTCATCCTATTTCGTCATGTTTATTGAACGTGTACGATTAACGTTCTGAAAATAGATAATGGTGTTGCGTGGCTGCTGCGTGGTGGGCAAATTGAGGTTGCAATCTTTAAATGGGTTCAAAATATTGGTCACGGATAAAGTAACTTTGCTTTCTATCTGCTTCTATATTTAAATGTCTTTACTTAAATGCGTTGTTAAGTTTTATTATAATCAGTATTCGTATCAGTTTTACCTAAAGGTTTTTTTAGCAATCGAAAATAAGATAACAACATTAATTTCAGTATACCTATGCTTAATATTCAACAATTAGTATATTAAGCTACAATACAACATTACAAAAGAAATTCTTTATTATTAAACTAACAACCCCATCTAGCGAACAGGCGGAGCCCATTAAAAGCTCAGAAAGTAATTACCCTTTGAAAACAAAAAAACGGTTTTAAATGTCACAGCGGTCTCGAGCTACTAATATTTCCGCAGAAGATATCTACACTAAGGATCTACCACAATACAATTGTCGTCACATTGTGGTATAACTTCGAAACACGACGGACGTGCACGAACTTCATTACACGAA
This sequence comes from Heliconius sara, assembly GCA_917862395.2. Lineage (NCBI taxonomy): Eukaryota > Metazoa > Arthropoda > Insecta > Lepidoptera > Nymphalidae > Heliconius > Heliconius sara. The sequence continues at coordinate 2,822,654 of OU860782.2, forward strand.
CAGCCTCTAATAAAGCAAGTATGTGTAGCGAGCTTAAGATCTAAGAAATGGAACTTATCGTGACAACGCCCACGAGTGATAATATCATACGACAATGGCCTCAGGAAATTGGACTTTTGTGATCACGTAATGTGAGCACTCGGTTGGCGAAGCGTATATAATGTCAGCTATACCTGGAACTGGAAGGACAATTACAAATGCTATTTTATCTTTAAATTAAGATAAGTTTTGAAGATATCTCAATTTATAAACAATGGAATATTTAAAAGGAAATTAAAGTATAAAATAACAAATTTAATCGATGACATATTGTATGTGATATTTCATGTATGATTTGAGAAAAGATAGATTAACCTACTAATAATTTTGTTTATCTAAGAAATTTAGTTATACCTTGTATTAGAATACGATTGTGCAATGTTGCATGATCTGCAATCTCTCAACCATTACCTCTACATACAATCCATTAAAATCTCATTAATCACATGAGTTTTATAAATTTCAAAAGCAAAAATCAACTTCACGTTGTATCCCGCAGTTAAGACACTCTGTTCCCCACATTCCGCCAATTGTTTCGAGGCATTGCGTATTGAGTGAGTGTAGAAATGAAAATATAAAAAAAAATCATTCCCCTGAGTAGGCATCGACCCCACAACCGTCGCGTTACAGCGTTACAGTCACATCCTTGTGCTCCTGCGCGACGACGGCCTCAATTAAGCTTAATAACTTTTGTTAACTGAAAGAAACCTGGAAGCTTTTATAGCTTTCGGTGTGCTACCATCAAACCAATTTGTCAATAGCTGACCTATTCGGCATAGACATTTCCACATAATGGGATAATTTGTCGTCATTATTTAGGATCGGGAGTCAAGGGCGGCATCATTTTGTCGGTCATCTATCATTATTGGCCAGTAGGTACGTAAGACTCATTATGGACTATTACTTAATATAAAACGTGGTTTATAGGCACGTGCCACAAACAAACAACCATTGTGTTTTATGATGTATTAAAGTTCATCGATCAAGTCGCTGTAGACCTGACAAGCCATAGTCAATGACAGAACAAATTAGTATGAGTACCTATAATAGCCTAGCTTGCAGTTAAGATACATCCTAAGATATATCTAAAGATTCCATTATAATGATAAAGTAAAGACGAAGAAGACGGCTCCTCAGTTTCGCATATTCAGGCCAACATCCAAGTGGCATTATATTAACTAGCTCGTAATAGGATTACGTACGTAGTGTCCCAGTTGCGTGCACCGTTACCGAGCCGTACTGACGACGGCGGTGTGACAATATAATGATTGTCTATTTATCAAAACTCCGCAATAATGCGTTGTTATATCGGAACCTATCGAAAGCCATCGATCTAACGTATGTGGTACGATAACTGCATACCGTGAATGGAAAATTCGTGAGACCATTTCTTTCGTAATAGAAGGCGAAAGCGCCGTCTATGGGTGTGTGACGCGGTGACGGAACCATGTTAGGAAGTATACTTTACAAGTCATATCACGCACAATAAATGAAAGAGGCAGCGTGCCATTTCACTACAGCGTGACTCACGAATTAGAACACCGCCGAGATCGTAATTATAATGGTGCTATACCATAGATGCCTCTCGAATGAGAATGCTCTATAAAGAAGTATAATTGAATAAAAAAAAATAGACTCAAATTAAGGTCAATAGTGAGACAATGGATGATAAGCGCGTGCCTCCAATGTTTGTAAATTATATTAACTACAATCCTCCTACGAGAAAAAAATCTAATGGAAGTAGGTTAGTCTCGTCTGAATCAAAGAACAAAGATATAACAATATTCAATTTAATGTTCACAGCCGAGATGGATGTTGAGTGAAAATATAAATAACAATTTGTTTCGTATACATACATATACATTGGCATTGGTTTTACGAGCTATAAACAAACGCGAACATTGTTAACTACATGTGATGAAACGGTCGTTCATGAGTTATAGTGGAACAGATAAGTCGGCTAATTTCTTTTGTATGCGGTCAACACCATATTAGTTATAGCGAGCTACTATTTGCGAAGTAACATACAAGTGCAAAACATATAAACCGCTATAATGACGATACAATAATAGATTAAAACAAAAACCGCCGCCGACCCGACTTGGATAGTTGGCTAGCTCGAGTAACAACAATAAGTCAGTATCTTTCAGTGAATAATTAATTTACACTACAGCTTAACAGATGGAAACCACGATGTGGACTTTAACACGAGAGTGGTAGCACCGGTACAAAGACGCAGAAGGGGGAATTTTAATAATACCGAGGGATCATTAGAGACAGATACGAAGCGGCGATAAGTTTAGAAAGTGTCGAGGCGAACAATAAGCACAAGTTGAGCGGGCGGCGACATTGCTGCTCTCCAATTAACAAGATAAGGTCGATTGAGGTGCCCAGAGCGCAGACGGTAGCCACGTCACGCTGGAGAGCGAACAATCGATAGATAACATCTGTGGAATACTACAACAAGGGGCAAACTAGTGAACGCTCTTAATAGTAACCACAATATATTGTCATTATTTAACGTTGTTGTATCTATTGTTATAATGAATTACTAAATAATAGAAATATTAAAACAAAAGTGAGTATGTTGCAGCAAAAGTAAAACATTAGTCTACATTTCTTAAAAATCAATTACCACATATTTTAGAAATGATGCAATTTCACATTATAAATTTTCCTTGTCGTAGTTATTTCTAAGAAACACTGCGATATTATGAACTTTCATAAAACGTTATTTACAAAAAGCACTCTCGTTTCTAATCATAAAGAAGTGAAAAAAAATACTCGCATATTAAATATAAACGAGAAATATGTTTCGTCAAATAAATTGCTTCTTACTCTTTTTAACATTTTTATTTTACTTAGAAACACAAAAAAATAAAATTAATTAAGAAAAAAAAAGTACAACACTTGTGGCCGCACATGTAGGTACTACTTATATTTATAATTTAATCTACTCTTACAAGAGTCCGAATTATCCGAACTCCGGAATTATTTCATGTAAACGCATTTACGTCAAAATGACGTAACAGTTCTAGCTGTTTTATTTATAGGACACATATATATGTAATAAAATAAAAATTCAAAACATGTTATTGAATTATACACAGTTAATTAAATAGAAGGAAGTGATGTATAATGTATTAATATAGGTATAAATTGTTATAGTAAATATAAGAACATGTAATAATAAATAATAATAATAATAAATATACTTTATTGCACATTTAAAAGTAGGAAAACAACTTACAAACATAATAATAATAATAAAAAAGTACAACAAGGCGACATGTACATGTACATTCATTTGTAAATATTAAATTATAGTTTCAATATCTTCAATAACATTTATAACTACCGACTTTTGTTAAAACAAATCTGTCAACTAATACATTTGAGACCGTCGTGGCACAGGCGCACAAGCGTGTGATTGTTACGCGCCGGTCTTGGGTTCGTCTCCCACACAGGGGAATGAATTATTATTTATTAATATTTTCATTACTTTGCTCTGCTACCAAACGGAATGTCTTAGAACTAGGTTCCCTCTGCCTACCCTGCTATACGTGGGATACAGCGTGAAGTATAAAATTAAAAAAATAACCCATGTTATAAAACCGTTATCTATCGGAACTAAAAGAAAGTACCGCAGAAATCGATTTCATGATCAACAGTCACTCGTAAGCCACTGGTCAGCGTCTAATGACTAACTAAAATCAACATCTCCAAACGTTTTATTGTGTTTGCGATGAACCGACAAGATAAAAGTTTAGATTATAAATTCAATTTTATTAGGTAACGCGTTTCAATCGGGTTTCTTTATTTTATCTCTCGTTATATATCACCTACCAATTACAATATGATCAAAAGTAAAGATACACTTATCTTTGACACAATCTATTTAAAAAAGAGTGTTTCTTTTTTGTCTCTACATATATAAAAGAATTAGTAATATTTCTTAGATCCTTACATTATTCAAATGACATTGCGTAACAACTTTTCTGGAATTATTATTATTTTTTTATAATTTCATCTATTATTAAGACTTCATTGTTATTAAGACACTTTCACCTCTCTCGAGCATTGCGAATTGAGTGGTAGAACTCAGCACTGCCTCGATGCCAGAGCAAAGAAGTGAAAAAAAAAATATTTCATTTTCCTCGAGTGGGAATCGAACTCACAATCTGCCCTTAGCATATGACTCGATTATTAAAAATAATTTATATAAAAAAAAATATTTATTAAAAACAAAAACGCCGACTGCATAAAACTAAAAAGAAAATAAACAAGCCCAATAGTTTATTAGGATTAACAGTCGGGACCTATAAGTAATTCTTCAATCAATAAAATCTTAACCGGGGACCTCGCATAATTTAAAGAAATAAAAGATATCTCTTACCATATATTATTGAATTGACATCTAAACTGGAATTAAATTTAGATACAAAATTCACAATAACTGTTATCCTTTTAAGCCCTTGAGACGCATCAAGCGTGTTGACAGACTAAATTAATGACTCCTCCAAGTTCATCTGGCTTGGCTCTCTTGACCCGTGCCAAGATCCACTTTTCTATTAAATTGAACTCGTTACGTTATAAATATATCACTCGACGGGCCGGCGCGTCATCAAAAGAGCATAAACAGAGAAATTTATTTGTTGATGTCCCCCAAATTGGAGGAAAACAACTGAGAATATTTATAATTTCGTTATTATTCTCATATTCAAGTTATTCAATAGAAGCAGAGTTGTTCTCTTATTGTCATAGTCATATACCTACACACATACTCTTATATGTATGTTGTTGTTTTTTTTTTATTATGGAATAGACACGGCTAACGAGGGTTCGGGTCACCTGATGGTAAGTGATTACCGCCGCCCACGGCCCCGTGCAACACCAGAGGAATTACAGGTGCGTTGTCGGCCTATAAGGTGGGTTGGGCGCCGGATTACCTGATGCGAAACGCAGTGGCATAAAGGCACTACTTCACGCCGGTTTTAAATGCCGGGGGTGGTAATGATCTGGTCGAGTCTGCCCATGCGTGTTGCCATTGCTTTAGTCACGTACTTTAGTCGCCGTTAGTACGTTTAGAATGTATGAATGGGAAATGAACCAATAAACATCGCATAAAGAAAACGTTACAATTACTTCGCTACGGCGTCAAGAGTGTTAGTATTTTATAACAAAACAAAAATTCTAAGAAACTTGTAAATGGGTATTGCTGTGGAGCATCTGGCATGTAATATGCACTTTACATTTTATTAAGAGCCACCGGTGTTAAATTTGCGTTTCCATGATGTTTTGTGTGAGATGCATATATTATAACTGTACCAACTTTATATGGTGGTAGGTAAGTGGGGAACAGAGTGTCTTAACACTAGGTTCTCTTGATTAGCTGATAATAATGAAAAAGTTGAAAAAAGTACGGACCACGTGTCTGTAGTGTTTAGTTAAAATTATATAAAAAAAACTCTAGGTTCTCTCTGCCTACCATGCTATGTGCGGAATACAGCGTATATTTGGACAAAGGGAGCCTAGTGCTAAGACACTTCGCTCTTTGCTTTCCGCTAAAATTTGGATGCATTGGGTGTTGAGCGGGGCGAGGGGCGGAGATTCAACGCCACGCCTGTAGAGACCAGAGAAATTGAAATATTCCATTTCCTCGAGTGGGAATGTAATTCTCAACTTAATCTAAATTTTTAAAAAATATATATGGTTTCGACATTAGCATTTTATTATTTGGATACATCTGTATATCGTATCGTATCTTGAGAATCTTGAGTATTCAAACTCACCAATGCAACGAACAGTGTAACTTGGGTGTACAGTGGATTTATCTATCAGCAGATCGTAAACGGAAATTATTCAATTTGTGCAGTATTTCGTTCGGCGGAGAGCGGAATTAACGAGCTCAGTTCGGATTCGGACAGACTGATACGCTTCCCTGTTGCGAACCGTGTCAGGTACAGTAATGATATCAGAGTTTAAAGGTGTGTTATAGTGAGATTTTAGTATTAATATAGAAATATTTCATCAACGATTCTAAATTGCTAAATAAGGAAAGAGAGTATTTATAATTATACAATTAAAATGTTTTTCAAGTTAAAGACTGTAATCATTTGCGGTGTTGACTTTCTAACACTTAACACAATGCTTCAAGAATTCGAAGAAAATGGGAAACGGAAGTGTCTTAATCAAAACGGAATGTCTCAACACTAGAATCCTAGGTTCTCTCTAACCTGCTAAGTGTAAGATACAGCGTGAAGTGGAGAAAAAAAGAGATCACAAAGATTCTTAAGGACCTAGTACAAATATAAATTGCAATTATATGTTGAACTTATTTAAGAAATATTCGTCAAGCACGAGCATGTTATATTTACATCCACGATGAGGGCAAACAGTAAAAATTCCTTATACTTGAATAATGCTGACAATAATTTGCATAATTAGGATAAATTTTTTAGAACATAATAGATCATATTACAGAGTGTTAAGGGCCAAATCCCTGTGCATGGTTTTCACAACATTTGGAAAGTAGGTGTTACTAGTGTATGCAGGCATGTAGACAGTTGGTGGGATGTCAGGAAGTGCGCTCCGGTGCGTCCGGGTGATGTCCCCTTTGAGTCCACCCGGTATACCAATTTCACTGCTAACTGGCGCGTAAGGTGGATGTATGTAGTTCGTGTGGTATGCTTTATTTAAATGAGGATTCGGTGTGGGCTAGTTGAAATTTTTAAATTATATGCTTTTTGTCAAAATAAAAACTTACTAACAATAATATTTCTTTACAATAATAATATTTCCTTGGAACTCTGCTTCGTCTTATATCAAAATATTTTTGTTACCTAATATACTTTTAATACCAATTACATACGAAATCGCAATGGACGAAGCACTTATACATTTGAAATCGATGTTGTTCTTAAGTTGAGAGAAAATTAATTAAAAATTAAATAATACTTAACATTGGAATATTATGTTAATATTTTTTGTTCATTAATACGTTAGCAAATATAGATAGATATACAATAACAAAACAAGTTATTATTAATCCTGATAAAAGTTTCAAAATGAGGAAATTCATACAAGGATAAAGCTAAATAGGTATAGTGAAGCTATGCTATTTCGATAACGGTTAAAGAAACGGCGCCAAAGGTCAAATAATTTTTTTTTTGTTGAATATTATTAAAAAAAAATAAAGTTTTACCGTCTATTCTACTTTGTATCCAATGTAGAAAAAATCACATGAAACTATATTTAAACACTACGCTTAAATGTACAATTAAGGCACGCTACCTTTTAATTAATTTTTGTTCGCTGGATTCGAACCTATCAAATACCGATACCTCAATACTTTCCACGATGAGAATCAGAACGATGCTTTTATCAATAACGTGATGACATAAAGCGGTGTCGTGCCGTGTCATAGTTAAATGGGTAGAATGTCACAATCCCACGCTGTCAGGCGGACATGCAGTCTTGTTAGCATCGAGCACCGGTACCTACCTACGGGTGTTTCGCTACCGGCACTAACCGCGAGAGGTTTCGTAAGCGAGACGGCCGCACTTTCACTGCAAAGGTTTCATAGTCTGCGGTTATTGAAAGAATTCTTTTTCACGATTTTAGCTTTATTAGTGTATGGCAAATAATACAGTTTCAGCTTATGATGCTTTAATATAAAAGATGGGTGGGATTTATTGAATCCTAAATAATACATACAGATATTTATATAAATAAAAATTAAATATACCGTAGCTGGCGTCTTTTTTATTGAACTCGGTGGTCGTGGTTCACCTATATTTACGAGAAACACGTAAACCTTACGAAACATGAGAGAAAAATAAAGTCATCGAGAGCATCATACAAACCGTGATTTAATACGAAATTTCTCGTTTTACTACACGAATGTAAATTAAGAAACTTTCCGAAATTCCATAATAAAATAAAATATGAAATACATAGCACACAAAACCAAAGGCAAACAAGAACTCAGCCTCGTTATGTAATCCGCGGAGTTATTTAGAACGTGACCAGTGATGACACTAACATGCTGATACGTCAATATAAATTTAACTACTTTTTAGAGTGCGTATTTTGCCTAATGCGAACTTAAATATCTATTATATGGTATGAATTACCTAAAAAACCTGTAAGAACTTTTAATATAATTTATTATGAATAGAATATTATCAAATATGCACAGGAAAAACCACTATTGGAAGGAAGAATTCTTTTTAAGCTAGCAGGAAAATATATTATTTTAATAACATTATATTAAGCATAAGGAACCGGATGCTGAGGCCAGTCGTGGCGGAGGTGCACAAGCATAATTGTGTAAACGCGGCAGGTTGTGGGTTCGATTCCCGCACGAGATAATAAAAACAATCTTATTTCTAACGAAAATTAGCCAGTCGTGGCGCAGGGTCAGTCGCGACTGTAAAATCGACTACTTGTGGGCGCGGCGTTGAGTCCCGCCACTCAACATGGAATGCCTTCAGAAATCGGCACTAAGTGGGGAACAGAGTGTCTTAACACTTTCAGTTTCGGGTTCATTTAGCCTACCTGCCACAGCAGTGTGCTGAATACAAAGTGAAGCCGATTTAATTTTTTTTAATAGATTTTTTAAAGAAAAAGCTTGGCATTGAGCTCCACCACTCAACACACAATGCCACCAGAATTTGGCGGATCTATAATCATAGTTAACAAAACTCAATACAATCGATATATGTAAATGTCAATGTAACAAACAAAATCTATAGAAGTCGTATCTAGTGTATACTAGTGAAGTTACACAAGCTAAGGATAAATTATGCACAATGCATTCTGTGAATAAGGAGGAAGGGAAATGGCAGATTTTTCTACTTTATTCGAGCTGGAAATAAGAAAAATGGACGAGAATAATGTCACTGATGCAATGTAACATTTGAATACAGTTTTAAAACGTTTGTTCGATACAGACGAATGTAATGCAATTTATTTATTACTAGCTACACCCAAGCTCGCGGCTTCGCCTGCATGCACTTCACAATTTCAATATTTTCTTACTTTCGTGTACAGACACTGAACTATTACGATTTTATTAGAAGTATAAAATATAAGATTACGTTGGATTTTATTTTAATTACAAGGCAAAAAGTAATTGTATACATATAAATTATAAATAACAAATATGCTTGTGTTGTTTGAAAATAGTATACCTAATTATTTAGATATTTTTAGAGGTTCATTACATTTATTCGATTGTTTTATTAATTTCTTTTTTATTTATCCTTTATAAATATCACACATATTTCAATTTCTATGTAAAAGATTTTTTTTCGTTTGACCAGCACAACAGTTCAGTCACATCCAATTATCGTAACATTTTGGACATTCCTCCTTCACAAACAAAAAAATGACCTCATTAAGGGTGATTAAAAAGCTACATTTTAATTTCATAATATATTCCAAGGTTTATATATGCTTATAGGTTACAATATACAATGTTAATAGTTGTTTTAACATAAAGCTTAGATATTACACAATTCAACTCATTTGGTGTTGTTTAGCTTTACGGGGCAAGGGCCGATGCGGCCAAGGATATTGGATGGAGAAGGGACGTTGGTGTCGGCATTCCGATAATCGTTGTACGGTTTCTAACGCACATTATATAAAACAATTAAGCATTTAAATTATTGTGATTTGAAAATTTAAGAAAAATCATTTTGTTGCTGTTTTAATAGCTATACGATTTATATCTATGTATATTTATTATTTATATTATAAATAATAAATATACATATTATAAATAATAAATATACATAGATATAAATCTGAAGAGTTTGTTTGATAGACCAAGCTATTCTCAGATACTATCGCTTCGAATTGACAAAATCTTTTTATGTTGGGATGTTCGTATGTCGAGGAAGGCTATAAACCATATATTAATTACATTTCGCAACGACCAATAATCGCTAAGTAACAATGAAAAACGCTTCCGAGAGCATGATGCACGAATATCAGATATATTATTATCCACTTGAAAAAGCGGACGAAGCCTTAGGTAGAACTAGTTTATTATAAAATTAAAGTATATTGTAAGCTAACAAAACACATTCATAGAATCTTAATAAGACCAGACCTATCTTTTCCCTATATAATATAAAGCTGACTTTGAACTATTTTAAGTGAAGCGCAGCCGGTGTGGATAAATAATGTCATCGGTGGATGGAACTCGACCAGCATTCCTATGCAGCCGACGCCCGGCAAAGTATTCAAATGATAGTCATACATACATACATCCATACATACATACATATGTGTAACAATGTTGTACACTAATTCAATTACTCCGTACGTGCGTCTTTTATTAAACGCGCTGGCGCATACGTCTATTGTCTTGCAAAATCTGGTTTTCATTGTTGTCATGTTTTGAAGGATTCTTGAGGGAGGCGTTCTTGAATATTTTCTATTGATATAATATAATTTTATCTACATTTTATGTTTATAAAGATCCAGCCAAAAATGACAACTCGAAAATAGTTTTCAGATCTTAGTCTCTCATTGGTTATTTTACGTTACAGTCTGAAAACTGAAGTGTCTATATTAAGCTCGTATAAGTCAAGGTGACTCGGACGTCATTGTGGTTATAATATTGCAAAAGATAACCAATGACAAACGGCTTCCTCCTGTATATTGTTCAATTATTCAAATAAATTAACACAATCTATCTCTGTTTAATATATATTCCGATAATATTTGGCAACCGTAAAACGAAATGGAACATCTGGAACTAATGTTGATGTTTGTAACACGAACGTATGTAAGCTTTTGTTCTGTTGCATATAACAAAATAACATTTGCTTATTTGGTTCTCTCTTAATTAACCACCAATTATAATTTCAAATTGATAACCATCTAATAAAATATGTTTCGGTTCAGCCTTAATTAACACAACATAAAATTATATGGCAACAATAAAAAAGGAAACTAGCAATCAAAGACACAATCGTGTTGTTATGTAAATTATATTATTCGTGTAAAGGACCTGAAAGAAGAAATGGAAAATGTGTTCAACAACATTAAACACACGCACGAATAAGCTCTTCTATTAGTTTGTAATACATACACTACTCTAATACTAAAACTGTAACTAATTATGGACATGGAAGATAAATGGGAAATATATATTATTGGAGGCGTTTATTAAATATTTTTTTTTCAAATTTTCTCTGTTTGTATGTGCTTCTTACATTCAGCTTAACCAATTTAAATGCAGTTTTCATTTCATATTGTATATCGGCCAAAATGTTATTTATCTATACTAATATTATAAAGAGGTAAGATTTGTATTTTTGTATGTTTGTATGTATGTATGTATGTATGTGTGTATGTTTGTAGAGTTTTCACACAAAAACTACCGGGCCGATTTAAATAATTTTTTCACTATTGGAAAGCTGCATCTTTACTGACCAGCATAGGCTATATTACATTTCCAAAAAAATAGAGATCCCTAATAGAAATGCAATAATGTAAACCAAGGTGTGAAGAAATTGATCTTAATAATTCTATCATCGCGTGCGCTGCGAAAACTATTGATGATATAACAAAACAATGTTCTACAGTATTATAGAGCACATCAATATCTATAAAAAAGTCCGCGATAGCATATGTCTAACTACTGTAGTTATGACAATATAATCATTTTTTTATATTTTATACGTTAACAAAAGTGCCGACAATAATCAAACCATATTGTTCATACCTCTGCATCAATCCTTATCCCATGAAATGATATTTTATGAAAGATAATTTCAATACCTGTAAAATACTTTTTGAATTAATAAGATCGGACATCCCATTCAAAAGATATAACGAATTTAAAAATATAAATCTAAAGAAAATTATGTAATAATAAAAAATGCGTAGTGTGTGCCGTGTGGCCTCGCGCACCGTGGCGAGTACCTCTGCGGGTGTGGGGGGGATTTGTATCGATACCACTTAAATTATTAAGACAGTCCATTAGATTTTTTGTTTTTTTTTTTATGGAAAGGACAAGGCAAACGAGCGTTTGGATCACCTGATGGTAAATGACTACCGCCGCCCGCGGCCCCGTGCAACACCAGAGGAGTTACAGGTTCGTTGCCCGCCTTTAAAGTGGGTTGGGCTCCGGAGCCCGGCATTACCTGATGCGAAACGCAGTGGCATAAAGCCACTACTTCACGCCGGTTTTTAATGCTGGGGGTGGTAATGATCCAGTGGAATCTGCCCAGTCGCCTCTTACGACACCACCAGCACTAGGATTAAATAGACCCGATAAGGAAAATTCTTTTACAATTACACGATTAACGTGTAAAAAAGTACCAAAAAAACCTTACATCGCCTACGTTGTGGAAATTATTGACAATAGCGCAAAGTGATGTACTGCAATTTTATAGAAGACATCAATATCTAATATATATATTTATATTTTAGATGCCTATATATATATATATATATATATATATATATATATATATATATATATATATATATATATATATATATATATATATATATATATATATATATATATATATATATATATATATATATATATACTTTAGATATGTATATGTATGTATATAATTAAAGGACAAGGCAAACGAGCGTTTGGATCACCTGATGGTAAATGACTACCGCCGCCCGCGGCCCCGTGCAACACCAGAGGAGTTACAGGTTCGTTGCCCGCCTTTAAGGTGGGTTGGGCTCCGGAGCCCGGCATTACCTGATGCGAAACGCAGTGGCATAAAGCCACTACTTCACGCCGGTTTTTAATGCTGGGGGTGGTAATGATCCAGTGGAATCTGCCCAGTCGCCTCTTACGACACCACCAGCACTAGGATTAAATAGACCCGATAAGGAAAATTCTTTTACAATTACACGATTAACGTGTAAAAAAGTACCAAAAAAACCTTATATCGCCTACGTTGTGGAAATTATTGACAATAGCGCAAAGTGATGTACTGCAATTTTATAGAAGACATCAATATCTAATATATATATTTATATTTTAGATGCCTATATATATATATATATATATATATATATATATATATATATATATATATATATATATATATATATATATATATATATATATATATATATATATATATATATATATCTAAAGTATATATATATATATATATACTTTAGATATGTATATGTATGTATATAATTAATAGTTTTAAACTTTGCATACAAAGTTATCCCGTAAGTAGTATATAATTTTTTTCAATTATTGTTACCAGCATAGTGTATTGATACTAATGTGGTATCTATATTTTTATATATATATATTTATATTTTTTCTACCCTTAGTGTTTTTCAGGTGGAAAACATAGACACTTTTTTTTATTTGATAAAATATTTTATTCACCATAAAAATGTTGGTAGTTTTTATAATTCTAATATAATTAAACAACTTTCTAAAATGATCTTTCCTTGCATGTGTTGTAATAACTATGAGGAGCTATTAAACAAAACAATACATTCTCATTTTTATAAATATATTGTATGTTATTACATTAAAACTAGCGGTCGCGGAGCAACTTCGCCTGCTTATTAGCACCCTTAGGGGTGAATTTTAAAAAAAAACCACGAAACGTGTTAATAAAAATAAATCAGCTTCACGCTGTATCCCGCACACTGCAGGGTAGGCAGAGGGAACGTAGTGAAAGACAATCCGTTCCCCACTTTCTGCCGAATTCCGGAGGCATTGCGTGTTAAGTGGCAGAACTCAACGCCACACTTTGCCTCGACACCAGAGCGAAGAAATGGAAATATAAATTTAAGTAAATATTTCATCTCCTCGAGTGGGGATCGAACCCACAACCAGTCGGTTTACAGTCACACTTTGTGCCGCTGCGCCACGACCGGCCTCTGTTACTCTGTACGAAACGTGTTCATTACAATATTTTTAACAGTCTGAATTTAAGTTTTTATAAAAATCGGTGGCGATTTAAAGATTTTTCCATATAAACTTTCAACCCAGTATTTGAACTCTTACGGGATGAATTCTAAAAACCATGAAACACGCGTTCAATGAAATATTTTAAAGAGTCTGACTTTCAAATTTTATAAAAATCGGTGCTGTTTTAAAAAAAAATTAATACAAACTTTCAAGTAATTCCCTGTATCGAAACAAACAAATAATTCACAAATGTGGTGAAGCCGCGAGTTGGTTGCTATAGTTTATAAAAGTTTATATTGGGTTTAGATGGATCACGTGGGGATACCAATACATTTTAATCATTGGCACGTAGGTACGTTACATTCATTTACAGTACATATATTTCTCAATATATATTTCTCAAGAGAACTTAATCAAAACTTTGTATATAAAAAATAGATGAAATAATCAAGTTAAGGAAGTGCCAAATATGTTTTATGAATCAATCTTAATGTTATATTCAAAACAAATGAATACTTGAAACGTATTAATAAATTTAATTAATTTTATTAATACGTTTAATATAACGTTATAACGTTAAATATATTTACTTATTATAGTTAAAGAATAAAAAGTGTGAAGAGGAATGTGTGATTATCTATAGACTATATTATTCTACATAATATCATAAAACAACAGATTTAAACAGTACATATAAAGGTATCCTCCTACAGTATAATTATTTTCAACCAACATTTTTAAACTTTTAATTTTGAACATTTTGAATATTTTCGCGTCATTATGACGAAAAATTTAGACAAAATATTCAAATGTTTTTTTTATTTAAAAAAAAAATTATTAACGATAAGAATGTTGGTAGTTTCTCAAAAGGTATAAGAATTTAAAAAATGCCCGAAATATGCTCTCTTCGCAAGTGTTGTAATAATAATAATAATTCTATTCACTAAAAAATCACTATAGATATTATATAGTCAATTATATAATGTTTTTATCAGTACCACTTTAAATGAAACCATAGTTTTAACTATAAAAGCCTAATACAATTAAAAAGTACTATAAAAGCCTAATACAATTAAAAAAATGGAAGGAAAAAGTTATTTTTTCATACAAAGTAAATTTTAGGTATTATCGTTGATATTAAAATAAAACGCTATTTGTCATTAAAGACGCAAACATACGAGTCGTAGGTATTGGCGGCAAAGTTCAAAGTTGCTTAACTTTTAGTAATATTTTGTAGTAGTATGTGATTGCGTTATTGGTATCTGCATAGATGCGTAACTGCGTCACAGGAAATACAGGTTTAGATCCTACGTGTAAACTGCTGAGGTATCTTGATTAATTTCTTTAGGTATGGGTTTAATAAACTATTATATTTTTAATTATTTTTATATAATAATAGTTTATCCTATATACTCCCCGTAAAGGGTGCGCTGAAGCTTCCATTCTGTATGAATATTAAAGACCGTCGCGGCGTAGGGGCACAAAATTGTGCCAGTGACGTGACGTTATGGGTTCGATTCCCACTTGGAGGATTGAATTGAAATTTAATCATATATTCATTTCACGTCAGTCATATATCATACGCAGTATCTTAACACTTAAGTTCCCTCTATCTTCCCTGCTATAGGCTGGATACAGCGTGAATCTGGTTTTAATTTTGTGTGAACCGATTAAAATAAAACTAATACTAAATATTTAAAGGAAGTTAGCCAAATTACAAAACTGCACTTAAATCGGTTAAGCATCGCATCGATTATCGTGAACGCAGAGATAAACAAACAAACTGATCAAGTTCTATTAAATATTTAAATGTCCATAATAATATTTTTTCTAATATATCTTCCACGTATAGACACCGATGAGTTAGGATTTTATTGTAAGTATCGATATAACTATAACTATATAGTTATAACTACAATTTATCCTAAAGACTCCATAAGGCAAAAGTTTAAAGATATTAATATATTGACAGTTGCATCTCTCTTATGGGAGGTACGAAAATGCCACCTAAGGTTTTAATAATTTTCACATTAGAAATCTCAAGTTCATTGCAAGCATACATTATAGGTATATTGAAACATAAATATAATTTTAGTGTATTAAGTAAATCATTCTGTGGTTAAAGCGTGCGAAGCCGCGAGCGGGTCGCTAGTGTCAATATAAAGAATGGCATGCGACAATATTGCTATAAAATAAGTAACTCTTCTCTTATTGAATTTAAATTGGCTAAAATATTGCCTTTAAAATGATAATATTAATAATAATAATAATAATAAAATTGAGGCCGGTCGTGGCGCAGCGGCACAAAGTGTGAATGTAAGCCGACTGATTGTGGGTTCGATCCCCACTCGAGGAGATGAAATATTTACTTAAATTTATATTTCCATTTCTTCGCTCTGGTGTCGAGGCAAAGCGCGGCGTTGAGTTCTGGCACTTAACACGCAATGCCTCCGGAATTCGGCAGAAAGTGGGGAACGGAGTGTCTTTCACTACGTTCCCTCTGCCTACCCTGCATTGTGCTGCATTGTGCGGGATACAGCGTGAAGCTGATTTATTTATTTTTTATTTTTAAAATGATAATAATATTATACCATTAAACTAATTCACATAAGAAAATTAATAATTGTAGAGCATAAGCAGGCGAAGCCGCCAGTAATATAAAACAAAACCAGTACCACAAAATGGAAGCTCAACAAGTCAAATAAAATTGAAAACAGATAAAAAAAGGCAAACATATTCGCCATAGTGAACATTAAAGAACAAAGCAAACAGAGTTGAGAAATGAGGCCACACGAAGGGCCATGTACTGTCGAGTGCGAAAGTGAATTACACAGCCCAAGGCTGACCGGTCTTCTCAAACCAAGTGACCTTTATGTCGAATGATAATATCCTTGTTCCCGCGTCGGTATGCAATATCGAAACCGCGGATATCTTGATATGTGACTGAGATGTCGGTACTAAAGTGGACCTTATCGGTGTATTGGCACGTCTCTATATTGTAGAGCCGTCGATAGTGTAATAATAGTTGCAACGACCCGCTTTGCTACCGAGTTCTTTGTCAATTAACTTGACCGGTCAGTAACTAGGTGACACCCGGCGGGTTATTAGTTCTTAATACGATTGTCGCTCAGCTTCCGCGTCTCATTCACGACAAAAAGCTCATTATGGATGGACGGCCACGAATAATTTTATAGTAGATGACATGCGTCATTGTCGTATGCACGAAATAATCTTGTTAAATACCCATTTGCAGCGATGATAGTATTTTTATCCACTACGAGCTTTTATCCAAAGTAAGCCTTTCTTGAAACTTTCTCTATACGATGTGTTGTGCTTTCGAATACTACATTAATAAAGTTTCAGCTTCTCATTCAATAAATATAAAAATTATTATTATTATTAACAATATAAAGTAATTGATCTCGAATTTAATAATTTACAGTCTTGTTAGTCATAGTTGTAATAATATATTAATTGGTAGTATAAAATGTTCCATTTCTAGATAACGATTTTATTATGCATGTACCTATATAGAAATTCAACAATTAGAGCTAAAGGACTATTTTACGTTTTTTGTTCTTTAATTAATAACCGAGTGTGTATCTAATATTTCTAAAAACAATTTCTATAATATTTTCTTATTGGAAATAGATATATTTGAATGGTTTCTAAAAAGTTAAACAACACTTTGTCAGTTCTGAAAAATCTTTCAGCTCCTATTTTACGCTTACGTTAACATACGTAACGAGTAGATCAACAAGCACTTCTTTTATTTAATAATTTCATGCTGAGTCCCACATATAGTAGTTTAGGCAGTGGAAAACATTCCGTTCTCCACTTTCCGCTGAATTTTCACGGTATTACGTGTAGAGTGAAAATTGGTACTGGAATTAAACGCCTTGACTTGTTTGTTACCAGAGCGTCGAACTCAAAACCGTCGCGTATACAGTTACGCTTGTGCCACTGCGCCACGACCGCCTCCACACACAATTTGATTGCGCAAAATCAAAGACACCTTCACTATTTCAACATTAGCATAATTTAATTTAGTGTTTTAAACTACTTTACCATTGTAAATAAGCTATATCGGTTACACAAACCGCAAGTGCGTCTCGAAAACCAAGAAAGTACGAGACAATTTACAAACAATATTCAAGATTCCTTTACCTTCTCATCTCGAGAAAACTGTTTACATATTATAAACAAGTAATATAAACATTCAAGCCGTCGTGGCGCAGGGGCACAAGTAAGTGACTATAAACGCGTCTGGTTGTGTATTCGATCACCACTCAAAGAAATATAATATTTAATTTTATATATAAATTCCTTCGCTCTGAGTTGAGTTCCGCCACTCAACACGCAATGCTCCTTGAATTCTACGGTAATTGGGAAACGGAGTGGCTTAACACTAGGTTACCTCTGCCCACCTCGCTGTACGGAGAATACTATTAAGCTGATTTTTTAAATTTATAATATAAACATTAGTAGGTCACGGCTAACCTCACGCTGCATAATTATTGCCGAAAATGTATTTATTTTATTCAATAATAGAAATAATACATATTTTATGTTATTTTACTATTAATCGAGGTTAGGGTCATTAGGCCGAGCCACGTTGATGTATTAGTCATGTGTTTTGATTTCAATTTGTTGCTGAGCAAGTTTTTTCTTTTAATGTATAAATTGGTCTAGTGACACTCATATTGTGATTAGTTCGACTCGTTTATTGAACTACTTTGTTTTATATCATGTGTAAGCTAGCTCGAAGCAATTTTTATTTTCGATTAAATACAATATATAGTCACTCCACATAATATGTACGACTGGATGGAAACCAGTTAAGTTAGCCATTTATGGCCGTTGGCCATTTTTCATAATCTGGAAGCATTGCGTGTTGAGTAGTGGAATTCAACGCCTCGTTTTGCCTCGTTGCCAGAGCGAGGAGGAGCGTCGAAAGGAGAACACGACAATTGTGGGAATCAAACCCACATCCGTCGTGTCCTTTGCCACCTGCGCCACGACAGTTTCAAAATATGTCCAAAGCTTGTCATTTTATTAAATGCAATGTGTTTTTCTAAGACCTGTGAAAGTAAAACAGAAAGCACATATTTTCCAAACACATGTACTATATATAAATAATATTGTCGCGCGGTTATAATAAGTGCTTTCACGGTCTGAGCGGCATGAAGCACACGTAAGAGTTCTTAGCTTAACCTAACTACGAAGGAAGGAGATTTTATATTCAATTAACCCCTAGGTCATAGACAGAAACAATTCATTTTTAAAATTTAAGCAATATAAAATAATTAAAACATACAAACATACTAATGTTAAAAAGTTATGAAATAAAATTTTACATTTTCTTTGTAAATATTTTTGACACTAATAAAACTACCCACATTAAACGACAGACCTAGTGTTAAGATCTTCCCATTAAGATACTACAGTTCCCTACTTTTAGCCGAATTCGGGATACGTTATTAAATATTTCATTTCCGCGAGTGGGAATCGAACCTACAACGTCGCGTTGACAGTCGCACGTTTGTTATTATTTTTATGTCACATCCATAGTCTTCAACATATAATAAAACAAACAGTATAGCAAAACATACTAACTGCTCTTGTACATACAAAAGCTTCAGTGTATATAATTTATTAAATAGCCCTATACAAAACTGTATACGGAGTCTTAACCACGGGGTACACCATAGCGAGCAAATACTTAAACTAAACGTACTTACCACCACCCTGCCGCCCTTACATGCAACGATTAAAATTTTAAACCTCCTTGCCCCGTCCGTCGACCCAGACGGGCAGGAAAACACGAAAAACCCCAACGTTTTGTTATTTAAAGCCACAGTGTATAAGAAAGGGTTAAATAAGGGTTATACAGTTATTTTCTGAAATCAAATGTTTATTTAAAATTATATTTTCATTTCTTTGCTCTGCTGTCGAGGCAAAGCGCGGCGTTGAGTTCCGCCACGCAATATGTCCAGAAATGGGCGGAAAATAAGGAACGGAGTGCCTTCACACTAGGTTCCCTCTGCTAACTTTGCTTTGTGCTTGTGTATTAGTACTTATTTTTTTATAACTCTTTTATCTACTTCCTTAAAAAATATATACATCGTTATTTTTTTAACAAAATGTCAATACGATAAATAAGCTTGTGCTACATTAGTATCGTGGGATTTGATAAATAAGAATAATATGATTATTTTATAATTGTATTGAACGACAAAGACATTCTACCGTCACCCATATTTCTCAATAACAATATTCATAGAATCAAGAAGAACGCATCAAGTGTAGGCTTAGAGAATACAAAATCAAAATCCGTCTTCGTTTCCGCCATCAGCGCGCTCGTACGGACACACATTATTACATAGTATAATCGCGATAACGAGAATACGCTGGCTGAGGCGGTGCGGCGTGTATATTCCAAGAAACTAAACTGTCCGTTCGACACTATATTACTATTGTTTAATATATATATACATATAACGCGGAAGGTGTCTAGCATTCTAAAGCGTCGTTGCTTACATAGACTTTGATTAATGTTATTTATTTACAATAGGATCTAGCTGCTAATAAGCTATTAGGGGCGCTTGTTTCAATATATATTCAATACACGGATTACATTTACATGTTGTTAATGTTGATTAACTGAACGATAAACTTAAGTTGGAATATCATAAATGCATAATTGTAAATCAAAAATTAATGAAAATAAAAAACACATTGTGTTTCGCATAAGCTTATCGTACGTTATCAATATATTTTTTTGGGTACACGGTCAATTTCGCTTAGAACAGGGTTGGCAAGGGTGTCTAGGAATCTAGTGTTAAGATACTCCATTACCATAAAGACACTTCTTTTCGCCATTTTCCACTGAATTGCTCCACTGTAAAAGCAATGTGTCAACTCAACAGCGCGTTTTCCTTCCCTACGAGAGCGACACAAAAAGCGAAACAAAAATATTAATATTTTATTTCCTTGACCGGGAATCAAACCCACAACCTGTTGCAAAAACAGTGGCATATTGTGCCCTTGCGCGACGACTGGCCTGTATGACAGAAATAAATTATAATTAAGCAAATTATCAATATAAAATTGTTGGTATATCGATGATTATAAAATAAAAGAATCAACCTGAACGGTACAATATTTGGACACGTTCTGGACCCGTTAAATGTCGTCTGTATTAATCAAAACTTCAATCCGGTTACGTAGCTACGTTTAATCCAATTTCCAAACGAGAAGAACAAGTTTATTGAATATTTTCGCAGAAAGTTACTTAGAAATGCATATATAAATTATTTTTTATTTAGAATGTATATTGGGAAGTATATAACGATTGTTGATTTTGGAGACAGCGGAATGAGAAGCATTGATAAAGAGTTGACTGCATAGACTGTGAACCTTAGATACTGTTTATTTCATAAAAAGATGCATATAATATTTCGAGGAATGTTGTCATTTTAAAACAATAAGAACTAATACAAAAATAAACGAATAATATTTTTTTATAAAATAAAACCAAAACAAATGTTTAATGTCTCTACAAACTGTGTATAAATTAAAGACACCCGACAGAAATGAACTTCGTTAAATTAATAGTCGATTACATTTTAATTAAAAGTCACATCATGTTTTATTTATTGGGGTTGTAATTTAATCAATAAGTGCATAGTGAATAATATGTAACTGGACACTTATTAAATCAGCTTCACGCTGTATCCCGCATACAGCAGGGTAGGTAAAGGGAGTTTAGTGTTAACACACTAGGTTAACACGCACACTTTATAAGATGAATTAAAGTAACAAGATTATAAGCATACAAATGAATTTTCATCTTATTTGATTAAAATGCTAATGAAATGTATTAATATTATGAGCACCGTGAATAATTTATGTTAACAAAAAGTTAGTTAGTGTAAGTTATTAAACTGATATGAGTTTTGAGGAAAATACCGTTCGAACCGTATATGGGCACTATAAATAATTGAGTTATTATACAAATACATTAAAGATAGAAAAAAATATGTTAACGTAAATCCTACAGATCATGTGATTTTATTATCTAGTTTTTGTTTTTATATTTAAAAAATATATATACATATATATGAATTATCAGGCATCTATGAGTATGTATTTCTGCTTCAAAATTACAAAAATTACAACATTACTTTACGCTGCATCCGGCACATAGCAGGGTAGGGAGAGAGAACCTAGTG
The DNA here is from genome assembly GCA_917862395.2 of Heliconius sara. Lineage (NCBI taxonomy): Eukaryota > Metazoa > Arthropoda > Insecta > Lepidoptera > Nymphalidae > Heliconius > Heliconius sara. The sequence continues at coordinate 2,844,857 of OU860782.2, forward strand.
TTAAGATACTCCGTTCCCCACTTTCCGCCGAATTCTGCAGGCATTGCGTGTTGAGTGGATCTCTATATCTAGTATTGATTATAATATTGAAACCATGAGAATGTTACTGCGGAATATTCCATAATTAGCATAGTAAATCTGACATAAAAGCTTAAGGTAATAAATAATAATGTGTGCACAATGTTACCACTACGAACAATATACTATTCATATTTTCATTTTATATAGGTAGTATTAATATTTCAACTGCATATATGTATATATTCAATATTTCCACGTAACTCTCGCACGTTGCAAAACTGGCAGAAAAAGTTATTGGTATATCATTATTTTTTCTATAAAAATAACAAAAATAATAATAAATAATAAATATAAGAGGCATACTGGCGCGGAGGCAAAGTGTGACTGTAAACACGACAGGTTGTGTGTTCGATTCCCGATTTCGATGAAATATTGAATATTTTCGTTTCTTCGCTTTGGTAATAAGGCTAAGCGCGACGTTGAGATCCGTCACTAAACAAGCAATGCCTCCAGAAGTCTGCGCAAAGTAGGAACGCAAGTCTTAATGTGAACCAAGTGTCTTAACATTAGGTTCCCAGGTACCTTCTGTCTACCTATGTATAATATTTTTGTTAACCTTTTGTATACCTTACTATATGCGGGATATAGCGTGAGGTTGTAAAAAAAAAATATCTTACACTTTTATTATTCACAGAAACTGACAATTATTATAATAGTCGTCTTGCCATTAATAATAAACGTCGGCTAATTAATTTCTTATCTATGTTCATATCTTATGTTCCTAGGTATCTATCTATTTATACATAACCGCGTGTGTTTACCGACGTGTTGGAGAAACTATTAAGTTACGTTCGAAGGAATAGTTTAGTACTACTGCGGGCCAAGTAATAAGTACCTACTGTAACATAGTATTGAGAATGTAAATGTAATTGAAATTTACTTTATTTTACTCTCATAACAAACGCTTTGTGTTTTTAATGTATTAAAAGATAAAATTGATTAAAATGGTTTATTTTTATTTATTATTATTAGATATAGGATACTCATTAAAAATATTCATTTACAATTTTTTACTTTAATTGTAAGCTTCGTGTGTATTCAAGTATTACATAAACTAATGTGATAAGTAACTAAAATGATTTATAATATTATTATAAAGTTAAATATTAAATCAATAAATCTTAAGTTTTGTTGTTTGTTAATTTATATATACCTATTAATAATTAAGTATATCATTTATAAAAATGACGATTATATCGATAAATTATGTATAGTATCGTACTTTCCGTCTGTCTGTATAAATAATAGTTATCTATATATATATTTTAATCTTAGAAGAAGCAGAAGGAACAAAAGTTGAAAAGTTGATCACTACTTTGTTATGGGCGCACGATTTTTTATTATAGATTGTAAAAAAATATTCTAATTGTTAGTCTAATAAAACATATGATTATTCCATTTCGAAACGAAATATAAAGGCGTCATGGTAACGGTCTGTTACATGCGTAACATAATTTTTTTATCTAACGAGAGACTATTTAAATAATTTAAAGTGAATTTACAATTAATTAATTCGAAATAATAATACAATCTCTTGGTTGTGAACATATTATATATCCATATGGGGAATACATAAGAAACAAGAACAAAAAATGGTGGAAGTCAACTTCTTGTGAATGTTCAAAGAATGTATGTTAAAAGACATCGAGTCTAAATACTGCCCTTGGCTTCAAAAATAAAAAAAATATGTTTACAATATAAAAAAACATAGTGGGATCGTAGTAAATAATGTTTTACAAAGATGTTAGTTTGCCAATAGTTTAATATTGTTATAGCTAATATCTAAATTTTTGTAAAAAAAATACAAAGAGGGCTAAACACAAACATTGAACATTAAGGGGATGAACGGATCAACTTTATGAGAGAGTACATAATACAAAGGGCAAATTAACAAAATTTTCCTTTTAAAATGAGGACAGGTCATCAGGATATGAAAAACGTAACTATCCTCCAGGCCCTTAAAATCGGCACGCAAATTCCTAAGACGGCAAAATAAAATTAAGTAGATATATTTTTCAACAAGAAATATAAATTTCCATATTTAGGTACCAGACACATTTTAGGTATTTTAAACAAAAAGTAAGATCTAAAATCGGGTTTAATCCGGTTATATAGATTTATTTTAAAAATAAATATTAAACATAATTTCGCTTTAAAAATATCCACTTGATTTTTTTTAAAAACAATACCCTCATGTAAATCCTCATTTTACGATTTCTTACATTTAGAGCTGTTATATGTTATAGCGTAGTAGATACTGACGTTTCCAACGTCTTCAAGATACATAAAGATTTCAAAAAAACATACACACAAATTGTAATAATATACAACAAAATGGCGGTATCAACATTCAAGACACCAGCTAGCCACGGTGTGATGAAACATTCGAGTTCATTTGTCTTCATATAAAACACCATCGGCGTCTTTGAACAATTAACATCAAACCATTTGTGTTTACTCAAAATAACAGTCATTAGGGCCGAACGGAATCAGCATAAAAAATAGAAGAGAATTTTCTTAGCAAATATCAACTACTTATAATATTAAAATAATGTAACCCATCATGTTAAACATATATTAATTATACACTGTAACTTTATACAGGCTGTGCAATTATATACTTGTGTTTGAGGTAAGAGAACAAAAAAAAAAACAAAAACAAAATAAAAACAGCTAGTGATGTGCCGGTGCTTTGAATTAAAACACAAAGCTGAACGAAATTGTATATTCTAGAACCAGTCCGCAGTGAGGTCGCTTTGTCCTAATAATTACGTTTAAACACAACGATATGTCTACGAGTATGTTGCTACGTATTCATTATCGCGTCTCGTGCGAGCGGGCAAGGGAGTTGTATGCAGATTTAATATATATATATATATATATATGTAGAATATGAATTCTCCTTAGTTAAAATGTTTGAGGAAAATGATGAACAACGATATATTTATTACAAAAATATAAATATATGTAGTACACAAGTCTTCCTTGTAGTCCTGCAGCATTGATAGTTTAATATAATAATTACTAATTATTTTTTTAAATACATATACATATCTGTAATATGTAATACATTAACTCCGTCCTCTAGTTTACACTCAAACCAACGTAGTATCTAATCTCCAACGTAATGTCCAATTTCTCTGGTTAAGTACAAAAATAAAGAGAAATCTACAATTAAATGCAGGTTTTGGATTCCCTATATGAAATATAATTAATTCTTAAATATGGACATATATGACAACCATCAAGTGCAGATAGCACCATTTCCACTGCACCCATACGACGATGTGCAAAGGTAATTAAAAAATAAATTCAAAGGTTGACAGATGTCATTGACTTGACTGAAGTCGAGAACTAAACGACTCAGTACTTGTCGACAATTATTAAGTGGATCGACTCAGTAACCATGATAAAATTTAATATAAATAAATTAATATTTTTTTAGAAGAAAAATGAAGAGTTCGATAAGGATAAGAAAATATTATAATAATAAATAAAATGTAAAATAAAATATCGTTTAAAATAAATGTCTTTCAATACACAGGGTGATTGTGACATAAAGGATGTTTCTTTGTATCTTGAGAATTGAATACTTTGTGATCCATTTGCTTTAGCCGATAACTACTTATAGCCCAGGACGCCGTATCGCAGTACGACTGTATATGCGATGGTCGTGGAATGATCCTCGATCGGAGGAATAAAGCTATTGAATTTATCTTTTTTCGCGCTCTGATAGACAAAACACAGCGTTGAGTTCCACCACTCAACACGCAATCTCTCTAAGCTTGAGAGGAAAGTGACGAACGGAGTGTCTTAAACACTAGATCCACCATACTATTAGCACCTACAAAAGCAATAATTTCAACGTTACTTAACGTAACACCAACCTTTTCAATGTACTCTAGCTTTTTTTTTTTTTTTTTTTATGGGGGGAAATCCTCATGGACTACCTCCGTCTAGTGAAAGACGGAGGGGCGTGCCGGACTCCTACCGACTAAAACCACCCCAGTGTCTCCTCGCACGTGAGCGCGGGGCCGCGGGAGTCCAAATTCATCCGTAGCCCCTCACTAGTGCTGGCCGGGTCTATCCGGGCCTCGTCTCCTGCGCGGGTTAGTGAGGTGTGTTAACCCGTGCGTCGTCCCAAAGGCGCGCGCCTGCAACACGGGTCTATCGAATAGGGGGGCGAGGACTTCCCCAAGTCCTTCGCCCCTGGACCCATTCATGGGGGCTGGAAAATGGCGTTGTCCGCCCTTCTCCTGCGTCCTGTGCGCCTTCTGCGGCCGGAGAAGGGAGCAAAGATCTCCCTCTCCCTTTCCGCAGTTTCCTTCTGCGACATCACGTCCTCACAGAAGGACGCCACTGCGTCCCAAGACTGCGCTACCAATCATCCTACGCACTACGGCAGGCAGCGACAGATCGCCCCCTACTTTATTTGTGAGGACACGGCGCTGCTCTTCCCAAGCTACACACTCGGCGAGCGTGTGTTGCGCCGTGTCCCTAGCTAAATCAACTAACTGTAGGTACTTTAATTGTGATAAGTGAAACATGCTCGTATGCCACTGGGACATTTAGTGTAATTAAAAAATATAATTTAATCAGTATAGGGTCGGATAATAAACTAGAGTACCTATTGCAAGAGAAAAAAAAGGAAAATAACATTTTTTTTCCAGCAGTATGGACGATGTCGCTGCAGAATATAAATTCCATTTTTACGGCGGTTTGTTTGTTATAGTAGAACGCCGTTAAATATAATTGGTATTAAATACCAGAAGTGTTGATTAAAACTTGAGCGGTGAAGAATGTTGTCGCTATAAATTTTAATAAACGATTAAAGTAATAAAGCTAACACTTATTTATAATTGATTATTATACTGCCATCAATTTTTTATTTAAGTAATTACTTTTAAAAGTGTGACTGTAAACGCGACAGGTTGTGGGTTCGTTTTCCACTCGAGGTTATGTAATATTTAATATTTTCATTTCTTCCCTCCGGTGTTGAGGCAAAGCCGTGGCATTGGAATCCGCCACGCAACACGCAATGCCACGGGAATTCGATGGAAAGTGGGAAGTGGAGAGTCATAACACTAAACTCTCTGTGCCTACCATGCTACATACGGAATATAGCGTGATGCTAAAAAAAAAGGAATCTATATTCACGTAGAAGCTGTAATTTGTATCGAAGTAGAAGAAGTCTCTGACCATATGATATTGTTGTGGGTTCAATTTAATTTCCACTGTTTTCTGTGGTCTGTGGACAACGCGTATAGTTCTAGATTCTAATCAGGGATAAAGTGATTAAATGGTAGTAGTTCGTTTTATAATTAGCTAAAACTATCCATAATATAGCAAATTATATAACCGACCACCACCAGACATGTTTCCAGATAATTGCAATATTGGACTTTTCAACGCATTCATTATAGTTCAGCGGTAATTATTTAACATCATATGACACGCTAGTTCGTTTGACCGATCTTATAGGCTATCTTATCTTATTCTTAGGCTCATATTTACAAACCGCTCTCAAGTCCGAGATCGATCTATGATTAAAAACGTCTTCTCAAGATCAATCTCAGATTTAAAAAAATCACAAGCAAACAAACATTTTCATAAACATACATTTTAATACTCCATATAAAAGTCATACATCACCAAATTCGTTCCATTGATAACTTTACTACCGTAAGCGCACAAATGTCAAGTAAATCAAAAAGTATTCAATATAATATGTTCTCGAGTAATGAACCAAACCAAATAAAAGTAAATATTGGTTTCTAGCATGCGACGCGTTGCAATCGTATGGCAAGAAATAATACATATGAAACAAACAGCCGACATAATCTATTTTAGTCACGAACTTTGAATTTTTATTGGCCTTAAATGAGACGATGCAATGAAAATAAATCCTTAAAAAATGTTTTATAATATTCAATTGAGAATAAAGTACAACATAGATGTCTAAATAAAATTTTAAATTATCTATGTATCCTATACTAGTATATTAATATTAAGCTATATATAGTATAGTATATAAATATTAAGCTGAAGAGTTAGTTTGGTTGATTTTTCTAATCTCGTGAACTAACGATTTATATTTAAAAATATTTCTGTTTATCCATACATCTATTTTACCACGTGTGTAAAGACGCGAGTAACATCAAGTTAAAGAATTTTTCCTTTAAAAAGATCTAAATGAAATTTATTACGTCGGTCAAACCGTATAGATCCTATAAAAATTATGAAAAAAAAAACGTGACATCAAACAAACTAAATAAAGCTTATTATCTTTATTCCTCTTTTAAAATTAAATATATAGGTAGAAAACTCTCCACGCTGTATAGCACAATAGGCAGAGGGAACATGGGAACCTAATGTTAAGACGCTCCGTTTCCATTAAGACACTTCCTATCCCCATTTTGCGTCAAATTCTGAAGACATTACGTGTTCTAAAAAATCGCCAATCTAATCTTCCAAAACACAGCTTCGATAAGCCAGACCCTCAAATCCCATGATCTGTAACAGTGGGTACCTACATAAGGCGGCAAGGGCATCGCATGTCAACGAGACATTAGCGACGTATGCAATCTTGATCGAGCCGCGTAATTATAAACTTTCATGCGACACGATTACAGCCGTCATGCTATTTAATATCTACAAATAAACAACACACACACACACACACAAAATGCGCCTCATCTCCAGATGTTCTCTCCTGAATGGTGACAGTTCAGTATAGTTAATGGTTTTTTAACATGTTGTAATGAGGAACCTATACAATTTAATAAATAAAACAAAATTTAAATAATTTAAATAGTTTTGTATGAAAATATAGTAAACCATGCATATTAGTTTAAGTAATTGTTAATTGGTTTTTATCTTAAAAATGTGTAATCTGTGATATTTATTATTGTTTGTGTTGTGTTTATTTTTAAGTTATTGTATGTTTTTTTATTTCAAATTTTGTTACTGCATGTGAAGCTCACCTGTAAATGATTGAGCAATTAGATATGATTTAATTTATTTTTCCTATTAAGAACATGTAATAATTGTGTCAATTGTTGGTAGGCCTTATATATAAATAAATAAACAAAAAATTTCATCCCTGTACTTAATTTATATGATTATGAAAACTTTTTTTTTCTTCTGTCTCATTGCAAAATAGAATATTTTACTGAAGCAACAACAAATGAGCATAAACTGAACGTTAAAAGTTTTTTACGACATTACGACAGGTCTGACTTAGTTAACCTACTAAGAGGCTATGTCCTTTAAATAATATGAGGTCTTGTTTTGAAATGGCACATACTTAGCAGTTCATCAACGTTACCGCAAAAGGAGAATTGAAAATAAAATGTCATTCAAAACGAAATAATATCATTACTTGTAATAATAATATCTTATGTTTTAGTTAAGATAATCATATATAAAGTTTATTAGGTGCATATTGCAATTAGATATTTATCGCAAGAAAAAATGCAGCGTTCAGTTCCGCAAGTTAACGAAACAGGAAAACCAATTATTATGAGAGTTTACTTCCGTCCCGTCACTGACTCTACCACGCTAAATGCGAAACAAAGCGTATAAAAAATATACAACTTAAACTTTAGAACCAATATTAGAAAACAAAAACATCTACAGCATTACCTTTATAGGCTGCGACAAGTCTACTTACCGTCGTATCCGAACCGAGACGACACAACGATAACGATTCGATAAAAGAAAGTGTTAATATTTCCAATCATTCCACTTACATTGATAAATCGACCATATAATTGAACGTACCTGAAAACAAAAAAAGCAAACATTAATTAAATAAAATTAGTTCTAATTACGGTTTGATTACAAGTGAATTGCAGAACAAAGCGCTCAACGGTAGTAACGATGTCACGGTATATTAAGTCGTGGAGGTTAATTCGCTTGGACATTCTATAGAAAGTCAATTGAAGGAAGATGACGTAAAGAGGACGAAAACCTTGATTCTCTTGGAGACGTGATTAATTATTGTGGACCTCGATATAGCTGGAGATGAAATTGCAATAAAAGTGACTAGAAAGTTGAAATACACATGATAATGATACAACATATTAGAAATTACGGTGTATGAAAAGAATATATATAAGACACGTTCGGATGATAGATTCGAATCACGATCAAAGGTTTGTTGGTTTTCATTAGAATAATTTCGTTTTCTCGAAAACTATAATTTTGTCTGTGAGGTAATTGAAGTCAATTCATAGAATTTAAATGCTTTTGAAAATATACTTACATGAGTATCCAAGTACATACAAAAATATTCATAGTGATGTTTCTTATTATAGTTTATAATTAAGAAATCTCTAAAAACGACTATTTACAAAAACTTAGTTATAAACTAAGCAATTTAATAATTTAAGTAAGTACTTTTTATAATCTATATAAAGATAATATTAATGAAATGAATGCTTCACACTTAGTGCGTTTAAATTTTAAGCAATCAGAGCGCGATCGTATACTATCAGTTGCTAAATGTTATTCGAGAGTAGCGCTCGTCGGGCTGAAATTGAATCGTCCGTGATACGTTAGATCAGTCCAGGAGTGCAGCTCGACGACTCCAATTACTTTTAAACTACTGCAGATGACAAAATTGGAGACATCGTAGATGCTATATTTATATCGATATCGATGAATTTTGCAATATTATAAAGTTAAGTAGATTTTTTGATTTCTATTTCAAACAATCTACTTAATTCAATTAAAGTTAGCCAGCCATCATATACAGTCTGCTAACTATGATAAAGCTAGCTGTAATAAAATTGGTATAGCTTACTTTAGTCAAATGCTTATTACCGCATATTTTTAGTGTCACTCTGTTAAGACTGACACTAAAAATATGCGGTAATGCTCCCCACTTTCCGCTGAACTTTGGAGACATTGCATGTTGAGCGGCGGAACTTAACGCCGCATTTCGCCTCGATACCAGAGTGAAGAAAATGTAAATATTTAATAAGTACTTTTCTCTAAGGGGAATCGAACCGACAACCTGTCGCTTTTACCTTCATACTTTGTGCCCCTGCGTAACGACTGGCCTCATAAAAAATGTTTTTTGAGAGATTTTTTTAATTTGTCTGTTTATCTTAAACGGTTTAATCAATTTAATTATAGTTTTCACTATTGTATTTTGTAAAACCTGCAACATTTAATGTTTTGTTTTATTTTAATCGGCTCCCAAAAAATCTATGTCATCTTGTGCCCTTGTGCCACGACTGGCACACAACAAAACATTAAGCCATTCAGTGCTACATTCAGATAAGACAACCAGAAACTATCGAACATCAACAAACAACCTAACATTGCTGTTTCGACATAAATAAAACGGGTGCTTTCACGTAAAACGAAACCAGTTCGTAGTAAAAAAAACAGAAGCGTACAGAAATCGACAGGTGCGCCGGGACGTCACTACCGGTCGCCTGCTGATAAGCGAATGAATGTATGCCGGCCGTTCACCTGCGCCCACTGACACAGTGGTCTCCCTCTCCCTCTCCCACCCTCCGCCCGAGCACCACGTACGAACGGGACGCACGCTCTCGGGCACGGACAAAGGAGAGTGCACGCAACGATTCAAAACGACAATACGTTATGCGACATTTCAATTTATGCAGAAAATATCTGCGCTGTGGTAATTACAGTTATCCCGCGATACAATAGAGTCGGCCGCGTAGAAACTTTACCGTCGTCGGTTTTGATGTTGCGTTGGTCCAAACGTTCGAGCGATTAACTTTTAATGTTAAATCGTTTCAGGGTAACCCGACGAGAGTATATATAATGTGTGTAAGCAGAAATCTCAGTTTTAATATTTTTTTATCAATAATATTTGTTTCCAGCTACATACGGAGGCAGAGGGAACCTAGTGTTTAAGACACTCCGTTCCCATTGCGTTTGCAATGCTAACGGAGTGTGCCCCTGCACCACGACTTGCCTCTTTAATAATAAATACTTTTCATATATCAAAAATAGTATAAGAGTTATAAAAAATATCAAAAGAAACGATACAAAAATCCGGTTAGTAATATGGATTATTTGATTTGTGTGAGAACTAGAACCACCCACTTTATCGTGGGTTATTAAGATCTGCAAAGTACGCCCACACGTTAAATAAAATATGCAATCAAGATAAAATCATCATAAAATATATTCTATGTGAACTCGTGGAATTGAATTGAAGTTATGTGAATCTAACAAGGAAATCGTTAATGCGTGTCTGGTGTTACTTACAAATTAATGCATCTTATTGCTCAATGCCTTATTTATATGTATGACAGATTTATTCATCTCCTATATTAATACAAAATATATTATAAAAAAAAAGCAAAAATAATTTAATCAACTTCACGCTGTTTCCCGCACAAAGCAGAGTAGGCAGTGGCAAATTAGTGTTAAGACACTTCGTTGTCCACTTTCCGCCGAGTTCTGGAGGTATTGCGTGTTGAGTGGCGGAACTCAACGAGGCCCTTTGCCTCGGCAACATGGTGAAGAAACAGAAAAATTAATTTAAATAAATATTTAATTTCCTCGAGTGGGGATCGAATCCACAATCAGTCGCGTTTACAGTCATACTTTGTGCCCCTGCGCAACGATTGGCCTCATAGAAAATGATTTTTTGTGAGATTTTTTAAATATGTGTCTGTTTATCTGAAACGGCTTAACCAATTTAAGTGTAGTTTTCACTATTGTATTTTGTAAAAGCTGCAACATTTAATGTTTGTTTAAATCGACTTTCAAAAAATATATGTCAATATAAATAATTGTATGAGATAATTGGTATTGGCTGAAATTTTACCTTATCAATCAATGTATGGATAAAAAAGATATCTTTAAAATGATAATGTTATTAGATCGTGAAAGTAATTCAGATGAAAAAAAAAATTAAAATTATTGCTTGGCTTCGCAGCAGGTAGCTAAGTTAAAATAAAAATGTCAATTTTAATAATATTTCTGTATAAATATTCAAAAAGATAATAAAGATTTTACATGTGCATGCATTGCCATATAGAACGTGCTGAACTTTCTGTAATATTGATACTTGACTTGGTATACTATATATATAATATATAGTGAATTGCAGTATAAGTTACTTTCAAATTAATTTTAATATAATTAAATTATTAAAAAAAAATAAACGCCACTAATCCATTTCTCATACCTGTATATGTGTATAACCACTCAATGCAAAGAAAAATTTAAACCAAAATATCCGAAAACACACAACCAAAAGCCATAAAGGCAGAATGTACATACATACATACATGCACGGCAGGCAGTACCAAAACGATTTCCACTTTCATCGTAGTACTCGAAACCATGTTATAAATCCAGTACCATCATTAAAGTCAAAGATACAATACGCTAGGGCTTTATAGGGAACGTTTGTAGGCAGATTTTACTTTCACAATTGCGCGAAAGAGCCAAATTGTCCACAATCTGCGAGTACTCCGTCCACATTCATGCAGCAGTAAACGGTAGTTCGCCACCTATTTATGGCAACAATGGGCGGGCGTACGGCGGCAGCGTTTACGTATAGATTGCATTGTTTGCATTTTTCGCTACAAAAAGACAAGAATTAAGCGATAGTGGCAAGCTGTGTTTATTTTGAACTAGTGGTGCCGCCCTGATAGTCTTTCAATTTCATAAGATTTTTTATTTATACTGAATGGTTTTCATAATTTAAAGTTTCTATAAAAATTGATCCCTTATTTAGTATCAAAACTTAAATTAAATAATAAGATTACATCTCACCGTAGCGTTTGGCGCTCCGTTCTCCCTGACTACCCCGCCAGGGATGAAGCGTGAAGCTAGGTTAATTTAGTTTAGTTTATAATACATCTCAATACCAACAAATGTAAAAAAATATATGAACAGAATTACTACGACGACAGAGGTCATGTATTTCATATATAAAGCATAGGTGTTTATTGATATTTGAAAAGACTGAATATCAATATACAAAGTAGAATGTTTTAAAGATCTGTATTACTTCCGTCTTAAAGAAATATTTTTTATAATATTATTGTATTAAAAATAATTGACGCTTTTGTAGCTTTTAACGGCTTGTGCATAAATATGGCAACGTAGTCAGATTCTTTGCAGACACTCTATTTTCTATATAATTTAATTGTGGTCATGCACTCCCTGACCAAGGAAACCGAACCCACAACCATCAACTTCACACACTGCCCTGATATGGTAAGATAGCCCTTACATTAACTAATAACATAAAAGTTGTATATAAATCAGTGATAGACATGTATTGCACCTCCACAGCAGTAGTGCTGTGTCGCAACGCCACCGGCGCTTGCGCAAGCAGGGCTCGCGGTGATTCCCACGCGGATTTCGTACACAGGTGCTGTTGAATGCAATTTGCAATCGTTGCATGACGCTCACAAAACATACTATCTGCTTCATTTAATTAGCACAATATAATTTTTTACTACAAATATTACTGATTGCAATAACTTTATGTATTGCGTCGATGGTCTTTCGATCATGAGCTCACCGTTAACAATCTAAGGTTTTTTTTTATTATTATTATATGTTACTTCTATTTATGATTAGAAAAATAAAAATATTTTTAGGTATCTATAAACTAAACTTGGCAATATTTGAACCTTGGATAGATTGCAAGAAGCGCGCGAATTGTATTAAGTTAAAACTTTTATACAATTTTTGAAAAAGATGAAGAAAGAACGGAATGTAAGATCAGTGTAAATGGTAAGATATTAGAACAGGTGAATGAAGTGGTGTACTTGGGAAGTATGTTCAGTAGAGATGGAAAATAAGAGTTGGATCTGGAAATGACGTGTTGCCGGCGATAACGAGGCGAAAGAGGTATGCAGAGACCTTAGTGTTTGGCGCTCCGTTCTCTCTAACTACCCCACTAGGGAAAAAGCGTGAAGCTAGTTATAGTAATAGTTTTTTATACAATTACATACGAATTTCTTTAAAAATATTAAGTACAAAATTAAGCAGAGTCCAAAAAGTTTAAGTTTCATATGTACCTCTAGTAGTTTCATATTATAAACCAAATAATTTTAACATAACATCACCAGGAATCAGAATCAATTACTGTATCTACATCTACAATTCTTATCTCTTCTATCTCGATACTTTTGAGACGAAGTCCAATAATAGTTCGAGAGGCAATAAATATGTAATTCACGAACAAAACACCTAAGAGGTCGCCCGCTGCGCCTACTGATTTACATTTACGAGTTAGTACACGTTGTACCACGCCTTTGCCCTTTTGAGTTTATGTTGCTTACATCTAAATAACATCGCGAGGGTCGCGATTTTATGACTGGCGAAATTATAATCAGATATTTGCGAAATAGCCTTCCATGTAACCTTTATGGAATATGTACAATAATATTACAGCTTGTCAATATCAACTGTACTTCAACGATATTAATAAATATAAAGTATGCAAAAAAAGGATGTATGGAGATTTGAAACATTACTAGAATATTAATCTGTGATTTTCACTTTTTGAGAGATATAAAAATTTGAACGTAGTGGTCAGAAAAATCCGAAATTCTTATACGCTTGTTACAACTTATTTAAGTTGTTAGTAAAACAAATAATAAAATAAGGATCTTATTTCTAAATGCGGATAAACACAATAAAATATCAAAAATATTTTTAAAAATGTCTGTCGGTTCGTACACTCCCATTCTTGATATTAAACGATGGATTTGAATTAAACTGTTTATTCTAGTAGTTATTAGACAGCTTGGGCAGTACCTAGTTGCTAAAAGTTTCCACTGACAACGGGTGATAATTGGAAGTAGCTAGCATGGCAAAGGTCATCATAATATTTTCCCCACTGTATCTTTCTTTGTTTGCGGGATATACCATATAGTATATACCTAATAAATATAATTAAATGTTCGAAAAGACAATTCCCTTATTTATTTAATAATATTAATCATAATAAAATATCGTAAAAAAACCTGAAAATTACAAACTAAAACGGTTGAGTAAACAGTAAATCTAAGTACAGATATAGATAATAAAAATACCTCCAATAAAAGTCTACTAACGAGCAAGCGAGATTGTAGTGATGGACATTCTTGCTTTGTTCTAATTACGCCGTACGTCGCGACAGTCAAGGGAATGCTGTAGCGATGGAAACTTCAAGTGTAAAAGGCAGTCCAAGTAGGTGTGTCCATCGACAACCTTCCATTCTCCAGACCTAAGTCAATTTCGATGAGGCTATTATGTATTCACGACAATTATCTTTACAATTGATAGAGCACATATATTTACATATACTATAAAGACATGATAAGATGGAAACTAGTGTTAAGGCACTCCGTTTCTCATTTTCCGCCGAAATTTCCAGACAATGCGTGTTCATTGGCGGAACTCAACGACGCACTTTTTCTTGTTACTACGGCAAAGAAATGAAAATAATTTATTTCCCTCACATCAAATCAACTACCTTCGAGTTTAGAATCAGACTCTGTGCCATTGCGCTACGACACCTCAATAGAAAATAGCTATTTAATATTAATATAACAAAAGCGACACTACTTTCAATATGCATTATTATACAAGTTTCGTGTCAGATATTATAATCCAATAAGAGAGAGAGATATTCATTCTATAATCTCCATATTATGACCTGAATATATATTGAATTTTATACAGTATACATCGATTGGAAATCGAAATGTGTTATATTTATCACCGATAAATATTTACGTATCGTAAATAGAATAGCGCTCGAAACGAATTCTCGATAGCTTATGGTGGTCTCTACTATACATCTTTTAAAACTTGGCAATTGGCCGTTGGGCTTTACGATCGAGCGAAACGAATTCCAAAATCAACAACCGTAGCACTCGTCTTGGAGTATTTAAGAGTGTTGAGTGAAATCGTAGACCTCGTAACCTAAATGAAGTCTTGTGATATAAAATTTTCAAAGCCATCTCGATGGAAATATAACGGATAAAGAAAATTATATATACTTGACAGTATCATTAATAAATGAATAACGTCGTGGAAGGCGAGAGCCCCGATCGAGGGCAAGTGTATAAAAGTGCGCAACAGTCGGCAAGCGGGAATAGGGCGACCTTGTACCCGACACCCGCGATAGTCGCACGTCAATCATATTCTATTAGCTCAAAGCCACATCTATAAAGTTCAATACCTTAATATACGTGAACGAATTGCGTCGATTGTGATAGCTCTTTGTATAAATACAATGAAAAAATAATCTCGAATTATAGCGGATATCAATATATTGAAATTCGTTGAGGCCAGTGGTGCAGGGGCACAAGTGTAAAAGCGATTGGTTGTCGGTTGAATCCCCATTAGAGGAAATGAAATATTTAATTTAATTTTTATTTTCATTTCTTCGCTTTGGAGGCTAAGTGCGAAGTTGAGTTCCATACAGTGCCTCTAGAACTTAATGGGAAATGGGGATCGGAGTATCTTGACATTAGTTTCCCACTGAGTGCGGGATAGAGCGTGAAGCTAATTTAATTTTGAATTTTTATGCTACATAAATATTAAATAATAATGATTTATTTTTATTTATAAATATTAAATGAAACAGAATTTAACTTCAACTTTCCAAGATAGCAAATCCAACTGTTCTAAACAACAAAACTCCAAATCTACATTTCACTATAACATAAATAAACGTTTGAAATAGCAATTTAATACAGTCGGTACGGTCAGTATGGTCTATTATAAATCTATAAATATATTTTCACTATTCCGCTCTCAATTCAGTCTCAAAATCCATTAAGACTAATATTCATGCTTCATGTTTGTATAGACATTATCAACGCAGGCAAATTAACTCGTATCGCATTAACTAGACCATAGCGATAGTGTTGTACGACACTCGTTATTAAGAATAAGGTGAAGCCATTACTGTAATTATACTGTAAACAGTTTTCTTTTTCAAAAAAAATAGAGATTTGTAGAAGATCACTTAATGTAAGAGACGCTACTTTTTGATAATGTGCATAACTACTAAGAAAATCGTCCTCGAAAAGAGGCCTTCGTGAGGCGTTCGACATAAGAGGTTGCGGGTTCAATGCCCACTCAGGAAAATTAATTCTTATTTATGTTCTTAGTTTTTCTTAGTTTTCTGGCACCAAAGCAAAAGCCCGGCGTTGAGATCCACGAAAAATGCGGCGAAAAGCGGGAAGCGGAGTGTCTTAACACTGGGTTCCTACTGCCTACCCTGCTATAAGCGGAATACAGCGTTAAGCAGATCGTTTTCTACTAAGGAAATTAAAATATTTCTTTTTGTCTTTGCTCTACTTATTACGATATTATAGTAAGTCAAAGGGGTACCTAGCGTTACAATATTTCTTTCTCTACTTTCCGCTCATCTAGATATTTCGTTACTATTAATAAAACAAGGTGCCATCGTTCAGTTGAAAAAAAATCTCATCGTCCTCGCTCCTAACTTACATTGACTTCAATTCTAACATCACCTCGCTCTCCTCGAGTGATAGAAAAACTCTTTAGATAATAGATTTTGTACAAGGTAATCGCGTTTGACTCGATTCATATTTATTATAGCTGAACATGTGCATAAACTATGTGGCATAAACGTGCAATAGTAAATGAGACGGTTGTGGGTTCGATTCTCGCTCGATGGCATAAAATTATTTAATATTTTTATTACAAATAAAATTTTATAATCAAGTCTTAACACTGGATTCTCAGGTTCCCTCTTATGCGCGAGAAAAGAAATATTTAATATGTTTAAATTTATATTATAAATACTTTATTGGTTAGTTATATACAATCAAAAGCTGGTAGCCATCATATGGCACGATGTCATAAAATAGACGGAAGGCGGAAAACATAGTGAATTTGTCTCAATGACCTAAACATTATTAATTTAAAATTTTTCATTAGTTAATTAAAAATTGCACTTTAAAACTGTAAATACAGATATACAATTTTATTCATAAACGAGAAAAAAAAATATAATAAAATAAACCACAAATAAATTACATAAAGTTGTTATACAACAACATATTGCAATTATGTAAAATATTAATATTACATATTATTAAATAACAAACTGTAGGTACATGTTCCAATACGAAGGAATGAGGAAATCAAGAGGGATCGATCATAAATTCCGCGTTCAGTGTAGAAATCCATTCGGCGTATGACAATTATTGGTAATGTCAAGGATCTTAGTGGTATAAATCGAGATTTTACTACTAAGTTAGTGGAGTATAATAAGAAAAGGTTACGTAGGTATAACATATCGAGCATTGCGAATGAGCGCATCGCGTGACTTCGGATAAGCATTTGCATATTGCTACATTCCGTTTGATGATTACCAAAATTGTTATTGATAGCACCCCTATTTTTGTTATTATTTTCAAAGTGTGCATACTTACGAAAGAAAAATACTTTTTTAAAGGCCAAATAAAAATTTGAACGTAGCGGGACTCGAAGCCGCGCCTCTTGGACACCGTCCAAGCGCTATGACCACTACGCCATACGTTGTCATCGAGCTGCGTCAAAATTCTTATACGCTTGTTACAACTTATTTATGTTGATAGCAAGTAAGTAAGGAGATTTTTACTAATTTCCGCTACCCGAAAGGCAATTACAAAAAAATATAATTTGGTAAGAGAGAATTCCTATTAATTATTAATATATATATTATATAGAATTATTATTATTATTTTTAATTATGAATATTTTTATAATTTTTAAAGTTTTATTCCATACTTAAGAAAGAAAATGGGAAAATGATTTTTTTTTATGTTTTCTCAAAAGTTACCCAATTAAAATATTAACAATATTTTTTTGGCTTCACGCTATATCCCGCACGTATCAGAATAAGAAAAGGGAACTCAGTATCATGTCATTCCGTTATTCCACTATCCCACCAATCTGTGCTCTGTCTGATTATCAGAACTAGGAAACGAAAACAACTAAAAACTTCGTCGAAATGGTAATCGAAATAAATCGAAAATTCAAATCTAATTTGTAATTAAAAAACGATGGCGTAGCGAGCAATCAAACCATCTCGTTAAACAAGTTTGCGGCAACATCTGTATCCATATATATTATTAAATTTAATACAGTAGGCGTTGGAAAGATTGTCCAGTTTTATAATACAGCAGTTCGCGGTCTCCGTTAATTATATTTTCAATTTCACAACTCGCCCGTTTCGCTTCAGGCAATGAGTAATATGTATATCTTGTACAGAATCAACGCGAATATTTGCGGAGGCTCTTCATTATATCGTACGGTAGAAGGTTCTATTCACAAATCTTAATAACAGAAATAAATATGGTGAAACGAGAGAGCGGCAACCGCCGGCGCAGAGGGGCTGGGAACGCTCCGAGCCGACAGCGAGAGAGCAACGTTATGCGCATCTGTGCAATTATTTACATACAAGCGATAAAGTTACTTTTGTTCATATTATAAGTTCCTTTTACATATTTGTATTTTATTTATGTAATACTAGAGAATCAAACCCGGCTTCGCCCGCTTGATTTTATTTTTGTCCTATAAAAAGATAATAATTTGGTTATATTTTTTTAAAATTTAAAGTATCATATGTCCTTTATACCACTAAGAATATGTATGCGTACAGAGAAACTTGATAATTGGTTGAGAAGTTTTGGTGTGAATGCGTAACAAACAAACTTACATTCACATTTATAATATAAGCATGATTTAGAAAGATAAATCTAGATATAGATAGAAACAAATAAATTTAAATATTAAATTATAACCATACTTCATATAAGTATGACTATTATTTACTAAGATTAAACTTCAATTGTTTGCAATTACATTAGATCTTATCTCCTAGTTGGATCCCTTTTCAACGTCACAAAGCGTATTCGTCTAATATGAAGTGATAAATTTCGAACAATACAAGAATGAGCCCGCAGACCACGAGGCTACCAGCATGTTCTGCTCACCCTTTGCCCTTTTCGACTCACGGTAAACGCCCACGTGCCACATGACGCACGTTTAGGCTTCTTCAATTAAACCTAAATTCTGTGACCTAAAAAAATTTTGGCATTATAATCAAATATGAGGTTTGTAAGTATGTTTAAATAGTCTGTTACGTAAGTTAATCATAATTATATAAAATTAATAAGTTAATATATTATATAAAATTAATAATGAATCATGTGTTCTCTAAAGCGTAAGACCAAATATAAAAGTAAGTAAAAAAATATACATCAAAATATAAAAAGAATAGCCTTCAAATACAATCACAAAAAATATCCAATTGATTTTCATGACAAAAGTCGGAGTTTCCGCCACAAGCAAAGAACACGCACTGCGTCCAGAATTAGACGAAAAGTGAGAAGAGGAAGTACTTAGTGAACACTAGGTTTCTAGGTTCCCTCTACCTTCTACTACTACTACTCCTACTACTACTGCCTACTACTACTACTACTACTACTACTACTACTACTCTGTCAATACTAACTTTTAGCTAGATGTAATCATATAAACGTAAAATGTATATCTAAGTACATAAACATCGTAGATCATTGGCAAGTATTGCGTGTTTTAATCCAGACACCAGATTAATGAAATGAATACATAGTAGTCATAGTGAAGCTGTATAAAATTAGTAAGTATTTCTTCCAATAAGAGTTCTCTTCTAATTAAATTATTTTTATAATATTGTTTTCCAAGGCGAGGTCGTCATAGCTAAGTACGACTACGTCTTAATGAAAATAAAGGGGAACAAAGGTTATTTATTTAGTTTTTATTTAAAGTTGAATACCGCGACTTAACACCTCATGTGTTAAAAATTAAGTGGAAACAGAGAAATCAACACTATAAAAAAGCCCTGATTGTGAATTGAAACTAACACTATAGAAACCACTTCCAACTAAACCACTATTGGGTCAATTTTGTAGCAATTAATATATCATTAAAGGAATATTAACAGATGATTGCTATCTATAAAAGTTCATATATCAGCTTAACGGCGTGGTAGTAGATTTTAATAAACACATAAAATGTATGGCCTTATTATTGCTTTTCACATAAAATAAAGTACAAAAAGGAAAGATGAGACCGCTTTTGGTGAATTAAACCTGTTAGCACACTTATGTTTACAGCAAAACTTTTTCAATTTTCCTTTATTTATAATGTTACATTTTAATAAAATATTTTTAATTAAAATCATTTTATAGTTCAAGTGGCTCTTAGGCTATACGCATGACAAATATCAACAAAAGTCATATATCATACAACAGATATATCAATTCAAAGCATTTATTCGTATAAACAACGTAAACTTTTACATTCATCATAATAGCAGAAAACACACCACATCTATAAATCGCTCTCAAGTCTGAGATCGAACTTGAGACGCCGTGTTTTTTCATAGATACAATTTATGAAAGAAAGGGGCATCTCAAAACCAGTTGAGATGCCCAGAGATGAGAACAGAGTTGAGACCCGTTTAAAGAATAGGGGTCTCAGCTACACACAAAGTTCAAAAGTAGCATAACATTACAAAGTGCTTATTAGGATTAGATTTAAGCGTAAAAGTGCCTACACTAAACGCAAGCGAGGGAGGCTTGAGAGGAGCGGAGGAGCGAGGAGCGAAATGATTTGCGATCGCGATAAATCCTCGAGACGGGGACAGACCAGCCCGCGGCCTCCACGATAAGTGTATCCAATTACTACGATATACGCCGGACCACACCGCGGTGTAATATACAAAAAACTATGAATTATAAGTTTAATGAACTGCTACTTATTGTGATATATTTTCCAATTAATTGGCTGTTGATTTTTTTTTTCTGATTCAAAACCATTCACTTATCGTTTTTCAAGTTCTGATTATATAGGCAGAGATAACAACAACGATATAAAATCGTTATGTCGTAAGCTTACTTATAACAGTACAACGTAAAGCGTACCGACAAATAAAACAACTAAAAAAATTAAAATCTTAAAAATAACAATCCAAATAAAACAACCCAACCGTTTCACGTCACACAAATCCATTTATGCGCGATGAAACGCATCAAAACCACCACATTTCAATATGATAGAAAGCGCGGGCGCATCGACGGTAATTTTAAACTTATCTGTCACAGAGAGGTAGGTTTCACTGTCGCGTTTAAAGTGCAGTTAACCCTTTTCCCATAACGCGCCCGCCATGTTCTACACGAGAAACCGTTGGACTTGCACTTGCGTTCGCGGATAATTAATACAGTCCTGAGCTACTTATGTTACCGGTCGCGGCTCGACCACATCTGTGACTGATTAACGGCTTCACGCTGTATCCCGTATATAGCAGGGTAGACAGAGAGAACCTGATGTTGAAACACTCCGTTCCGCACTTCACACCGAATTTTCGGGGCATTGCGTGTTGAGTTGCATATTACCAGAGCGAAGAAATAAAAATATTTATAAAAAATAATTAATTTTCCCGAGCGTGCATGGAACCCAAAAACGTCGCATTAACAGTCACATGCTTTTACTACTGCGCCTACTAATTGATGGATGCCTTTAACTACGCTTAAATTGCATCGAATATAATTTCCATCGATATTGACACGACGATTCCTTGTAAGACGTGAAAGCGGCAAAATATTTTTAATTGTATGATAATTTATTAGACGCATTGACAGCACATTCGTTACTGTCATTACAAAATTTGTGTCTATTTCGAAAGTGAGATAAAATAAACGAGATTTATCTTTGAAATGATTCTCATTTGTGAAGTTACGAGGTATACAAAACTTGAATAACAAGGCGAGTATTTTTTAAATGTACAGTGTTTGTGACATGAAACCTTTAAGTATAGTTGAAGCTGAAGTTCCAGTTTCCACAGTAAAGTAACATTTTCCTTGGAAGTGTAACGAACCCGGTGGTTACAAAGGGGCCGTAGCTTTGAGTTCCGTGCGGTTACCGTCACCGGACACCGCGGAAGAGCTCGGGTATCCAGTCCTCATAAATCAAACAACCACTCCCCTTGCTATACGTCCCGACGTTGCTTTTGTTTACTGACCATTATACATTATCACTATCTGATAATCTGAAACTTTTCAAGATTCTGTAACATCGTATCTAACTATAGGTCGCTAATCCTACGGTCTATCTTATTTTTATACAAAATTTAATGTATTAAATGTACCGTTTTACACAGTTTTAAATAAATAAATCGATTGCCAGATAGTTGGCTTAGATCAGTAAATTAAGTCAGTAATGTTTCTTGCAAGGTTAACCGGCGCCGCTTGCATTACTACGGATTCTGGATCTGGACAGTTGTAGTGTTCCGCGAATCGCCTCGTGCTGATTCAGATCGAGGTCTGTCGATTGAGCGCTAGATCTTCAGAAACCGATAGCTGATTCACAGAGTGCACAAAATAACTATAATGTATTACTTAAGTTTATATGATTATGAACTGATTTTTAAAATGTGTGAAATGACGCATTTGATAAAATCTCTAATAATATTTTCATTTCCAAAGTAGTTTAATGTTAACGCCTATATATATTATTTGAAAAGATTACCGTTTCTTCAGTGAAGATGCAATATATTAACGTACAGTAACAACTATAACGTAAATCAACAAGTGGAATCGACGTTGAATGCGAACGCTAAAGGCAATACAATTACTATAAGTACATATTTTGACTTTCCATTAGCAGTAACTTAGTAAATAGAAACTCACTTTGTTAGGATATTTCACGACCATCGAAATTAATTTGATTCAATTTTATAGATGGCAACCTTGTAATGGGCGATAATAAATAATATCTGTTTAAATGAATAAAGCGAGGAAAATGATATATTGATATGGTTTAAATTACAAACAAACACACCGTCTGCTATTAATATTAGACAGCGACCGAGCAAACATGTCTTTAGGGGCAAGATCAAATCATCGAACATAATACCGTCTTAGCTACTCCTACCAAACGGGCGTACGTTAACGGTATCAATGATACATTAGATACTTCCCCGCGGCTCAACTCATCCATACATTGTTTCCTGATGATAAACCGTAACATTCGCGAAACAGAAATATAGGGCTAATGCTGGCAGTCATGTAAAACGATCTGACATCCGCCTCAGGGGTCAGATACGTAAGAGCACAACAATAGTCATTAGCAATCAATCACGTAGATTTCAGTGGGTGGTGGACGCCTCCTGCGAAAATTGTAAAATCGGCCCTCGCGGTGATACAGTGAAACGTTATGTAATCGTAGTATAGGATTAGGGCCTCGATCGTGATCGATTTACGTGCCATTTTTAGCGATACTAATACACGTTGGACCGCAGCCGCAGCCGTGTTGGAAGAGACCGCGGGACGAACTTGAACGTGGGTTTTTATTAAAATTGCAAGCGATACGCCGATAGTTGCGGTCGGCGGCACGCGCTCGCTACACGTAGAGGCAATTGAAAACGGAGAGTTACTGCGAGGAACATGAGGAAAGCCACCATTAGTGCTCGAAGGCACTAACCACACATTGCGGAAGGATATTTACGATTATTGATGACACTCACAGGCACGCATAGATTACTTTTATTGTTCTCATCATCATAAGTGACATGTATTAATAGAAAACATTGAATAATAAAATATAGATGTAAATATTAAGATAACATTTGGTATTATGTAAGTAACATTACTATTAGCATATCATTAATCCAATTTCCGAGAATAAAGTTGAATCTAAACTAAGACTAACTTTGTAGCTACCGCAAATTGTATTAATTATATTATAAAGGAAATGACTTAATATTTAACGATATATCAATCTAACGGGAGAGACTGTGATGCAGGGGTCCATTAAACGCATTCGGTGCACCTCGTCAGCCGCGTCGTCACACTTCCGGGCCGCGTGTCCTGTCGGTTATTAACCCATCGTTCGTTAGCGGTTTCCGCTGGTCACGCATTGCGTATCGAGGTGTGTGGGATGTTGCGACACAAATATTACGGCGGCCCTATGTTTTATAGCTAAGTTAAAAGGGAACTAGGTAAATTCACTTAAATAAATATTATACTTAACTAATAATATTATTTAAAATATCTGACTTCCAACGGCTATTATAGGAATTAATGTAAGTGTATTTGTTTACTAACACATTCCGTATAAATATAGTAAATATTTATATTCTATTGTAAATTCGCCGCACGCGTATGATTTAAATGTCACCAAGATAAAAAAAAAGCCAAATTATAAAAATGTCGTCCAAACAACCACATGACGCGTCGAAGAATCCTAAGGATTACCTGTCGAATTTTGATCGTCGAATTACGAGATATCTGATTAATTCAATGCAGGAATCAGTATTGTGTTACTTTTTTTTTGGATCGTTCGTGCCTCGTGTCGAGTGATTGATCGCTTTATATTAATTTTACTTTTGGTGTGCTTCTACTGAACCACTAAGTATTGGTTTTCAAAAAAAACGTAAAGCGTGCATCGTTTTCTGAGTATTGTAAACAATAAATACCATATTTAATCAAGTCATCTAAAGTTCTTTTTCTAAGCATTCTAAAATTTAAAAACAATTTTTAATTTTATATAAAGATTTTTTGGTAAGATATTTCTGGTATTAGAAAATCCATCATAAATAAGTTTTGTATAGTACAAATTAAGTTAATGCCAGTAGCAGCCCAGGGACACAAGCGTGCTGCTGAACAGGTTGTGGGTTCGATGCCCACTCGAGAAAAAAGAATGAAATGGGGATCCTGACCCTCAAATGTGCAAGATACAGCGTAAAGTTAAAAAAATCAAAAAAGTAAGAAGAATAATCAAGTAAGAAGAATCATGCTGAGTCGATGTCAGTTTACCACTCACATTTCATCTTAACAATCTCAATAATATATTTAAAAAAAGTAAATATTACTAAGTTTGTTTAAGCAAGTATAGCGTGAAATCACAAACAAAACGTATAAGGATAACGGATAGAAAGCAGACCTTTACGTTGTGGTATTAATTATATAAAGTGTTGTTGTCTACATAAAATATATCTAAAAGACAAAGAATTGTGAGAACTAGTTATATCTTCATTAATTCTGAAGAACGTCGCATTCACAGTGTGCAGAAGAGGAAAAGTAAAACTAACTATTATATAAAGTTAATAAGAATTTTTCTAAGAAATAAATTACATTATAAAGAGCTCCTTTACGGAAACAAATATCTTTGAAACACACAGATAATGAAATATTTTTATAACACTATATTGCTATAAGCACAGACTATAAAAAATATTATGATTGACAGTACAGACAATACAATAAACGAACATAAATCGAACACGTCTGATGCATTTAGATGCAAGATAGACGATAGTAAATTCGTGAAGGCTCATTGTACAACACAATAAGTAGAACCGTTTGTCAAACGTGGGAAGATCGAGGATAAGGCTACTTTCATTCGATTACGCACAATTGAAGAGCAAATTCTTGCATATTTGAAATTGTACAATTTCAAATATTGCATTAAAATTGCATAGATGTTTTTTATTACGCATTTTTTTAATGTTATTCCCACAATTAGGACATAATAATGTATAGATAATCTAGAGTATGAATTTTCTGCACCATAAATTTTATTTGTCATTAAAGACACGCAAGTTCTTACAGTCACCAGTAACGATATGGTCCAAAAAAAGTTCAATATACCTTTGCATTTCCAAAATGTTTATCTAAACTGTACTATTTACTTGTAAATTATTATTTACCAGACGACTGGTTAAATATGTATTTCTACTTATTTCTTTATAATTTTGATCATTAAGTAGAATGAAGATTTATTTGTAACCTTTAAATTTGTTTATCTAAATTTATAATAGAACAAGCATAGAAGCGAAACTTATATAACTCGGGCATAATAATTAGTTTTGGAGTTTTTTTAATGTATTTTAAAAGTTATTTAGTATATTGTATAGCGGAAAGACATACAACTATTTACTTCGCTACTAAAAGTCGACCCTCTCGGAAGTTTTCCTTTAAGGGTAATAAAACTTGAACAAAACGATTGATTTCTTTTTCAAACCCTACATGACGCGCTTAGATCGTGCACCCCTGTGGAGATATCTCCAAAACTTCCCTAATAAAGACGTGATATAGCAGAGAAACACGCAGGCAGTGCCTTATATTCGGTTTGTATGAAAATATGTACAAAAAAATATTTGTTTGTAATTTTTTTTTACAATCTTATTGATAAATACGACAGATGACATTTTGAAAAGAGGATCACATTTGTAAAAAATATATATATTTTGCATCAGCCTTGGTCTAGCTACTATTATAGCTAGCCTCAATAAATCACAATACAAGAATAGTCTAAAACAATTTAAATGCTTTCATGGCGTACAGATTGGCGTCTTGGACTAAACACAGCGAAAATAGATATTCGCTCTGTAAACCAATAAAATATGGATTAGAAACGCGGACGTCGTTTTGAAAATGAATTTTACATTTATATATCTATATTCTGTATTTTGGGTTTACTAATTAATATCCAATATGTATCACATTTTGGCAATGAAGTCGGTTACAATGATTTTATATTACACATATCTAGAATAACACTCATTCATACTTCCATCTTCTGTTTGGTAAACAAAACCATTATCACGATTCATCAAAAGGTACGTGCATGCATAAAATATCACAAATAGAAACATGTGCAGTGGGATTTAAATCCACAGCCACCGTCCACGATCAGCCAGCCCAACGAAACAACAACATCAATACCATTATAGATATCTCAATTCTATTTCCACCGTAAAGCTTTACTCATTATTCCAATTATACCGCCAATAAACATAAAAAGACGACATTTACGACTGACAATTGTCCCAGATAAAGAGAATCTGCCACGTATTTCACAATCTCATACTATCCCGCACCGACGACATTTATGATCCACCGAGCCCTGACCGTTACACAAAAAGACTATTTCGTTAGACAAAGTACCCTCCTATATCTGGAGTTCCGTTATGTCACTTGATACACGGGTAGGAAACTGTTATTAAGATCATGTATACGAAGTTTGCGGGTACAAATGATGGTTGTGAAGACATTCAAGAGTTTATTGCACTTTTTGATGATTGCCGGCGAAAAGATGTAAATTTTTTTGGTTGGTGTCTTATTTATTTTGCTAATTATACTACTTTGTGAGGATGGATGTTTGTCCCATATTAAGGCAAAATATCTTAACGGATTAAGATAATATAAGGCTTTATAATAAGGCTTACATATATATATATATATATATATATATATCTATCTATCTATATATATATATATATATATATATATATATATATATATATATATATATATATATATATCTGTATAGTATATATTATATATATATATATATATATATGTATAGATAATATATATATATATATATATATGTATATATATATTATATGTATATATATATTATATGTATATATATATATATGTATATGTATATATATATATATGTATATGTATATATATATATATGTATATGTATATATATATGTATATATATATATATATATATATATATATATATATATATATATATATATATATATATATATATATATATATATATGTAAGCCTTATTATAAAGCCTTATATTATCTTAATCCGTTAAGATATTTTGCCTTAATATGGGATAGGAGTATGATGTACATGAATAATGATTTATATGCTGTCTTGTTAGTCCAGCGTTATTTACGTAGGTATATATGATATAAATATAATAATTACGTCGAATAGTATTTGTGCTCGCAATTGAAACTATAATCACACCGTCATGATCGCATCTATTTCATCTAGAATTAAATATGCTTAAAGCTAATGTTGCTCTTTATTACCCATAATCATTTTATGTTAATATTTTATTCGCTTCTGGCCTTTGTATAAAATAACCAGACCAAGGTAAAGTTTAATGTGAAGCCAGCCCGGCCGTGACCCCAGAATTGGTCTGACGTCCGGATATCTCTAGTATCGTCCCTACTGATATTTTGGCACAAGAAGAACGTAGAACCCTCGTTTTTCGTATAAATTATAATGTCCTGTGATAAAAATTTATGCCGCAAATAAAATTTGCGCTCAGAATAACCATTTTTTTATCAGCATTTCTTAAAGGTTTTCATCTATTATAGCATGTTTTTATTTAATATTATGTCTACCCCAATATTATACAGTCTATGCATAAAACTTGTTTAAATTAATTAGAGCTATAAGGCGTAACCATAAGCTTAGAAGGTAATAATTTTGCTATATTTTTCCCAAATCTAGACAACATTTAGTGGTCGTGAGTCGTTGACATTATAAAAAATCAGAGTTAAAAAATTATAAAAAAAGAAGTATAGATTTTAACAAAGCCGTAAATCAAACTGAGCTTGCGATCCACTTGACGTCTCTGCAAGCGACCCGGCAGCTCTCAACAAATAACGACCGCTACGGACGTGAACGTTGGCATGAAATATAATAGTTACTTCTGAAAATAACCATTAACTTAATAAATGAAAAATCCGTAATAATTCTGTATTACACTGTGGGTTTTTGTTTTTAATGTTAAAATTGCTAAATCAGACAAAAATGTAAATGTAGGTGTAGAAAATGTAGTGTTGGATCATTTTAGAATTTTTAGAATGCTACATTCTAAAAATTCTTCTACTAAGTAAATTCTTACAAGACATGGAAAGACATGGAAACCTAGTTAACTGTCAAGACTACTATTTAATGGTTTAATTTGACATAATGGTTTATATGGATATAAAATTAAAATTAAAATAAATAAACACATCAACTTCACGCTGTATCCCACACACAGCAGGGTAGGCAGATTGAACCTAATATCAAGACATTCCGTTCCCCACTTTCTGCCAAGTTCTGGAAACATTGCGTGTTGAGTGACGGAACTCAACACCGCACTTTGTCTCGACAGCAGAGCGAAGAAATGGAAATATAAATGTAAAATAAATATTTCATCTTCACGAGTGGGGATCGAACCTATAGCCAGTCGATTTTACACTTTGCGCCCCTGCGCCACGACTGGCCTCTATAATATAATATTAAGCTAAGCTTAATAGATAATCAATATTTCACATGCACCCATTAACACGGTGATAATATTTCTACTTTAAGGTGAAACGTAAAAAATCTGTGTTACCTTACCACGACTATTTTTATTTATAAAATATTGACGAAAAGGTATGTGGTAATATCCTTGTGAATATGATAATATTATAAATTTCCTTACAACTTAATTTCATTCAAAAAATAGTTTTATTCACCTTGAACTTTTATGTTACCTATACTAAAATTGTCCTTTAGATTACGTTATTAAAATTTATTCTTTTAAGATATTATCACTAATTCAAATCACGCGCAAACAACAAAAAACAGTCGTGTACGTTTCGTAATGTTTCAAAATCATGAAATTTGTATGTTAATTCTAATTAAGTTAGTTTTGTTTTTTGACTTACATGCATTTTTTAAGTATATTTTAATGACTTCAACCCAGAACCAACGCCGACGACGTTGATTATCTAATTAGTGAATTAAATGCTTATTAGTTTACGATGGATCCCGAACATAGCAGGGTAGGCATAGGTAACTCGGGAACCTAGAGTTGGGCCACTTGGTTCCCATAAAGACATTTTCGTTCCCCATATCCGCCAAAATCTAGTTCTTTATGAGTAGAAAATCAATGCCGCGCCTTTCCTCGTAACCAGAGCGAGGAAATGAAAACAATTATTATACTACTTATAGGAAGGTAATACTTCCACAAAAATATTTTTAAAAAAGTAAAAAGTAAAAAAGCCACGTGACACAACCATCCATACACAATCGCCCACACATACACACATGCACACACAACACACACACACAAAACGTGATGCAGCATATAATAATTAATCAAATGGAACGTGCCATTTTAATTAATGCCATTAGATAATTCTCGAGAATTGGACGCACGCACGTGCTGTCCGCACAGTCCGGCTGCATTACCGTAGAAACTGGTACAACTATCTTAGGTACCATCTAACCGTAAACAAGATACAGAATCGACGACGTCGCCGCCCCGATAAGATCTAGTGCGTCTCGATTTTGATACTTATTATATTATTACAGTCATTGAAAGCATCAAAAACAACAATATGATTTGGAGTATGATAATGTGAACTTATTATGATTAAGTATAATATGACTCGAATAGCATGTTTAAGAATTCTAGATAACTGTGACCGCATGTTACATTGAAATGATTAACGGGATTGATATAACCTATAGCTTTTCGCGATAAATGTATTATTCAACACAAAAGTAAAATCACAATTGGAACTAGCAGTTCCTCAGATTAATGCGCAAAAAGAAAATCTTTAGCATTATACTAGTAGTAAAGATACGCTTTCGTTAATATATTATCTAATATCATATGGACAAAAACACCGTTGGTATCTGTTTAAGAAACGTTTCAACCAAAACGAACACTCAATGTCCAGACATTAGAGTCCAAATCTCCGTTATTTAACTGTGGTGCTGTTGCGCAACGCATTCGATATCACATTACAGGGTAAACGATCCGACCTTCGCACGCTCCACTGGACTTTCCCGCAACACGACCTCACAATAAATGTATCAAACGGTCAACTTAATTATAGTAGTATACAAGATACGGATTTGTCTCTGTCATTCGAGAAATAAATATTTCATTTATTTAAATATTTCATTTCCTCGCTTCGTTGTCAAGACAAAGCGCGACGTTGAGTTCCGTCACTCAACACGCAATGAATCCAGAATTCGAAAAAAATGGGGAACGGAGTTTAATACACTCCATTAATACACACAGCGTGAATTTAAAAATTATCATATATATGTTTATTATTAAAAAGCAATAAATAAAGATTAACCGCACTGAATAAAAAACGATGACGCAAGGAAGAAAAATACGTTTTAAGTTTTTTTTAATGTTACCTATACAAAAATATTTCATGACTTTTTCACATTGGAATGTAGAATTATAATAACCTTTACATATAACACCATTTCAATACAAAGTTTAAACACAAAACGCCAAATAAAACTACAAAATTTCCATAGTTTATAGGAAAAAATTATAGTATCCACGAGTACCGTGCGACTAAAACAAGGTATCTTGTTAGGTTCTATAACGAACCGGAACAAATCGAGAGCGCGAAGACGCTATCCCCACGTAAATAGCCACCACTTGGCACTGGTACATGCAACGAAGATAAACAGCAACAAGTTGAGTGAGCAGCGACGATAAGGTGAATCAATAGAAAACTCAATGAATCTGTTACTGTCTGCCAACCACAATCAGCTATAAACATTTATCTGTATCCACTATTTATAAGGACATCGTGGCGCAGTGGTACAAGCTTAATTATAAGATAACGGTTGTGGGTTCGATTCCCACTCGTGTAAAGGAATGATTATTTCTTCACATTGTCATTTCTTCGCTCGTTAGTAAGAAAAAGGCAAAGCGTCACGTCCAGTTCTGCCATGCACACTATAATGCCTTGAAAATTTGTCATTGAACTGCATGTCTGAACCCTACTGTTCCACTGCATACTCTATTATATGCGGGATACAGTACAGATAAGTGAAGGTAAAAAAAAACCATTTCCATATTTATTGAAATTGAAGTATGAAATGTATGTCGATACACTAATGTATTATGTTAAAATGACACTCAATCGGATTCATTTTATGTTCAAAAATAGAGGAACAGTTATGTATCGTATTCGAGTATAGATAGGGCTTGCCCTTTAAAAAAACATAGGAATTTGTCATACATATCAAATCTTTTACAAGCTGAATGCGTAATACCCTAGGCAATTCAATTACGACACGTATATTCCAAACAATAGTAAAACATTCTACATATTTTATCTATTTAAACAACACGCTAAAATATAGTCGCATGACGCCACGATATTTAGAGTCATTCACTCTAAAAAAGGAAAAAAAAAAAACAATTAAATATATAAAAATGTATATATATCCACAAAAATATGCAGCAATAATGATAGCTTTATAACTAATTCAATGTTTTATTTCAACGTATAAATATGCATGTCTTAATAAATGAACCAGTTGTTCAAAGTAGAATATTCGTCTGGTATGTAGA
Organism: Heliconius sara; assembly: GCA_917862395.2. Taxonomy (NCBI): domain Eukaryota; kingdom Metazoa; phylum Arthropoda; class Insecta; order Lepidoptera; family Nymphalidae; genus Heliconius; species Heliconius sara. The sequence goes on from OU860782.2 coordinate 2,877,083, forward strand.
CTGGTGGCCGTGACACCTTCGGTGAGAAAAAAATTACAAGGCCCCAGCTAGTTCGGTGATCAAAGTGAATACATTAAAAGTAAAAATAAGGACACTCAAAATTAAGAGCACCGCGGTATATTAATGTAAGCAAGAAACTGTGTCTGAAAAATAATTTTATATAGAGACGACATTATATATTACTGTTATTATTATACAAAATTCTTAACTTAAATTATTATTTTAATAAATATTACAGATCATATATTCTTGTTTATATTCTTGTTTTTTAATATTAATTATTCTCTCTCTCCACCTCTTTCTCTCTTTATATGACCTTCTCTCAAATGCCATGTACGAATCATATATCTGATGAAAAATCCAGAAATCTTCTATTTTCACTTAACGCTTTATTACATATACGATTAACATTAAATCGATTTTGCTCACACCTTTCACAGTTTCAAAAAAAAATAAATACTAGTAGCATCCATTACCTGAAGATGCAAATCGATACAGTGAATTGACTTTCAATATCAAACTCTCTAAAGGAGCAGGACAATAACACTTTCGTTTGAAGATAATATCACTACAGCACTTAGGAGCGGAACATCGAGTGGGAATCAATCGCGACGAGAGAGTAGCGGGGCAACTTTCTCACCGCTCTCGTATCGGCGTCTACAACCGGTGTTGGTGTTGCTTACGAATTCTATCATAATCGAAAAACGTCAGGCGTCAGACATAAATTAAAGAAATGATTATTTTATGAATGGTCATTACGAAATTTCATACTAAACTAAACATCATTTCATATGAGAGTCATCGAATGTAGTGAATAAAATATAAAATATTTTAAATAGTAATGTTTATTCGTTTTGTAACATAATCTTTTATAAAATTATACATAATTTACGGCCAAGAACTCTGGAGGTTGTATCTAAATGCATATGGACATAACGGCGGTCGTACAAATTGTCACCGGATATCGCTAGAGCACGTGACTTGCTCTACTCTTCTGGGTGCAAGAACACCGAGAAACGCAACGCTATCGGCTTTCTCTTCAGTCGCGGGCGCAACAGCTTTATCGGTCCGCGCCCATAGAAATCGCTTGGTGAAAATTATGAAACGACTACACTCGTTACATTAATATTTCCGTCATAATAATAATAGGGAAAAGATAAGATAAAAAAAAAATTATGACATTTTTTTTATTTAACAAGATATCAATATCAAATACAAATTAAAAAGCAATATTAATCAACTACATCACAGTTAAAGACAAATTGAAAAAAAAAATGTTAATAAAAACCGTAACTTATTTATGCTTCTACACCAAAAAAACTCTTAATCAAATTATCGGGCTTAAAATTTCAATCTGGACGAGTTCAAGAAAAGAACATAAAAGAAATGAGAAGTCAACGTCCGCATAATGAGATGTTTTCAGATAAATATGGGTTTATGTAGGACGATTAACATTCGAATGTCTATTATTATAGTTGAAGAGAATACACGTAGGCTTCATTTAGTGTCGTGAAAAAAAGTCTTTCCTTGTCGGTTGAAATCATATCATATTCTTCATAATTAAGTTTTTACTTGAAGAATCAAATAGCGTAGAGTTTTTAAGCTTCACGCTGTATCCCGCACAAAGCAATTTAGGCAGAGGGAACTTCTATATATCCCGACTACTTCTGGAGCCAACGCGTCAAAATATACATAAATTAAAATAATTATTATATGAAAATTACAATTTAAATATATGTAAATTATTATACTATTGACAAACGTTCGTAACAAAATGGAGAGCAATAAATTATAATAGGAAGCACAATTGTAGCGAGTGATTTATAAAACCGGACCCGGTCAGACTGCACCGGCCGCTGTGGAGACGGTTCTGAATACTTCATTAGATGACTAAACAGAACTCTTAATAAAAGAGTAAACGTACCAATAACCGCGCTTAGTGCAAGTGCATACTCATTGTGTGTGTTTTTTGCCGTCTTGTGTCACGTTTATGGAGCGCTGTAATATAGAAGTAGAGTTTAATTTAAATTAAAGTAAAAAAAAATCTTCAACCTTGGCTTCATTGTAGATTCTCTGTAACATGATGACCACCGACACTTGCTGTGTTCGAAGGTTGTATATTTAAATACTTAAATATATAAAGCAAACAGGTAAAGGCAGAAAAAGTTAATTCAGACACACTATTAAAATATTTTATATTGTGTCAAATATAGCTTCAGATCAAATCAATGACGGTTCAATTCAGAGTGCCATATTCATATGAAATATCAACCCTTTATCCCCAACAATATACCTCCATTTACATCCCGTATTGTTTTTTAATCTGGACAAAGCAATTTGCACAATCACCGGCCGAACGTCGACCCATGCGTTGCATTTAGATGATAAGCAACTTTAAATGAGAATATTGTACTGACCGTCATTTGTCCTCGCCCATACAAAAATATGGCTTACTGGGTGACAAATGAAGATCGTGTATTGTACGTTTATAGAATAAAAGGACGTCACACTCAGTGGGAGACCAAATTTGAGCTAATTCCATTATAATATATTATATTCTTCTACGTTACTTATGTTTAATTCTGGAGTCTCCTTGGAACGTTCAAGTAATATTTCACGCCTTGAACGAATCACTATAAAACTACATACATATGTTAACGAGCAACATATGTATATTAAAATTTCATTCGTTTCCAATAAGTACTCTATTGATAATAACATAATTTTATATTTCAATAGACAGACATGACTCTCGGGTGACGAGTGGTTTCGCAAGTGAAATCGTGGGTGAAACTTCCAACGGATACAAGATTGCTTTCTACCCCACCTCCCGTCGTCTTGAAGAAAACTAACTTGGCTGGTCTAAATATATAAATACTTATATTTATTTAAAGATCTCTATAGTTAAAAATCTAAAATTTAGTAGATCAATCAAAAGGCAAATCCGAAAACTAGTTGCAACGGTAAAAATCTGCGGCCTTTCAAAATGCACATTCTGGGGGGGGGTCATAAATTAAAATTAAATGTCATAATATTCGCACGACACCAATACAGTATATTTTTTTATTAAAATTACGGGATATTCAGAAATTAACAATTCAAGGATTTGGATTAAATTTAAATAATGAGCGCATGTATTAGATATCAGAGGTGATGAAGCTATATTGGCTCCATTCACATTTACGACCGCTGTATATCATCAACATATTTATTGCCTAACACTAATAATATTATGTACATCAACAAAACAATTATCCGGTAGTAATAATATATAATTTTAGTGCGTTTTGTGGCTACACTTCGCAACTTCGTAGTTGGATTGTGGGTGTATTTACATTGAAACGTCTTCAATACCCGGTCACCGACAAGGTCGTACGCCACGTGCGACATTTGCGGCGCTATGAACACAATTTTGTTACTATTTTATGGTGTTCGTCTTACAAATAAAACAATGTGTGACCTCAAACATGATGAACAAGTATTTATTTTATTTAATCTCCATAAGCTAATGAGATCTACTAAAACATCTTATTCCACTAAGGCATACGTTATCTAAAACGAACGTATGGTTTAGTGGTCGGAACGTCTGGTAAGTTTCCAGGAGGTGCGGAGTTCGAGTCCTGTTACGTTCAAACTTTTATACGTTTTCTAAATATTTTTTACACTTTAAACTAAAAATATTAAAATAATCTACTTATTGTTTTTAACTTTATAATGTACCCGGGTAAATATAAAAAGTGCTCAGAGAGAAACTAGTGTCAAGACCCTCCGTATTCCGCCCGAAATGAGAGACATTGCGTATTGAGTGGTTGATCCCAACGTCGCACATTACCTCACCAGAGCTTGGAAATAAACTATTTCCAAGTTGAAATCGAATCCAAAACCAAAGCATTTACCCTGTTTTACTGCGCCATGCGATGGCATCAATTTTTATCTCTTAGCATATTTAGAGGTGTTAAGTGAAGAGTGACATTAACGACCCGTAATCACTGGAAACGGTTAAGAGAGAGAACTGGCATGCCGTTAAATACCTTAAAATTAATGTTCAGATATGTTTTTAAATAAAATTTATCTAATTTTGTTATGTCATAAATTGAAAAGTATGACACAATAGGTATAAACATTTAGTAGCTACTATTGTGTTTTATGTGCAATAATCTTTTCAATTCCTGCGTTGCGCAACAACGTGAACAGCGTGCTCTAACTTTATAAACACTTTACATACATATGTATAGTTATTTGGCGACCGACAATCGTTTTAAATGGTCAAACTTACATTTCACTCACAGTATATCGAATACAATATTTTGTATGTATATATACAAAGCAGTATTTTAAGTAAATCAATTAATCTCTATGTTTTTTTTTTGGCTTTAAGACAGCGTTAAGGGATACAGATCCCACATGTAGCAGGGTAGGCAGAGGGAGGCCTAGCGTTAAAACACTCCGCTCTCTCCTTTCCGCCAAATCTGGGAGCATTGCGTGTTGATTGACGGAACTCAACGCAGATGCAATTTTTTTTTATAAATTTTAATTATATTAATATTAAACTATTCTCTTATTTACACTTCTTAAGTATAAGGCAAAAAAAATAATTTAATAAGTAGCATTACTATCTATGTATAAGTAAAAACAAAGAAACAATTCAGTACACAGTGTGAGAAACTAAAGATAAAGATTGAAAAGATTCACTAGCACTTCAACAGCAATTATGTTTGCAATTAGAAAACAATAATATAAAAATAATTATATTATTTATAAGTCAATGTAAGTATTTTATATTGTGACGATCTAACGGAATATTATGATTGTGGGTTCAAATTTCTTCACAAAACATATAACTAAATATAAAATGTATAAAGTATATTAATATCTTTAACTTTTTTTTATTCATATTTATAATACTACTGGTTGCTAAGATATCGTAAGATGAATGAGGAATCGATTCTCTCTTCGATTTTCTCTTTCTTGTTCGACTAAATACTATTATCTAACTGTTCTAGGTTTTTATCTCAGTCTCAGACTATATTTTCAATATTGTGTTAAATAAATCATCGTTAAAACTTTTATAATTAAGATGTTGCATCTTATAAAATAATATACTTTATTATGATATTGATATATTATATAGTGGGTTGAAACAAAATTGTTCGCCTCTTAAAAAAATATAATTAAATTACATTGTAAATTCTATATATTAGTACTTTTTTTCATTTGTTCTGAGTTAACGTATTGGTTAGTTACTTCCCAATTTGGACATCGAATGTATTAAAAATTATGCTCATTTACTCAAAATTTAAAATCAATAAATATCGCATGAAATTACGCACAATTTGGTAAGATGCGGCAAAGAAACAAATACGATATGTAATTTAAAAACAATACCGTATTATTACTGCAAAAATGATAATTTAATGACTTTTTACTATAAAAAAAAAGAATGCCAATTAAAAATTAATAAAATCCACACGAGCTCACTAACTGCGCATCTTGCACCTAATGTTTTTCCTCGTACAGCATCTACATAACCACATTAAAGACAGTAGTTTGCATTCGAAATTTTAAAATGTCAACTTTACCATAGAATGCAAATTTACCATAAAAAAGTCATAAAGCAATTAATATCAGTGTCTTTCAGACTGTCCTTGTATAAACTACAAAGTAAACAAAATAACAAACATACATATTTTTTCATAAAAACTTTCAGTTAGTATTTTGTATATACTAAAACATGTATACAGTAGGTATCTACGAACTTTTAAAAAATGTAGCAATATTTTTGTATTAAGCGACTGTCTCTCTGCTTTGGAATGATGATGATCACTTTTTACTTTAAAGTAAGTAAAATAGGAAAAGAATTATAGTGTCAAGTATATTCATTATTCAGTTATATGTTTTATTTCTACGAAAACAAAAATCTTTAAATATTGTGATGGCAGAGCAGCAGCGTCGACAGATGTATATTTTAATATACTGAAGTCAAGACTCATGTGAAGGCTTCTTAAGTCATAACCATGACAGGTAAACAATACAACATTTATAACGGAAGCGATTTCGATAAATTTACTAAATTGATAACAATTTATTATGACATTGTAGTACTATACAATAATAAGTCTTTGATAAGCATCGAAAGACGGATCAGAATTATTTCGTATAGAAAATTCAATAATAAATAAAAAAAATATTTAAATTAAAAAAAAACACAATCAAATAGATAAGATAGAAAAGATAGACACGTTACGACGTAATTTATCTGTAATATTTAACTTATATCTATATAAAAAAAAACATCAGGCGATCATTAAGATACGCACCCAACATATTCGTTTTGTAAACGGCAGCACAAAGACCAGAACGCAAATAAAAGGTATACGACTCCACGACAATAGAAAGTATAGTAACCAATTACGTAAACAACTGTACTGTTTACGATACCGGTTTTTTTTTGTGGAATTTTTTATTCTTTCTGTAATTACACTATCGGTTCCTTATTATGGTTATCAAGACCGAGGCAATGTGAAAGAACCCGCAAAACGAGTTGCGTCATGTATTAGGCAACAACTACGGACAAATACGGACGATTGTAGCAACTCATGCGCATACATAAAACTTCATAGAAAAAATATATAATTTTTGAAGTTATCATATTTCTACAGCCTTTATAGGTGACAGCGTCGTATGCTTAATTAGTTTAGATCAAATAAAACAACAGAAATTATCAGGGCTTGATGGGTTTTATTGTACAAAAATAGTGTGCAAGCGCGTAACTCGTGCCTCACGACGTACACAAACAAAATAATAAACTTATATAGTTTTTATGTATAAAATGCATTCACTCAGTAAGTTAGACATAGCCTATTTTGTTTACATTAATCTTTATCGTATCGTTGAGTTTTACAGCAATTATCGCTGTGCATTGATCCCCGACTCGAGTGGTGGCTCGACGTTGAGGAAGAATATTTTTAAATCAACAGAAAAATTGTTTATTCAATGTCTACCAAACAAGTGGCCAAACTGTTATATTTGTCAACATAATGTATATGCTGTCCACCATTTTTCTATTCCGACGACAGAAAGGGGACTGGTGTTCTAGTAACGACCGGTCTGGTGTCGGCTGAGGAGCGACAATAACCTGATACATAACGCAATCAACAGGGTCCCGCTAATGCGCATTAAATCAGAATTTTTCTGTTGATAAGACACTATAATAACTCCGCGTCTACGTCGAGCCTATCTAAGAGAAAAATAAAGCAAGCAAGACTCGATTTATCATGCCTTCCCACGCATGTGCCAATAAGCTAACACAGCACAAAAAAAAATGTAAATATACTAAACAGCCCATAGTGTGTAAAACTCAACGATGGCGCCGCAACGTGGTACGACCGCGAATAACTTAGTTATATTCACATTATCTACACCATGGAACTTTATCTGTTGCTCCCATTGGACCCTTCCTCGAAGAAATACACAAAAAAAATGCTTAAAATATAGGCATGGTTGATTCGCCGTTGATAACTCACATAAAAAATCACAAGAGAATATAATTGTCAATATAATCCAATACGGATCGTGAAAATAAAATACGACGTATCTATAGGAAGCGTTCAGTGTGGAAATAATGTTAATGAGCATTAAATATGATATGATCAATAAAGATGATGAAAAATAACGTCTTCTCTCATTAAAATGGTAATAGTTTGACATTAGATGTTACGTAATAATGGCAGGTCAATAAACTCTGAACCTCTTTAGAAAATACTGATAACGTAATCGATGAAAATAATTTAAATGATTATAACCCTTAAATGTACTAAGGTGCATTTATATTTATTTGTAGAAACGTTAACGTTTGCTGACTAGCCGATAAGATAGTGGTTACATATATCATTTTAAAAACAAAATTTTATTTTGGAAATGTATTAGAATAAAGAAAAAACGTTTAGCTAACAGTTAATATAATGGTGACAACGTCAAGCTTTCAACTTTAAAAATTATTCAATATTAAGTTGCTCAAGAAAAATTTCAATGAATATGTTAAGCATTTAATGTTTAATAAGCAAGTTTTACAGGTGAAACGGTTATTATAAAAGTGAGCCAGCAGAGGGAATGAAAAAAGTCATTAACGCTATGAACCGGTGCACACGGAGCGCCACCCGGAACGAAGCGGTGAAATCACGGGAAACCGCAACAGCGAGCACGCATCCGAGCAACCGTGTCAGTAGAGTGATATACTAATTGCACTAGGTTAGGGCCACTTTATAGTATATTATTACCACATTCCCTTGATTTTAGCATCTTTATATATTATAAGCAATATCCGTCCCCATAGGAATAGAACCCAACACCTACATAATATATCAAATCATTCGTCAAGGAATGAAATGATTTAATTTCTTTTTAAGCGTCATAACGGCGAATCATAAAACGTACATCGTTCAGACAAAGTTCCATTGAAGTTTACTAAGAGCTATGGTTAATAAAAATAAATTAACTATCGAATCTAAAGGGAACCGATTCGGAGATCTCATTTACATTGGGTCGCGTTGAGACGCTCCGCATATGCCTCGCTATAATAATTTGAGTCCTGCTCAAATGGCGAGCCTAGTTCTTGGACTGGTAATCGAACGCTTGCAAATATATTTAGTATAAAACATGGCCATGGCGAAGACCTCAGGCAGAAACTAAGGCTAAATCACAAATGTTGCGCGGGTTCTCGCCAGCCACAAGAGCCTTTATGCACCCCGAATCCAAATTTTCACATTTACGATCATTGTTTGCACTCGACACAACTTTTGCACTGCTCACTGCACGATTTAATTTTAGCTTAGTGTTTGTGTTCGCACATCTATCGCTAACGGCACTTTCACTTTTATCGTCGAAGAAAGAGCGACGTTCTGAGGTCGAGGCCGGGGGCGAGGTCGAAAATAATTTTATTTCCAAATCACGATGCCCATTCATAGAAGTAACAATTTCCGAGGATATTTCCAAAGCCAGAGGAGATCTTGGCTCTGGAGAACTGCTTTTTCTTGGAGGTGGAAATAAAGAATAAAGATTTGGCGCTGACACTGTATCAGTATTATTTATTTTTCTTTCAGGAATTCGAGCTGAAGGGTCACTCCAGCTGCGTCTAAGCGTCGTGTCGGCACCGCGCCTACCAAGTGGTCCTACCACTTTCATAGAATCTTCTAATTTTGTAGGCGCGAAATCACCACTAGAATTTTCGTCCAATAGATGAGCTATAGAATCAGCGTCCCATATTTGACCAACAGGATCACAATACCGACACTGACAAGAACTGACGGCAGATTCCGATGGAGACGCTGCCTCCGTTAATCCAAATCGGGTAGCTTCTAAAGCTTCACCTAAGGCAGACACTCGATAAGTCTCGGGCGCTGGATCCGGGTAGTCTAACACTTTCACATCTAAACGATAAGGCAATGATATATCTCGACAGTAAGATTCCTCGTAAACGCCGAGCGATGCGGATCCCATATTTGTAACTGCACAGTGATCAACATCGCTAAGATCCAGTGAAACGGATGTTAAATCATGTGGCACTATGTTATTCGGTTTTCTATCTTTTTTACGACGCTTTCGTGGTTTAATTATTCGCGGTAACATTGTCTCCGAATTGGTGGAGCCTGAACTTTCGTCACTGGCGACGCTGACTGCGTCAGTGTTGTTACTACGTCCACTTCTTGATGGTCGATTTTGTTGTTGTTGTTGTTGTTGTTGTTGATGATGATGATGAAGTTGATTTCTGGGCCTATTATTTTCTGACATATCATATCGGTCCTTTGTGTGATGTTCTATTTGCCCCATAGGACGATGGTTGCGCTGCTCAGGTATAGTTGTATATTTTCTTCTATCGTGTCTGTTGTGTATAATAAGCGGAGCTCCCTGGGCGTGCATCGCTAGTTTGGATACGGGGTTATCGCGTTGCGGCGTGCGGCCCGCCATCGATATGAGGGGAGCACCGAGCCACGCATTGGGATGTGGCACACCGTAGGGCGGGTAGTATGGTGGCGGGAAACCCGGTGCGGTGGCACCATAGTGAGGGCGAGCGGCTTCGCGACGCCCCAAGGCGGCGCGCTCGCCCGGACTCATTTCGTCGATAGGATCGTTTAACCCATATTCGACACAGATAAATTCAATGTCACGGCAAAACTCCGAGTTCGTGCGCGATGTCGTAATCGTAAACTAACATCGGAGGCGCGTGATCGTGGCGTGCATCCGCCGCGGCAGTCGGCCCACAACTGAAGCGAACGAGCGCGAGCCGGCCGCGGCCGCGTCCGCGACCCGCGAGTGGGAGTGCCGAGCCGCGCCATGCGACTATCGCCGGCGGAAAGCTTCACAGCCCTAATCGCACCGCAATTAAAACCTTGTTTACTTTTGTAGCGCTCGGGAAATAATCATTCCGCGCTTATGGGACTAATTCTAAGCGTGTTTACCGGCGAAAGTGAACTTATGTTTGATACTTTTGGCTATTTGTGAGGGTAATCGCGTTTGCTGTGTTCATGACTGACTGAAGCTTTGGAAAACAATCAACTTACTTACCTATTATTAGAAAAGGGACAATAATGTAAATCGTACCTTATGATAAAAAGCTTACCTGAAACAAGCAAAAAGAAAGTATTATTAGTTTATGTTATTTAAATGACTAATATTTAGATTTTTTTTTAATATAACAACATCTTTGATTATCGCAAATGTAACACAGGTTTACTCGTTACTACTGAAAATCGGGTTGCCAAAAAACTGTATAGTCCTAAGTATACGCGGTGTACGCGGTCCGGTTAAAGAATTTCCTTTAAAACATTTTTTTATGTTATGATTATTATAATTTTTAATCATTATAAAAAAAATGTTATTGTGTGATTTGGTATAGCACCTCAACAAAAAAGCAAAAACTGTAGACATAAAAAATAGTAAAAAAGTAAACAAAAACTTCAAAGTTAATTAAACATCCCATATTTGCCTAATGACGACATCATAAAAATGAAAAATCAACAAAGTAGTACTGCACACGACCTTTGTGATTCCGCCCTGAGGGACGGTGAAAGTGAACTTAATGAGTCACAAGCCAGAAGGCTCTCTCCCGATAAACGCTTAGTTCATATACACTACATGTATGCTTATATATAAATTATACTCGTGGCTAAATGGTGTGGCTATAAACGAGACTGTTGTGGGTTCGATTCTCACTGGAGATATTAGACATTAGCTTAGGGTTGCGGAACTGCCCAAATTTCTATACGGAAAATGAAATTAATAAAATTAAAACAATAAGTTATGAATTTACTCTTTATAATTTTATCACGATTCGCGGATGATTTATCGAAAGTTCTTAATGATGTTCATTATTTTTTCTTTAATTTAATGAATTTTGGAGAAGGTAATAATACGAGAAAACGATATTGATGTAAACGTGATAAGAAATAAGAATATAAAACCCAAAACCTAGCATCATACTTTATATGATACCAGAGACAAAAACAATCTCTGAACATTCTAGCAGAAAATCATTACCTTTACTCTTACTTATAAATAATTGATAACATTTATATTTTTTTTATTGTTAAAGCATACTGATTTTTATATTGATATACTCTGTGCACCAAACATACATAGGTTCATACAGCGTGTCCTCTGACCAAACTAAGGTTAACCACTAATTTAGTACGCTAAATATGTTTAGTACGCAAATTGATAAAAACACGTGCAAATTTTAACCGCATATTGAGGAAAAAGGGGGAATATTGTTAAATTACTTTTTCGACCTTTACAAAAACAGCGTTTTAGTCGATTCGATTTTTCCGAAACCGAAGTAAGCCTAATAATAAAGGAAAATCCTAGCTTTAAAATTAACTCGCAAGAAGTGAGACACCAAAACATAAATGAGAGATGATTAATAAATAATTAAATAAAAGAAATATAATGTCATTTAAAAATATATTAGTTCCCATTACTAAGGCTTTTACGAGTAGAGGAAAAGTAAGTAGGTACGTGATTGACCTTTAGACACCGTTAGTACCAACCGTATATATTTTTTTAGGTTTTTCTGCTTATATTGTATTTAATTTTCTATATATATATGCTTCCCCACTTTCCGCTTTCGAGGCATAGCGTGTTGAGTGGCGAGACTCAACGCCGTGTAATACAGTAATAAATCGAAAAAATAATCTTCGAATTTCCAGACATAAATTTTCTTCTCTGTCCACTTTTACTCTCGTGCATGCAGCGTGCGTTTATTGCGAGTTTACAATAGTTATAACAAACCGACTGATGATTACCAATTCGTGTTAGGTGAAAGTTATTAAACTACGGACCGTCCGATGTTGCGTAAGCAGACGAGCTGGACGAGTCAGCAGAAATTATCGCTATACTCGTATGCATGATAAGAGATATCCAACGGAGGCAGTCGAGCATGTCCGTTGTAGGGTGGTTTTTTTTAAATAATAGTATTATTTGTTTCTTACCCTATCTGTACCTTGTTATAGCAGGGTAAACGAAGGGAAAATACTAAGGCACCTCGTTCTTATCTTTCCGCAATATTTTAATGACGAGCTTTCTCTTGTTAGCAGATCGAATATACACAAAATGATTTGAACCCATTATAAGGTCCTACTGCTCTACTGCTTACAGGATCAATTTTTCAATAAATTTATGCATAAATTATACATAGATATAGTATTTAGTAATTCGTTTTAATAATTTATTAAATGATATAAGATTTTATTATTACTATCTGGATTAATTATATTAATAGCAGGAATTTGTGCTAACTATGAATTTTATTTAAAAAAAATATTGCTTTCGAATTCCGGAGGCATTGCGTGTTAAGTGGCAGAACTCAACGCCGCGTTTTGCCTCCACACCAGAGCGAAGAAATGGAAATATCGGATCAATATTTCCATTTCGTCGAATAGGATCGAACCCACAACCAGTCGGTTTACAGTCACACTTTGTGCCGCTGCGCCACGACCGGCCTGATTACATTAAGACAATTAGGTTTAATAATAAGAATTTTAGGAATAAGTTTTAGTATCATTTATTAACACATGCTATATTTAAAGCTACTAATACATACAATATTTATGTATAAATCATTATTTTATTGAAAAATATCAGTTACATAATAATACATCCAGAAAACAACGGCCATACAGTTCCTTTAACTGTGATTATGTAAAGCAAATACGAACTTAGGATTCTTGTCATTGACATTCTGAATCTCATCTCTTTACATAATACGATCTAAGAAATTTCTCTTAGTAGATTAGGTAATCACAATAGAAACATTTAACTGCAGCATTAATAAAGTACGAAAATAATTAGTAGTATGAACAAATGGATATATTAAATGACTCAAAAAATTTGGGAGTAAGTTGAGAAATGAAACACTGCTTTTCTCCTTTTTCGTCCCGTTTTCCTTTAACTTCTCTGCTGCGTGGGGAAAAGAGTGAAGCTGTTTAAACAAAAATACTATTACTTAAAAATTGCGTAATTAGTGAACTAATTTAATATTTGTTGCCATATTAGTTATATTTAACTTGCGTTTTATAAAAAATAAAGAAATAACATTTAAATTATTATAAGCTTCAAGTTGTAATTTGGTAGACAAAATGGTTTTTACATAACGTGCTAAGATGTTCAAGTGAAATGCTACTTTGCTGTGAGATATATTTTTCAATAAATTTTTGCTGGTATTTGAAAATAAGTATCAAAAATTATGAAGGATCCACAATTTATTTATTTAATACAAACTTCTTCATAATTGATATTTAAAATATATATTTGCTAAGCCCTAGTATATTTTTTTAGGAAAGTTAATATGTTAACTTAATAAACGTCATTGTCATCCAAATAAATAAACAAACAAATAAAAGTCTCTGTGGCGCAGTAGGGACCACTTTGAATGAGAAAAAAACTAAAGGCTTTGGATTCGAATTTGCAAGAATCCAAGCACACAAGGAGACATCAAGATTAAAAATAATAAACCACGTGGTGAAACGATGGCGCAAAACGACTTACTTTTTAAAAAGATTAAGCCAACTCAATCGGTTCCGGCAATCGGCCCGAATCACTCAATTCAGCCATATCTCCGGTACAAACGGATTTCACTCTGTTTATGTAACTGCCTTTGAAAGGCACACGCGTCTTAGTACTTTCGTATTGTTCGATATGAATCATACTTTCTGAAAGTACGCTATTGAAACGAAACTTATATCGTGTCGTAATGATCGGCTACCGAATAGTGATCGTTATTTATTCATCAATTTTATGTGAATTCCTTAAGTTTTACTTAATGGTAGTAAACCATTTATATATAATATACATTTAAATACTAATATGATGCATTGAGTATCAAGTAATATAAGAAAAAATATCGTAAAAAATTGATACATTTATCAGAACTGAGACTTATTTTTTCAGCTTCACGCTGCATCTTTCATAAAGCAGAGCTGCAGAGCCGCCACTTACCGCCGTTTTCTGGAGTTATTGCGTGTTGAGTGGCGGAACCCAACATCAGTGCGAAGAAATGAAATAAAATATTAAATATTTCATTTCTTCGACTGGGTATCGAACTAACAACCAGTCGCGTTTACTCACTTGCACATGCCCGTGCGCCACAACTAGCCTCATTCATATTAAGTATTTAAATAATAAAAAAAATAATAACTCATAGCAGCTCCAATTAGATTAACAACAACCATACAACATTTTGACATAAATAGCTCCTCATATAAGAACAAAATTAAGGCCACGCCGTTAACAGAACAGTAGAAAATGCAAATAATCTTGTATCACATTTCCATACGACAGCACGGTTAATTATTAAACAATTTCCATCATTGTTTTCCGATTCGAGTTTACAAGATGCTATGTTCTTATTAAGTCGACCGTGTAGTTTACGTTAAACAAACATAAACGCTCAGATTTATTGGACTTTCTGTATTTGTAACAGTCTCACCTGCTTATTATAGTTCTATTGTTTGTACTTTGGATGAAATGCTGCAGAAAGACAGCAGATAGCGGTTTAGTTATCAATTTTGTGTCACTATATATCGAATATTCGGCCAAAGACTATGAAAAAAAAAATGACAAAACCTCTTGGAATAATTCTATGTCCAAAATGCACGTCCTACTAAAGGTGACCGCCAATGTGAACCAAAGATAAACATGAATATAGAACGAATAGAAGAAAGTTTTCTGAATATCTAGCTTTCATTAATTAAACCTGGCTACGGTTTGTAGGGACTGGAGAAATCGGACCAAGCTCGGTACTATGTTTCTAAAACATGTATCTAAGATTGAACGGGAAACATATTAAACTTTTACTTTTACGCGTCTTATGTAATATTTTGCACGACTATTCAAATAAACGTAAAGGTGCAAAATAACATTTAAATATTTTGTTATGGGAATTAGGAACACACGTTTTCCATTAGGCTTTTTTAGAAAGCAATTTAATATTTTAAAAAATTTACAGAACCTCACTAAAACCAAACAGTACCTACACACACTAACAACAACACAGTACCACAACATAAAATTCAAATTGACCACAACAGAAAACTAGCTTGGCTCTGTTTCGCTTTGAAAAGTTGCTAAAACGTATTTGCACGTCAATTATACTGCCATTATCGCATCCTACTTTCCATCCGTCATCTCGATTGAAACAGGAAAAGCCGAGAGTTGTTAACGATATCGCTATTGCAATCATTTTGTAAGTACAATATAGGCCCTTAATTGCCATTACCCTGCTGTTGGAGCGTGTAGCAACAGTTATCAAAGAATGGACTGGTTTCCTTATCAACGCCTAGTAAGTGGAGAGAGGAGCATCTGTTTTGAAATTTAAACACGATTTGCTTTGTAAGTTTTATTCATGATGCAAAATGTTACAGTTTAAAAACATCAAATGAGATAATGATTATTAATTAACATACTTCATGAAAATATAAAACAATGAAAAGTAACCCTATTTTTGTTTTATCTTTTATATAGTAGGCAAAATAAAAAATATAAAAAAATATGAATACTTGAAATATTTTTTGTCTATTTTACAAAATTTATTTATGTGATAATGAAATTTTATTTATCAATACAAATCTATACATAATAATATGTGGTCTTCACAACATTTTTGTATAATTTGCTTTTCTAAGGACATGGATATTTTTTACTTAATGGTATACAGTATTTCGTTTTCGTATAATTTTTTTTACATATCCAAAAAATCCCGAAGCTGCAGCAACAATTAATTATAAAATTGAAAACCAATGTGAAAATATGAAAAAACAAAAGAAAGTTTTATAAATCATCCCGTATAATATACGTTGAGTTGAGTTCTGCCACTCAACACGCAATGCCTCTAGAATTCGGCGGAAAATGGGAAACGGAGTGTTCATAACACCAGGTTCTCTCTGCATACCCGCTCTGTGTGTTGAATACAGCGTGAAGCTGATAAATAAATTTGATGAAAAGTATGGCTTAGTGGTTAGAGCGCTTTTACTATTCTCAAGAGGTAAAAATTCAAATCCGCTATATATTTTTATGTTTGCTATAAAAACTAAATAAATACACGTACAGAGTAAAACGGAAATGCACACATAGTTTAATACTTAGACATTACTTGCATGCGCTTGCGCCGGCGCCGCGTCGTCAGCTAATGTGTTTTTGATTGGCGCCGCTCAAAGCTTTACTTTCACTTGCATGAACGCAAGCCTACGTTGCTTTATGCAGCGTTTTGGATTAGTGATGAGAAAATAAGTTACATAAATATTCAAATGGTAGCGTTGAGAAATACGGATATAAGTAGTCTTAAATATTATATTTTTAAATTAAATAGAAATCAGCGCTAGGAGGAGACCGCAAAAGATAGCTTTCCGTTTAAAATTAAAATTAGGAAGTAATTGTGGATTCGACAACCAATCTTACTTACGGTTGTGGAGGTAGGCATTTCCTAGGCTCTATAGCCATGCCTACAGATGTAAAGAAACAGAAGAAATGAAGTGATATTTTATATTATTCATTTCATAAGAGTTAGTTCAAAGTTCATTCAATACAGGAAAGATCAAGCTATTCAAATGAACATGAAGTAGAGAAATCTGTTACATGTTACTATCCTCCTTCTAATTATAATATATCAAATGCACAAAGACAAAAAAAAAACGATTTCAAATTTCAACGCTTCAACATACCATACATTTATTTTAACCGTTCTAACCCTCCTTCTCAGAGCTTAAAAGATATAACTGATACCTACAATGCTACATAATACAAAACACATTCAAAAACACAAACAATCAATAAAGTACTGGCGTCCAACTTGTAATGTAATATACAAGTCCACGTCTCAGACGTGTATTTCACGCTACGCGAGTACGACGACATGTTGACGTATCGTATAAAGACGACACTCGTCTTGCTCTAAGAAATCGCAGTTTAATTCTGAATTATATCAGTTTACGGGCACGAACTTGGTTTACGACGCTACAAACAACGCCGTGTGGAGGCTCTCTGATCGCAATATTAAGAGCTATCTTGAGTTTGTCTATTTGTAACCATTCGGCTATAAATACGAGGATTCCGGTGCGCGACCGATAGTAGTAACTCGTTGTTGTAGTTAACTAAAGTCAATAAATATCAGTTGAAACTTGAGTTATTCTGAATCTTTTAAAAGAATTTGAAGCTTATTGTGTATCGTGGTGGCGATTAAGTTTGTTAAGTGAAGTAAAGCTTAATAATACTCAAAAGAAATTCAAAATTATGCCTTAATTAGAAAATAGATTAATTAAGACAAGACAAAACTAATAACTACCAGCCTTGATATTAATACAAAAAAAAACTAAAAATATAAACCTAGTATTATATAAATTTCTACGTAGATATTTATAATAAATAAATGTACTATTTTCATCTATTTGTTTATTTATTTTGTAACAATAATAATTAAACCTAATAAAAATGAAAATCGAAATTAAATTAGAATATAAGTTAATTAAAAATTACAAATGAATTAACAAAGAAAATAACATTCATGTACCGACATTAAATTAAATACATAGATTTCAGCAAAGAAATAAACTCTTACTTATCCAAGAAGGTGACGCGACCTTTAGACGGGAGGATAGGACGTCCGTCCGCCCTTCGAAAACCAAGCAACGTTAACGGTTAAATAGCGTATCCCTTCAAAACTCTACATGGTTCTCAAAGAATATTGGGTTGTCAAACAATTCGTATGAAATAATCTCGAGATATTTCAGTACGTCAAGTTTACGACGTCTTGACTTCTAACTGGTACTTATTTGGGTCCAAATAATTTAAAGAATAAAAAGCTCGAGATTTGGGATAATGACGCGCCTTTTAAAAGCATTCGAGTCTGTCAAAGCATCTTATATGTACTTATAACCTATCTATCTGAATGTATATCTATCTATTTACATATTTTGTCAATTTTATAAAACGAATTTGATCATTTTTAGGTTTTCTTTCTTTTATCTATATATGTATATGTAGCATCGAACACAACTTATTCTAGAATAAGCACAAATACATTACTCTAAACCAAAGAAATAAATTTTAAAAAAATGTACACTTACATACAATGATTAATTTTATTCAAAACGCCATATATAAAACTGATATTAGTTTCACATTCCATCCCCAAGGGCGCAGTAGTAAAAACAACAAACTTTATACATGTGTTTAAGTTTTGTGATGTCAAAAACAATAACTTGGAAGGGACGGTACATCCGACCTCTAGACTGCGCCCCGGCGGGCGAGGTCGTGCCGCCCTTGCATTTTGTCCGCCCTTCGTAGTGGAGCGTTTAAAAGTTAGTGTCGCGATATCTATACTCACGCAATGGTCTATAATTTAAGTTTATTTTAGTTTTCTTGTGAAAATAATCTAAAATTCATATTATTAAGGGGAAAAAAATATAAAATACAAAAGTATAAAAGGTCACTGCTAAAAACAAAAAAAACAGCTTCATGCTGTATTCCGCTCACAGCAGGGTAGGCGGAGGGAACCTAATGTTAAGACACTCCGTTCCCCACTTCCGTCAAGTTCTGGAGGTATTGCGCGTTGAGTAGCGGAACTCAACGCCGTGCTTTGATAAAATATAAATGTAAATAAATATTTTATTGCATCAGGTGGGGATCGAACCGGCAAGCAGTTGACTATACAGTTAAACCATAATAAGCAAGTAAAATATAGTATTATATTACACGACATCGAATCCCACTAAAATTTAACAACAAAAGGAGACAAAGCCTAAAGAGCTTTTTTTTAATTTTAGCGTTTAACCCGCTGTTAACTCATCCCGCCCCTGCATTCAGCCGCCCTCCGGTTTTAGGCTTATTGGAAAATAGTTAATACTGTCTGCACACACCGTGCTGTACAAAGTGACAGTCCCTATATCGAACGCTGTAGGTATGCCTACCAATATGAGAAATATTTTTTTTTTTTACTTTTTTTAGAAAACGTATAAAATTTTGGACGTAGGCGGATATGAACCCGCGCCTCTGTTATGCTATTTATATTTCCTAAGCATGGAATAACACTTTAAATACCTTTTGTCATTTAAAAATGTATTATATATCTACTAAACTTATATGCTTATATATTAAATTAAATATCCCGATACATTAAAGAACAAAAAAGTATACAGACTAAAAATAAAATTTCGCCATATTTTATTTATACACTATAAATACTAATGTTACAAAATAAGCACGGAACTGACTAGTCAGCTTTTACATGAGTCATAGTGGGGGGTTGACGCTTAGAATGTAAACAAGGAACAGGTTCAGAAGTAGGTATGTTTGCTTTCTCAATAATTAACGTGAAGAAATAAAAAAATCAAAATTAATTATTCATAACAGCTGTTGGACGACGAAACTTTTATTCCTTTTAAGGGACCAAATCGTGTTACTTAATTTGAATTTAAATGCACTTATTAAATGTGACCTCACTCGGCTCGTATGGGTACCTGCTGTAGTTTTTAAAAACATGATTTCTTTTTTGAGGTTCCATTCGTAGATCCGTGATGCGGTTACAAACTCCAGCCTCATTAAAATGTCCGAAAAGAAAAAGTTGCACTAGACCCAAATGAAGACGTTTAACGTACGAAAAGTAAAAGTTTTCATTAAAACACTGTGTTTCTTCTATAATCATATTTTTGTAATACTTATCTATATTTAAAGCGAATTAACTAAATCAGTCGAGACATAAATTTAAACAAGTACGCGATAATAATCTTAATTAAGCATCGTCTGGGTGTAATTAAATGTATTAATGTTGATAAAGATTACAGGTTCAAATCTCAATCAGGGTAATAAACACTTAATTTATTTATAATATTTTGGTCGCGGAGACAATCTTAAAAAAAACATAAATCTTCAGACCAAAACGAATAACTTTCTTTTCGTTTACAATTTTCAGCTTCACGCTTTATGCCGCATGTAGCAGGGTAGGCAGGGTAACCTAGTGTTTAGACGCTCCGTTCCCCACTTTCCGCCGATTTCTCGAGGCGCTGAGTGGCGTAACACAGCGCCGCGCTTTGCCTTAGTGACAGAGCGGAGAAATGAAAATAAAACAATACATAATAATTCATTCCCAGCTTGTGAAAATCGAACTCAAAACCGTCGTTTACAGTCACACGCTCGTACTCCTGCTCGGCGCACACACATAATAATAAAAATAGCACATCACTATTGTAACATCACTAGCAATACGCGATAGAGTTTCGCAATGTCGCCATAGAAGCTCTTGCGCAAATGGCGCGTGACGTCACCGCTCGCGCGGTTCCGGCTTCACTTTCGCGAACACTTTCACCGGCGGGACGGGCGTGTCGATCGCATTGTCATTCCGCGAGAATCGATGACCAGCCAAAATCGACACGATATAATTTATTCTTACAACACTATTGTGGGGCGTACGTGCGTTCTAATAGTAATTACACAGCTTAAAACCTCGTACATTTTTTTCGTTTTTTTTACTTTTTAGCTTCTTTACGCTGTACTCTCCATATAATGCGGGATTAGCAGAGGGAACCTAGTGTTAAGACACTCTGTTCCTCACTTTCCACTGATGTTCGAAACATTGCGTATTGAGTCGAAACTTAGCGCGTTTTGTATTGTTACAAAATCGAGGTAATGGATATAATAAATAACACATTCTTCCGAGCGGATTTCGAAGCCACAACTGTCGCGTGCAGTCACACTATGCTATTTCGCCACGACGCTAGGATACATACAGCTAAAACCGTTTAAAATATATAAAGTTCATAATGACAGTATAAATGTGTTATTTACACAATTATACGAACTGTATTAGTCATTAAGAAAAGAAATTGTGAGACAATGGCATGTGAGTGAGTTCTAATTAATGTAAATAGATAAAGATGGCTGACTATAGATAATAAATGCTATTAACCTGTTATAAATTGTAAACATTAAATTAATTTTAAAAAACGATCAGTTTACACAAACAATGCAATAACAAAAAATAGATACACGGGTTCCTATGAACCACTTTATAGATTTATCTGTAAAGTGGTTCACAGGAACTTTATAGATTTATATGTAAGTCGTAAATGAATTTATATTATATAAAGAAGAATAAAAAGATAATTTCGTAGATATTTTATAGATAGATATATAAGATATGTTTCCTATCGCTAACGTAGTTCCTAATAATATTTATAAAAGTGAACGTTTGTGAGGATGGATGTTTGTTTCACTTTCACGCACAACCTACTGAACGGATTTTGATAAAACTTTACAGTAATAAAGCTTATACATCAGAACAACATATAACAGTCTACATTTTATGTAAAGATTTTGTATAATTTGTTCATAATATTACAGTAAGTTTAAGCGGACAAAGCCGCGTATAGACCGCTAGTATTGTATATTATAACTTATACCGTTTACGCAACAGCAGCCAGTAGTAACACTAACCTAACACAACAATCTCCGCTTGAACACGATCAACTTTCACAAAATGTACGTTCGATTAATCCAGTTGCTTTTCTCTTTTCTTAGATATCACAAAATTATTATATAAAACATGTACAATATTTTCTAAAAACAAATATAATAATTAGTACATTTACTAATAAATGCTATATAATTATAGTAAACCGTAACATAAATTGTATTCTATGTGTTATTCTGATGTATAACTAAGCTATATTGCTGTAAAATTTCGTCCAAATTCGTTTAGTAGTTTTTGCGTCTAAGTGGAACAAACATACATCCATACATTTAAATTTATAATATTAGTAAAGCACGATAGAATTTTCTAATTGGTAAATACGGGAGCTTCGATTGATTGATTGATTAATAATATATAACTGAGCTAGTAAGTTAGTGCGAGTTAAGTGACGTCCCATTTGAGCGTAATGACCGCTGACATTTAGGCGCCAGATAATACGCTGGTTCCGTTCTAAATTGTTAAGTAAATTCAAAATTTATAATTTAAATACCTATGTATTTACCAAACAGCCGTGTAGAAAAGTGGAAGTCATATTTTTTACTACTGCCTACTATCTAACCGTAGAAAAAAAAAATCGCTTACATTCAAGAGATAAATTGTCGTTCTTGACAAAAAAACAAGTGAAAGAAACATTCGGAAAAAACTATCAATACTTTCCAAAAAAGAGACAACCATTACTCAATCAATGGTGAACATTTTCACTGAAAGCGCGAACAACAAAAATGGACCTCACAAAGAGTCCAAGAGTATTCAAGGAGGTCACAAGCCATTGTACGATGTATGGTCAGTGTCAATTGAAAAGAAAACCATGATGGAACAAATGCTTTTCAATATAGCTGACAAAAATAAAAGCACACCGAGACCGACGAGGCGCAGTGGCCCAAGTGTCCGTATAGTGTATGTAAGCGCTACGGTTGTGGATGCAATTCCCGCTTAGCAGGGAGAATTGTCAATAAATTAATATTTTTATTTGTTCGCTCTCATAATAAGACAAATCGTGGCATTGAGTTCGCCACTCTACACGCAGTGCCTCGATAATTCGGTAATGCGTAAGGAACGGAGGGTCTTAACACTGGGTTTCCTCTGCCCAACGTGATATTTACAAACATTTTTGCTTACTATACTCGCTACGAAATATTACACAAACGACATCATATATCCTAATTCCTTCCGTCGCCTCGTGGCCTCAATAACCCACTCGCGTTCGTCCCAAATAGATTAACCGCGAAGGTCTCAGAGACCATAAATGAAAGTCAACATCAGAAATCCCGGTTGTTCAACGAAAATAATGTCGTGATCACACCCGACGAGCCGTGACAGTAAATCCGCGAGATATGATTGTCTCGCTCAGTCACAATGGCGATGGAAAGTGTGGGAAGACGTCCGTCTAGATAGTGTAATTGATTGTTTGAGCGTTACCGAGGCTACCGGTGAAAACGTCCGTTGAAGTGGCTGCTGCAAGGCTGTGGTTTCTTTATTTTTTTTTGTAGCTTATACGCTGTATCCCGCGTATGCATTGGGAATCTGGAAATCTAGTGTTAAGACACTCCGTTTTCATTAAGGTACTTCCATTTCCCACTTTCCGCCGAGACGTAATGCGTTTTGTGTAGTGGCACTCGACGCTTTGCCTCGCACCACATCAAGGAAAAGAAAATTAAAAATATATATTTCCTCGAGCGAGAATCGAATCGACATTACAGTCACACCCTGATGTCCATGCGTCACGACTGGCCTCAACTAGTAAAATACAATACAGTAGGTATACTTAAACATAATCTAGGCACTAACCAAAAAATTTCAACACAACATAAATAAAGTATACTTGAAAACGGTCGAATATTATTGCAAACGGGCTTCCGTATCATCCGACACAACGGGATAGGACGTCCGTTAGATCTCTGTTGCTTTACTTAATTAATGAAATTAGCATTTATAGTCGTGGCCGCAAAAAAACATGCAACAGTAAAATTAAATTAACGTGGATTTAATAGTTTTAAAATATCTTGAACTGTGCTAGTTTCGTGCAATCGAAATGTAGATAAATTTTATATCAAAGAAAATAATGGTCGCATTATAAAAAATAGATAATTTTATAACAATGTATACGGGCGCAGGAACACAAGATTGTGATTGTAACGCGACAGTTGTGAGTTTAGGGGAATGAATTTTAATTTATTTATTTTTTTCATTTCTTCCTTCTAGCACCAAAGCTAAAGCCCAGCGGTGAGTTACGCACTCAACACACAATGCATCGAAAAATTACAGCGGAAAATGGGGAACGGAGTGTTTTAATATTAATCTACTTGCTTACACTGATATATGCGGGATAAAGCGTGAATCTAATTGTCATACATGTAAATATTCGCTAATAAAGTAAAGTATGCGAAATACATTTAAAAAACCGTGTAATACCGTATAAAATATGCAGACACAATCAAAATCCTCCTCTTATTACAATCAAAATGAAAAAGAAATAACTGTAAAAAAAATAATGAGTCAATATTGACCTAAATATAAGGATGACTAATTAAAGGAAGTCACAAAGAGACAAAAACATCGTTAAGGAACGTTTCGATTACTGTTATTGATGACAAACAGTTCTTTAATAAATAACTTTGAATAACATTAACTTTAACACATATTGTAACGTTGTTTTGTTCTATTTCTTTATTTATTATTTAAAAATAAATGGGGAGTCGTGGCGCATGGGCAAAGCGCGGCGTTGAGTACGTTGAGTATTGCCACTTAACAGGCAATGCCTCTAGAATTCGGCAGAAAGTGGGGAAAGGAGTGTCTTATCACTAGGTTCCCTCTGTCTACCCTGCTGTGTGCGGGATACAGCGTGAAGCTGATTTGATTCTTAAAAATAAATGGAACTGTTCAAGTGGTTGTGGAAACACCTCTTTCCACCACATACCAAATATGATTTCTTTTTTTTTTTTTTAAATTCAATACTACGCTCTTTTAAGTCGAGTTAGAAGTTTTAACTATGTAATCAAATTTAAGAGGCTGAACTGTTTATTTACTTTTTACAACTATTAGAAGACCAGCAAAAAAAATACAATATATTAATATGGTACTATGAGTTTGATAATGGAATCTATCTATCCCTTATATCTATATCTTATGTATATATCTATATATTCTTAGAATTAGCGCCTCGTTAGATAATTTTTCTTTATTATTTTTAATTTCCTAATTACGAGGAAAGTCACAGATAGATCAACGATATACCTCTTTGTTCTCTACTTACCGCCACATTTAAGACATTATATAATAGATGACAAAAGCGACAATTAAAAAAAACCAAGAAAAGTAGTATAAAACACTAGTAAGTAGTAGTAAAATTCAAAAGTTATAAGAATATCCACAAAATACAATAGACATAATATAACACAAAAACGTATACGTTTTACTTTCTAATACGATCTTAAGAAAATAGAGGAGTTTTGAGCAAAAAGCGTCTATTCGTTCCGTTCCGCAGAAATAAAAGGCATAATTGAAAGCGCGTGACGCTCGAACAACTCAATTTAAACAATCATCGACAGTTATATTGTAGACAATACGGACGGACAGTTGTAGATGAGTATTAATTTATAATAAATTGTGCCACGAGGTTGATTCAAAAATAACAATAGGAAACAATTATTCATAGATAAACAAGGAATATATAACTCTTTATATTTTTCTAAAATTGCCATAGTTTCTAAAACTAAATTATAAAATTACTAGTGGAACACTCGCACTCGACCGCATCAATTGATACATTAAAAAATGAAAAACTTGTTTTCGTAATTCTGAAAAAGGACAAGCACTACGTGGCTGCTTGAGGATGTCATCGGTAGAAAGGGCCCCGCCCGCGGGACTCGAGTGTAGGCTTGCGGCCGTAAACAGAGCGTTTTAATTTTACATTTTCTCGAAAAGTATGTCTTACATCAAATTAAATACTATAATAGCAGAAGCTTATCTTCATTATATTTCCTTGATGATGGAATTTTTCGCTCGTAAGATTCAATATCAATGTCAAATAGAATATTCATTCTCTATTTTACACAGTGACGTTGTTTTCTGAGTATACTTCCGTTAATATATTGTAATTTTATATTGGATGTAATAACTAATAAGATTTCAAATATATAAGCTTTTTAAATATATAATTTAAAGTTCTTTTGAATGAATTTTAAAAGGCTTATGTTCTAACGTCGCCCAAAAAAATATCTATATATATGTTACAGCCAATAAAATTCGAAACGTTTACTAAAATGGAGAAATGGTCACCAAATTACGTTTCCTAAAATATTAGTAAATAAATATTGTTTTTCTTGTTATTGACTGCCATAAAAATATAAGGACTCCTTTAAAATTCACTTCATACTAAATACCATATATTGTCAGCTTCACGCTGTATCCCGCACACAGCAGGGTAGGCAGAGGGAACCTTGTGTTAAGGCACTCCGTTCCCCACTTTCTGCCGAATTCTGGAGGTATTGCGTGTTGAGTGGCAGAACTCAACGCCGCGCTTAGCCTCGATACCAGAGCGAAGCAATCCAAATATAAATTTAAGTAAATATTTCATCTCCTCGAGTGGGGATCGAACCCACAACCAGTCGGTTTTACAGTCACACTTCGTGCTACTGCGCCACGACTGGCCTCAACCATATATACCATATATTGTCAGTAAATAAATACTAAATATCTTGTAAGTCAGTACAGATGTTACCAATATTTTATGTCACGAGTTGTAATTTGGTCATTCTTGATAGCCTAAAAAAGCTAACTTTCGCTTGAACATTTTTTAAATAACACATAATATGCTGGGTTCCCAAACATACATCAGTTGTTTATTGTTATGTGAAATTAATTAGATTTAATAATATAGCCAAATAGTATAAGTATGTCAATCTTAGTATTAAAATCAGCGTCACACTGTATCCCGCATATAGCAGGGTAGGCAGAGGGAACCTACTGTTGATGCTCCGTAATCCCTTCCCTATTTTTCAAAATTTTAATGCTCCGAATTTTTCGAGGCATTTAAGTGGCGGAACTCAACGCCCGGCTTTTGCCTTGGTGCTAGAGCAAAAAAATAAAAATATTAATAAAGTGGGAGTGGAAGATCAAACCTATGTTGCCTTGCGCCACGACATCCTTAATACTGCAGAAAAATATCAAAAGCAAAATGAAAATATGTTCTACCTAATATAATTTTTTGGGTACCTAAGACATTATTTGGTGACTATTTATCTCTTTTGGGAAACAAAAAGAAAATTTGTATAATATGTATAATTATTACAATGTATATTTATTTAGTTGTATCATGATATATTTTAGGACCCTTTTAATAAATTAATAATAAATAAGTAATATTTTGGAGTTATTTATAATATTTGTTATTTAGGTGTAGGGTCTTAATAACATTTCTGGAGATCGTCTAAATTATACCCGTTTTAAAATGTTTTTGTTTAACATTTAAATGAATTTTGTTGAAGTATTACAGTTTTGTGAGACAATCAGCACCACCTCTACTCAATAAGTACTTCCACTACATTTGTCGCTAGATGGCGCTAGTTAAAAATAATGTAGAGCCATCTATCTACCAATATACGTTCCAGTTTAGTCGCTCGTAAATAGAAAGTGTTTATAATATTAATTATAATTTTCAGAACTTAAAATATAATGTCGTAATTTATACTTAGATGAAAAATTCAATTAAAAAATATATTAAAAATAAATATTTACTACTTTTACAAAATCTAAAAAATAATTAATCTTCCCTTTTTTGAAGAAGTTAATTATATTTTTATAAATCGAATTAAATAGGTCGTATAATATTTTAATTTAAAAGTTTCTAGTAAAAAATCAAATTTGACGTATATGAACTGGCCTATAATTTTAGTGGGCATTGAAATATAATAACAACAAGTATGCTACAGTTAAGTTTGTAAAAAGGGGAGCCTTACCCTCCTTAGTAATTCAAATTTACAAAAGAGCAATAACACTAAGTCAGATAACTATCAAAGAAAGTATTAAAAAGCACTAACAGTCATTGACCCATACTTTGTCTAGAATAATTAATATAATATCGCATAATATTCATAAATATCAAAGATTGCAAACAATGTGACCGATAAGGACAATTTAAAAAGCGACGAATCATCTATAGTTCAATGCTAACATAATAGAGGAGAAGGGACTGTTTTGTTAAACCCTAAATCTCAGGAACTTGTTCGATTTAAAACATATTCTGTGTCATCATGTTAATCTTATCTATGTAACCCACTGTATCTGGGGTTAGGGTTTCTATGGGCACTGTCATGTCATGGCATGTCACGTGTGAGAAAAGTCACAGGTTAAAGCTAGTTTCGTTATATACTATGTTAGTTATACGTTAAATCAAGGCTATCTTTAACGGTATTAAACAATAGAACAGATAAAATATATTGTAATAGATATGATACTGATGATATTATAATCTTGTTTGCATCAGCTTAAAATTAAAATAAAACTGATATATAAAATCTTTTACAAATAACTAAATTTTTCATGACATTGTCTTCCACCACTAAACACGCAAAGCCAGAATTCGGCGGAAAAGTGGAGAACTAAAGTTTCTTAAAATAAGGGAGTGTCTTAACACTAAGTTTGTAGGTTCCCTCTGCCTAGCAAGCAGTATGAAGCTAAAATAATATCTTAATAATTTTAAGTATAAATTTCCATTTTTATAGATAAATAAATAGATGCTGAATGGTCAACCACATTTATAAAAACAATAGTATACACCTGGTACTTCGTTCGTAAACTTTCCAAAATCAATTTTACCTTCCAAGAATACCAAATCGCTATTACAATAAAAAAAATGTATTTAAATTTGTCTACTTCGTATAACTTTGTACAAATTTTGTAAACAATCAGTTTCTACTGTATGTTGTTATGTAGTTTTAAATAATTTTACATAACAAAATAGGTGACTCAAAAATTTATAACAATTGTTTGATTTAATTTTAACTATTATCAAATGATTTAATTAAAATGGAGACATTTTTTTTATGAAAAAGATAAATGCAAACACGACAGACAATCAAGGCAAATGTACGGGTCACCTGATGGTAAATGATCACCGCCGCCCGCGACCCCGTACAACACTAGATAAGCTACAGCTACAGATGCTTTGACGATCGCCAAAGATTTTCAGAAGTTATATAAAGGTAAAGTTATAGTACTTCTTTTTAATTATTTTTTTTTAAACATTAATTAGCAATTAAATTTAAAAACTAAAATCACATAATACCAATTTATTTATATAAAACAAAAAAAAAACCTAAAGTAAGCTCACCTTGTAAATTATCCAGCAGATAAGTCAACAGTTTCGCCGTTCCGTTGCTATCGTTGTATATGGACAGCATCTCCTTACTGAGCGGGTTGCCTTGCAGCCCCAACAGTTGGAGGTGGAAGAGCTTGCCGATATCGTACGGCAGAACTCTTAGATAGTTGTTGTGGAGGTGCAGTTCTCTGGAAGAGAGTGGAATTGTTGTATTAATTTGTAATCTCAAGAACTACCGTTTCGTATAGATTTTTTTTTTGTCTTGGATAGTCCATTTTAATAAGAAACGAGAGAAACGGGAAATATCAAGACTATACGCTATATCACTGACTGTGTATTCTCTGTACATAATAAACATGTGTATATCACATTTGTTACCTCAGTTCGTTAAAAAAGAGAACATATTTAGGGTTCTTAGTGATGCTACAAAAATTGGGTTTAATAGGATCATATTACAGCAGCCGAGTTATAATAGACATTATTGAGTAATAATCAGTATTATGTTTAATAAATATAGTAACAGCGATAACTATCAGTTTGAACATAATATGATATTGATACAATGTATGTTTGTATACATTCAGTTTTTTATATTACATTGTTGTATGCGTTAAGAGAAGATTAACGTAACTACTAACTATCCATAAAGCGACGGGAGCGAAGCCCCAATACTTTTATCCAATGATCTTAGCGTTTTGCTTTTTCGCAACTCTTTTATAACCAAAACAAACTAAATGGAGACTTTATGTGGGTATGCTTAATTCTCTTTATATGTAAACAGTTTCAGCTTAATATAGGTTTAAAATCTTAAGTTATTTCTAAAGAGGATAATATTAAAAATCAAAATAATAACTGAAGTATCGGTCTTTGTAAGGTTAAGGATATGTTATTCCGTTCTCTGTTCTTTTCGGTTCAAGGAAACTGCATATAGCAATGTAAAATAGTCTATAATACGTGGTGTTTATATCATTTTCTTCCGAATATCAAGAGCCGTATTCATAAATCGCTCTTAACTCTGTAATCTATCTTGAGACGTCCTCTTCATTCATAAAGTATACGTCCATGAATAAAAAACGCACCTCAAGATCTAAACACAAAAAACTAAGTTTTAAAAAATATATAAATATGTAAACGAAATAAATGTTATTTTATGTTACGTTCAATTAACTGGTATTTTCGACATTTTAAATATCGCTCCTATCTCTCTCTCTCTCTCTCTCTTATTTTTTTTATAATGATTCACATATCAAAACCTAGTAAAAAATATAAATAGTTTTTAAGAGATCTATAAAAAGAGTACCATAATTTATATAGAGAAACGTCACAGTTTTTTCTTGAACATAATTCCAAACACCATGTTAACCTAACTCAATAATATACATACACACAAGGATAATATAGTAATGTTAGCGCATTCGTGACGTAGGTGGGTCGTCGTTTATTCAAACCATATGGAACAAACAAAAACATTAACATGATACCTAAGTCATCGCCGACTAAAATATACAATATTAATATTAAACGAATATGATTTAAATACGGCCAAGTGTTTACTATTTTTTGAGATCCCACACATACCGGACAAAAAAGTAGTGTCAAAACATTCCCCTCTGTTCTTTCCACTCGAAAAGAACACATTGCGTGTAGAACAGCGGAACTTAACATCGCGCTTGGACTTAGCAGAGCGTTCATTTCTAATGAAATAATCATTCCCCCGAGCGATGATCGAACCCACATCTATTGTTTATATTAATAAGTTCGTCAATTTCCACGCTTATCATGGCGAACGGGAGTTCAAAGACCTTGTACACACACGCAACTCGTTTGTTTTGTAAGCCAATACACATATTAATAAATATAATACGCTATTTTCCAACGAGGTGCTTTATCTATTATTTATCTTAATGATCTCGACGAAGGTGAATGCGTGAAAGGAACTTAATAAATATAGCAATAAGGATACATTGGTAAGAGTTCGTATATGTACTATATATCTAAGTGATATAAAAATATAAAATGTTGAATATAATTGTTCATGTTTATTTGGAGGTGGAATCGGTCATTTTATGAAACGAGCCACTTTTTTTTGTAATCAACAAATACAAGATATATTTATCAATATTTGTTTTATTTTATTACTAATTATTTAAATGCTCGAGGCCACTTGTGGCGCAGTGGCACAGTGTGGCTGTAAAGTCGACTGGTTGTGGGTTCGATCCAGACTCGAGGAAATTAAATATTTAATTACATTTATATTTTAATTTCTTCAGTCTAGCATCGAGGCAAATCGCGGCGTTGAGTTCCGCCACTCAACACCCAACGCCTCGAGTAACAGAGAAGCCACAATCTGTCGACTGGCCTTACGACTCGACTGGAATATAGTATATTTCATAAGCCATCCATCTCAATTTAACTATATATGTGTATATATAACCCTTGCATTAGAATACGAAATTGCTAATTCGGTCTGTTCCAATTCAAGTCAGAACAGACCTTGTTTATACAAAATGGATATTTTGTTAAAGGAAAATGTAACATTATTCACAGAAATAATCCAGCAATAACTAAAATTTTAAGTAATTTCTGAACATGTCCTAATTAACATAAATAACTGCTTTTTTATAGTAACAATCTGCAAATAAACCTAAAATATTATCTTTATAACGTACTAAAATGATATATATTAGTATTGAATTTATAATTGTAAGCATTTTGTGCTAGCTTCACGCTGTAAGCAGGGGAACCTAGTGTTAAAACACACCGTTCCCATTTTCCGTCAAATTCTGGAGGCATGTGTGTGTTCAGTGACGGTACTCAACGCCGCACACAACACAACCCAGAACTAAGAAATATTTTAAAATGAAAAATTTCATTACTTCGACTGGGAATCGACCGTAGCGTTTGTAGTCACACGCGCATGCCCCTGCGCCGACTGGTCCCTATGAAAATAATAATAAAATTGTTAAAAAAAGTGAATTACCTTAGCTGTATCAGATCTCCCAGCTCGGCGGGCAACGTTCTTATTTTATTGTTGGACATATCCAAAGTATGTAAGTTAACTAGCTGACTGATGTCGGGCGGTATGCGCTGTAGCGAGTTGTCGTTGAGGTACAACGCCGTCAGATGCGAGAGTTGGAACAGTTGCGGCGCCAACGCGCGCACACCTCCTGTTATCTGGAATATTGATAAATTGTTGTCAAACTTACCGTAAAAACATATTACTTTTGTATATTACAGTTAGTAATTCAACTAAGATTTGAACCTGCACTTCTTGGATAACACAACCAGGTGGTTTCAGCCGGTTAAGATTAATTTGTTACAATCACGTTTTACCAAGAAAATATATATAAATAACGCCTCTATACAAAGCAAGGAACTATTAAAGAGGTATATAGAGTGGTCTCTATCTCCCGTCGAACTCATTTTGAATACTAAACAATAGATAGATATTTTAAGTAAACTGTCAAATGCCATATCAATCGCAATATCTAAATATCATATAGAAACTGTCTATTCTAAAAGTGAAGTTATAAACAAACACAAATAAGTGTAATTACAGTACCACAGTGTGTAATTTCTCACTTAGTAAACGTTAAATCGCCTTCGGAAAACAATATAGTTTAGATTTTGATTTGTATGTTCTTAGAAGAATTGTTATGAATTTATTTCAGTGCGATGCCAACATAATGAAAGTAATGTGGAAGTCTTATCTAATAAAAATATTTTGACGATTATTTGTTTTTAAACGAATGGTCTGTAATAAAATTCTTTCATTGAAGTAAGTTTTCAGGTACATACAAGACATCTAGATACATGATAATATGTTAGCTTTTATGAACTTATACAATTAAAAAATTAATATATATATATATATATATATATTATTGAAAATGTTTTTTTTGCTGATGCTATTTTTATGTCATTGTGTACGTTCAGTTTCATAGTAGACGGTCTCTACCTTATTATATACACAAATTTAATATGTTTTCTTGTAAAAGTAACATTTATGATTAATTCACTTCAGTTAACTCTCATTACATGTGCGAACGAAATTGCTAGACGATATCAATAGAAACGTATCAGCGTCTGTATGAAGCCAGCCACACACGTCACTACTCTCCAATCATGATGAAAATATTCATATATTGACAAAAACGTTTAATACAGAAACGTTCGCATTACACGGTTGACGCGTTTCAATAATACCGTTACGTCTGCAGCGGCTTTAACCGATCCACGCCGGCTGAACCTCTTAGCAACAAAGGTATTGCTAAATTAGTACGTCAATTAAACGTTTAAGCTTTGTTGTTTTTTTTTTCTTTTTAGTTTTTAGAATTTAAGTGTATGGAATGTTACAAATATACTTGAAAATAACTATATATAAGCTACATTTTTATAGAAATAGTTTTAAAAAATATTTATATTACTATATAATTATTAATTATATTGGTTAACAATTACAAAAAGTATCATATATAATGTAAATAGAAAGGAACTTGTGTGTTTGTTTTTGTCTTTTTATTTGACTCCCAGACACGCTATTAATCACAATTACGTTCATGATCATATAGAGTGCAGAACATATAATCTACATTATTAACTAATATTTAAAGAGAATAACAAATAATAAAAAAATAAGGAATATAGAATATTTACCTCAAGCATAGTCCAGCCTCCGCGCCTGCCAGATGCCCGCTCCGCCTCCGACATGATGTGGTGCGTGCGCCCACTCGCGCCCTCATGCCTGTCTTTGTTGCGAGACATACTGTCACCTGAAGCGCAACAACGATCGAGTTCAAAATATGTTGAGATACAATAACATAGAATAGATTATATGTAAAACGATACACTATTACCGTATCGTAATATAAAACGAAATTATATTTTATACAACAATATAATAACTACCAAAATAGAATGGCTACCAATTTAAACAACTTTTTATTATTTAGATATACTAAAATGATACGAAATGATTTTCAAGGTACGAAATACGATAACCAAATTATTTACAAAATGACCAACCATTCAACTTAGCCTTTACCTACCTAGGCATAGTCGGCGTTTTATTCCGCACTCTGCCTTGACACCAGAGCGAAGAAATAAAAATATTAAATAACCATTTTACTAACGAATTTATTATTTAACTATTAACATCCAGTCCATTTCCAATGTTCACTACGTTCCAGCTTATTCGAAATATTTATATCCCATATACTCGTATACGAAAGTTAATTTAGTTTCTATATTAGGTACCCGTTGACATACTACTTATCAATAAACAATTCGAAAAAGTATGAAAGTATGTTTCCTATTTAGATAATAAAGATTATTATCATATACAAAAGTATATAGAATATAAAACAATTTTATCTTCAAAAATCTGTTACCTTGTTAACATAATATTAAATCTACTTATTACATCAAAATTTAATTTTATATTATTTATTAAATAAAAATAAATATTATAGAATACACATATAACACAGTTCGAAAGTACCATTGAAGTAGCCCCAACATGATCAGTGCAAACATTATACAATAAAACGAAACGCAGTCCGTTGCTCAACCACCGCTACGTGAGCGAATCCACGGGCGGACGATGACACAATAATAATTTGACCCACTCTCCTTATTCCGTTTACAATAACTTCGCCAAAATTATACCAGTAATATGCAAACGGGCACATTCAAGATAACAACGTATACGTTAGTACTTTCACATTATTCTTCATAACAATACAAAACGGTATAAAAAAGTTTAAGATACTTAGGAACGTATTTTTAGAGCGCTCTCAAGTCTGAGATCGATTTTGAGATGCCATTTTTGGTCATAAATTGTATGCCTATGAATGAAAAAGGCATCTCAAGTTAGATCTCAGATTTGAGAGTTCAGATCTCGATTTATAATTTCTGGTCTTATTTTATAAACTGGATGGGAAGTTGCTTGCAATTTAAAAGTAACATTTATTTTATTTCAAATTTATCAAAGCTCAAGTAGGCTGTACCAATGTGAAGTTTTCAGTTTCACGTTATATCCCGCTTAGGAGCAGGGTACAGCAGAGATTTTGTATATATATTTTTTAGCTACACGCATCTCTTGAATTTACGCGATAGACAAGAGCGTGCGCGTGATGATTGTATAGTGACGTTGCATCAAGAGACCAGTCGTGGCGCAGCGGCACGAAGTGTAACTGTAAAACCGACTGGTTGTGGGTTCGATCCCCACTCGAGGAGATGAAATATTTACTTAAATTATATTTCCATTTCTTTGATCTGGTGTCGAGGCTAAGCGCGGCGTTGAGTTCTACCACTCAACACGCAATGCCTCCAGAATTCGGCAGAAAGTGGGGAACGGAGTGTCTTAACACTAGGTTCCCTCTGCCTACCCTGCTGTGTGCGGGATACAGCGTGAAGCTGATTTATTTTGATATTTAGTTTCTATTTTGAGAGATAAACTATAAGAAAAATATGATTTCTAATATTGACAATAACCAAATTAGTTATAATCTAACACAGCAACAGAACAGACCGTTCTGAAGCGTTTCAGTAAAACGCAATCTTGTAAACTGAGATTACAATTATTATATACACGAAGTAGGCCAATTTCTAATCCATTCAAGCCGAGACCCAAAATCGACGCGGTTGCCTCACTAGTGATTACGGATGGTAATCGAAAGCGTTGTAGGCACAAATTGTCTTGTTAATAAAGAATATTTATTTATTTACAACAATATAACCTATACATATCAGGCATAGGCAACCCGGGAACCTATTTTTAAGACACTTCCATCCCCACATTACGCCAAATTTTTGAAACTTTGCGTGTTGAGTTGAAGTAACTCAACGTTTCGCTTTGTCTTGTTTCTAGAGCGAGATAATAATTCATTTGTACGAGTGGGAATTAAACCCACAACCGTTGCGTCTACAGTCGCACGTTTGTACCACTGCGCCACGACGGCCTCATCACTTTATTTTAATTGATATTGATTTAACAAAATGGAAACGTTTCATATAATAAATGTCAGCCATTTGAATAGTCAGGCTTAAGTATTAGTCATCGTATAGCCTTTGTTTTATAGTTAAAACTAGATGCTCAAACGCGGTTGCGCACGATTAAACTTATTATTATATTATAGATAAAGGATAATATTTAAAATAAAAGATATAATAAGTAAGCCCTTTCTAATATCCCCAAAAATTTATGTATAAAGTTTCATGATAATCGGTTGAGTAGTTTTAGCGTGAAAGTATAGTAACAAACAAACTTACATTTAAATTTATAATATTAGTATGAAGTATAATTATATTATAATAATGGTCCAAAATATTTTACAATATTTTCCAAATATGTTATAATAATAAAATTGTAAAATGATAGTTATAACTATTGAAAGTGAAAATATTTTTTTTATGTTTAGAAACTTACAAGATTATTTTTCAATGATATCGTTGTAAATATATCAAAATTCAAATGCGGTAACACTATCACTGTACCTACTGTCCGAATTTCAATAGATAAGAGGACGGACTCGCGTTTCCACTATCATTTAAACTATAGTATAGGTTGAAGATATTTTTAATTTTAATTAATATAGGCCGTTCAGCAGTGCAAATGGACGTTGAATAACGTTGTGAAGCCTATTCTCACGATATCGCTGAGTACAAACAATGTTTACTACTTATTTTGTATTTTTTTTCAGTTTAGAAAGTGGTTAAGTAAAAATGTTTCAGAAAAAAAATACAAGATAACACTTAATCATGAATGTTTTAACAATATTATGAATAACTCGATCGTAGTACCACCCTGAAGCACATGCAAGACTGTAAATGCGACGGTTGGGGATTCGATTTCCACTGAATTATTTCCTCTGGCAACAGGACGCGAGGCATTGAGTTTCGCTGTTCAACACGCAAAACCTCGAGAGTTCGGCCTCGAGAGTGGCAAACGGAAGAATCTTGATGAGAACAGTGTCATAACGCTAGGTTCCTGGATTACTGCTGCCTACATTGCTAAATGCATGATACAGTATGAAGCTTAAAAAAGATCTAGCTGTTACATATCCGGGATATAATGTAAAAATAGACTTAAAAACCAATTACTATTTCCAAAACAAAAATTAACAATTGTCCATGACCATTTACCATTTACCATCCATTCTCTCTGACTACCCCGCTAGGGATAAAGCGTGAAGTTAAGTTAAGTTAAGTTAAGTTAAGTCCATGACCAAAGATAAGAATAACATTAAGAAAAGAAACATAAAAAAATATATATAACAAACAATAGAAACTAAATATGAATATGGTAAATAGAGCGCAATGATAGTCTCAATGTTTTATCGAGTATGTCTATTTAAATAAATAGAGTTTAATTCGAGCTAAATGATACTTTACTTTTTGTTTAATTGTACTTTAATGCTAATAGCGGTCTTGTAATAATTAAAGTCAAGGCCAGTACAAAAGGAAAACAAAGGCTTTACGACTGCACCAAACGTACTGTTCGTTTATCTTATACAAAACTTTTATAATACTCTAAAATTGATAATATTAAAGGGTTTTATGTATAATAATAATTAATAATCCATTTTCATAACAAAAAAATAACAACAGCCAAGTGCATGTACCTATGCTTTTCTTTTAGTTATAGCCTAAATTGATTGTTTGATTTGATTTTGTAAACAGTGAGCAGTGATAAATAGCGGTCTTCTTGTGCGTTGGTGGCTCTAATTCTGCCTCCTTCTCCTCGTCTTCTAAGTACTGTTCCTGACTCTTGAATACAATTTCAAGCATTTTGGATCGCTCTTCGTGAATAGCCGAGCTGTAGAGCTACAGAACGCTGTGAAGGTCGTTCTTGAATTAAAGTTACAACTCTGGTTATGGTTGGTAAGTCCATATGTCGTCGAGTACGTGGCATAGTGTTCGCAAAAGATCAATTAACACAAGAGTTAAACAATATTTGAACTTGTACTACACGACTAGTTCCAAACTTTGAATTGAACTATCAACTTAAATAAGGGTAAAATCAAATGGTTCCATAAAATCTCTAAATCTACAGACTTTAACAATTTTTGCTGGTAGTATACTAAAATAGTACTAGTCAACACTTAAGATGAACGTATCATAAGTATCAACCAGTCACGATTGCATTCATGTGAATATTAACCCCTTATTTCATTTTAATTAGTATTTATATACTGTAAAAAAAAGTTTATTTGCTGGCGTCTATGCGTTTGTTATCGGTAATCTCAGAATCGGCCTAATCGATTTAAATGCGGTTTTCACTATTGGATTTTGGCTAGCTTCCGTTAACATATTACGTGTTGTTTTATTACAATCGTTTAAAAAAATTTGTAGGATGATAGAAAAAATCGAGATTATATAATTATAAAATATTCAAGATTTAGGATTCTCCAATGTAAGTTGATACCTTCTCAAGCAGCCACTTAGTGCTTGAAACTTCTCAATGATAGATAGAGATTTGTGAAGCAATTCTATATCTTGTTTGCAATTAATATTTAACTAGACAGATGTGGAATAACTAAACATTTTATCTTTTAAGCACGATAATCAAATCAATTCCCAAAACACTTAAATTACGATTTATTTAAATGCATCTATTTCAATCTATATTTAGGGTTTTGTACCTCAAAAGGAAAGGAAAAACGGAACCCTTACAGGATCACTTTGTTATGTTTCTGTCCGTCTGTCAAGACCATTTTATTTGTCATTGCCTTGAGGTATCAAGTTGAAATTAATATCAGATATTCAGGTTTACAATTCCTCTAAGTAACACAGACAATAAGCTTCTAACACAGCGTAGTCACAAGATATGATCATTTATGTATTATTTTGTATCTATCTATCTTTTTGAGACTTTCTTTACTTACTGGATCGACTTAAAAAAATGTATTTGATAGTATACATACCGACGAGGGTTTGTTCGATGGTCAGAGTTTCCTTGGGCACTTAAAATATGGCATGCGTTATATACAAATCTTAATTATTTCCTTTTCATTATGCAGGCGAAGCAGAGAACAAAAACAGGTCTATTTTGACAGTATATTGATAACGTGATGGTAAATTTCAATAGCAATTTGTAAGAGGAAAAAAAAATGCACAATTCCACAAACAGTTTCTAATAAGATTTTTTATTGATACGTAACTTTCACGATCAGTTCGTTATATATTGCTTTTCTGCTATAAATATATTACCGTCAACTCTATTCCTTGAATAGATCCTACACAGTTGACAGCAATGCCTTATTTTATCTATCGTATTTGTTTCGTATATAACTCAATTGAAACAAAGTTTATAGCTACTTATTTCATAGGCACCAAATAAATATTGAGTAGTTCCGTGATACATTTTATTATTATTGATTAAGTGTCAGTTCGGCGAGTCAGGTCAGTCAGGATCGTTATAACTTGAACGAATGGAGTTCTTTTAACATCGCATTTTTATATTGAAAAGTTTTGGTTTCAATATACACTTTACCTTCTAAATTGTACCATTATAATATGATGTATTGTTTACATATTTAGTTACATCTTCTTTCAGCTTCAACCTGTATCCTTCATATAGC
This sequence comes from Heliconius sara, assembly GCA_917862395.2. NCBI lineage: Eukaryota > Metazoa > Arthropoda > Insecta > Lepidoptera > Nymphalidae > Heliconius > Heliconius sara. The sequence goes on from OU860782.2 coordinate 2,916,993, forward strand.
AAGATACGCAGAGGGAATCTAATGTTCAACCACTACGTCAAAACTATTATATTATAATAATTTTAAAATTATTGTTTATATTATTATAGTAATTTCAACTTTTCTACAACACAAATCAAAACGTCGACGATGTTTAACCACCTACAATTTAATTTAATCTGTTATATTTAATTTGTTTAATTTATTTTTTTGTTTCTTGATGCTTGCAATTGGTAAAATCGACTTTCACAACAGGATATAAAAAAACGATAAAAAAAAACAACATTACTTCGGATATTGAGCATTGATCTCATCTCGGCTAAAACTATTACGTTTCGCTTAACTAAAGTTACTATTACTTTCATAATAAGTCAATCCAAATAGAAAATTGTCGTTCGCAATTGTTAAAAAAAATCTACATAAAATTCAATATTTGAGGATATCGTGGCATAGTTGTAGGTCACAATGACTTTAACTGAAGGATGTGGTTTCAAATGCAATTTGGTATAATAATTTTAGTTAACTATTAATTCAATCTTATTCGAAAAATGTGATAACTCCAATATAAAAGGTTTCTACTTAATATCATCACTAAAAAAATTAAATTTAATTAGCTTCACGCTGTATCCCGCACACAGCAGGGTAGGCAGAGGGAACCTAGTATTAAGGCACTCCGTTCCCCACTTTCTGCCGAATTTTTGGAGGCATTGCGTATTGAGTGGCAGAACTCAACGCCGCGCTTTGCCTCGACACCAGAGCGAAGAAATGAAAATATAAATGTAAGTAAATATTTCACTTCCTCGCGTGGGAATCGAACCCACAACCACAAAGTTGTGGTTTTAAACTCACACTTTGTGCCCCTGCGCCACGAGTGGATTCATATATTTTTAAAATCGTAAAATTATTGAGAAATAGTAGATATTGTTTGTTGGTAAATTTAACAATTGGTTTTATAACATAATATAAAATTTATTAGTTTATTTTATAATATCGAATAAATTGTATACTCGTTTAACAATTAAAAATATTATTTCGTAAGCATTTAACGATTTTAGTGTATTCCATAGAATACAATTTATTCGGTGTAAATCGATTATTTATTGAACACAATAAAACCTCTAATATTTTTCTTTTATAACATGATTATCGATTATAAAAAATAGTTCTAATTTGTAAAAACAATCTATTTTCAAAACGTAATTCCTAAATTGCCCAACTGCAACACAAAGCCATCGAAGTCTTAAAACGTGACAAGATTAGGCAAGATTTGTTCGCTTGTTTTCATTACATCTTAGCTATTCCGATGATAAAATATTTATATGTAACCAAGTGACTAAGTAAAAGCGGTCGTGACGCATTGGCACAAGCGACTGTACACAACATGGTCGTGGTTCAATTTTCCATCGGAGAATGAGTAATTTAATGTTTTCATGTCGTCACTCTGGTATATATATGGCAAAGCGCGGCGTTAAGTTAGCCTATCAACACGGTATATTTTAAGAATTCAGTACAGAGTGGAAAACGGAGTATAACATTAGGTTCCCTCTGCCTATTCTGCTATTTGCGGAATACAGAATGAGGCTATTCCTATTAGGCAGTATATATATATATAATCGTGTGCAATGGCAATGCCTACGGTTTCACTTACGCGAAATGATAAACGCGCATTCTTCATTCCGTACCGTTTCAGATTTACGCATACTGATACTGTACTGATACTGCAAAAAAAGTACCAACGATAGCCGTAGAAAATATTTAAAAAATAATGTAATAATAATATAACGCTTGACGAAAAGAGGTAACACATTCAAATTTTGTTTTTAGTAAGTGTTTAAATTTAAGTTCAAGTATAATTAAAATTAAATTAAAAAGCATTATTGTTTAGTTTTTTTTTATATTTGTTGTTCTTCATTAATGCAGGGTAGGTAGAGAATAAGCAATTTAGTAATTTTGCCCCTTTTCACTCATTGAAAAACATGCTCAGTGATGAACCTAACAAAATATAAATAAAATAAAAGAAATCTCATCAAATATAAAAAAATCTCAAATTTAATCAGTTTTAACTATTACATTTAATGAAGCGTCTTAAACTTAATGGTATTAAGTTTGACCAAAATCCAATAGATTTGTTATTAATTTAATTTATTGACAAAACTTTTCATTGAAATTGTTAACGTATTTTAATGCAATATTAACACAGAAAAAATATTCTGGTAAACACACATTTTTACAAATTAAAATAATAATCTATAAAGAATAATATTCATGAGACCATTGTTGCACAGTGAGACAGTATCTAACTGTAATTGCAATAGTTGTAGGTTTAATTTCCACTTGTGAAAATAAATTATCACATCTTTAGTTGACACTAGCAACCACATGCTTTAACTTGTCACTTGAAGTGTAAGTTATACAAAATCCTTACAAATTTTATGCCTATGAATTGTTCTGATGTATAAGCTATATTTCTGTAGTTCCATCTGAACTTGTTTTTGTATAAAAGTGGAATAAACATCCATCCACACAAATTCCACATTTATAATATTAGTAGGATATGATGGCTCTGGTAAGAGCGGCATTGAGATTGGCCACTCTACACACAGTATCTTGAAGTCAGGAATGAAGTTGAGAATTAAGAAATAACAATAGATTTTCTCTATCTTTGCAATGCTGAAAGTTTACATATTACTCACACAACTTTGCAATTAATAAACAAAATAACTTTATAATAAAAAAATTATAAATAAATTGCATGAGCACTTTAATTACTATTTGAAATTATTTGTGTATTTTGAATTTGTCAAGACAACAAATTTTAAACTATCCAAAAATATAGTAGGTTATATTTGAAATTCTGAGGCCAGCCGTAGCGCAGCAGCACAAACTGTGACACAGACACAACACAGACTAGTTGTGGGTTCTATCCCCACTTTAGAAAATAAAATATTTACATAAATTTACATTTCCATTTCTTCACTCTGGTGTCGGGGCAAAGCACAACGTTGAGCACTTAACACACAATGCCATCAGAATTCGACAAAAAGTGGGGAACGGAGTGTCTAGGTTCTCTCTGCCTACCCTGCTGTGTGCGAGATACAGTGTGAAGCTGATTAGATTATTTTTTTTATATTTGAAATTAATTCTGTAGCTAAGTTAATAATTTTATCAGCAAATTATTTACTCAGTGTAGTGTTAACATATTATGCGGATAAACACATAAGAAATACTTCCTATATATGTTAGTTATAATTTCGATAAGATTGTAATATGTAATTATTTTTTTTAATCATAACATGGTCAAAATACATTTAAAGCCACTTCCCTATCTCTATAATAGACAAGCAGTCTCAACCTCAAGTATTTAATAAAAAAATGTTTACAGTTTAAACTAAATATAAAAAAAATATAACTAAAATTATATAAAGTTTATCCAAAGTTCACAATACAGATATGAGCCAAATATTTTTACATGTATATATAGAAGAAAAATAAACAAATAAAGTCATAACAATTATTATATTACTAAAAATCACAATGTCAACAAGTAATTATTACCACTAGTAAAATTTTAATACAAAGTATAACTTTGTAAATGAATTACAGAATATTTTTAAGCTTTATGCCGTATTCTGCAGTTAGAGGGAACCTAGTGTTAGGAGACATGTGTATATTTATTTAGTGAGGAATTTTATTTAACCTCATTTAAGTCAATATTTGTGTAGAATAAATAGAAATAAAGTAAATTTGTAAAATCATCTTTAAATAATACAAACATTAGTTACTATTGGGGCCAGTGTCACATTGAGACAAACATATGACATTGAGTTTTGATATGAGTATGTTAGATGATTGTAATCAACTCTAAACAACATTGGCTTTATGCATTTTAATCACTAAAAAACGACAACATATGATTACATTTTGTACGTATATACAATACTTATCTACGAAAACAGTGATACTGAAGTTGTTATTACAAATATTTATACGAATTTACTTAGTACAAATGATACCTTTATAATATTGCGGGAGACCATTAGTGGTATTAAAACGACTTTCTTTAATAAAAGATTCTCTTCACTTGAAAAATATGGACAACGGATGCATTCCATAACCTCCGTCGTTGAGGAGGTAAACCTAAAGATTCAAAGGAATTATTGGTCATCACGAGCTTTCGACAGTAATAAAAGATCGATTTGATTAAAAAATTGTGGATTTAATTCATTATTTTACCTATAAAAACGTAAATGCGTATGATCTTTGTATACAGCTGACATAAAAGAGATGGGTCGACGCACAGTTGACGGTCTCCAAGCGCCAAATCACAATCGACATTCGAGATGAAAATAAATGTAACAATAACTATTTAAACATACATCACGTACCTTCATCTACTCCTTAAAAGCTTTTACTTCAATTCGGATTATAGTAACGGGATACAAGTCACTGTAAACACACAAATAGCACAATCTTGACAAACACCACATCAAACGTCCATTTACCGACTGCAGCGACAATCGACATTAGCGGCCAATTCTAGAATCTTTTTAGTGGGTCGCGTTCTTACCCATAGACAATAAGGTAGAAACAAAATTATTGTAAATATAAATAATTAACTGTCAAATAAATTATGTTTTTTAAAAAAAAATCTGGGGCTTTAGCGAAAAAAATAATACTGGTGATTTTTGCCATTGTAATTTTAAAAACTACTGGTATTTGTGTAAAATAGTTCCTGAAAATTTTATATGGCTGACTTAATGATAACTTATAAAAAAATATACTTGAACCATGACACACTAAACAATTGTTATTCTCGGTATGAGCATTCACTATTTTTCAATCGATTTCTTTAGATATTTACCAAAGTGTTTGCATTTTCACCAGTGAACTATAGTGAAACAATGTTTGAGTCAACATCCTGGCATAGGCTATGAATTGGCTAATGCTCTTGGGTGGACGGCCCCTGAAAGTTTTTGGTAAAATTTATCAACTTCACGCTGTATCTCGCCCATAGTGGGGTAGCCAAAGGGAACTGAGTAATAAGACATTCCGTTCCTCAGTTTCTGCCGAATTCTCATAGCATTGCGTTTTGAGCGGCGCAACTCAACGTTGCGTTTTGCCACAACACCAGAGCGAAGTAATGAGACTATACATTTAAATCAATATTTTATTTCCTTGAGTGGGGACCGAACCCATAACCAGTCGTTTTGTCGTCAAACCACGACTGTCCTCGTGGACATTGTTAAAATAAAATTATTTTTATTTTGATGTTATTTCCAAAATGTATACATTAGTACTCATATGTTATGATATGATAGGAAACGCCTATATTACTATTGGGCTCTATTGAGGAAACCACCCACCGCTCCACCCTACAGTTGGGGCAGACCTCGCAGGCCCATTTGGACTGCATTTGGCAAAGTTTTTCAAGAATCTGAGTGTTTCAGAAAACATAAATTCCGTAATATTTGCTGAATTACTAAAAATAACTGAACATACATGGGGGTGAATTGGATACACATCGTTAATAGCGTTAAACTCTGTATATATGATGTCTCAAATATCACATAACATTTATCAATATAGGCCAGTCGTGGCGCAGCGGCATGAAGTGTATTCCCTAAGTTCCCTCTGCCTACCGTGCTGTGTGCGGGATACAGCCTAAAGCTGTTTTTTTTTATAAATATACATTATACACATTCTTGTTATACACAATCCATTTCTATTTATATACAATATTTTAATGCTGATTTTTATAAATATTTAGAACCAAGCGTCACCGGGCGGGCGGACACGAGTGCCGTATCGTTTATGCTTTTATTTGAAATCCACCGGAAAAGACACATACTATCGCCAGCTAATATAATCTGTCATCGGAAACAAAATCAAAGCCTACCTTTGGTAAATTATGCTAACACACAAATAACATTTATTCAAATCAATTTAACCAAATAATAATTATGCAAACGTATAAATAATATTTTTCCTCTATTCTATTTTCATTTAAACTAGAACGAGATACATAATAGATTATGTATATGAAAGAAACAACACATTGACCTTATTAACTTCCTGCCATCATACGTTGCAAAATGGATAAAATGTTCAAATTCAAATATATGTAAATGATTACATATGTTACCCTATTGAACTTTTGCAAAACAATGCAATCAAATATATTCAATTTCAGTAAATTATGATCTGTAGAGGGCTCAACGACTGTCATTTAACTGAAAAGAATAATATTTTGACTTTTTGCAATATTTAATAAAAATGGTGGAAGTTAGTAAATTTCTGGTTGATAAAAGTGATCTGCAAGGGTACCCTTGTGGTTTGATAATTCATCCATGGACCGATAGTTGTATTGAAGCCTTATTCACGATGATGAGCAGCTGCTTAAAAGGGTCGTTATTTTTTTGGACACCGATATATGTCTTACCAGTTGTAAGTTTTTGCATTAGTTTTTTCTGTTAATCGTAATAATAATTATTTGAGGCCAGTCGTGGCGCAGCGGTACGACGTGTGACTGTAAAACCGATTGGTTGTAGGTTTGATCCCCACTCGAGGAGAAGAAATATTTACCTAAATTTATATTTCCATTTCTTCGCTCTGGTGTCGAGGTTAAGCGCGGCGTTGAGTACTGCCACTCCACACGCAATGCTTCCAGAATTCGCCAGAGGTTGGGAAAAGAGTCTCTTAACACTAGGTTCCCTCTGCCTACCCTGCTGTGTGCTGGATACAGCGTGAAGCTGAAATAATAATTACACATTAAAATTAGCTTCTAATTAATTATTTTATATTTTATGTTTCTATAAATATACGTTAGTATAAAAAATAATTTATGCGTTACTTTATGTTTATTTAGTAAGAAAAATAAAATCCTGATTTTATAAAGTAAATGTGTGAAGTTGCTGAAGGCTATGAAAATTAATAAAACCTTAAAAGAGATCAAGAGATCTATATACTCATAAAAAAAGTAATAAAATCTGTAAAAGGATATCTTTTTCATAATCATAATATTATTACAAAGTACTTATAACCAGTTTCTCCATGATTTTAATTACATGAATAATGTTAATTTCAATTACAATGCATTTTAAGGCTAAGTTTATAGGCAGTTCTTCTAAAGTTGATATTTTTAACCAAAATATATATCTGTTTTAAAACCAGCTTGTAAAGTTGAAATTTTGCTTTGAGATAAAAGCTTGGACATTATGATTAACATTAATTAAAGTGACATCTACCAATATTTATTTAAAAAAAATATTTTCGCTAAATATATGTCAATACGGACAATGACAATTAGTGAGAATAATGACAATCATCTGAAGGAAAATTATGCTGTGGTGCTATGAAATTGTTAGAATGCAACTTAAAATTCATCCCTGCGTTGCTAAAGTTTTCTTGAAGTCCGATGCATCATTAGAGAATAAGGCTCTGCATGCTACCATTATTATATCCCAAGATAAGCAGTACGTTAGATGACTACGTTTCGTGGCAATATTTAAAACAAAGTCTCGAGCGATCAATGACATTATTTTTATAAGCTTTTTTTTGCGATCGAGTTACGTTTTATACTAAAAAATCAATATACTTTACCGACGAACATTTTTGAACAGAAATTAGTTAAGAATATAGTAAAAAGACACGTATAATATTATTTTTTTTTAAAAGTTTTCTTTATAATATATTTTTGTACACATTTAATCCTAACTTAACTTGTTTGTTATTTATTTGAGTATTTAATATGCATATTATCTTATTAAAATAATCTACTCTTAATGAGTAAACATAAGGAAAATGAAATTTGTGCGTTTTGGAGAGCTGCTATTGTCTCATCTCTGTCATCTGTAAATATTTAACAAAATAATGAATTAACATTGACACTTGACAGCTGACAGCGAACTAAGAATTTGGATTTCTTATTTATCAAATACAATTTTTGTTATTTTTATATTATGAGCAATCTCTGAATATACCCACGACGTCTTTTCAATTTATTACAATGTCTCATTATATTGTAATTTGATAAAATGACACAAATACATTAAAATGACTATATGTCATTGAGTTGAATTGTCGATATCTGCAGTGCACAACTGGTTTGATTTATCTACGAGCCGAGAATTTGCTCAGTCAACGATTGTCCTCGTTACTCGGCTATTGTTATTGTCATTTCATAGGATATTATTATTCTTATTATTATTCTTGTTGACTATAAAATTTGTGCATGCAACCATAATCTGTAAGGTGTTGATTTTATACAGTAGGTTATAATTATAAAAAATGGTTGAAGCTAGTAAATATTGGTTTGACAAAGCCTGCAGTGCTTGTGAATGTAACACATTAATCCATCCTTGGACATATAAATGCTCTGATGCTACAGCTTCAATGCTGATGAGTTGTATAAAAGGAAGCTACAAATTCTATGCAATGGTATATCTTGTAAGTAACTGCTATTTATATACATACTTTTGTGAAATATTGGTTATAAAATCAAGAAACTATTATAATATTATCCTATAATATGTATTCACTTTTTAAAAAATCTAATTGAGTTGTAAAATTGCATTTATCTAATCTATTTGAGGAATTAATGACATAATCTATTTTATTTTTCAATTTGTTAAGCTAATTTACTAATTCTTATCACATTATAATATCTTATTGTATTTATCAACAGTGTTTTTGTTTTTTTTTTTTTCAAATACATATTGAATTGTGTTTTTCATAGAACATTTTAAGATTGATGGATGATAATTTTTTTAATTTATATATCTTTAGAGATATATACTCATGTTTTAATTATCTATTTAATTTCAAATTTAGATTTAGTTTATCAAGGAAATATTATTTTTTCTTTATTATTTTGGAGAATTTATTATTTCTTTTACCCAGCTCTGATAAACAAAAAAGGGACTTCAGCCACTCAATACAAGGTGGCCTGAGTTGGGCAGAGAGTAAAAAAATGGAATGTTAAAACATTAGAGGGAGAAACTAGTGTTAAAACACTATTCTCCCTGTCCTACCCTGCTACATGTGTGACAATTTGTGAAAGGAGAAATATTTATACAAAAATATTATTAATATTAACCATTAAGTGTATTATGTTAAAAGTAAATAAAATGTATGTACCTTTTTTTTTCAGATTCAAATATTAATGAGAGGCAAAAAATTGAGCAAGAAAGAGATGATAGAGCAGTTCAAGCTTTATTTAAAATCAGGAATTTTTGGTCTTACTGTTGGCAGTTCATTTGTAACTTTGAATTGTATATTTAGGTAATACTTTTTTTAAATTGATGATTATAATTTTTTTTATAATATATGTAAAAGGAAAAAACAATTATAGAAAGATGAAAGCAATAACTAAAGTATTCAAATCTATGAATTCAAACGTTTCTAATGGTTAACACTCATTAAAAATTAAATATAAGACAAAAAATATGATTGCCTGTAAAACTATATGTTATATGTAAATGCAATACTTATCTCTATATCTCCATGAACTACTTACTGTAAAGATGTCACTTTTTAATTAATTGTGTGATTTATATCTAAGGTATTGTGTGTGGGTTTCATTCTGATGCATGATAGTGAATTATTTTCTTTTCCATGCTCCTTAAAGATTAAATTCTGCTAATTCTTATGATTGAATTCTGCTAATCAACATACTGTGTACCCAATTCAGCTGGATATAAACTATTAAATATGTAACATAAATAAAACACTGAGTTCACCATAATGTCATACATAATTCCAGCTTACCCATTTGAATTGTCTTTATTATTTAATAAAGCAAATTAATACCTTTTAAAATCCTTTTAAAAATAATGATATAAAAAAAATATATAATGCCTACTAATTTATGACAATGCTGCACGGCGTTGAGTTACACATAAACACCTAGATACACATTTCCTTTAGATTTCTGCAGAGTGTGGGGACTCTCTGTTTACGCTGCTATGACCAGGATTCAGTATGAAAATAAAAAATTGTTTATAAATTTTACAAAATGAGTATAATATTAATTATTAGAATTAAAGATTGAAACACATTGTGTGTTGAGTGGATAAATTCAATGCCGCGCTTTGCCTCATTATCAGAGTGATGAAATTAAAATATTAAATATTTCTTTTCCTCGGGTGGGAATTAAACCCACACACTGTCGCATTTACAGTCATATACTGCACCTGCATCACAACTGGCCTCAAAATAAATTATTTAAAAATTGTTTGCAGAAAACTATTCTTCAGTCAGTTTTCATATTATACAACAGTCTTGTTGCCATGTACAGTTAGTGGTTTGGCTGTGTACTTTGAGCCTCCATACAGAAGAGTGCTGGTTGTCAATCTGTTTGTCAATTTGGTAAGTATATTAATGAACAATTGATTACTTGATATAATAGATTATTTAGAAATAGATTTGTTTGTTTGCCCTTGTATATTAGGTTTCCTCTGCCTATCCTGTTATATATGAATTTTAAATAAAACCGGCTAAGCTTATATATGTTGTTGACTTTACGCAAGAAAAGTTCCGTACCAATATCTCTAAAAATGCGAAAAAAGTCACGTTTGTTGTATGTGAGCGCCCTTAAACTTTTATTTTATTCTTTTGGTTTTTAATATTTGTTTGGTCAACAGAAATACATCATATGTGTAAAATTTCAACTTCTCTTCTTCTGGTGACAGACGGACAGACAGATGGACGGATGGACAAAAGAGTTTTAGTAATAGAGTTCTGTTTTACGTTTTGGTTACGGAACCCTAAAAATGTAGATTTTTATACTATAATTTTTTTATAGGTATTTGAATATTGGACACGGACATTAGAAGTGAAAGGCTGGCTACGACGGTCACGTGGAAAAGAAACTTTGATATTTATGCTTGGCAGTGCCGTCTTCTTCTATTTAATGCGATTAGAGAGAGAGAATGCTAAACGCACTCCATTATTCTGGTAATATTTATTTTTTAATAAATAATTGTATATTTTTATGTTCATTTCTATTTCCAATTATTGCATATTATACCTTTTAATAGAGTAAAGCGATTGCAATGTAACAAAAAAAAAGAAACCTTGGATTTGGCTTGTAAACAAAAGTCAACTGTATATGATGTCATAGCTGTTAGTTCAAATTCTATAAGAAGAAATATTGATATTGTTACTATGTTTTATACAATGTTTTTAATCTGCAGATAATTATGGCAATTATTGTATTTTAGAATAGTGTCTGATTTGACTCTCAGTCTGACATATAATTATATTTAAATGAATCTTATTTCCTCTTACTAGTAAGATACTGCAATGTTAGGTTGTGACACTTAATACGCCGCAATGATTGCGAAACTAAGCGGAAGTGTCATAACACTATGTTTTTTCTGCCTACCCTGCTAACAGCGGAATATACAGTTCGGACGACGAGTTCTGGCCGTCCTGGTGTCGGTAGTAGTATTTTTCTTACTTTTATAATCAAATGTTCAAAAAAACTAAATTCAGACAGGCCACGACTCGTCTACCGTACAGTAAGCTGAAGTTAAAAATATTCATCTCTATAAAATTAAAAATACATTCTCTTTAGGTTCTTTACACCGCCACGAGTGTCTAAAGAAGTGGGAGAGCCGGTTACAGGAGTTGAGGGTAGAAGTCCGGCATGCCCCCATAAAGGACCGTGCAAAAATTATATATTTAAGGTAATACGTTATTGATAATTTGTTTTTTTAGATTTTTTTATTTATTCATTATTTAATTAACAAATTTATTAATTTAGAATAATGTGAAAGTTATTTTATGTTTGAATTGTTAATTATTTTTAAGTTGTCCGTAATAGTTTATGAAATTTAATTAGATTTTTTTAATTAATCGTATGCTACAACTCGTGAATAAAGCTAAAAGTGTGATGTATAAATATTACAAATTGAAATGAATAATTATATAATTTTCTCTAATTTAACCTACAACTATTTTTTGTATCAATTAACATATATTGCACAGTGAGGGTTAAATATTGGTTTTAGTTTGTTAAGGATAATCTCAAAAATATTAATTACTTTAAATATAAGAAAATAAGCCTACCAGGATAAATTACCTAAGTAGTAGTATTATAGTTTAATAATAGTAGTAACAAATGTAAGGACGTTTACGGTTTTGTATTTACGTCATCGTTGTTTTCCCAATGATTTTGTTCGTTCTGTTTTTACCTTCTACTCACTTTTGTGACGAGATTTTTTGTTGTAAAGGAAAAAAAATATGGTGTTGTTGTTGGTTTTGCTAATATACATATAGCTATTATGGTGCAGTGAGTTTGCGTCTGGCTTAATATCGCGGTGGTACTCGAAAGAACTAATTATTTCCATTTTCTAGTTCCCCGTTAAGTTACGCCGCTCAACCACCCACGTAATATCCAAAATTTGGGTGGAAATGGAATGTTTCGACACTAGGTTCTGTCTGCTTACTTTGTGTGTGGAAGATGAAGCATGCAATAAATATATTCTGCCGCCTTGATGCTTACAAGATAAACTGAAAATATAGCTCGCTTGATAGTTATGAGTTTGAATGCCACTAGATGATCATTTACATTTACTAGTAATGCAAGAGAGCACAGCTTAAGAAAAGAAATGCTGTATTAATACTCTCATTATCTGTACCTTTGATCCCGTGACCTTTATGATAACGCTTCCTTAACTATTAAGCTATACGGTCAAATATGTAAAGGAAAGATTGTAAATCTACTCCACTACTACTACTACTACACTACTCGTCATCCGATTATTTTTATTTTTTATATATATTTTTTCGATATTAAATATAATCAATGATCGTGAAGTCAGTTGTGGAGCAAAAGGGTCACAAGCGTTCCTTCAATTCCCGCTCCCGCAAGAAATTAAATATTTAATGTTTTTATTATTCACTCTGGTTGTGTTCCACCGTTCAACACGCATTGCCTCGAATATTCGGCGAAAAGTTCCCTCTGTGTAACCTGCTATATGCGTGATGCAGCGTGAAGCTAAAAAAAACCTTATAAGAGGGTTGTAGTTGTAGTGTAAAACGATCGATACTGAGTACGTTATTTTTTTTATAAATAAATAAATTTGGCGTACTTTGAATTATTGATAACGTTTTTTATCTTCATTCACCTGTAAAATAATCTGTGGTAGTATAGTAATTACTTATAAATAAAAAGAATTTCGTACTTATATGTATTATTAAATGTGATTTTTGTAAAATATAGGGCTTTTACATAAACAACTAAAATAGCTAATAGCTCACAAGTTCATGAAAATTAAGGAATATATAGGACAAATAAATCAAGCAGTATCAAAATTTTATATTGTTATAAATTAAAGAGTAAAAGCCTAAAAAGTAACGGGATATGAGCTATAAAATTTACGTTATATAATAAACTCACAATTTTCGTTAAAATTGATTTTTTTTAAAGGTCATTATTGGACTCTATAGCCTCTAGTTGTAAACGCGATGATTATGAGTCCGATCTCAACTCGGGGGATTTTATTGTTTTTATTTCTCCGCTCTTAATATGGAATATCTCTAATATAACCAAGAACAGAACTTTTGACACTTATTTTCTCTCCGACCACTTTCTAATGCGAAATGAAGATTTTGAAAACAAAAATGTCTGTAAAAATGAAAAAGAAAAATGTTAATAATTCATTAATCAGTTACACGCTGCATCCTGCACAGAGCAGGGTAGACAGAAGAAACCTAGATCTAAGACACTCCGTTTCCCAGTTTTGGCCGCATTCTGGAGGCATTGCGTGTTGAGTGGCGGAACTCAACGCCGCTCTTTGCCTCGATACCAGAGAGAAGAATTGGAAATATAAATTTTAAATAAATATTTCATTTCCTCGAGTGGGGATCGAACCCACAACCATTCGGTTTACAATCACATTTTGTACCCCTGCGCCAGGACTGCCTCTGGTTTCTTGGTTTATTTAAAACCGTACAATTTCAATTAATTTATGTCCATAAAAATATAAAAACTTGTGTACGAACTTGATTCTTAACGCCATCACTAAAGTACCACCCGTATTTAATACTGTATTTAATTTTAACTTGAAAAAAAAAATCTTTGTATAAAAATGTAGACTCATTGTATTTTGCCATTATAAATATGGTTATTGCAGCTTGTTTGAACTCATACAATAATTATAATTGGTTTTGTACTATTAAAATTAATTTCTATGCATAAGAAATACAAGATTTCCTGACGATAACATTTTTACTATTAAAAGAGGACTATAAATATATATTATATAGCATAACTAATTTCCTAAATAATAGAAAAAGTAACTATAAATTTAAACTGTAAACTCAGCACAAATAATTTAAATAATTAAAAAAAAGACCTCGCCTTGACAAAGTGCTCGTAGCTCTCAAACTGTTAATTCGATTTGAACCGCATTCAAAGGAACCTATTCCTTCATTCAGGAGTTGCGGTGCCACAGACACATGGACCTACAGACAGACATACCAAATTTAAATCAGACCGTCTGGCGTCGGGGTTCAAGAATATTTATTTAAAACGTTTCAAAACCTAGCGAGATTTCAACCTGCGACTCTCTGAGACCGTCCTTTAGAGTCTAGCTCTAAACACTAAACCATACGTTGCAATCAAGCATGACGCTACTTTTCGTAACTGACTAGTTCACAAATTGTGAAAATTGTGTTTGTTTTAGAATAAAATCCTATACTTTGTTATTTTTTTTGTTTAGGGTGCAGCGCAATTATTCGGCGTCGGTGTTGCAATGACGGCGTTAAGGACAATCATACCGAGAATACTAACGCCTACAAAAGCGTTAAAATCTTTGAAGTTTTCACATTTGAAACTTGGATTGTTCTTTGGAGGGTACATCGGAATATATAGAGTAAGAAAAATATAATATTTATTGATGGCTTTGCTTGCATTTTCATCATGCATTTGATATTTAGAACAGTGCAATAGGTGCTTTTCTGAAATATCCTATATTCTTGGCTATGATCTTGAGTACATACATGTATGTATGTATGTACAAAATTTAATGCTTATTTTAAATGTATAATTGAAAGGTTTACAGTCTTTTCTATATTTTTATTATTTAAAAAAGATTTTTGGTAAATTAAATCAATGATGTAAGAAAATTCATAAATTTTGTTCAAGGACATGTACACGTTACATAAGCTTTAGTTTTAAAGACATAAATAATTTATAATTTTCATGGCCGTCGTGGCGCAATGCGCAAGGCGCACACATACGTTTGTAAATGCGGATGCGGGTTTATTTTCATTTTAATTTCGAGGAAATGACAAACATTGTTTTCATTTCCTCTAAATTGTTGAATTTCCCTACTCAACACACAATGCTTCCAGACCTCGGCGGAATGTGAGAAACGGCACGACCGTTACCGTTATTACGCTTTGTCAGCTAAATATTTAATATAAAAATTAGTCCATATATTACTCTACAACCCTTCTATCTTTTAGTGATAGTTCTATAAAAATCGGTTCAGCAGGTCCGGGGGCTATTCTGGACAAACAAAAAGACAGACATACAAGAATTTACGATTTTTACCTTAATGTAACAACATTAATGGATAATGTTTACAACTATTTAGATTTTTTATGTGAAAATTATCACCTATGTCACTTTGCGGTGGACTGACGCAATCGTATAACTCTGGGTCAGTGTCCGGTTGTGAGCACGATGGTTGTGTGTTCGATTCACAGATAAATCAAAACGGCGTTGAGCTCCGCAACTCAACACGCTATGCCTAAGAAAATCAATGGAAAGTGGGGAACCGAAGTGCTATAATGGGGAACGTAACGGAAATTACACGTTACTAAAAAAAAGCCTTTTCTTTAAAATGTTAAAAAAATATAAGTTTGTTTTATTTACTTGTAGTTAATAGTATGCCTGCTGTGCCGCGCCACCGGCCGCGACAGCGCGCTGTACGCGGTGCCCGCGGGGTTCCTCGCCGGCGCCGCCTTCCGGGCCTCGCCGTCCACGCCCATCGCCCTAGCGCCGTTGACTTCCACTTTACAAGTATGTGCATTTAGATTTTTGTTTTATTATTTCTTGTAAATCTTAGTACTTTATTAATTTTTTTGGCTATTTATGTTTTGTTTGTTTATACTTTGCCTGATTTGGATGGTAGCGGTAAACTGGTTGTGGGTTTGATTTTCACTCAGGGGAATTAGGTATATTTATTTCCTGGGTTTACCCAGTTATGTACTGTTGTCTTTTATGACAACAAATAGTAAGTAAAAATGACAACAGTAAGTGCCGCCACTCAACAGTTCAACACGTAATACTCTTTTAATATTGTATGAGTCCATAAGTTCATATAGAATACTTCATCGATTATAATTGTAATTTATTAATGGAAACGTCTTCAGATCGCTCTCAAGATCAGTCTCAGAGTTGAGATCGGTTTTATAAATCGATTCTAAAACTGCTATACTCTCTGTTTAATACTGTAACATAATTAATTTTTCAGATTCTCTTCTCATGGCTGTACCAAAAAGGGACGATACCGGCGAACTGGCCGCTAGTTGAGATTTTATACTGTTTATGTCAAGGCCTACTGTTCCACGCTCGAGTCATGCACGAAGATGTCTGTCCGAAATATATTATTAATTTGATGCACACAGTCACTAGTAACAGGTGAGTTTTTTTTAAAAAGTTGTAGGTAGTATATTATATACATATATGTATATAGTTATTATATGTAGCAGTGTTGAGTTCCGCCGCTCAACTCACGCTAAGCTTCTCGAAATTAGGGAAAAAACGTATCTTAACACTAGGTTCAGGTGAAGCTAAAAAAGTATATAGTAGTTTATCATAGTATTATAATAGTTAAAAGTAATATTTGTATTGTAAGTTAACTATGTTTCACAGCTTTTATAAAAAAATGATTCAAATAAAGGCCGTCGTGGACTAGAGGCCCACTGTAAACACGAAGGTTGTGGGTTCGATTTCTTCTCTTGGAATTCATAATGATTGATTATTAATATTTTGAATGCTTCGCTTTGGTAAAGCACGTAAGCAAAGCAAGCCAAAGCACGACGTTAAGTTCCGAAAATTCGAGGAAAGTTGGGGTCTCTTAGCACAAGGTTCCCTCTGCTTATCCTGCTATATGCGGGATAAGACATGATACTAAGAAGAAATTGAATTGGATGTTTTGAATATAAAAATGTTACTTCTTACTCAAGTGGAAATTGAACTTCAACACCAATTTCTTTTAAAGTATTGTAGTAAAATAAGTTATTAAGAAATTTTTAATTTTCAAGAATAAATTCTTACTGAAATCAATGTATGCTGCATTGTATAATCACAATAATAAAATTATTGCGTTTTTCATTAAATTCGATCAAGCACTTGTGATAGAAAATATAAACATTGGATATTTTGATTAATTTTTAAACCACTTATTGAGGAGAAATGTTATAGAAAAAACAAGAAACCAACAGTTTCTCGGCTTTGGTTACAAAACAAAGCGCGGCGTTGAATTCCGCTACTCAATACGCAATGTCTCGTTTCTGCCTCCCCTCTGTCCTCCCTCCTACTTGCGGAATATAGCGTTAAGCTAAAAAATAATACAAAATTTACTACCTTATTAAAAAAAAATTGTTTACGGTTTATTAATATAATTATCACATTATCACTAAGGACACACAGTAAAGGAATTACCATAACAATAATAACCCATGAATCATTAAAATAATTTTAAAACTGTTATAGTACAGGAAAATTGTGTTTGGTGTGTGTAATATGTGATGTGTGATCAATATTATTATTATTATGTATTTTACGTATTTTAGTATTCATTCAAAACGTATTTCTTAATAAGGTACGCAAGTATTACGATAAATCAATTTATTATATAAAATTTGTTAATAATAACTTTTTTTACATGTTTTAACTTGTTTTTGTAAATAGTAAAAATCTAAATATATCAGCTTCACGCGGTGTCTCGTATACAGCTTGGTAAGTAGTGGGAATCTATTGTTGAGACACTCCGTTCCCCACTTCCTGCCGAATTCTGGATATTTTGTGTGTATTTTGCGACACCAAAGCGGAGCAATGGTAATATAAATTTAAGTAAATATTTCATCTCCTCGAGTAGGGATCGAACCCACAACCAATCGGTTTTACAGTCAGGCTTTGTGCAATTATAATAATATTTTGATGGTTTTTCGGATTCCTTGTGCCATTGTGCGGTTTTTTAATAGACACATCAGGGACCGGAAATGTAAATAGAAATTATCGGGAGCCAGATTTAAATATAATAAATAAACATAATGTATTTTTAATAATTTTTAAGTGTTAGTGTGTTCAAATCCCGCTACGTTAAAATTTTATAGATTGTCAAAAAAATTATATATAATGTACATTTAGTCACTTTTAACATGCGCCATGATAGAGAATATATATATATATATATATATATATATATATATATATATATATATATATATATATATATATAATATGGCGATAAATAATATTTTTATTAACAACTTTATAAATTAACGGGTAGTTACGGCTAAAAATACTATTATGTTTTTGCTTGAAAATTACTCAGTAAAGTTCAAGGGAATCAAGTTTTTTTAAAACTTCTTATGTTTTATGAATTTTTAAAAAGTATACAGTAAAATTAGTATCGAGTTAGACTTTTTTACCTCTTCGGTAATGCCTGACTGCTTCATTTATCACCTTACTAGGTATAGTCACGTAAGAAACAAATAATTATGCAAATAACATCCTGCTATGTTTGGGTTTTTTGCATTTATGGACGGATACAAATTGAAATATAAATGAATATTGAGTAAAACAGCTCCACACTGTATCCCGCACGCAGCAGGATAGTCAGAGGGAACCTAGTGTTAAGATACTCCATTCCCCACTTTCCGCCGAGATCCGGAGGCGTTGCGTGTTGAGTGGCGGAACTCAGCGCCGCCGTTTTGCCTCGACACCAGAGCAAAGAAACGCAAATTTAAATGTAAATAAATATTTAATTTTCTCGAGTGGGGATCGCGCCATGACTGGCCTTAATTAGCATGATGTATATAAGATATCAGCTTAGTTTGTAAATATTGATTTACTCTTTTTAAGTGTAAATTAGTAACAATGTGGTGTTTAGAACCTTTTGGTAATATGTGAAAAAAAATATATTGTTAAATATTTTTCAAGTATTAAATTGACGTTGAGATTCTATATTCTACATGCTATTATTATAATTAAAATAGGTGCAAATCTGTGATTTTATTATTTAGCTATATACAAATAAGATAGCTATATACAATAATAAGGTTCTGGTATGTGAAAGAAATGAAGAAAGGATGGAATGCAAGATTAACGATGGAATGCAGTGTAAATGATAAGATATTAGAACAAATGAATGAAGTGGTATACTTGGGAAGTATGTTCAGTAGAGATGGAAGATACGAGATGGATGCGGAAATGTGAGCGGTAAGAAAAGTAGGAGTAGGAGACCTCGGCTGACCGTCGAAATTACAGTATCAATGATACTGGAGGGAGGAAAGAAAAATGATGACGATTAGTAGAAATTGATGACAGTAGACGAGGCGAACGAGGTATGCAGAGACCGTAGCGTTTGGCGCTCCATTGTCTTTGACTACCCCGCTAGCGATACAGGGTGAAGCTAAAATATAATAGAATATGTACAAAACAATAAATGAATAATATATAGCATATTAGGTAGAGGGAACCTAGTGTTAAGAAAAAGTACCATTAAGACTTCCGTCGGAACTTAACACCGCGCTTTTTGAGGAAATGAATATATGAAATATTTCATTTCCTTACTAAAAATATGAATTATTTATTATCCTCAAATATAATACTCAAAAATTTACTGTGCATTATGTTATTTCGTTTGGGAAATGTTATTATTGAATGTATATCCTCATCCGAAACATAATAACATATTATATTGCGGATGTGGATTTTCACTACCTACTACCTGCCTGCCCGCCTGCGTTGTCCTTAATAAGACTTATTTTAAATTTACTACAAATCGTCTAAAAATTTGCCCAGAAAAACATTACATTTGACGGGGCACTACTATATAATAAATTACCCTACGACATAAGAAACGTAAGCTTGTATAATGTTTTTAAATCCAAATTATGTAAACATATTCTTACAAATTATTCGGAATACACATAAAAATTTTTATACCCATATAAATTTTATAATAATGGCTTACTGTGATTAGCTCTTTATTCTCTTAATACTTATTAAATCTGAATTTTCCTAACATCATTTCATAAACTATCCTAAATAAATATATAAAATGTTACTATAAAAATATTATAAAATCACGCATTGTATCTACAACTTTATATTTAAAGAAAATTTCTACCCACTAGAAACAATTATTACATAAATTTGTACCTTACTTGTACTAAGTTAAGTGAAGCAAGAATAAGTAAGAATGAAGACCATTTTGCAAGTATTAAGACTGACTTAAATTCTAAATTTGTAAACATTAATTACATAAATCTCATGTAAGTGACTATAAAGTCTTTTTTGAGAAATAAATATCATTAAATACAAAAATTCTTCATACAAACTAATCTATATCTTTCAATATCAAAGAACATATACCTGACTGACTGCGGTAAGACGCACGCACAGCCGTAAGCGCTGTGCGTAGAAACGGGAAATTTGGACAGGTGTTTATTTTTATAATCTCGACATTCACTAAGAAGGGATTTTGAAAAATTTTTACCCTAAAAGGATAAATTTTTTTTTGAATCGGTAGCAATTTTTGTAAAATTTGAAATTCAGACTCTTAAAAATCTTATTTGAACACGTGTTTCGTGGTTCTTTTAGAATTACCCTTAAGGGTGCAAATAAGGGGGAAGCTGTTCGTAGCGCCCACTTGTGTCTAATAAGAGGCATTGCGTGTTGAGTGGCAGAACTCAACGCTGCGCTTTGCTTCGACACCAAAGCGAAGAAATAAAAATATATATTTCATCTCCACGAGTGGGGATCGAACTCACAACCAATCGGTTTTAAAGTCACACTTTGTGCCCCGGCGCCACGAATGGCCTCTCATAATACTAATGATGAACTAAATTTGTATATTAATTAACATAATAAATATTTTTGTTTTTTCTTTCAGAGCCGATGAAATTCAAGCAGCGTTCATACAAAAAATCCTTAAGTTCGTGTGAAGTGAAAAATCTTAGTATATACTTAGTATATAGTAATACTACCATTGTCATTAAAAATAGGTGCAAATCTGTGATTTTTTTATTTAACAGATTTCTTTATGTTATTTATGTTTTAGGTGTTTGGGATTATTTTGTTATCTAAGCGTTATGTATACAATAATGAAATGAAAATGTTGAAATTTATTTTTACCTACAATGACGATTGACGCTTACAACATAAATAAGTTGTAACAAGCGTATAAGAATTTCTAAGTAACTCGATGAGAACATGGCTTCGTAGACAGAGCGCGTGGACGGTTGACACGAGGTGCGGGCTCAAATCCCGCTACCTTTAAATTTTTATATGTTTTCTAAATAAGTATTTTGCTTTCCCAAGTGTGCAATAACACTTTAATGATGTCAAAAATATTTAATAAATAGTATTCTCTCTTGCCAAATGATAATTCTAAGCAATTATCTTTGGGTAGCGAAAATTTGTAAATAAGTAAGTGTGATGATTAGTATTTTGTTTTTATTTTGTACTATCTTACATCTATATTTTAAATATTATTTTCATTATTATAAATGAATTTGAAATTTGCACATAGTACGCTAATGTCGTATGTCAATTACTTATTTAATTTATTTAGCAACTCAATTTATTTTGGCATTCTAAACCTTAAAGTTTAATTATTAAGATCATAAATATACATACATATATACAGTACGGGCGACGAGTCGTGGCCATTCTTAAGTTCGCTGGAGATGGCTCCGCAGATTTGATTTTATTCTTCCCGAGTGTACAATGCGCAAAGTTCTGTAAATATAATTTCGTAGCGGCCACGACTCAGCGACAGTACTGTAGATCTAAATCTATCTTATGCCAAACATATTAAAGTTTATTAAGTCACAAACAAACCTCACGACTGCGAAATGCTGTATTTATTTATAATATCATAGAATTGAATTATATCTAGTTGTATTTGAAATTTATTTTTTCTATTGGTGAATGTATTAATAGATTTTATATTGTTTAATTTGGTGGTGTTTCCTTTTAGCAAATTTAGTTGTTGTATGGTAACACAATTAATTGTAATAAGATAGTTTAAAAGTTTTATCCTCCAAATTGTCAAGAACCTATTTTGTACTTATTTAATTAGATATTTTATTTTAAAGTAAATTTTAAAAAATCCAATTAAATATGTATAGAAGATTGAAATAAAGAAAGTTAATCAAGTTACGTTGTCTTTGCATAGACCAGTGATTCTCAACCTTTATTTTGTTGCGGCACATAGTTAACGATTTTAAAATTTGGCGGCACACAAAGAGAAAGATAAAAATTATATACTTACTACAACACGCTGCATAAATAGTATATGACAAAAATTTTAATATATTTGCAAAATTTGGCGGCACACTTTTGATATTTGGCGGCACACAAAAGTGCCGCGGCACAGTGGTTGAGAATCACTGGCATAGACAATTAAATTACGAACAGACAAAAGAAAAAGATCCCCATTTTAAAGTTCCCTTAGACTCCCTTTTTTAACTCTGAGTCCTTTGCTTGTATACATATAAAAAAAATATTTGATTATGAAAACAACCTATATATTTGCCATATGGTGCAGTTATTGGTTGTGTTATAAACTGTAACATTATTTATTTTTATTTTGATTTACTAATAACTATTGTTTGTTAATCAATCAAAAAAAGTCTTATATTAAGGACATCTTATTTAAATAGCTGTTAATTCTCTTAAATCTGGAGCTATCTTGACTTTTATGGCGCATAAATACGGGTCACTGAGTATGTAAAACAATCAATTTGCAATTCATGAAATATTTATAATTTTTGATGAATGTAAATCATTAGAAAGACATATCTAGTAAGGGTAGAAATATGACCATAAGATATTCACTTCACTCACGTCATACATTAATATATTTAATTTTATGCCTAAAAATTGTATAAACAACTTAATTTATTTTCATAGTGGTTACCAAATGTCATGAAATGCACAAGATATATGAAAAATATGCTTAAGATTAATGTGTGTAAGTTATTTAGTAATAATTAAGTACAAAAAAACCCATTAATAAATGGTCCGGCTCGAAGGATCATTTATTATTGTTTCGAGTAATCATTTACAATATAATTTTATAGCACAAAAAGCTTATTTTATATTTTCCAAATAACCAATTTAGATTCGGTTTAAATATTTTGCCTAATCAAAAAAATATTTATAGTAATCAAAACATTCCGATACCATGATTATTTCTAACGAAATACCGTCGCTTTCATTTGAAATATATAATTTATGTTAAAATACCAAAATGTATATTATTATGTAGATTGTTATTATATTTTTGGAATAAAAAATTAAAATATATTATGCGTTTTTTTTATGCCACTCTTGAAAGTATCAGCTTCACGCTGTATCTCGCACACAGCAGGGTAGGCAGAGGGAACCTAGTGCTAAGGCACTCCCTGTTCCCCACTCTCTGCCGAATTCAGGAGGCATTGCGTGTTAAGTGGCAGGACTCAATACTGCGCTTAGCCTCGACACCAGAGCGAAGAAATGGAAACATAATTTTAATTAAATATTTCATCTCTTTGAGTGGGGATCGGACCCACAACCAGTCGGTTTTACAATCGCACTTCGTGCCACTGCGCCACGACTAGCCTCGTGAAAGTATGTATATATAAGGTGTATATGACATTAGTTTCATTTTATTGCAGAGTTATTAAAGTTTAATTATATATATTTTATAATTAAACTTTATAAAATAATGTGTAATGTAATGAATAAAACTATATCGATTCATATTTTATTTTCAAAATTATATTATAATTTTCTTTAATTTAAATGCCTACTATTATAACCATTGGCATGTTGTTTTTATTTTCTTCAACTATATAGGTATATAAACTTTAAAATTAAATTGGCAAACAAGGAAAGCCAGAAAGTAGAGGTATTGAATAGTATGCTCATGGCAAAGTTATCTCCGGTTTTCTTCTTTCAACAAATTGAAAGAAGAAAAACGAAGAAGAAACTTTTATAGAATTAGTAACAACATATACATTTCATTCAGTCCGTTTTTTACTTAAGGCATCACTAATATGATAATTTTATTTATTATATCAGAAGTTAATCGATGTTAATTATACAACCTCCTCTAGCTCCTCTAGGTCTGTCACTGATGGGCCCTCTACTTGTACCTCGTAGCTTACGCATAACAGTTCGAGAAGTTGCTTAAACTGCCTTCATATGTTCTGTGTTCTGTGGCTGGTGATGTAGCATTTCAACCATTGTGGGGTAACCGTTACTATGTATTATTATTTATCGTTAAACTAGGTAACGTTAAAACTAATCTTAGATTTTTCTTTTATAGAAATAGAATATAGTAATATAACATAAGTCTCATTTAGTCTTGCGTGGTGTTTGCGTTTGTTGTCAAAAGTTGATATTAATTAGTCAACTTCCTCAATCCTAGGACCTCCAGAACTAACAGGTCTCGCACAGCTCGGTCCTCCAGCTGTACCATGCAGCTTCAACATCGAAGGTTGACAAGCTGCTTGAGCTGCTTTTAAATGTTTTTCTAAATCTGATAGTGATGCATTCGGAGTGGTTTCCAACCATTGTAAATGGCTGTTACATTCATCTATTACTGAGCTACGTTCAGTACCAGAGAGTTTGTCACCAGCGTTTTCTGCAGCCTACAGGTAAAATCAAAAGATAGTTTTTAAAAATTTAAATGAAATTATGTCATTTTCATTACAGGTGTAACGTAAATTATTTATTATTATTATTATTATTAATGAAAATAAATAATTTAGGTAACAGTTCGTCAGAGACAATAACAGTAATGTCTTTGAGATATATATATTCTTTTCGTCTACTTATACGATACATATTAGCGAGGAGTGGAGAACTAAGAGATTTGCTGTTAACTGTCTACCATAAGATCTCGAAGGTGGAGACCATGGGCATAGAAATGGGGGGACCGGGTGGTCCTTGCCCGCCCCAGAATAGTATGGTACCCAGAATTTTAAAAATGAAAAAAATATTTTAAAAACACCTAAAGAAGGTTCATAAATAGATCTTTTCAAAGCTAAGATCCACCCTAGAAATATTTCTACACAGGTTAATAATTTTGTAATTATCATCTGTGACTTTACATTATCTTTATTATACAAAAACAAACGTCTTACCGTCTTACATCCATAAAGATAGGATTCCAGTTGGTTTCTTAGTTCAACTGTTTTTCTAACTGTCTCATCTTCAGCTTTATACTTCTCAGCATCGTGTAGCATCTTTTCTATTTCTTTATGATTGAGTCGTCCTTCATCGTTCGATATAGTTATTTGCTCTGAACGCCCAGTACTTCTATCTTGTGCGCTAACGCTAAGAATACCATTAGCGTCTATATCAAAAGTTACCTGTAAAAGAAGTACGTAATGGAAAAAATTATACTTCATTGCATTAAAATTTATTAAAATAATAATATGTGTTGAAATTAGTAAACGTAGTGTATTAAATTTAAAATTAACAATATTTATTTATTAATATTTATTATAACAATCGTAATTATAAAAATATTTAAAACTTGCTTCAATTTGTGGCACGCCTCTTGGAGCTGGTGGGATTCCAGTCAAGTTAAAAGTGCCAAGTAAATTATTGTCTTTTGTCATCGCCCGCTCTCCTTCATAAACCTAAAACATAAATAGGAACTATAATATTTATTTAAAATATGTATAAAAATGTGATATATTAAATTTGTTAATGATACTTGGATGGTAACAGCAGGTTGATTATCAGAATAAGTAGTGAAAATTTTCTTCTGTGCAATGGGTATCCTTGTGTTCCTGACTACCAGCTTGGTCATCAGGCCACCGGCGGTCTCTATGCCGAGGGACAGCGGGATCACGTCGACGAGTAGGACATCCTGGAGACGGGTGTCGTTGATGCCGGTAAGTATTGCCGCTTGTACAGCTGCGCCATATGCTACGGCTTCATCGGGATTGATTGATAAGTTCAATGTTTTGCCATTGAAAAAGTCCTGAAATAAAGTTTAATATAGGTTCTTTAATATTTACAATATTTTTAATGTTAATATGTTATTTTGAATGATGTAGTCCTTTCTTACAAATTTTGTGCGTTGAGTTTCGTTTGCTTTTGGAAAACCAAGGACTTGAATTTTTTTTTATATTAATAAGTGTGATTCTCATCCATTACTAAAGTGGTTTCAGTTAGATAAATAGACCTATGGTGACAATATTTTGGCTTTAAAAACAATAAATTTAATGTATATATATAATTACATATAGAATAGTTTATACCTGTAACAGTCTTTGAATTTTCGGTATTCTAGTAGATCCACCGACCATGACAACATCATGTATTTCCCTCGTATTCAAATTAGCATCTTTAAGCGCTCTTTCAACTGGCGTAAGTGTTTGACGAAATAAATCAGAACATAACTCTTCAAAACGGGCTCTTGTGATTTTTGAATAAAAATCTATTCCATCATGCAGCGCATCCACTTCCACAGTAGTTTCAGTACTCGACGATAAAGTACGCTTCGCTCTTTCACATACTGTTCGTAGTCGTCTTAAAGCTTTGGGATTACTTTTAATATCTTTCTTGTACTTTCTTTCAAATTCTTGACAAAAGTGATCAACCATACGAGAGTCAAAATCCTCTCCGCCTAAGTGGGTGTCACCTGCCGTCGATGATACTTCAAATAGCGGCCCTTCTGATATTTGTAGGATAGAAACATCAAAAGTCCCACCACCGAGGTCAAAAATGAGTACATTTTTTTCACCTCTCAACTCTCTATCTAAACCATATGCGAGAGCTGCAGCTGTTGGTTCATTAATAATTCTCAAGACATTAAATGCGGCAATAACACCGGCATCTTTCGTTGCTTGGCGTTGTGCGTCATTAAAATATGCTGGAACGGTTATGACCGCGTCTTTTACCTTTCCACCGAGGTATGTTTCAGCGATATCTTTCATTTTTGTCAAAACCATTGACGAAATTTCTTCTGGGCTGAATCTGCGTAATTCTCCTTTGTAGCTTACTACTATTTTTGGTTTCCCCCCGTCAGAGATAACTTGAAAAGGCCAATGTTTTATATCTTGTTGAATTTTAGGATCTTCAAATTTACGGCCAATTAAACGTTTTGCATCAAAAACTGTGTTGTTTGGATTCATTGCTATCTATACATATTTAAACAATAAGTAATATTAAACCTATAAAAATGTGTTTATCATTACTTTGTTAAGCATATTTTATTCGTTAGGGTTCGTCCTCACGCAGGGAGTTAAAATATTTGTTTAAATTTATAGATATTTTCATTTCTTCGCTCTGGACTTGGGAAAAGCGCGGCGTTGATTTTCGCCACTCAACACGCAATGCCTAAGGAGTTCGGCGAAAAATGGGAAACACAGTGTCTTAACAAAAGGTTGTCTCTGCCTTCCTTGCTGTGTGCTGTATATAGCGTGAATATGATTTTAAGTAATTATAAATTTAGTTACAATTTACCTGATTTTTGGCTGCATCTCCGATAAATCGTTCAGTTTCATTAAAAGCAACATACGAGGGTGTAGTTCTGTTTCCTTGATCGTTGGCAATGATTTCAACTTTTCCATGTTGGAAAACTCCTACACAGGAGTACGTGGTGCCAAGATCTATTCCTACAGCTGGTATCACCATGCTGTCACTTTTAATTCTAAAATAATTAGATAAGGAAATTTAGAGGAAGCTTACATGATCCATGAGATATAATTTTATTTATTTATTACATTTTCGACTATTATCGAGGTATAGGGCAGTTGTGAAAACCTTATATTTTGTTTAATAAATATAAATATATATAAAAATATTCGCGCGAGTAAAAATTTTTCCTCAAATTTTTAAAGGAATATTAAACATTACTACTATTAATAATAATTTAAATTTGCTGTCATACAAACATACTCATGTTTTTGTTAGATTTTTTTTTTTCTGGTTCTCTGGCTTAAAAACCCATTAAGCGTATAGCGCTCGTGTAGGTCATGGGTTTTTATAAACCTATTTCTTTTGTAGGTATTATTTACATAGTGTTATTTTTTATTACTCACTTATTCGCTGTTTTAGAGTAGCGACGTGGAATTATTATCTAGTGTATATAAAAATGTAGGTTTGTCTAGGTTTTATTTTAAAAATATTCCAAAAGCTAGTCAAGATATTTTTTTTCTACATATTTATTTAGACTAATTATGTATTTTTTACCTATATATTTAATATATTTCATATAAATATATTAAATACTTTGTAAAATATTTCTTTTTAATAGATACCTGTTTCTTGTTTGTATTTTATTAATACATATTATATGGAAAGACTTGTGAACCCCACTTGAAATTTTGTGACAGCGCCATCTGACTGTTTTGACAACTAATAAAAGGTTTTCTATGTTTATCTACAGTATAAATATTTTTAATGACGAAACTTTTTAGTCTATACTAATATTATAAAGAGGAAAGATTTGTATTTTTGTATGTATGAATGTTTGTAGAGGTTTCACACAAAAACTACTGGATCGATTTCAATAATTTTTTCACTATTAGAAAGTTGCATAATCTGACCTGAATACTGACCAGCATAGGCTATATTACATTTTCAAAAAAATAGAGATTTTTTATTTATTTATTTATTTATTGATCCACCAACATTTGTTTACATCAATACTTACAAAAAAGATACATAATATATGGAAATAAAACTAAGTGTTACAAATACTTATAGATAGATACATCTTGCTATATTAGAGCGAAAATAATACTCTTAAGCGCAGGCATAAAACAAGTAAAAATTAAAGAATGTTAGGATTAATACATTTTTGGGGTGATTGAGATTTGGTGTTCAATATTAATCGAATCTTGTTTGTTGAATCGGCATTAATGTCAAATGTGACTGTACTTATTAACCAACTTGCAAAGTCTAGGGACAGGAGAGTTTGATCCAGAAACTGTTTTTCGGGTGGAGGATAAAGGAGGGTTATATTTTATTACGGGGAAACCTCACTGGTACTCGTATATTAAACTTATTGAGTAGGGTAAAGCCACCAGTAGTCAGCCTTTTAGTGGAAAGCGCAAGTTTAAATATGTATAGAAAATTATTAAAAATAGTAATCAGAAACTTTATTTACTCATTCACTTAATAATTTATTATACTTTGTTGTAAAAGTAACAGATATTATATATTTTTTCAATAAGTATTAAAAATAAAATATTTATCAAAATAAGGCATATTTCCCCAGTACTCAGCCGTCACAACCCAGTATTCAGCCATATTGGTACCAGTAATCAGCCTCTCCGGAGATCAATAGTTTAAAGCTTAATTATCTAGGAACTTAATAAATTTAATTAAATAATAAGACTTTAGTAGGTACACTAATATCATAAAAAACTAAATTTACTTATTCTTCATTAAAATCACAATTTAAAAATTCTCAAGTTCTTCATTTCTAAAGGTTTCACCTAGGTTTTTCCACAACTATATGTCTTATAACTTAATGAGTGTCAAAAACTCCTTTTTGAGGGTACTCGGTGAAGTTATCTTGCTGGTAGATGCATTCTTTTTCTCTAAGGTTTTTTGCACGCATTTTGAATAATCTACTGCACTAGGGTCAAATGGAAAAGGCAACACTTACGAAATCCATTTTTGACGACTTCTTTCAGAGATTCCTTACTTAGTACTTTTTTCAACAATGAACAGAGAAGAATTTGTCAATAGTTTTAGCGTTTTGTGGCTGACCACCAATTATGAAAAGTTTTCGCCCATTCAATTTTTACTGGTTTAAAAACGCTAACATCTGCTGGTTACAAAAGTGCGTACAAAATTATGTTACTGTCGTGGCAGTTTTTACTAAGCTTCATTGTCATGAGAATTTTGTGGCCGTCGACAAAAACAAGCACTAGTTTTTCACTTTGTTTTCATCTATCCACTTGGATAGGCATCCAGAAATATAATCGTAGAAAATATCTGCCTTCATCTATCCAGTGTCAGATTTACCGAGGAACCAACTATCAGCCTATTTATAACATCTTTGAAGGGTCTGGTGTACGGGAAAACTACACAAGGAGGAAAATCGCCTATAAGGGAAAAAAAAGCTAAAACGGTGGCATATTCCTGCTCTTTGCCCTTTACTATTTGGTATACATTTTTATATTCTTGCGATGCTATATCTTTTCAAGTTTTTGGGCAAAGCATGTTTCGTCACCGTTAAGTATTCTTTTAGGGTCTTCTAACACGTCGAGTGCTTGATTTTTAGGTAGATAATCTGTGAGTTTCTCAAACTGCTTTCTAATACTCTCTTCAGTGATTATTGCTCTTGCCTTTGATAGATCTTCAGGTGTTCTTATTTATTTTCAATAAGAACACCTGAAGGTCTATCAATGGTTTTCCATTTAGAAAGGGATTGGGCCTGCCGTCTTCAATCATCATGTCAAGTATTAAATACATTGTCAGGTTTCTTTCCAAAACCACAAGTGGCAATGTCTTTCAGCCATCGAGGAACCTTTGAGGTTCTACTAGCTTCTTTAATTGGCATGCCATTTCTGATAGCGTCTAAAGCTTGGGTTAGTTTGTCTTCAGGGTATTCAGGATATTGTATGGGCCTCAAAATAGACATACAAAAAATAAACAAATAAAAAATGCCAAAAACTAAGAAATTAATCAGTAGGTGGGTGCTAATTAAATAAATTAGTTAATTAAGCAGCGTAAGTTACTGACTGGCTGAGCACTGGGTCCATCCTCACCAGTACTCAGCCGTGGTTCGAACGCATCTAGTTAGGCGGCCGACTACTGGTTTTTTCATGTAATTATGTATGACATGGCTATATTAAATAAAAGGCTAAATTTCCAGCATTAAAATGACACTAATAAGACTTCGATATCAAAAAAACCATAGAATCCAGTACTCAGCCGGGGAGGGCCGAACACTGGATTATGTACAAGAAACGCATACCCAGTAGTCGGCCACCTCGTTATTTAAATAACTATAAAGAAACTGTTCTATTATTTATTTGATTTTGATGTGAAAAATGTAATTACACTATATTTTTATAAAACATGGCATTAAAGTTAATAAGAAATTGCAATATTTCATCTTTTTCTTAGACACTCCCCACTAAGAAAATTTTAGCGCGCGCGCCGTGTCTGGTCTCGACAGGTGACAGTGTCGAAATAAACTCATATTACTATTTTATTCAGCCACATAGCGTCATTGTGATGTTCCGAACCGACCAATTATAAGGCAAAGCTTTTTTTAAAAGTTACTCAGTTGGTTAATTTGCAATAGAACGCTATTCCTATAGGTTATAAGCTGGAAAAAGCTGACTACTGGTGTGGGGCTGACTACTGATGCCCGTACCCTAGCTGAGGGCAGTCAATTCTATTGGGGAAAATTTTAGAGACAAAAAATACATCTAACCGCCTTCTACGTTCTTCTAAGGAAATCATTCGGAAGAAGGAAGAAGGTAGTTTCTTTTTTGAAATTCCGTTGAGAATAACAGGTGCAAGATCCCTAATAAAAATGCAATAATGTAACCCAAGGTGTGAAGAAATTGATCTTAAAAATTCTATCATCGCGTGCGCTGCGAAAATTTGCATACGTACGGCCCGGACGTAGTATATAATTTTTTTCAATTATTATTACCACATACTAATTTAGTTTCTATATATTTATATATATTTAATATTTTTTCTCCCCTTAGTGTTTTAAAGGTGAAAAAGATAAAATTATTTGAGAAAACATTTTATTCACTACAAAAATGTTAGTAGTTTTTATAATTCTAATATAATTAAAACAACTTTCTAAAATTACTTTCCGTGCATGCGTCGTAATAACTATTAGGAGCTATTAAACAAAATAATACATTCTCATTTTTATAAATATATTATATGTTATTACAATATCTCTATCTCTATATATTATAAAATAGAAACGCTTTTTTTCTCTGTCTGGCCTTTCTAAGTCTTCTTCTTCTGAATCACCCAACGGATTTTGAGGCGGTTTTCAACATAAGGTAGAGTATTTCTCAAGGAAGGTTTATATATTGTTTATGATATGTATATTTTTTTAATGAAATTTGACCTAAATATGATAAATGTGTATAAAGCCCTGTCCGTCCGGATGGATGGATGGATGGACGTGTGATTCTTGCCGTGTGATCCCGGCCTAGAATTAGATCATCCTGGTACTGGTGGTGTCGTAAGAGGCGACTAAAGTACGTGTGGTAGAGTCACGTCGCCAGCAATGGCAACACGCATGGGCAGACTCGACCGGATCATTACCACCCCCGGCATTTAAAACCGGCGTGAAGTAGTGGCTTTATGCCACTGCGTTTCGCATCAGGTAATGCCGGGCCCCGGCGCCCAAACCATCTTAAAGGCCGGCAACGCACCTGTAGCTCCTCTGGAGTTGCACGGGGCCGTGGGCGGCGGTAATCGCTAAATAATTTAATACGAACTTTTTCTATATTTATAACGCTCCGTTGCTCACTATCCGCCGAATTCTGCAGCATTGCATGTTGAGCGGCGGAAATCAACGCCGCACTTTGCCTAGACACCAGAGCGAAGAAATGAAAATCTACATTTTAGTAAATACATATCCTCGAGCAGGTATCGAACTCACAACCAGTAGCGTTACGACTGACACGACTGGCGGATTTATTATAATTTAGATTATATTTGTATTTAAATTGAATTATAAGTATGGAAATTATACCTTACACTGCATTTACCATAAGATAATCAATATAAATTATATAATCAATATAATATATACATAAATATTGAATGTATATATTATATTGATTGAGAAAGTGCAGGCACTACATGGCTGCTTGCGAGAAGGGCGTCAAGGGAAGTAGGCGGCAAGGGCGCCCCCCACAGGACTCGTGCTTGCGGCCGTCAACGGAGTGTTGAATTATTTTAAATGTACATTTTCTCAAAAAGTATACGTTCAAATTACATGCTATAAAAGACAAAGCATTTTCATAAAATTTCCTTAATAAAGGAATAACTTTCGTTCGCAAATTCCACCTCTATAAAAAAATAAATGATTGATATATTTTGATTTATATAATTGGACACAAATGTTCAAAGCTTGTGTTATGACTAATAATCGCTTACTTTTTTTTAAAATAGTGTTTACTTTTGTTCTTTGATGCTGGATTAATACTACATTTTTTTCATAAATACGAACTTTATCGTCATCAGCTGTGTGCGGCAGAGTAGGTGTCTCAACATTAGGTTCTATCTGCCTACCCTAGTAGGCAGATAGAACCTAATGTTGAGACACTGCCGAATTTTTCGAGGCATTAAGTGTTGATTGGCGGAACTGGACGAAATGAAATTATAAATAAATTATAATTAAATCCAGCTTCACGCTGTATCCCGCACACAGCAGGGTAGGCAGAGGGAACCTAGTGTTAAGACACTCCGTTCCGCACTCGCACTCCGACACTCCGACACTCCTTCCGTTTTTTTTTTTAATTAAATCCCTCGAGTGGGGATCGAACCCACAACCGTCGCGTTACAATCATAACCCTATGCACATGCGCCACCTCTTAACAGACTCTTATTTTGATGACAGCGATAAGAAATTCAATTATTATGAGGAAAATGTTATTGAAATGACTTTTATTGAATTTTATAAAAAAAAAAAGTTTCATTTACATAAAGCAATTAAAAAAATACTCATAAAAAGAAAACCAAACCAACACTTTTAATCAATTTAATAATCACAAAGATATTGAAGGGCCACACAATACAAATCACTTGCGAAACTAAACTTTCAGCCACTCCTACAAAACTATACGGAGAAGACTTCCCTTGTAAGTTAATTAAAAGTTCCAAATGAGGTTATTCTCTTACTTTTTCTCTAACGCTTTCCTTTCTTTTTCTTTTTATTAAAGTCGGGTGGATGGAACCCCCTCGATTGTAGCAGCTCTTGTACATTGTGACACGCGTAGTACACGTTGTCCATGGCCGACTCCGTCAACATGTCCACGTTGCAACGACCCTTGGCCTTCCCTTTTTTTGGTCTCCCCCCTCCCTTTTTGGTCTTCTTCTTATCACCTCCCTCTTCTTTATCTTTCTTTTCTTTTTTCTTGCCTTTCCCCTTGCCGGCCATTTTTGCTGGTTGACTGTTTACTGTTGCTAGAGTTTATCGA
The DNA here is from genome assembly GCA_917862395.2 of Heliconius sara. Lineage (NCBI taxonomy): Eukaryota > Metazoa > Arthropoda > Insecta > Lepidoptera > Nymphalidae > Heliconius > Heliconius sara. The sequence continues at coordinate 2,951,370 of OU860782.2, forward strand.
TTATACAAGTTGTGTTGCAACCGCAGTGTAAGTATCTACTCGTATACTATATCTAAATTAGTATGTTGTAGACGCGTATGTCGCAATAGCGAAGTGTCTCTTTGATTTGTACAAGGGTGTTGTGGGTTCGATCCCCTTTAAAAGATATATATTTTTTTACCCAATCTGTTGAGATAAAGCTACGAGTTGGTCAAACACACATTTAGACACGTTGTCTGAATTGTGGAAAGTGAAAATTGAATTATTTTAAATATTATGGCATAGATTTATATCTCTCTATGGATGAACTATAACGAGACGCAATCATAGCAATTATACAGTACAACAGTAAATAAGAAATATTAAAACGTTATAGGAATTCTGTTAGGTATACTTACATGTTATGTTCGGTGTAACAAACCAATATTTCACCTACAACGTTTGGTAAGTATGGAATAATATAAAGTGTAAGTTTCTATATATATTTTTTAAGTTACACGCTTTATTCCGCACGTAGCACGTAGTATGCACGTAGTAGGCAGAGAGAACCTGAGAACTTAGTGTCAAGACACTTCGTTCTCCACTTTCCGCCGAATTGGAGGCAATGAGTGTTGAGTGGCGGAATTCAACACTGCGTATTGCCCCGTTACCAGAGTAACGAAAATGGTAAATATTTAATTACATCGAGTGAGAATCGAACCCACAATCTGTCGCGTTTACAAACGCACGAGCTCTTGCGCCACAACCGATTCCTTTATTTTTGTATTGACATATTATATATTATGTCTATCGTACTTCATAACTAATAAATTTCTTCACAAATACAGCGGAAATTTTGTAAATGTCTTCATGTTTAGATGAGCACATGACATTTTATCTTTATTTATTGTCTATGGGAGAATACATTTAAGCATTTAACACACCAAAGCCGTCGTGGGGCAGTCTTAAATAAAACGGCATTATATAAACTAATTAAATTAAAAAGTTTATTGTTGATTTTGTTTCTATTTATATAAAAAAATGATGATATAAGTGATAAATAAAACAACTAAGTAAAAACAACGCTTACAACATATAAAACGGTAATATATTAATATATACATATATATTTATTTACAGAAATGCTTACGTTTTAAATGCAAATAAAAGTATATATCTAAATATACTTACACAAAGCTATTTTATAAAAAAAATACTTAACTAATCTTATATTTATAGTATCAATATACTTATTTCATTATATTGTTATTTTAAAATATATTTATTTAATATTATATAACGGTTCTTTTAGTATGTGTTCTACTTCAACCCGATGTAACTTGGAGGTGCCGACCGCGGGGGTCGCGGCTTCATTGCGGCCGGCGTATAGCAACTGTGAAATGTAAAAGAACGATTTATTGAGTTTATCACATTTAATAATTAACATTGAGGCCGTGGTGGCGTGTAACTGTAACGCTAAGGTTGTGGGTTCGATTCCCATTCGAGAGAATGAGCTTAGTGCCTTCTGCCTACTCTGCTATATGTGGGATATAACGTGAAGCTGAAAATAATTAATATAGAGACAGGCAGTATCTGTTAAACAAAAAGAAAAAATAAAAACTAAACAATAATTTTGAATCGAACCCATTCATGGGATTTTTTTTTAATATATCAAGTCTGTTACAAAAAGCGCGGAGTTGAGTTCCACCGCTTAATTCGAATGGAGATTCTTAACGTAAGGTTTCTGTACTATGTCCTTGCACATAGCAGGGTAGGCAAAGGGGACATAGGGACTAGTACCAAGACACTTCGTTCCCATAAAAATACTTCCGTTTCCTACTTTCCGCTGAATTCTAGAATCCCAGCGTGTCGGGCAACGAAACTCAACGCCGCTCTTTTACCTCTAAGGACCGTAAGAATACATTTAATTTCAATATAAATCTAAAAAGAACAAGGGCTTACCGCTAAACCAAAAATATTTCAAAGACTTGTTTATAGAACTTAAACGGATAAAGAAAAGATGAAGCATGTTTACAATAAGTTTTTATTTTCTTTGCGAGTCGAGAGTGAGCTTTGTGACGTAAAACAACGAAAATAAGTCTTTACTTAAGGAATAAATAGCGTATATTTTTTCGCCTTTTATTTAAATTTTCTTTTGTGGGGAACTAAAATAACATGCATATTAAAATATGGACGTTATATTTCGTAGTTTTAGTTTCTTATAAAAATATATTAAATAGATTGTTCGTTCGTTATATTATTTCAACAATTTACAAAAATAATGGTGTGTTTTTAAAAGAAAGTCTAATAATGTATACCATATTTATTTAGAAAACGTATAATATAAAAAATTGATAAATTTAGCTTCACGCTTTATCCCTACGGGGTAGTCAGAGAGAACGGGGCGCCAAATGCTACGGTCTCTACTTACCTCTTTCGCCTCGTCCACTGTCATCAACCCCTTCATACATGCACTCCGGGGGATCTCATGGTTTTACCTTCCTCCAGTATCTTTGATACTGTGTTTTCGAAGGTCAACCGAGGTCTCCCCCTACCTCTCTTACAACTCACTTTTTCATCATAAATCTTTTTTGCCATTCTTTCCTCGCTCATTCGTTCGACGTGCCCAAACCAGCTGAGCACGTTCTTCATTCTCACTGTGACATCCTCGCTCGTTATAGACACAAAAAGAAAAAATAAATAGACTAGGCAAATCAACACAATCTGTACAGTATGAAGTGAACCCACAACGTACTGGTGTAAGATCACACACGTGTCAACTGACCGTGGTGTTAAAACAAAAATTAATTCAGCTTCACGCTGTATCCCGCGCACAGCAGGGTAGGCAGAGGGAACTTGGTGTTAAGACACTCCGTTCCCCACTTTCCGCCGTATTCTGCACGCATTGTGCGCTGAGTGGCGAACTCAACACCGCGCTTTGCCTCGACACCAAAGCGAAGAAATGTAAATAAATATTTCACTTCCTCGAGTCAGAATCGAACCCACAACCATTCAATTTTACAGTCCACACCTTGTGGCCAGACTCGATAATCTGATGTTATAACTGTTGTAAAATATATTTACGTCTATAAGTTTTATAATTTAACAGTCCTAACAAGCAATCCTTTTAGAAACTAGGGCAAACTATGAAATATTGTAAAATATGATTTTAAACTTACTCTTTTGCCAATGAGATTTTCAAATCGTGGCTTCACAAAACTCCATCCTCCCATGTTCTTGTGCTCTTCTTGGCTCCAAATGAATTCTGAAAACAATTATGAATATATATAAACATATTATTACAAATTTAAAAGATTTATAATTTTTCAAAAATAATTTTCATATCACTGAATTGTATTTTTTGCTGTCTACAAATTGTTCTACAATTTGATTATTAATTGTTCTACAATTTCCTATCTTACGAGATAGTAACGTCAGTGCAGCCACGGGCAAAACATTCTGTGTTATAAAAATAAATAATCCTAAATATAGATTTCTTGGATTTGAACGTACAAATTATCAAATTGATGCATTTCCATTAATTTTATGAATATTAAATTGCTTTAATAAATTACACATTATACTATAGGATGTAAAATAGTCATACAATTTGCCAATATATCACATTAAAAAAGCTATAGTACCATGTCGTACTAAGTAGAAAAATTCTTTTGACAAACGAGAACCTAACGAATTCGAAAAAATAAAACTAGCTTATAAGAAAAGTTCCACAGTTTTCAGAATTAATCATAATAATAGGTCGTGGCAAAAGTATTTTTGTATTCTAAATGTATTAATAGTAATCAAACCTCTTTGACTGTACTGAATGTAGCTGGCGGGTTTTAATACCATTAAATATGAACATTCTGAAGATGCAATAAATAAAAAAATACTCGTTCTCGACATTTTTCAATTGTTTTTTCAAGTAATCAAAATGAACGTACGTGACGAAGTAATTCAAAGTAAAAAGAGAAAAATGCGACGAACGCCGCGAATAATATTTGTGCGGTTTACGGACCTAATGCGGTATTAATAAGATATTACTCTTATATATATAAATATAACTCAAGCGTTTTAAGTCTGCAATATTTAGTGTGAAAGATGAGGTTTGCTCTGGACGACCTGTCACAGTTAAAATTAGTGCCATCTTTGAGACAAGTGGAGCAAGATTGATATATTAGTATCCACACATTGCTGAAGAATAGTTTTACGTCATTTACGAAAATCTGGGTACAAGAAAAATCTTGACGTTTGAGTACCGCATGATCGCACTGAAAGAAACCTAATGTAACGTGTTTCCATTTGCTATTCTTTGTTGAAACTTAACAATTCCAAACCATTTCTTAAAAAGTTGATAACGAGTAATGAAAAATGGGTTATGCGATAAGAACGTGCGTAAAAGAGCGTGGCCAAAGCATGGACACGCCCCACAGACCGTGACAAAGCGCGTGACAAAAATTAACTAACTTTACTAAAGATCTTCTATTTTCTTATCTTTAATATAAACGTTATAGTGAATCTAGTGTTTTATTTCCTTTGTCGGATTAAAACAATTTATTACAATAGGGGATAGACTTATTGGGAGCCATTTATATTAAATGAAAATAATATATGTGAGAAATTTGGCTTTTTTCTCTTAAAAGTGCTCAATTTTTATTTGTTAATTTAATTACAAAAGACATCTGTTTGATATAGACAAAAAATTGTGAAATTGTATGTGAATTCAATTACTGTGCCAAGGAATAATTTACGAAACTCCATAAAAAATATTAAACATAAAACAAATAAAATTAGATACCATCAGGGTAAGCAGAGGGACCCTAGTGTTAAGACACTCCGTTCCCCACTTTCTGCCGAGTTCTTGAACGGCAGAACCCAACGCCGCGCTTTGCCTCGACACCAGAGCGAAGAAATGAAAATATAAATGTAAATAAATATATCATCTCCTCGAGTGGGGATCGAACTCACAACCAGCCGATTTTGCAGTCACACTTTGTGCCACTGCGCCACGACGGGCCTCGATACTGAAAATATTTTCCATTTTTGTGTAAACTACACACAGGTACCACCACTGTGCGCCATTGCCGTGTGTGTATATCGGATTCGTAACTAACGTAACGTAATTTTGAAACTCGTTCATGCTTCATATTAGTTTATCAGCGAGTTGTTTACAACGTAAGTACCTACAACAAATAAATGAAACGAGAGAACGACTTCGGTATAATTATACAAAGTTGTGAACGTGAAACAATGTTGTGAAAATCATAGAAAGTAGGTACCTACGCTTATAATAAGCTATAACTTTTCAAAAATACCTATAAGAATTTAAAATGTTAATTTAACGTGTACGTGTTTAGCTTCACGTTGTATCACGTGTGTAGCAACGTAGATAGGGAACCTACACTAGGTTCCAGGACAATCTGTTCAGTTTCTTACTTTCCCCCAAATTGGCATTGCGTGTTGAGTGACGGAACTCAACATCGTGCTTTGTTTTGTTAGCAGAGCGAGGAAATTAAATATGACTTAACTTACTTAAACTACTTAACTAACTTAAATATTAAATATTTTATATTGCCAAGTGGGAGTGAGTATTTATTTATTTTTTAGCGGCGCAGAGGCACTGCGCCACGACTGGCTGATAGTTAGAAGTTTAGAAGTCGTGGGTTCGATCCCCACTCGAGGAGATGAAATACTTATTTATATTTTCATTTCTTCGCTCTGGTGTCGAGACAAAGCGGGGAGTTGAGTTCCACCACTCAACATGCAATGCCTTCAGAACTCGGTGGAAAGTGGGAAACGGTGTGTCTTAACACTAGGTTCCCTCTGCCAGGTTGATACAGCGTGAAGCCGATTCGATTTTATTTTTTGATTTCATGTTTATATATTATTTTCGAGTACATCAAGCTATACCACAAGTATATTATTATAATTCGAGATTGCAAATAATTTATATGTAAACAATATTAAAAAAAATAATTAAAAAATAAAATAATAAGCATTAAATTGTAAATAGTAAACGGTATAGTATAATTTAAAATATTAAAAAATGTAGTAGAAAATTAACAAGATTATAAATGCCAGAAATAATATTAAACGCAGTTTTCTTAATACCAGGCATTATCTCGTAAATGAGAAACATAATACTTCCTAGTGAGTGGGATTGAATCTAAAACCGTCATCACTACGGTTTTTAATTTAAAAAAAATTAACACTTTACATAAATCAAACTTAAATTAAATCAGCTTCACGCTGTATCCCGCACACAGCAGGGTAGGCAGAGGGAACCTTGTATTAAGATACTCCGTTCCCCACTGAGTGGCAGAACTCAACGCCGCACTTTGCCTCGACACCAGAGCGAAGAAATAGAAATATAAATTTAATTAAATATTTCATCTCCTCGAGTGGGGATCGAACCCACAACCAGTCGCTTTTACAGTCACACTTCGTGCCGCTGCGCTACGACTGAACTCTTTATATATGACGAAATATTTATTTGTACATAATTTTTGAAAAATATTTATATTCGTTTATTAAAAAAAACAAGTAAATATTACAACTTAAATAAAATTGGTTTCGTGCGCAATGCAAATCGGTGTAGCGTCGGAAATGAGGACGGGGATGCGGAAATGACGGCGGCCAACGAATTTATGATAATCTCCATACAAACTTTGAATTAATCTGAGTTTTTGGCACCCACGGCGTGCTTTTAAAACAAAACAATATAAGAGACTAGACTACTAAAAATTACTAAAAATTTAACATTTTATATTTACATTTTTCTCGCTCTGGTAACGAGATAAAGCGAGGAGTTGTTCCACAGGGGAATGGAAATGTCTTACTGGGGACGGAGTGTCTTTATACTATGTAATGAGGTTCCCTCTGCCTACACTGTTATGGCCAAAATAAGATCTGAGTATGGCATCACTATGACAATATAACTAACGTCAGTCGTTTAATGACTTGTTTGAACTTTTTTTTTAAATAAGTTAAAAATGTTGATATATCTAGAAAGGCAATTTACAATTTACAATTTTGAAAGTAACCTCATGCTCATTGTTGGATATGTTGAGGGAAAAAATCACGAGCGAAAGCCGATTTGTATTTTCTAAGTTATAAAATTTTCTGAACCCGAGTAAATCACTGAACAATTGAAACAGTGAGGTGAAATGAATAGCTATTGAGACCCCGATATCGTTGGTTCGTCAATCGAGTTACATGTATATTGTATACATACATATATGTCTATGCATATATACATATTAAATATATTTTTTACATTCACACTGTAAGCCACACATGGAGTAGGCAGAGGGAACCTAAAAACTTTGTGTTAAAATACTCTATTCTCATTAGGACACTTCCGCTTTCCGCCAAATTCTAGAAGCATTGCGTGTTAGGAGGTTGAGAACTCAATGTCGCGATTTGCCTCGTTCTCAGAGTGGCGAAAATGAAAATTTTAAAATTTCATTTTCTCGAAACAATCGAACCTGTCATAACAGTCACACACATGTGCCCCTGCCGACTGGACTCTTTATTTTTATATGAACCTATAGTATTCGTTTTGTCAAATTAACCGACAATATTATAATAATATTTAAGCATAAGCATTTAATAGAGTTACACAAGTTCGTACCGTAAATAAACTTTTATGCCCGGAGGACATTTGAAGAGAACCAACTAAGGAAATTCAGAATTATCAACGTATTAATATGAACAGAATATACCTACATAACCGTGTGGCTGTTTGTTCTTGTTATGGCTATAGCCGGTATAGGTATAGCGAGTTAAAAAAAATAAATCAGCTTCACGCTGTATCCCGCACACGGCAGGGTAGGCAAAGGGTAGTGTTAAGACACTCTGTTCCCCACTTTCTGCCGAATTCTGGAGGCATTGCGTGTTGAGTGGTAGAACTCAACGCCGGGTTAATTGTGATTATGTTTAAAATTATATATTTTTGTTTAAAATCAAATATGTATAGCGCCAGTTCGTTGAGGTTCAGTGGCACAGCGTCTGACCGCAGATGCGAGGGTTGTGGGTGTGGTTTCCACACGAGGGATTTTTTTTTAATTTCTAGCTCTAATTAAATCTATACCGAATGACGCGCAGTATAATGAGCAAAAGAAATGTATCTAAAGCTAAATAAATATACTGTAAGAACCGTGAGTAAATAGTGATAGCGAATTTAAAACAAATTTGGAGTATTTTTATTTGTTTACTCGTAGATTCATTTGTGTTATTTAATATATTAAACTTTCAACTATAAAGATTTTATAATATTTTGTACATTGCTACAAACAGCAGAAACTGGCGTTAAGACGCTTTTTTCGTCACTCTTTGTCCAATTTTAAAGACAATGTATGTTAAATAGCTGAGCTCAACATCTTAATGCCGCGAAATGAAAATAATTCTTTGCATCGAGTGAGAATCAAACCCACAACCGCCGCCACCACAACATGACGTCAAATATTAAATAAAGGCCGTGAATAAAACATAGAACACACATCCGATAAATAATAAGCAAGCACTCACTCCTAGCGTTCCTATACTTCCCGAGTTCGTCCCGGATCTGCAGCACGGGGAAGGGCGCGAGCGCCTCCACGCGCAAGATGGCGACGTCCTCTATCTTACTCCTGAGCCTCTCTTTGTGCAGCTCGTAGTAATGCTTCCCGCAAACGAAGATCACACGCTTTACTTTGAGCGGATCCGCGTGGGTGTCGCCTGCAATTTATTATTATTTTCGTTATTTCATTTAATTGAGGCCATACGTGGCGCAAGGGCACAAAGTGCGGCTGTAAACGCAACTGGTTGTGGTGTCAATCCCCACTCGAAGAAATTAAAAATTTGTTAACATTTTATTTTCTGCGCTTGGTGTCGAGGCAAAGTGCGGCGTTGAGTTGCGCCACTCAACACACAATGCCTCCAGAACTCGGTAAGAAGCGAGGAACAGATTGTCTTATCAATAAGTTCCCTCTGCCTACCCTACTGAGTGCGGGATACAGCGTGAAGCTGAAGCTGCAACCGTCGCGTTAAATCATACAGATCACAACCAATAGCAATCTTTTAATTCAGTAGTACTTAAAATATTTACAGAAACATACCAATTACTGGCTTGAAATATGTTCCCGGCGCGAAGTCTGCTAAAGGCGAAACAGCGTCCGCCAGACGCAGAAGGATTTTCGGGGAAGCCACTATTAAAGGTCTTCTGTAGTTGCGTACTACCTACAATGTTATTAATTTAATTAATAACACAAAGTGTCTTCAAGTATTTTCCTTTCTACCCTCAGTAAGCGGAGATAATGTAGTTTGTTCCTGTTAACGCAGCGCTTTGTCTCTTTATCACAATGAGGAAATGAAAATATAAAATATTTGAATACTTCGAATGGGAATTGAACCCACAATTATATTACATAAATTCGTTGACAACTTAACAGCAAGCACAATATACGTGCTATAGATATGGTTAAGTTCATCAAATTCAACATATTGAAAGATTTTGAAAAAAAGAAAACATTTTTTTTACTTTTTATGAGACTTCAATCCTAGAAGAGATATAAAAATAATACTATTAATATTTAAACTTATTTTCATTTTGCAGAACAATAGATAATGTGTCTTTATATTATGCTCCATACTCATTCTGCTATAATATGGCAAAAATATATAGGTATAGGTAAACCCTATAGTTGTGAATCCTATCCACTCTGGGGAATGAATTATTTTAATTTCTATTCGGTGATAACAAGATAGGTTAGGCGGCGGCGTTAGGTTCCGCCACTCAATCGAAAATTATAGAAATGTCTTAACAATAGATTTCTTCCGCCTATACTAAAGGAATCCATATTTCTGACCTGTCGCCTCAATAAATGGAAGTACTGCGCGGGCGTGGTGGGGTTGACGACTTGCATGTTAACTGCTTCCGAGTCGGGCCTGGTCTCTGAGCTGTCGGTTAGTTGAAGGAACCTCTCCATCCTGCACGAGGAATGCTCTGATGCTGCACCGTCGTAGCCGTGCGGCAGCAGCATCACTAGACCGTTGCTGCGCATCCATTTTACTATAATATAAAAATACAGCTTAGACCCGTCGAGGCCAGTCGTGGCGCAGCGGCACAAAGTGTGACTGTAAAATCCACTGGTTGTGAGTTCAATCTCCACTCGAGGAGATGAAATATTTATTTACTTATATTTTCATTTCTTCGCTCTGGTGTATAGGCAAACGCAACGCGGCGTTGAGTTTCGCCACTCAAAACGCAATTCCTCTAGAATTCGGCGGAAATTGGGCAACGGAGTGTCTTATCACTAAGTTCCCTCTACCTACCCTGTTGTGTACGGAATACAGCGTGAAACTGGTTTAAGTTTTTTTAAATATAAATATAAAATTGTATTACCTATTCAAGTTAATTTTCTTATATTATACCCTTTCTTTTTCATCGACCATATTTATTACGACAAACGTCTGCTGAAGGTCCCTTATCGTAAGATGATCACAAAAGTCCATTCAACCCCCGCTAAGTGAGGAAGAGTTTTGATCGAAAATGCTTTAAGTGTTGATATTTGACATATAAATACTTACTTATATTTTGCCCTATTTTTGTTTCAGCTTTAATCTGTATCCTAAGTATAGTAAAATAGGCAAAAGCAACCTAGGAACCTAGTGATAAGACACTCCGTTCCCATTAAGACACTTCTTCTCGGTAATTTCCGCCGAATTCTTGTGGCATAGTGTGTAAGTGGCGAAAATCAACGTCGGATTTGCCCCGTTGCCCGAACAAGGAAATAATAATATTAAATATGTCATCCACAGTGGAGGAATCGAATCTATATCCGTCGCACGCTTGTGCTCCTGCGCCTCGAAGATCTCAAAAAAAAATTAAATACATTGTCCACGAAATCCAGTAGTATTATATGGAGTTCAAACTTCAGTTCGATACACCTAATAAAATAACCACAAAAACAAATAAACCACAAAAGTCGATGAGAAAAAAATATGAAGATTTTTTTTAGACTTACCTTCTCCAGAAGCAATGAACGTGTCAACAATTATTTGAGCTCCATTGTAGAAGTCACCAAATTGAGCTTCCCAGATTATTAAATTGTCGGGATTGTCAAACGCCATGCCGTATTCGAAACCTAGTACGGCTTCTTCTGATAGTATTGAATTTGCTACCTAAAAGAAAGAAAATAATAATTAATATTTTTTTAACTCCACCCCGTATCCTGGTATAATTTTACAGTGAGGTAAAATTATACCAGGAAACTCCGCTTTGCTTGAATTAGAGACGTTGTGTATTAAGTGGTGAAGCTCAACGCCGCGTTTAGTTTTTTCAGAGTGGAGAAATAAAAACAATTTTTTTCCCCTAGTGGGTATCGAATCCACACCTATCACGCTCACAGTAAGCATTTCTAAACTATTTCACTATAAACTACAATATAAAATTAAATAATTATATTGAATTTAAATGGTTTTGTTTTTTCGTCACCCATTAAATAAACTGCGATTGTATCGTAAAAAAAAAATTATAAATTTCTTTTCTTCTTCTATAAATTATTAATTGTGATTCAGTCATACTCTCACTGCTACGAACATCACAAGCTATGCAGCTTAATAAATAGGAATGTAGCGATGTTAATTATGCAATTAACATCGCTACATTCCTATTTATCAAACATTCATATGTAGAGAATAGCGGAGTACAACGCTGATTAATAAAAACAGGAAACCTTTAAATAAATATGGTTTTTCCCTCGAGAAAAATTTATACTACAACATTATTACAACCACTGCTGCAACTCAATAAGTAAGTTAGTACAATATCGTTTAATTGTGGTATAATCATTTTTTTTATTTTGCTTCACGCTGGATCCCGCATGTATCACAGTAGGCAGAGTGAACTTAGTGTTAATATAGATACACTCTATTTTCTACTTTTTGCTGAATTTTCGAGACAGTTTTATGTTGAACAGGGAAACTTAAACGTCAAGTATTATTTTGTTACCAGCGGGAGAGTAATGCATGAAATAATTAATTTCCTTGTGTGGGAACCTAACACATAACCATGGTCGGCCACGACGTCCTCTATAGTATCAAATATAAACTTACTTCCAAAAATCCTTTTTGTTCTTCGTGAATATGGTTGAGCGGTATATGAATGACCTCTCTCTCCTGGTCCACGAGCATCACGTGTCGGTGCGAGAAAGTCCCGCGGCCGACGTCCTCTCCGCTGAGGCGGACGTTCCTACCCTCCATTAGTAATGAACCTGCAGAAGGAATAGCATTTTCAATTTAAGAACAGAAAACGCGACGCGACAGTGGGATTTCGATTTTCACTTTTCATTTCATTGTAAAGAGGAAAGATTTGTATTTTTGTATGTATGTATGTATGTTTGTATAATTTTCCCACAAAAACTACCGGAAGGATTTCAATAATTCTTTCATTATTAGAAACCTGCATCTTCACTGACCAGCATGTAATGTAATATAGCCTAAATGTAATATAGCTTATATTATATTTTCAAAAAAAAATAGGGATCCCTAATAAAAATGTAATAATATAATCCAAGGTGTGAATAAATTGATCTTTAGTCATATATCTAAGTTATACATCTAGGTTGCATCGAATCCACAATTCTCACATGCGACGTTTTTACAATAGGATATCAGAAAACGTCAGAGAATTTTCAATATCACGATTTTAAAAAAAATGTGATAAGACGTTTGTGTGTGGTTTTGTGTGTTACGAAATTAATAATTTTATAAATGGTAACACGCCTTGGAAATGAAATGCTCACTTCAGTCTGTTAAAGGTATTGTTGCTGATAATTAAATATATATTTGTATAAAATTGATTTTAAAAAAATAAGTCCGCTGAGTTTCTTGCGCCGGTTCTCCTCCGGTCTGAGGCATTAACTTTAGTGAATTGGAGGTAAACTATTTGACGTTCAAAAACTTGAAGCATGTAACATAAAATTATCTGTATTTGAATATTGAATTTGATTTTTATTTCAAACATTCAATTGAAGATTCTTATGAGAGATACGAAAATGCAACCTAAGGTTTTAATATTTTTTACATTAGAAACCTTAAATGCAAACATACATTATAGGAATATTAAAACACGAACATAATTCAGTCTATTAAGTAAATAATCCTGTGGCTTAAGTGGGCAAAGCCGCGAGCGAGTCGCTAGTCGAATATATATATATAAAACTATCATTCATCGCCTGGCCCTTTCCCGTTGCGAAACGAAGACCGTCACAAATAAATATATCAAAATTACCTACTAATATGTTGTTACGTCATTAACATTAATCATATTAATCCCCCAGCTTTAACCGTATAGTAGTTTGTATGGAAAATACTAACATTATTTGATAGTCACGCGAGACATGCCTACAACAAAAAAACGTATATATAAATATATATAATACAATATGTTGAATTGGAATGTAAAATGTACATATGTATTGTATGAGCCGAAGCTTAACGCGCGTTGCCTCGACACCAGAGCAAAGAAATGAAAATATAAATGTAAATAAATATTTAACTTTCCTCGAGTGGGGATTGAACTCACAACTAGTAGATTTTACAGTTACACTTTGTGCTCCTGCGCCACGACGTACCTTACTTTGGTTAAGAAAGAATTCTTAAAAATTCAATTTCTAAATAGTGAAAACGAAATTTCAAATTTCAAAAATCAATATTCGATAGATATTATATAAACTACAAATAAACAATATAGGTAAACATTAAAAAAATTGTGTTATTGATATATTGTGTGTAGATTAATTGAACTCAATCACGGCGTTAAATTTTGCCATCCAACCCGCAATGTTTTAGAAATAGACGAAAAATGATAAACTCAACGCTTAAAGAGTACTGTTAGGTCCCCTTTGCCTATCCTGCCATCCTAAATAAAGGACTGGGTTGAGTTAAAATTTTAAAATTGCTACAATACGTGCGTTGCGTATGTTTTATCATTATTTCTTAAATATTAACCTTTAATTTCTTTAAATTTTTAAAATTTAAAATTAAGATATTAAGTTAGGTATAAAAACTCTTCATTTCAACCATCATCAACTAGAACTTAATGATATGTCATTTAGTTTAACGAACACATACGTCACACCTAACATTGTCTTTTATTGCTTGAAACCTAATATCGTTAAAAGTTACTAGACTATACTAAAACCTTATATTAAACTCCCGGAGAATAGTTAGAATAAATTTAGATAAATGGCTACAGTACGTATGTTAAGTAAGTTAGTGTGTACTAAGAGCGAAATGAGAAACGATTATAGTGCCCACAGAGTCTTGAGCCAATCCCAAAAAGTAATTACGATACCAAGATAAATAAAAAAAATCAACAATAACAATATGCGTCAAGTGTGAAGATAATTCGTTCTCCACTTCCAGATGAACCATGAGTGTTGAGTGGTTAATTAGTGGAACTATTAAATATGTCATTTCCTCACGTGGAAATCGAACTCACAACCAGTTTCACTATGTGCCCTACGCCATGACTAGTCTACACACAGTATAAAAGAAAGTTTCATTCTGAACCAGTAGTTTCTGAGATCAGTGCTTTTAACGTGATAAAATAGTCAGCTTTATAACACAGTATTAGAAACCAACGAGGCATAAGTACTTAGTACCGATTTTTTTTCAATAAACACGTTTTTAATTGAATTTAATAGATTTTCTTGTAGTTTTATATTTTAATGTTTAAGTAACTGCTTTAAAATTTACTTATTTTGAAGAGTAACGATTTAGAGCAAATACTAATAAAACTCTTAAAAAGTTATATGAAATATATTTGTATTATGTATTTTTGAGACTGCCAATGTTTTAATATGACATTTAGAGAATGTAAATATCTTTTTACCTTAAGAGGGAATTGAACCCACAACGTGGCACGATGTAAATATAATTCATAGTTACCAAAAGCCAACGCTTCCGCCGTCGCCCAGTCGAGGTTCCTCCCTTCCGCTAGCTTGTTCAGGCGACTTTTGACGTGAGTCTTTGCGAGATGCGAGTGTACGTTCTGTAACAACGAAGTTCATATTTCTTAAATAGGACGCAACAGTAAATTGTTGATATTTTGGACCTAAAATAAACAAAATTTTTATAAAAAATTTAAAAAAAATATTTAAACAAGGACCAGTCGTGGCGCAGGGGCACAAAGTGTGACTGTAAAATCGACTGATTTTGGGATCGATCCCCACTCATCCTTTCTCTCATTTCTTCATCATTCATTCTTACATTTCTTCGTCTTGCCATCGAGGCAAAGCGCGGCGTTGAGTTCTGCCACTCAATACGCATCAAGAACTCGGTGGTAAGTGGGGAACGGAGTATCTTAACACTAAGTTCTCTGCCTACCCTGCTACAAAACCAAAAATTTATACCTATTTTGGATTAGCACACTTAAAGCATTTGTTCCAATTTACATTATTAAGTAAAACAATAATAAACATAAAATTTTATTCTACTTTATACATACATATTTCAAAATACAGGAAAAATATAAGGAATTGTTTTATAAATATGTGATTATATTTTTATAAAACCCTCTTACAAGACGTCGAGACGTCGTTGTCAAAAGTAATTTAGGCTATATTTAGACTAACTCATTGAATGACGGGAATAAATTGAAAATAAATTGAAAGGAAAATAAACTGAAAGGACATTTTATTAGAAAGAACAACACGCGAGGTGAACCCAAAGCGAGGGCCCATAAATAAATCCTTTGGGAAAAGATATTTTGTTATTTTTCTTTATTCAGATTTGTTAAAAAAATATTGAGAGAATGATTTCAAATCTTGTTTTTCACCATAACGCTGTATCGCGCAGAGTTGCCATAAAAAACCTAGTGACAAGACACTCCATTCTCCATTTTTGATTTTCCACCTGAATTCGAAACAATATTATATAAATATTGTAACGTCAACGACATTATATATAAACCAGCGGTTCATTCAGAAAACGGAATGTTTTTACATTAGTTTCTCTCTGCCTCTATATCCGGGTTACAGCGTGAAGATAAAATAACCAATTCTGATTTTAACGATATATACCTTTTCACATATGAATAATTCCAATATACAGAATAACGGACGAACGATGTATACCTATAACATAACAATGTTTAAACAAGACAAAGATTTCGTCATCGAGAAGGCCGTGTTGTTACTGCTACAAAAATGTATATTTTTGTCTTTAAAGAAAATACTTTATAATACATAATGACAAGAAAACAAAAGTGCTTTATCACTAATCCTCAATTAAATAAAATTACGTAGTTCAGTCGTGGCGCAGGGGCGCAAAGTGTGACTGTAAAATCGACTGATTTTGGGATCGATCCCCACTCATCCTTTCTCTCATTTCTTCATCATTCATTCTTACATTTCTTCGTCTTGCCATCGAGGCAAAGCGCGGCGTTGAGTTCTGCCACTCAATACGCATCAAGAACTCGGTGGTAAGTGGGGAACGGAGTATCTTAACACTAAGTTCTCTGCCTACCCTGCTACAAAACCAAAAATTTATACCTATTTTGGATTAGCACACTTAAAGCATTTGTTCCAATTTACATTATTAAGTAAAACAATAATAAACATAAAATTTTATTCTACTTTATACATACATATTTCAAAATACAGGAAAAATATAAGGAATTGTTTTATAAATATGTGATTATATTTTTATAAAACCCTCTTACAAGACGTCGAGACGTCGTTGTCAAAAGTAATTTAGGCTATATTTAGACTAACTCATTGAATGACGGGAATAAATTGAAAATAAATTGAAAGGAAAATAAACTGAAAGGACATTTTATTAGAAAGAACAACACGCGAGGTGAACCCAAAGCGAGGGCCCATAAATAAATCCTTTGGGAAAAGATATTTTGTTATTTTTCTTTATTCAGATTTGTTAAAAAAATATTGAGAGAATGATTTCAAATCTTGTTTTTCACCATAACGCTGTATCGCGCAGAGTTGCCATAAAAAACCTAGTGACAAGACACTCCATTCTCCATTTTTGATTTTCCACCTGAATTCGAAACAATATTATATAAATATTGTAACGTCAACGACATTATATATAAACCAGCGGTTCATTCAGAAAACGGAATGTTTTTACATTAGTTTCTCTCTGCCTCTATATCCGGGTTACAGCGTGAAGATAAAATAACCAATTCTGATTTTAACGATATATACCTTTTCACATATGAATAATTCCAATATACAGAATAACGGACGAACGATTTATACCTATAACATAACAATGTTTAAACAAGACAAAGATTTCGTCATTGAGAAGGCCGTGTTGTTACTGCTACAAAAATGTATATTTTTGTCTTTAAAGAAAATACTTTATTATACATAATGACAAGAAAACAAAAGTGATTTATCACTAATCCTCAATTAAATAAAATTACGTAGTTCAGTCGTGGCGCAGGGGCGCAAAGTGTGACTGTAAACGCGACTGGTTGTGGCTTCGATCCCCACTCGAGGAAATAAAATATTTATTTACATTTATATTTTAATTTCTTAACTCTGGTGTCGAGGCAAAGCGCGGCGTTAAGTTCCGCCACTCAACACGCAATGCCTTTAGAACTCGCGGAAGTGGAGAACGGAGTGCCTTAACACTAGGTTCCCTCTGCTTACCCTGCTTTGTGCGGGATACAGCGTGAAGCTGTTTTAATTTAATTTTAATTTATGTAGGTATGGATAGTAGGTGCGTCCCGTTAAACGTAAATTAGTTATTGATGAAACAACTTGGAGCCTTTCTAAGCGCTGTGTACGTTCATTAGCAAACAACACGCTTAAAATGTAAATCGAGAGACGGTAATTATAGTATAATTATAATAAAATATATAAATTGGTTCAATTTATGCATATAAGGATATTTTTTATCTATACTTACAACTTTATAGGAAAGAACCAATCTGTAATTACAAAATTTTATATTATAAGAACAAATATGTATTCTTTAAAAAAACAGAAATTTCTTTAGAAATACTCTATAGTATAGATTTTGATTGTGCGATTATATAAATAAGGCTGACAAACTTAGAATTTCGATGTAGCTTTTAATTATATTTAATTTTTTTTATACATATATTAATATTTTAAATCAGCTTCACGCTGTATCCCGCACACTGCAGGGTAGGCAGAGGGAATGTAATGAAAGACACTCCGTTCCCCACTTTCTGCCGAATTCCGGAAGCATTGCGTGTTAAGTGGCAGAACTAAACGCCGCGCTTTACCTCGACACCAGAGCGAAGAAATGGAAATATAAATTTAAGTAAATATTTCATCTTCTCGAGTGGGGATCGAACCCACAACTAGTCGGTTTGCAGTCACACTTTGTGCCGCTGCGCCACGACCGGCTTCTAATATTTTAAATGATTTAAATAATCCTTTTCAAATCTCTGAATGACGTCAAAGTGCATAACAGCAGAGTCACGAGCAAAAAGGAAATTCTTGTTCAAATAATAACAAACGTATTATATTAGTGCGCTTTTCCGATACTATTTCCTTTACCATTGATATTTAATATCGATGTCCAATGTCGACTCGATTCTTGGGGATATTTTCCGTTTGAATTGTTAAAAGGAATTCTTTGCGAACTAGAGAGGTATTGCTCAAATGAAATACAAACTGTACTCTTTGTAACAGATAGATAAATCATCATTATTTTTATTTACTATAGTCTTTTTCGCTTAGATACTTATATATAGATAGAGAGACATCCGTGTCGAATCCCCACTCGGAGGAATGAATTACATTTATTTAGACCGCCCCGATTTACAACGGTAATGCACGGCGTTTAGCTTCGCGCTATATTATTCTGGAGGCATTGTGTGTTGAGTGGCAGAACTAAAAAATGGAAATATTTGGAAATGGAAATATTATTTAAATTTAAATAAATATTTCTTCTCCACGAGTGGGTATCGAACCACAACCAGTCGGTTTTACAGTCATACTATGTGACCCTGCGCCACGACTGGCCTCTATGGTATATATTTGATAACTTTTTTTTTAAGCAGTCTTATATTCTACGACGTGACAAATCGCAAATCCCAAAGAATTCCTATTACACGTGCAGGTGCTCGAATACTTAAAACGTCAGACCATTTAGCTTTTTATTAAAGTCTAATATGAGTGCCATAAACATATTTTCCAAAAAAATGTATTGAATACTACAGATTTAAATACATTCGCATGCTCAAACTGTTTTTTTTTTAATATTATAAAAAAGTATTCTAGTATGACCTTTCTAGTATGTCTAAAATATGTATACAAAGTTCCACGATTTCGGCGTGAAGGCGTAAAAAGCGATTAAAATATTGGTATGATGTGATCGCTTTTTGTAATTTCGTATAAAAGCTCAACAATATATAAAATAGACTTCCGAATAGATTTAAGATTTAGAACGATATATATATATATATATATATAAACACATATATATATATATATATATATATATATATATATATATATATATATATATATATATATATATATATATATATATATCTATATATATATATATATATATATATATATATATATATATTTATATATATATATATATATATGTATATATATATATATATATAGTGTTACGACACTCGGTTCCCCACTTTTTGCCGAATTTTGGAGGCATTGCGTATTGAGTGGCAGAACTCAACGCCGCGCTTTACCTCCACACCAGAGCGAAGAAATAGAAATATAAATTTAAGTAAATATTTCATCTCCTCGAGTGGGGATTGTAATACAATAATCAAATATTATTAGTGATAGGAAACGGTGAGAGTGAAACGTGATTCAAGCTTTTGCATCTATTGTACCAACGTCAATACTATTTAGCTCTTTCATAGATAAATCATTTCTAAAATTCTTAAAACTACGACGCATTACTACGGTTGATCTTAACTTAGGAGGGCGTATTTTATAAGATAGTTAAATTAAGTCATGGTAAGAAAACCCTTCAGCTGGAAATTGCCCATGGCTCTCAACGTGGTGCAAAGAGGAAACAAAACTATGGTCTAATAGAGAAGGCGAACAAATTGGAAAATAATGAGAGGCTTTAGATGCGAGAGTATATAGATTGGGACTATTAATGATGTTTAGTAGACGCTTGGCACGTACATCGTTCTTGGTAAGGCAGGTATTAAAATCTCCCATAATAATATTATAGTATGGTCTGCATTAGACACAAACAACTCAAATATATTTTCAAAGTCATCAAAATAGCATATATGGATGGACTATAAAAAACATTCAATAAAAGTTTTGCTCGGCTAATCAGAATCTCTATGAATAGTGTTCGGCCGATTCAGAGTGCTTTGAATTTGATTTACTGATAATAGAGAACGGAATATGGTTACGAGGGTAGATGGCAACACCACCTGCACGTTTATCTATGCGGTCGTTTCGTATTAGGTGAAAGTTAGGAAGTGAGAAGGAAGAGGACGGTAAGGAGGGAGGGAGAGGTGAGAGGAGACCTCGGTTGACCCTCGAAAACACAGTGTGAAAGATACTCTAGGAAGGTCACGTAAAAAGCATGAGGACCACCTGGAGGATATGTATGAGGAGGGCAGGTTTATGAGAGTGGGCGAGGCGAAAGAGGAAGTTCCCTCTGACTGCCGCGCTGGGGACACAGCGTGAAGTTAAGTTAGATATAATGCGAAATACTTACAAAATGGTCGGGCGTCGTCACAGAAGCCCTGCCCACCAGCTGCAGCACGTCAGCGCGCACGCCCGTGTCCCACGCCTCGACCGCTGTGGGCGCGGCGCTCATACCACACCACTGCTCTTGGAAGTACGACGGCTGCAGGCGGGTAAAGGAATTGAATAATCATGATAAAGAAACAGTCAATTGTAGGCATTTTTTTTTTATTTAAATTTTCACTTGACTTCAGTTTCCTACTTTCCAAATTCTGGATGCATTTACTCGTCATGGAACTTAACGCCGCTCTTTGCCTCGTTCCCAGAACAAAGAAATGACAATATTGGATAATTCATTTCCTTTAGTGGGAATCGAACCCATAACCTGTCGTTTACAAATAACCTTAAGTGAATATAATAAAACTCCATAACAAGTCACCTCCGGCTCACACGAGCTGACAGCCTCGTACTGCGCTTGTAAGTATTTGGTGTAACTCGAACTGATGTGGTTCACGTCGGCTTCACTCACTACTGACTCCGATACAAGTTTGTCCGCGTATAAATCTGGGATCGATCTATAAATAAGTAGTTTAGTATTATTTTCTTATATATCATAAACAAAAATTAAAACTTAACTTAGTGTAAATAATAATATTTTTTTTTTATTCCGCGACAGTTATAACAGAAATCAACACTTTATATGAGAATTGAACCTATAGTCACCATGTATGTAGTATAGCAAGTTATTTTTTGTGGAAGTATTGAATATAGAGATGTAGGAAAGTGAATACAATAAGCGTGAACATTCCTGAACATCAAAATTAGAAAGTAGTTTCAAAGTTTATTTAATGTCCAATGTCTTACTACTGTTAAAAGATTCCGTTTTCCACTCTCTGCCGAATGCTTGGCACGTTATGTGATGATTGGTGGAATTCAACACCACGGTTTCCCTTCAAAATATTAAATCATTAATTACTCGGGGTGGGAATAGAAACCACATCCGTCGTGATGGCAATCACACGCTTTTGAACCCACAACCAGTCGGTTTCACAGTCACACTCACAAAAATTACATATTAAAAATAGACAAATTAAAATTTAAAATATATATTTCTCACTTCCTCCCGTAAATAAGTTTATACAAGAGCGGGTTGGTGAAGGTGGGGTCGTCCAGCTCGTTGTGCCCCCAGCGCCGGTAGCAGTTGTAGTCCACGAACACGTCCTTGCGGAACCTCCTTTGGTACTCGAAAGCTATGTTCGTTGCTTTTACTACTAGCTGTGAACAAAAACGGTATAAATAAGTAAATAGAGATTTTTTTGTAGGTGTTCAAATTTAAAAGATTATAAATTTAGGTAGGGCCAGCCGTGGCGCAAAAGTTCAAGAGTGTGACTGTAAACACGATAGGTTGTGGGTTCCAATCCCACTCGAAGAAACAAAATATTTTATATTTTCGTTTCATCGCTCTGGTAACGTGGTAAAGCGCGGCGTTGAGTTCTGCCACTCAATCAACATTGTCTCCACATTTGGGTAAAAAGTGGGGAACGGAGGTGTCTTAATGAAAACGGAACGTCTTAACACTAGAAACTAAGCAAATAAATAAACAAGTAGGCTTTTGTATGTATTTTTGAATCATCCATGGAATATAAAATTTTCACCGGTTTCAAAGGTAGTTCTGTCTAGTGTCTAAATTGTGACTATTGTACGTCGTGTTGAGTAAGAATCTCTTCTTTAAAAACTTAAGACAGTATAGAATACCTTTTCGAATTTTTTTACGCATTTTAAAAATATTTAACAACTTTAATATAAACATTCCCCCCAAAAAAGCCTCACCCCCACGATCATTGTGTGTACAGCCAGACCCTTTAAATAAATTAATAAAAAAATGTATTTCAATAAATAAATAATTAAACACGATTTCTCAAAGAAAACCAAACTGAAAGCTCCCATTTCTGCTTTACCTTTGACTTTGTATTACATTTTCAAGCATCTTTTACGTTTATTTCATTACTTATTTTTGACATTTAATAAAAACGCAAAACGAAATGAATAAAATTGTGTTTTTTTTATTGTAAAGAAATAGGAAAATATGAAAAAGGTTGTTCCAGATTTAAATAAGAAATAATATTTTGCAAATACGAATATACAGTAGGAATAGGAAGAACAAAAAGAATAATCGTTTATATTAAAATGAAAAGAAATGTCTTTCTATCCTCAATTGAAAAGACCATAAAAAACGGGTGCACTTTATAAGGAAAATTAAGGAAATCTAATAAAATATATATGTATTTTTAGTACTTTTATTTTTTAAGCAAGTCATAGCGCAGGGTCACAAGCGTGAGAATGTAAGCGACAGGTTGTGGGTTCGACTATCACTCGAGGAAATTAAATATTAAATATTTTAATTTCTTCGCTCTTGTATTGTGGCAAAGCGCGGCGTTGAGTTCCGCCGCTCAAGGGGCAATAACTCCAGAATTCGGCAGAAAAGTTTCCTCTGCCTGCTCTGTTTTGTGCGGGATGCAGCGTGAAACTAATAATTAGTAATAATAATTAGTAATTTTATTGAATATATCACCTCAGGATAATCTCCATTGACATGTATGACGGGAACAGATATCGCCTTCGCGAGGTCGGTGACGTACTTGCAGGAGCGGCCGCGGTGTGCTGGCAACGTGAAACCCACCTGGAAAACGTTTCTTTTATATTTTGTATTTATTCTGTTTATATATTAATATACTGAAGAGTATGTAAATAAAATAAAAATAAATCAGCTTCACGCTGTATCCCGCACACTGCAGGGTAGGCAGAGGGAACGTAGTGAAAGACACTCCGTTCCCCACTTTCTGCCGAATGTTAATGTTTATGTCCGGTTAAACGCGTTAATTTCTGGAACTAATTCTTCGACTTGAAATATTCCTTAGCGAGGAAGTATTTTTTATGGAAAAAGATAAGGCAAGCGAGTGTTCGGGTCACCTGATGGTAAGTGACTACCGCCGCACACTGCTCCATACTACCCCAGAGGAGCGTTGCCGGCCGACAAGGTGGAGATAGACGCGCTTTTTGAAGGTACCCATGTCATATCGACCTGGAAACACTGCCGCGGGTAGGCCATTCCACAGTTCTGTGGCGCGTGGGAGGAAGTTCCTACGAAACCGCACAGTAGTGGATTGCCACGTATCCAGGTGATGTGGATGATATTATTATTATTTTGTACAATATAAGGCATTCAATTATTATTTATATCTCTAGCACATATATAAAGACTTACTTGATTATTAACAACTACGTGTATCGATCCTCCCACATCGAAGTGCGGTACCTGCGACAACATCAGCGTCTCTTGATTCACCCCTTGTCCCGTGAACGCGGCGTCGCCGTGGATCTAATGTATGAAGATTTAATGATAATGCATTCTTATAAAATCAGCTTTTTGTATACCGCCTACAGTAGGGTAAGCAGAGGGAACCTAGTGTTAATGTCGAATGTCTTGTTCTGCCGATTTCTGGAGGTATTGCATAATTCAAAGGCGGCTGAACTTAACACTGCGCATTGCCTCGACACTAGAGCAAAGAAATAAAAATATAAATTTAAACAAATATTTCATCTCCTCGAGTGGGAATCGAACCCACAACCAGTTGATTTTCGTCACACTCTGTGCCCCTGCGCCACGACTGGCCTCCTAATATTTCTAACTAAAAATTACCTGAACATTTAAAACTTTGTCACCAAACTTCGAGAGTCGATCGTCTGAGTAATCCCCTTCCTTCAGAGTGAGTTGCTTTGATCTAGTTTTCCCCATAGACACGGGGTTCGCCGCCTGAAAAGTTTTAATAGGCGATTGAATTACAAATATTGTAAGAAAGTAGAAATAGAATAGGGAATTAATATTTCATTTCACAGTAAGATAAAGATATGAAGATTCAGTAGTTTTTTTTAATAATTTCTATTAAAATTAAATATTAATTTAAACGTCGCCGTTTTAAGAAGATAGCAAATAATTAATCTTAACCCAATAAATTAAGACACTCCGCTTCTCACTGTCTAGTGAGTTCTAGAGGCATTGCGTGTTGAATGGCGAAACTTAACGCCACGCAATGCCCTCGACACCAGAGCGAAGTAAAAAAAAACATCGACCTTAAAGTGATTTATGACACGCTTGTGACCCTATGCCACGACTGGCCTCTAATATTATTTTCTTTCTGTAAATTAAAATATATTTAATGCGAAATTTTCAGTAACTCATATTGGTTAAATTTAAAATATAACTATCAATATAGACCTAAACAGTAACAGTGCAGAAGGGAGTGTCTTATGACTGGGTTCTCTTTGCTTACCCTGCTAAATGCATGATATAGCGTGTAAGTGGTGTTTCATACGTATTTAGTAATTCATATTTATTCCTATGATCAAACTATCAGGTCTCAGTATTCCTGTTTTATTACCTTTCGATGGATCGTTTTCATGTAGCTTTTAACCTTTTTTCCCTCCATTTAAAATTATTTATAACCAACCCAACCAAGTCTTTAATGTAACTGTAGAAATAGGGTTCCAATAAATCTTTCTTAAAGTCTATCTAAATGAAGGTTTTTTGAGTTGCAGGGAGGGAAGAGGGAACCTAGTGTTAAGATACTCCTTTCCATATCCTTTCTAATTTTCTCGGCATTGCGTATTGAGTGGTAGAAGTGAACGCCGCAATTTGCCTTGTAAACAGAGAGTAGAAATGGCAATAGAACCTACGGCCGTCACAGTGACAGTCAAACTCTGTGTTGCTGTGCCATGATGACCTTAAGGTCATCATGGCACAGCAACTACAAGTGAAGATTGATCTATACATTTTCAATTTATCGGTTTATATAATTTATTTTGAAAATAAAAGTCATTACCTCTAAATGTGATGGATTATTTATAAGTGAAATTCGAACAGTTTTATCGTCCACTGTGATGTCCGTGGATACGCCTGAAATGAAATACATTTTAAAGAATTTTATTGAAACACTTATTTACTTCCAATAGCTATATTTCATACAATAATGTTAATTACAATTCACTGTTCTGCTCATTACACTGCAACCAAACATACTTTCCCGCCCAAATTTGACATTATAAGCGTGCGTCATTCGTTTCCCGTCAAGCCCCTCCCCGACCGCTCGGCGACAGCGTACACGAGAGCTGCCGACAAGCCGGGTGTCGCATAACAATATAAAATTTAATTGATCTAATATATTTTTTTAATACGCCAGTTTCTTGTTTACTAAAATTTTTAATTTTAAATGTATTATTTCCTGTACTTAAAAACAAACGCGAAAAATAATCGCGAATCCGTATAACTGACGGCCGGATAATAGAGTTTCTACTGTAGATATGAAGATATTATAGTAATACAATCCATGTTGAAAATTGATTTTCAACATGGATTGTATTACTATAATATGAACGGGTAACATTGACAGCAGGACCTCGGAACTAGTTTCGTCAATTTTTCCGTATGATATATTCCGTATGACTGTTTACTATTTTTATTTAATATGTTTATTTTAATTAATAAATGTTAATGTTAAAAACGAAAAGAAACTTAAGTGTAAAAAACATATATTTAGATGAAGAGAAATATTGTATCTACAAATAAATTAGTTTTTAACAAAAAAAAAAAACAACATTAAATAGTAAAACACAAACACATAAAGTAAAATATTAAAGTAGATTTACTTAAATAAAAATAATTATATATTTCTTTTTTATTTTAAAAGATTTTTCATTTTGAAGTCAGGTCCAGGCCTTCCTTGGAAAATATCTTTAGAAAACCACACATATGTACGTCATATGTTACATGTATAAGAAATATATTATTATAGAAGCCCTATAGTAGAAATGTACGTTTTTTGTTGTATATTCGACCTGACCTTTTTGTAAATGACATCACAATAACGTTACAAATATTAAAATAATCTATTAATATATGTACATTTATATTTTCTATAATATAAATTCAAATTAACGTTCCAGTATATTTTTCATAATTGGTATATTTTTAGCTTCACGCTGTTTCCGGCATAGAAACAACCTAGTGGAACTCAACGCCGTATTTTTATATACCTACATATATATTAAAAACTTACTCAAATGTGTTGAAATATCGCACACTGCATTTGCTTCTTCCGGAAATTCGGGATTTCCATTGAATTTGTGAAAGATCTTCACTGGCGGATAATTCAAGAGACCACTCAGAGCGTTCAGCTTGCCTCGGTGAGCCATCGCCAGTACTACATGCTTGACGTTTTCTAAAATATAATATTGAGATATATAATATTTTTAACCGACTTCTGTAAGAAAAGGAGGTTATCAATTTGACTGTTTTTTTTATTGTATTATTTTTGCTATATTATATTATATTTTTGCTATTATTTCAAGTGCTTATTATATATTTGTTTATATTTTAAAGTACTGTTTCACACTTCAATGGCTTACGTTCTGCCAAATGAGGGTTGGGTAGAGCGCTTAGACAGTTTTCAAGAGACGGGTTCAAAACCCGCTATGTAAAAATTTTAATGTTTTCTAAAAGTATTTTTCTTATACTATTTTTCTCGTACTTCTTAATATAGAAAAACTTAACAAAAAAGTATGTAAAAATAAAATGTATTTAACAGTTTATAGTTTTTAGTGTTAATTTCCGTTAAGAACATAAAGATAAGTTTCTCTGTTCTCAACTTTTTGACCATTTAAAGACAATATGTAATAAAGCTTAACGTCAGGCTTTGTCTGATCACACTGTACTAGACCAAAAAAACATATATTTATTTTCGCTGCATTTTGCTCTGTGAGAATGAGGAAATGAAACTATTAAATATTTCAGTGCTCTGAGTGGGAATCGAACCAACGACCTGTCACGTTTACAGTCAAACGTTGTACCCCTGCATCAATTCTGTCTTCAACATCTATAATACAAAATAATATATTACTTCTAATGAGATTTGAACCATTATTATTATATTTATTGAGTATTAATATAATTGTCTAAAAATAATAATCATACAATAAAGTACAACAAATCTACTTCAAAACAAAAGTAATTTCAAAGTGAACGTGCACTCTAATTTGTTTATACAATTAAATTTTCATACACTTTAAGCTATCTGAGACGGTAACAATGTAAAGGAGGCTTATGAAACAAAACCGTTTGAAAATATGATATTTTTACAAATTTCAAATTTATGTTTTTTTGTTTAAGTCTGCTTCGCGCTGTGTTACGCATATAGCAGAGTAATTAGATGAAACCTAGTGTTAAGACACTCCGTTTTCCACTTTCTCCCAAATTTAATTTTATATAAAAAAATATAATTTTCATAGCAAAAATTTCATAAATAAATAAATCAGCTTCACGCTGTATCCCGCACACTGCAGGGTAGGCAGAGGGAACGTAGTGAAAGACTCTTCGTTCCCCACTTTCTGCCGAATTCCGGAGGCATTGCGTGTTAAGTGGCAGAACTCAACGCCGCGCTTTGCCTCGACACCAGAGCGAAGAAATGGAAATATAAATTTAAGTAAATATTTCATCTCCTCGAGTGGGGATCGAACCCACAACCAGTCGGTTTACAGTCACACTTTGTGCCGCTGCGCCACGACCGGCCTCCATTTCATTAAAATAGTAAATGTATAAAATATTTAACGAAGTGGGATTTGTACCCGCGCCTCTAAACCAACTCTAGACGGGTTCAAATCTCGCTACGATCAAATTTTAATACGTTTTATAGAAAAGTATTACCTACTTTCGTTATAGTGTTTTTTTTTCTACAATTATCTTGACTCATTTGTACCCAATATTTGTAGATTAGATAATTTCTGATACAACAGTATTCAGATTGCAATAACAAACATATAATAAAAATATAATCTATTCCTTATATTGATATTCAACAAGTACTTTTCTAAGGCCAGTCGTGGCGTAGGAGCACTAAGTGTAACTGTAAACCAGACAGGTTGTGGGTTTGATTACCACTCGAGGAAATTTTATATTTTAATTACTTCGCTTTGGTGTTGACAGACAAAGCGTGGAGCTGACGACTCCAGAATTCGGCGGAAAATGGGCAACAGAGTGTCCTAACACTAAGTTACCTCTGCCTACCTGCTGAGTGCAGCAATAATTTTTCTCGAATTTCAACTCAGGATATAAAAAAACAAGTCCAACTAAGCAACTACGTATCAAATATAACAACACAAAAATATTTTTTAAAAAATCTCATAAAAACATAACATTTACCTGAAGCGGTCAACCTGAAGAGCGTAGAGAAGAAACTCAGCAAAGACTCTCCGCCTTCTCCACAATATCTTTTAACAGTAGGATATTTTACAGATAAAAATTTGTCCCAACATTGTGAATTCAACAGTTCAGTAAGAATTTCTATTTGGCGTGTTTTGTTTATGGTATCGGCACCGCTTTCTATACGTCGAGCGAACCATTCCCTTTCAGCTTCGGTCTGTATGAAATAATTGAATTTTGTATTGGACTAGCGGTAGAGGATTTGATTTTTTTTGTTTTTCCTTCATTGTTCTTTGTTGGTATTCTAACATGCAGTGCTTGGATGTGGATTTGTTTAAATGCAAATGTGTTGGTATTCTAACATGCAGTGTATGGATGTGGATTTGTTCAAGTGCTTTTTAATGCAAAACGATAGATTTCGATGCAATTTTGAAAAGAATACACCACTATATTATTTAAGAATTATAGAACAAGAAACTAATAGTAGATTTTTTGTGTTTAATAGTCCAACATGTAGAACCCTACAGACTATAATGTTAATCAGTTCGTCAGGGAAAACGCTTTAATCTCAGGAACTACTGGTCGAAATAAAAAAAAAAACCTTGTGTGTATAACAGTCCAATTATTGGGCAAGATTATATTGTATTAGATGTACTATTCGATATAACCCACTGTATTTGTGATTAGAGTCACTTCGGGCACTGGAAAGTGTACCTACAATTGGCAGCGCGGGCAAAGATGGGAGTAAAGAAATAATAATGTATTAATAAATATATATAATAAATATAGAGACCAGTCGTAGCGCAGTGGCATGAAGTGTTACCGTAAAACCTACTGGTTGTGGGTTCGATTCCAACTCGAGGAGATGAAATATTTACTTAAATTTATATTTCCATTTCTTCGCTCTGGTGTCGAGGCTAAGCGCGGCGTTGAGTTCTGCCACTCAACACGCAATGCCTCCAGAATTCGACAGAAAGTGGGGAATGGAGTGTATTAACACAAGGTTCCCTCTGCCTACCCTGCTGTGTGCGGGATACAGCGTGAAGCTGATTATAAATATATGCATATAATCAGAAAGTAAACTTTTAACATGAGGTATTTCGACATAAAATTACGAACGGCTTGAGTTAAAAGATGAACTGGCTAATGAACTGTGTTTAATTTTAATTAAACTTATTAGTATGTGTTTGTAAGTACAATTTTGCAGTAGATGACCTATAACAACATTTAAATCGGTTTTCGTTCATAAAATGTTGATGAATATCTCATTTTTCAAGTTCTTAATGTGAAATTATGTGTTGTTTATAAATATAAATATAATGAAACACAAGCATAATTTACAAAATGAAGATTTTCGAACGAATAATAAACTTTGAAATTTAATAATTGACCATATTGAATAAAGTAACAAAGGGTTTACGAAAATATAATATTATTCAGTAACATAATATAATAGGAGCGTAACGATATTAAAAATAAGGTAATGCTACAAGTTTTCTACATTGTTAGATTATAATTATAATAATATTTTTTTAGCTTCATGCTCGAATCAACAAATAGCAAGGTAGCCAGAGAGAACCTGGAAACATAGTGATAAATTTTATTTAAGAAATCAAAAGGATAATTATAGAACAAGAAACTAATAGTAATAAGACTCCGTTCTCATTAAGACGCTACCGGTTGCCACTTTCTTCCGATTTCTGGAGGTATTGCGCGTTGACGACGTCAACGCCGCGCTTTGCCTCGTTACCAGAGTAAAAAAATAAAATTATTAAGTATTTCATTCCCCCTAGTGAGAATCGAACCTACAACCGTCACGTTTACAATCACACGTTTGTGCCCCTGCCTACCTGTCACGGCTAGCCTACTAAAAGTTGTAAATATGACATGTTTATATGACAACAGCCTATATAACAGCACAAATAGATTTGACATGAATATAAAGTTTTTTTTTTGATTAGAATAATCACCCTGGTTTGTAAAATAAAAAAAATGATTAAAGAGATAATTGCGATTGAAAATAAAAACAAATAATCACAAATAGTCATTGCATCAAAAACCTATGTTGGCGCGAGGGTGCGACTGTCAACGCGACAGTTTGTGAATTGGATTTCCACTCGATGAAATTAAATAATTAATAGTTTACTTTTCTCTATCTTGTAGACGGAAAGTGGGGAACGAAATTGACTAAATGGGAACAGAGTGTCTTAGCACGAGTTTCCCAATTTCTCTCTGCCTACTCTACTATGTGCGAGATACAGCGTGAAGGTTAAAAACAAAAAAAAGAAGAAGAAAACCTGTATTTCATGTCGTGCACCCTAAAACGAACATATGCAGAATTTATACATATTACATAGACAGATTTTTCATACAAGGTACTCTAGTTGTAAAGAACTGTGGGATAAAATGCAAAGAAATGCAAAGCTAAGCTCAGAAAATGCCTATTAATATTCATTACGTACCCACCAAAGCAATTCTTTGTGAAATGAACTAGTTATTCGCATTTTTTTAGTATTATAAATAATACTGATAGTTAAAGTGGAAGGGATAATTTGATAAATTGTATATTAATTTACAAAAATAATAGATTTTAGTTTGAAAATAGAGGTGGTGTTTGTAAAAGTGACGGTTGTGGGTTCGAATCCTGATCGGGGGAAAGAAATATTTAATACTTTTATTTCTTCGCTCTGGACTTAACTGGACAAAGCGATATAGCGTGAAGCCAAAAGAAAAGAAAATAACATTTTGTACAAGTAAGCAAGCAAATAGAACTTAGTGTTCAGACACTCTGTATTAAAATAATTAATTCTCAGAGTGGTGATCGACCCTCAAACCATCGCATATACAGTCAGACACTCTTCCCTTGTCTTTGAACATCAAGTTACTTTGAAACGATTAACATATGACCTATACTTTATAGTCTATCCGAATAAATGGTATAGATGACACAAAGATATTTTTCAATTCGAATTATAGTTCGTGAGATCAGCACATTCAAACACAATATAAATTACATTAGTACAGTATGCTTACAAGTTAACCTACAAACCTCCAAATACGAGAACTCATAAGAAATGGGCCCACAATAAATCTCCTCTAATAGTTTGACCAAGTCACCAGCAGATTGTCTCCCATTGTAACCGTACAATAAGCCCGCGTCCACCACGTCGGATTGTGATAGACCGTATTTTGATATATCCAGCTCTTTGATGATCCTGAAAATATATAATATTGGTAATATTTCAAATGAGGCCCTTGTAACGCAGGGGCACAAAAATGCGACTGGTAGTGAGTTCGATTCCCACTCGGAATGAAATATTTGATATTTTCATTTCCTCGTTCTCGTGCGAAAGAGCCAAAGTGCGGCGTTTAATCCCGCCATTCAATACGCAATGCCTCGGCAGAATTCAGCAGAGAGCTCCATACTCTTATCCTACTACTACGTGCCTTAATAGAGAACGGCGATGGAGTGTTTTGACTCAGGGTTCTCGGGCTATAGGGTTTCGTTACGGAAAAAAAGGGTTCTCGGACTACGGCCTACTTTAATATTTAATGGGTACAGCACGAAGCTACAAAAACTATGAAATTAAAATTTTGGGAAATATTTAAATATTTTTAAATTAAATTAAAGTTAAATAACTTAAATTAAAATTAAATAAATTTATATTCAATATTATTATTTATATTAAATAAGTCAACAATATCATTAACAAGTTAATTCGGTAAATAGAAATTCGGTAAATTTTTATTTCCATTTCTTCGCTCTACTGTCGAGGCAATGCGCGGCGTTGAGTTCCGCCACACTTCACCACGCCACGCCACGCAATGTCTTCAGAATTTGGCGGAAAGTGGGAAACGGAGTATCTTAGAATTAGGTTACCTCTGCTTACCCTGCTGTGTGCGGGATGCAACGTGAACCTGATTAATAATCGACATATCTCTATGAATTATAATTTTTATCGAAAAATCAAAATATAAATAAATATTTGTGTCTAAGTAGTCAGTTTTTTTCTTAGAACGATTTAAATAAAATGATTTAGTATTCATTTGTTTTTCAGTAACTTATTTCATAATATTTATATTATTACAAAGGCAAAGTTTGTGCGTAAACGATTTAAATCAATTTATCAATTTATTAGTTTATTTATTTTGATACTTTGAATATTAATCAGTTCTTGATTTAACTTCTGTATTTAGACGAATAGGTTATAGGTAGGTTTTGTCTGTTAACTTCACTAGTATCAAATAAATATATACACAAATACTATATAATGAACTATAAAAGAAAATAAAAAAAAATTGGCCAGTTTCGGCAAACGCGTTCGTCCAGTTTCGCGTTCAGTGGCGGAATTCAACTCTGTGCTTTTTCTACAGAGCGAAAATAAAAATATATTTTATTTTTTCATTCATTGTTAATACAATAACACACGCCAGTCAAAATTCCATCAGCATTAAAACGCCAAGTTAATGTATTATTTAATAAATAACTTTACCATTTTTTATTAATATTTACTTTATCCTTGTCTTAGCTCCAGACATCTAACGCACTTGATAGAGTAGAGAGAACCTAGTGTTAAAACACTCTCTTTCATTTTAAGCAAATTTAGAAACACTGCGTTATCACATTCTTTTATCATTAGTGATACCTTTTATCATGTTTATAATCAACGTTATCAATAGATGCTCGCAGGTGGCCGTAAGTGCGATACGCCTCGACGAGGCGGTATGCGCGGCAGTTTTCGTTTCTTTTGCTTATAATTTCTGGGGAAATTTCTGAAAATAAATAAATTTAATATTAAAAAAATAAAATCCTTTTTACGATGTATCTGTATGTATCACACAGTTAGTTAAGACACTCCGTCTTACAATTACCGTTTAACGTTAATTTAATTTTAATATTAATATGACATGTTTAAAAACATAAAATACTTCGTGTTTAGTAAAAATAACCTTTAAAAATATGTGTTAAATTTTTCGTGATAATCAGTTGAATAGTTTTGGCGTAAAACAAACAAATTTATATTTAATTGACATATATACATAAATTATTTTTGTTGACATTATTACTACAAGGGCAGAAAGTGTGAATGTAAAATCGACTGGTTGTGGGTTCGATCCCCATTCGAGGAAATGAAATATTTATTTAAATTTATATTTATATTTCTTCGTTCTAGTGCCCAGCCAAAGCGCAGCGTTGAGTTCCACCATTCAACACGCAATGCCTCCAGAATTACGAGGAAAGTGGGGAACGGAAACACTATGTTCCCCCTGCTGTCAGCGGGCTACAGCGTGAAGTTGAAAAAAAATTATATTGTCTGCGATTTTCGATAGAGTGAAATATTAGAAATAAATGCTAATAATATATATATATATATATATATATATATATATTAACTATTTCAAAAGATCGATTGACGTGGAAACAAAAACTCTTTTTTTAATATTATTAATATTATTCTTCATATGTTCACTTAGTGTTAGTTACAATTTTGATTTTATATAAAAGAACACGATTCTGGATAGAATCGTGTTCTTGTGTGACCATTTAGTTTCTAACAATTAACTAGTAAATTATCATAATAAAACATTATTTTATGTCGAATTTCGACCCACAATAATAATATAGTAACGATAGATTTGATAAATAACAAGATAATATCCATAATAAGGTAGCAACAAAACTAAAACAAACATCTAAAGATAATTACGAAATATATACTTATACTGATAACGTACCACTTTCATTCACCTCCCGCGGTCGATGTCCGAACACGCCTAAACCAGAGTGATAAGACACTCTATCTTTCCACTTTATAACTTGTCTCACTGTTTTTTTACTAAACACAAACATTTTCACTGAATTCTATATTTTAACATACTTAAAAATACTTTAATTTAGATTTCAATGACATCTAAATTTAGCGTGCGCAGGAGTGCGCTCTATGTAGCGTACCGGCCCGAACTGAAGCAATGGTTGAAGCGAGAAAGATAATCTTCTGTATTATTTGACATCGTATATTTTGATAATATATGAAATAGTTTTGATAAATATTACGTAGTGCTGTATAGAAGTCAAGGTTGATATGTATTTTTGTTGATGATAAAGGAAATAGCGAATTAATTGGTATTTATTTGGTTTTGTTTAGTGTTGATATATAAAACCGTTTTATAGATAAAGTAAAAAAAAACAATGTAGACGGGACTCAAACCTGCGCTTAGTCTCGACACCAAAGCGAAGAAATCAAAATATTGAACAATTAACTCGAGTGGGCATCGAATCCGCCGAACACGCCGCGGACGTGGCCACAATTGGTCATATACTTAATTATGTTACTTTAAATATTTTTTTTTAAAGCTTCACGCTATATAACGTCTTACATAGCAGGGTAGGCAGAGGAGACATTGTTAAGACCGTCTCTTCCCATTAAGACACTTAGCTATGATACTTTCCGCTGAATTCTGGTCGAATCACTACTACATTAAATATATTTAAATTAATTATATTTTTCCGTTTCAATAAGACAAAATGCAGAGTTTAACTCTACCACTTAACAAATTATATTTCGGATTCCGGCAGAAACAGTAGAACGGAGTGTCTTAACACTGTGCCATCTCTGACCGTTATTGCATAACATCGCCCTTATTGTCCTAACGACCTAGTTACATAAGTGCGGTGTTCAGTTCTTTCAAGTGAATAATAATCATGGAATATTACCAAATAGGAATAAAATTAAAAAGTGATTTTATGTGTTAAAAATATTAAGAAAATATTCTTTAGCTTTAAATGTAAAGAATCCAACATTTTAGAATTCCGTTCTTTAAGATAATGTTGATTAATAAAGCAAGAGGATCTAATTACGGAGCATGAGCTGTCATTACTTTTGATTGTTTGAAATAGAAACTTAAGGTGTCACGAATTAAAAAAAAGTTTTAATTAAAAAGAGTATTACAGATATAACTTTTTCGTTTCATTTTTTTAGCTTCACGCTATATCCTGCACATAGTAGATCAAGGTAAGCAGAGGGACCATGAAAACATGGTGCTAAGACACTCCGTTCTCCATTTACCGCAGTATTGCGGGATGAGTGGCGGAACTCAACGCAGCGCCTTACCTCGTTATCAGAGCGAGAAAATGAAAACAATAAATATTTTATTTATTCGAGTACTCGATCTCAAAACTGTCGCGTTTACAGTTACACGCTTCTCCCTGCCCAATGATGCCTGTCGATAACGACTTTTACATTTCTTTCGATTGTTTAAATTATTATAATTATTTCGCTTATTTAAATAATTTTACCACTGTGCTTACGTTACTATTTTTGAATTTGTATAAAACAGATAAATTGGAAGAAATAAACCCTCTATCATATCTAGAAATATTTTTCCCTAGGTTTGGAGCCTTGCGTACAATAAAAATATTATATCGACGGTGGGAACGCTTAGTGGTCTAAACGCCAATTTTTGCGATATTAAGCTATGCATATGAGTGGTTTCAGAAAAATTGACCCTTGCTAATTCGGAGTGTCCTACTACTTTTACCATGTTTATTTTTATTTTTTTATATGGAACTTGTAAAAATGAGATTTTATATGGTTTATGAAAACGTTTTTATACCGAAATGAATTAAAAAATGCCTCAAGAAGCGAATAGTTATTTATGTATTTAAAATAAAACGAAATATGAGGCATAAATTTCGACTGTCCCATGGTACTCTCGGAGATTTCAAATACGTCTAACATAAAATATATTAGTTTTTATACATGTTCAAGTGTTTGAATATAGTGTCTATTATTTCTTAAAGTGTTTTTTAGTTATCTATACTAATATTATAAAGAGGAAAGATTTGTATTTTTGTATGTATTTTTTTTGACAAACAAACATAAGAACATACATTTATCAATTTTATACTATAATAATAATAATAAAATAACTTTATTTGTCACCATTTACAGTTTTTTAAATGCAAAGTAACTTAGGATAAGCTAGCTACAGTTAGTGCAATTTCAGTGGATGCCACTGTTGCCGTACTAGGAGACCTGTATTACGGCATACAGTACCAGCCCCTCAGAAAAGGTTACATTTATAAACCAGTAATAGCTAGGTAAACAATAAAATATTGCAAACTGCTTACGACAGAAGGTTATTTTGGTTTATACATTCATAGTTAGTTATTACAATTCAAAGTTGTTAGTAGTAATGACAGTGATAGGTGGTAAAAATAAGTGAAAAAAATAATAAAAAGTGTGTGTGTTGTATGGGTGTGAATTCATGTGTGTGTGTGTGCGTATGTGTGGATGTGCGTATGTGTGGATGTGGGTGTGTGTAATTGTGTGTGCGAGCGCATGTGAGAGTATGTACATATACTCTCATATACAACATATACACTTGTAAATACCTAGTTATTATAAGCACAAAAGTCTCTCGGTTTCAACATATGATAAGGTTACTAAATACTCAAACAATTTGGTCTTGCATGTTTTATAATTGGCAGAATAAATGTCATAGTCTTTGTTTTCTATATTATACATTTTTGGTCCTAAATAAGAATAGAATTTATGTATGAACATAGTTTTAAAAGTTTTAGAGCTTACACATACAGCATGCTTTCTGCGCTTATGAAGTGTTGTAGTTTTATATTTTACTTCCGTATGCTGCTTTAACAAAATACTAAGTATAAATATCTGACGTAGAGTTAGTACTTGACAATATTGATATAGTTCAAAAGTTGGGGACAACAATGGCTTGAAGGTGCAAGTTTTGAGAACTGCACGTTGAGCAACCTCAAGAGATTTTAAAATTGTCTTCGAGGAACCACCCCACGAAAGAATGCAATAGGAGATCAGAGGTTTTAAAATAATCGGTTCAGTAAAGTTTCTGAGTTTTCTGAATACATGTATCAATTTACGGATTTTTTTAGACACAGCAAGTATATGCGGTTGAAAGGTAAGATGGCTATCTATAGTTACACCTAAATATTTAATCCAATTCACTTGTTCAATTGATTTGCAAGAACAGTTTATTTTTGACGGCAGGAGTGAGATATTAATTTATATCTCTCACTTGGTCTGTCTACTTCACGAATCGAGTAAGCTATATATTAAGTTTTTTCCGTTTGTTTTTGTTTAGGGTTAATAAATTATTCTGTAGCCAGTCATTGACAATATCAAAGCCATTTTGAGCAGCAGCAAAGACTTCAGACCAGGTATCACCAGTAAAAATGAGGGCAGTATCATCTGCATATGATATTATTTTACCTTGTGGTAAAACTAGAGAAGACAAATTATTATTATAAATCAAGAATAATGTAGGTCCTAAGATACTACCTTGAGGTACCCCACAGTCAATGGGCAGACTATTACTAACACAATCTCCGATGCGAATGCATTGAGACCGGTCAGAGAGATAACTCTCGAAGAGTTGCAGTTGAGTCCCTCTTATGCCTAGTTTTTCAAGTTTTTGTATTAGGATTGGTATCGAAATAGTATCAAAGGCCTTAGCTAAGTCTAAAATTATTGAAATAACTTTTTTACCTTTATCTAAGTTAAGACTTATGTGTTCAGTTAAAGCAAATACGGCATCATTTGTAGATTTGCTTCTACGAAAACTAAATTGATTATTTGAAAGAACATTGTTTGATTCTAAATAATTTTTAAGCCTAATGTTAATAATCTTTTCTAATATTTTTGATAAAGAAGGTAAAATAGATATTGGTCTATAATTACTAATTATTTTATTGTCACCGCCTTTATAAATTGGGAGTATTTCCGATTTTTTGAGAAAAATTGGAAACACTTCTGTTTGAATACATAAACTAAAAGTATGAACCAGCGGATGGATTAAAAAAGTTGTATGCTTTTTAAGAATATTATTTGGAATTTGATCCCATCCAACTGCATAATTGTTTTTCAAACTACTAATTAATTGTTTAACTTCTTGCTCTAAAGTCTCTAACAAAACGAAGGAATTTAATTTAGGGTCCATATCATCAAAGGAAGAGGGCTTAGAAGTTAAGGATGCTTTACGACGTATGTATGTTTGTAGAGGTTTCACACAAAAACTACTGGACCGATTTCAATAATGATTTTATAATTTTTAATACTTTTATGTGTAAAAAAAAGGTCAAATGGTTCTATATGTTTATAAATCAAAAGTGTGGACATAGCTGAAAATATTCCCTTTCGTTGCTAAATTTTCTCAATAGTAACTGTCCCATATTTTAAATGGTACTAAATTTAATTTAAAACATCAATTTAGCAGTTAATCGTACGTTTATTGTAATTATTAGTAACTTGTTACATTCTAAACATTGTATACTTTGTTTGATTGTTTGATTTGTAACACATAACAGTAGTAATAAGAACTTTTCTTGTGCAATTTGTCCAAAAAGTGACGAATTAGATATTGTTTTGTTGATATTTCTTTTATGTTGTAGAATTAAGATACTTGTTTGTTATTTTTTAAAAAAAGTTAACTGTATATGTTATCTTATATAAGTTTATTTTGTTTCAATGCCAGATTGTTTTAGTTCTAATAGATTACATTCTGTGATTAATAGGAACACTTTGTATCACATGCTGATGGAAAACGTTGAATATCTCGTATATTTATGGTATAATTTTAATTTAAATGATGTATTTAGATAGTCAATAATATATTACTCAAAAGCAGATAAATATTAAATAATTTCATGTAATGCGAAAATTATATTTCCTATTCGTTTTATAGGGTCATTTTTTCTGAAAAACACAGATATACATTTAGACCTAATAGCCTTTCAACCGTCGATATGTTTTCATTGTATATTGTAGATTAAAGTACAGAATAAATTATAATATGTTTTAAATTTAAAATGAAAAATAAACAATATAGTTTGTCTAACTCTCTTCATTTTAGCTTTATTTATCATTTTAATGTTTTTTTTGTGTTTTCCAGCGTAAATTTTTTGTTCAAAAAAATTATAGGGTCCCCTAGGGGTTCCTTCCCTACTATGCCCATGCCCACAACACCTATAATACCAATTTTTCACTATATAAATAATATTACATCGTTAGTTACAATCATTATAACGTGTTTAAAATAAAAAAAAACATCGAAACATGTTTATTACATTTAAGGCAGTCACGAAAAGCATACCATGACAATAATAATTAAATAACATTTTTTAAATACAATTATTCTTATCGCGTTTTTTTTTTAACTTAAATATTGAATCATCCTTAATTCGATTTAAATAATTTCTGTGTAATATTTTAGTTATGCTGCCTTTAATATTTATATTCCACTGGAATTACTGTATAAATTGTACAAACCTAGATTAGGGAACCTATTATTAAGACGTTGCGTTTCCCAATTTCTGATATATTAAGTGTTCAATGGTGGAACTCAACAACGCACTTGGGAGTCTTTCTTATTCCCATAAAAAAATGAAAAGAAAAATATGTTTTTAAATGCACATATTATGTGAATGAAAATATTTACGTAACGTAGCTTTACGCTGTATCTCTAGCGGGGTAGTCAGAGAGTAGAGAGCGTAAAACGCTACGGTATCTACGTACCTCTTTTGCCTCGTCTACTGTTATCAACCTTTTCATACATGCCCTCCGAGGGTCCTCATGCTTTTACGTGACCTTCCCTCCTGTATTTTTGATACCGTGTTTTCGAAAGTCATCCCCCTACCTCTCCTACTGCTCACTTTTCCATCACAAATCCTATTTGCCATTCTTTTAGCACTCATTCATTCGACATGCTCAAGTCAGCTGAGCATGTTCTTTAGTCTCTAAATAAAACCACTAAATAAAGCTTAACAAACATAACATCAATTTGCATAACTAAATCTGATCGTAGGACACGAATGTATAACCAGTGTCATTGTATGTAGTTAGGACAATCACGTGAACTTTGTGTTTAATAATGGTTAGGAATAAATTAACTTGTGATTTAATTTATAAGAAATTTCTCAGTACATTTCAATATTTCGGTGATATGAGCAATTTACATGGCATTCGCTATGTTGTTTCTGTTACGTATATTCCTTACTTAAAAAGGTAGGTTTAATATATGTATAAATTTGTCCTATTATATATTATTATGGGCCAGCGAAGCCAGTCGTGGCCGCGACAACAAGTAAGTGACTGCAACGCGACAGGTTGTGGGTTCGATTTCCACTGGAGGAAATGAAACATTTAATATTTTCATTTCTTCATTGATGTCGAACCAAAGTGCGGTATTGAGCTCCGCCACTCAACACGCATTGCTTCCAGAATTAAGAGGAAAATGGTGAAAGACCCAGGTCTTAACATTTCCATTTTTTTGGTTTTCTTTGACTACCCTGTTGTGTATCCTGTATCCTGTATTATTTTTTTAACTTCTTGTTTTTTCTGCAATACAGAGAAGTTAAAAAATAATAAAAAAATTGTAATAATAGATTAAAAAAATTCGAGGTACCGTGAATACGTTGTTATATTGGGAAAAGCACTTTGTTCGTATCATCACATGTTTATAAAAAAATCTTTTTTATAAAACAAACTTTTTTATGGGATTTATATATGTTATACTCATATATTTTATAATGTTATAAAATAAAAAAAGATGCTCATTTAATTAATAACCGTATTTTAATAACATTTTAACTTTATATAATTCTATTAAGTGCTTTTGAACGTGCTTAACTGCTGCGTTAAGTATATTTGTGGACAATATAATTTTTCGGTGACATTTTAAATTTGCAGTTTAAAGCCAATATTTTTTTTGTGAAAACAAATTATGTACAATATCTCTTTTAAATTAAATATTAAAATTCTATTTACTTATTGTTATTTTTTTTATTTATTATTTTATTTATCGGGCTAAAAGTCGAACAACTACGTACGAGTATACTTTACACGCCAAAACGTTTTTCTTTTATTTATTGGGATTTGGCTGTACGAGATAACAGAATGGCGTGGCGCCGGTCGTGGCGCAGCGGCACAAAGTGTGACTGTAAACCGAGTGGTTGTGGGTTCGATCCCCACTCGAAGAGATGAAATATTTACTTAAATTTATATTTCCATTTCTTCGCTCTGGTGTCGAGGCAAAGTGCGGCGTTGAGTTCTGCCACTTAACACGCAATGCCTCCGGAATTCGGCAGAAAGTGGGGAACGGAGTGTCTTTCACTACGTTCCCTCTGCCTACCCTGCAGTGTGCGGGATACAGCGTGAAGATAACAAAATTTCAGCTAGATCGAAGTTTTCCATTTAGGATATTTTAATTGAAAATATCTAAAACATTTTATTAAAATTAGTAAATATATTTCGTATGGAGTAGGTACTTATAGTAATTTATAAGATAAAATTATTTTAATTGGATTTGCAAGAATTTGTATTTTATTATGATTTAGAAAGACTTGTAATGTAAATCATGGCGGTACCGGTGTACTTTGACTACGAAGTGATTAATCATTCCGTTGAGTAAGCTGCAGTGGATGTTTGGATTCAAATCCAACTCTTGGAAGAGTTTTAAAATTATATAGGTTTCATTTATTTTTTTTAAGTATTTATTTAAAAGACTTCAATATTCATATATTAATATTATATTTCAGATTATTCTGGTCTTCAGTGCTATTGGCATCCTGTTTTGGCGCTAGTATAATATTGCAGTCCGCTCTCAAGTTGTTCTCCACGGGGGCCGCCTCTTATTCGTTGGAGACAAATTACTTAGATTGGAAAACGCCCTTCCCGGCGGTGACGGTTTGTGAACAAAACGATAATGGACAAATAAAGGCTTATCTTACTCGGTGGGTTTTGTTTACAGTATCTATCTATTCTATTCTATTTGTATAGATATGAATTATGAAATTTTATATAGATTGAGGCCAGTCGTGGCTCAGTGGCATAAAGTGTGACTGTAAAACCGACTGGTTGTAGGTTCGATCCCCATTCGAGGAGATGAAATATTTACGTAAATTTATATTTCCATTTTGAATGAGAGTGAAGTTCTGACACTCAACACGCAACGTCTTCAAAATTCGGCAGAAAGTGGGGGACGGAGTGTCTTAACACTAGATTCCCTGTGCCTACCCTGCTGTGTACGGGATACAGC
This sequence comes from Heliconius sara, assembly GCA_917862395.2. Lineage (NCBI taxonomy): Eukaryota > Metazoa > Arthropoda > Insecta > Lepidoptera > Nymphalidae > Heliconius > Heliconius sara. Next base: position 2,994,324 of record OU860782.2, read on the forward strand.
GTGAAGCGGATATGTATTTTCGATATCTTTCATATTGAACAGTATGGTTATACCAAATTATTGATATAAATGTGTAAACTTAGAAACCTAATGTTAAGGTACTCCATTTACATTTCTCGAGGCACTGTGTGTTGAGTGGAGGAGCTCAACATCAATCGAACCTACAGCCTGTCGCGTTAACGGCCGATTGAAACGCTGGTGCCTCTGCGCCACGACGGGCTTCACATTTTATTAATTTATTAATTCTATATTTCTTTAGGAACAATCTACCATTGAGTCTAACAATGTTTCTCAAAGAAGTATCATTTTGGAACGTCAAATTTTGTAGGACATGCAACATATGTAGCGTCAATATGACGTGTATAGAGGACTTCGAGAAGGCCGTTAAGAAGATAAGGAGCAAATGTTCTGAGTTACTGACTGACTGCTGGTGGGACGATAGATATTTTAAATGCTGTGATGAGTAAGCTTTTCTTCTATATTTTCTGACGTGGTTTGACTACTCAATCATGGTGCAGTAGTGGTTGTAAGGTTTTATTTTTTAAAGCTTTACACTGTATCCCGTATATAGAAGGGAGGGCAAAGGGAAATTAGAGATAAGACACTGCGCTCCTCATTTCCTTTACAACTCTTAAAATATTGCGTGTTGAGAAGTGGAACTTAACGCCGCGCTTTGTTTTAGTACCAGAACTAGAAAATAAAATCAGTTCGTACTCCCGTAAGGGAAGTACCTAAAACTTCAAGTTTAGTGTCTGAACCTTTTAAATGAAAAAAAATAGGACATATATATTCTTCGTAAATATTATTTTTTTCGATCAAGATTTAATATCTAAAATAAGAGTAAACGATGGTATTTCTGATGTCAAGAAAATTTATTCAGTTAACGAGGATCTAATCCCAACCTCCTAGATATTGGAATACGTAATTAGATTTTCCAATGAAGTACTTCACATTAATATTATGGGCGACATTATTAGCGGGTATTATGTCTATGGATATTTTTTTTCCTTGTATATTTCTCTAAAAGAGAAATTTTGATTAAAATAAGTATTTTCAAAAATTTATTGAACTGAGGCCGGTCGTGGCGCAGCGGCACAAGGTGTGACTGTAAACCGACTGGTTGTGGGTTCGATCCCCACTCGAGCAGATGAAATATTTACTTAAATTTATATTTCCATTTCTTTGCTCTGGTGTCGAGGCAAAGCGCGGCGTTGAGTTCTGCCACTTAACACGCAATGCCTCCGGAATTCGGCAGAAAGTGGGGAATGGAGTGTCTTTTACTACGTTCCCTCTGCCTACCCTGCAGTGTGCGGGATACAGCGTGAAGCTGATTTATTTATTTATTTATTGAACTGAGACCAGTCGTGGAACCAGTTTGTGGTGGGCACAAATGTTCTACTGTAAACGCGACACGGTTCTATTTCCGTTCGAGGAAATAAAATATTTAAACTCTAAGCTGATGATATGCTATATATTATTAGGTTGGTATACTCTGCTACAATCAATAGGAACTGAGTGATAACGGAAAATGCTGTGAAAATTTGAAGATTCCGTTGCGTGTTGCATGGACACACTTAGCTATCCATTTTGTATTCCTAAATTATTCTCTTTTTTTCTTTTGTCATATTGTCATAATAGTATTAATATATTTTTTTGTAAAAGACTCCCTTGATTAACATTGTTGGTTTTTAAAACATAAAGAAATCTTTAGAAATGTGACTAAATAGGATAACTTTCATTGTCTTTTCAACCCACTTAACTGAATTTGAGTTCGCGTCAAATATATACAATGTAGAATATTAATTAGGCTTCAAACCTTTTTTGCGGTTCTTGCTTACTTACTTAATTACTTAACAAGAAAGAAAGAAGGACCAAAAGGAGTTGAAATTGATCATTGATATATTTATAATGTAATAAAAATTAAAAAAAAATCAAATCAGCTTCACGCTGTATCCCGCACACCGCAGGGTAGGCAGAGGGAACCTAGTGTTTTAGACACTCCGTTCCCCACTTTCTGCCGAATTCTGGAGGCATTGCGTGTTGAGTGGCAGAACTCAACGCCGCGCTCGCCTCGGCACCAGAGCGAAGAAATGGAAATATAAATTTAAGTAAATATTTCATCTCTTCGAGTGGGGATCGAACTCACAACCAGTTGGTTTTGCAGTCACACTTCGTGCCGCTGCGCTACGACTGGCCTCGTATATATAATGTAATATGTATATTAAATCCCACTCAAGGAAATACTATATTTAGTATTGGGGCAGAAAGTTGCGACTTCCAACGTGACATGGTACATTCATGGACACAAATGTCCGAGGTGACTGTGATCGCAGGTACAGTGAATTACATAGACGCGATTAACGTGATAGTCGTTAAATTAACTATTCAATAAAAAAATAAAAAATATATTTTCAAATTGAATCCGTATTTCCTAAGAATAATGGATTCGACAAAATCAATTTTCATCTATGTAAAAATAATAATAAGTGTAGATAGTATAAAAAAAAACAGTGTTTTATTGATACTGAACTAATTCCATTTCTTTAATTAACTTTCTCTAACACAAATTGAAATAATTTGAATGCATGACAATGCCTATAGATATTGGCACGTGAAGCATCCTAGGGATATTTTCTCTCTACCCGACTCTTGAGCTGCTGTTTGCATCCCTTCATGTTTCCCCCTCTCCGGATCACTAAACTGAACATTTTCAAAGGGCCTCCTTTGCAAATCTAAGGACCCATTCAGTTCATGGACGGAGCAACAGATATGGCCAGAGCGCGTTTCCCTGGTATCATCTTCCGGTCGCCCCTCAGATTTGAGTGCGAATTCAAGAATAACTCATAAAGTGAAGATGGAGTTTTAATTTTAATTTTGCGAAAAAAAAAATCCACGAAATACGTTCGTGAATATATTCCAATAATTAAGAATCAAATAACTCATATGTATATGCTTTTGAATAGCCAAAGTACACTTCACTATCTTCAATATATGAAACTTCACATCGATATAAAAGAATATGCATATATTTTTGTATTTCAAGATTCGCCCCAATCGAAACGGAATACGGCACGTGCTTTGTTTTCAATTCAGCCCTACACGACAACACTAGCGTACTCACCGTGAATAGAGAAGTCGGTCTCCCCATCTTGACATTTACCGCTGTAGAGCTTGTTGGCGTAAGTTTTATAATGTTATTGACTATTTAAATGTAATCTCATATAACCGGCGTTGAGTTCTGCCTTGACAAATTTATTGGAAAGTGGCGAACGGAGTGCTTTAACACTAGATTCTCTCTGCCTATCCAACTATATGCGGGAAACAGCGTAAAGCAGATTTTTTTATAAAACCTACTGAGACTGTTATGGCACCGCACCACGATATCCGACTATCACTCCACCATAGGTTGTTGATTCTATATTCACGTGGGAAAATGAATAATTTTCATTCATAATCATACCGTGTAAATACGAGCGAAATTTACACCGCATTCTCGTTTTATAATGCTGCTAAAATACATTTTATATTTAATTTTCTTTATAAAGAAAAATGTATGTATTTTTAAATGAACAGTGGTTTCCCAGTCTAATCTCGACGTCGGATTACACGAACGTAAACCCACATATTTTTCACTGAAGCTTTTGTAACGCATTGTTGCAATTTTTCAAAGGAATTGTATAGTATTATGTGTATTATAGAAATAACTTTTGATCTTTGAAGACTAGATAAAAATATATAAAACAATTTTTCACATTATAAAAAAAATGTAATTTTTAATAATTTCACGCATCTCGAGTCTTCACTCTCTTACAAATTTCAAATAAATATTTTTCGCTTTAATAGCAATAATAATAAATGGGTAATCGAAAATACATATTTAAAAAAAATCGTATAAGAACGTATCCGTAACATAATGAGAACGTATGACTAGACACAGAAAGCATGAACAGATTCTAAGAGGCATAGATTCGAGTCCCATTAAGGGTCAATTTTGTATACGGCACTGCTTAGTGTTGAGTCATATTTTTATTTAGTAAAATTACTGTAATCTGAATAATATTTTCATTATTTATTCATAATAATTTAAAATTAACTTTGAATAAACCGTCTATTAATTATTTCAGGTAAGAGTGCACTCACCGGATGACCTGGTTTCAGTGAGTCTAGAAAATATACTCGGGCGATCCAGCTCCTTGCCTTTGATTACTGAATTTGAAGCCATTTTAAAGGTATAAATTTGAAGGCGAATAAACATAACTTTAAATAAGCAATGAAATCCTAATAGTGTATGTATTTTATTATTTTAATTAAAGAAAATTGAAAATTATGGCCAGTCGTGGCGCAGCGGCACAAAGTGTAACTGTAAAATCGATTGGTTGTGTATTCGATCCCCACTCGAGGAGATGAAATATTTGCTTAAATTTATATTTCCATTTCTTCGCTCTGATTACAAGGCAAAACGCGGCGTTGAGATCTGCCACTCAACACGCGAGGCTACCAGAAATCGGCAGAAAGTGGGGAACGGAGCGTCTTAACTAGGTTCCCTCTGCCTATCCCGCTGTGTGCGGGATACAGCGTGAAGCTGATTTATTTTTTAAAGAATATCACGACCTATTTTTCATCTTAATAGTCACAGTTAGAAAATGAAATTCAAAGTTCAATTACGTAAACTTCTGAAAAGCGAAAGCTATAGGTTGTATTTGAACCCACGACTGTCGTGTTTTACTATAGACAATCGACATGTCTTAAGTGGCCAACAAAATCCTCGTGTTGGCGAAAATATTACATAATGAATCTACATTATAATGTTATGTACATATATTGTAATAGTAATAATATCTAAATATTTTACAGATAGGCTATCGTAGCGCAGAGACACAAAGTATTACGTCCACGTCGATTGTGGGTCGATTTCCACTCGGGGAAATTTAATTAATTATTGTTATTTATATATCAAGTTTATCAAGGCAAAGTGTAGCTTTGAACTGGAGTATCTTACCACTAAGTTCCTTCTGCCTACCCTGTTATATACGAGATACCATTTGAAACAAAAAAAAATATATTGTTTCAGGTTGAACAAACAGTGAACGACGTTTCCGTTTCGTCACTTTCAAAAACCATGCGAGGTTGTCTCTTCAAAACCGATCGGCCTTCGTTACCTAATTGGCCGTTTGGAGAATACACTTACAGCGGGTGCTTGTTGTACTGTAGAGCATTGGCACAAAAGTCTTATTGTAACTGTACACATCACTTTATGTCTAAAATTGGTAAGATATCTTTTTTGCAAGATCTAGTTGTAAATTGATTGTAGGTTCTATTCCCATTCGGTGATATAATTATATTTAAATTATTTAAATTTAGTGGCTTTCTTGTAAGTAAAGTAAGAAGAACGGCGAGGTAGTGAGATAAATTATTCGACTCGTAATGGAAAACGAAGTGTCTCAACACTTGGAAGTTTTATGGCAAACCATAAAGGATATGCCCACAGAACCTATATTACTTTCACATTTGCTTTATGCTTGGTTTAGAGATATTGGGTGGTGAAAAGTGGTGGTTAAATATAGAAGACACGTTTATTTATAGTATTACAAAAAATACATAGAATATAACGTCAGAATAAAATCAAAATCACTCACATATTAAAATACAAAAAAAAATAACGTAAAAGAAAAGGTAAAATGATTGTATAAAGATTTATACAATAATTTTACCTTTTCTTTAAGATATACGTTATATCTTTTTTCTTTTTCCTAAATAGAATAAGAACTTATCAGACGAGTATCAAGTAAATGTTTTAGATCTTCCAGAACTTCGTCAATCAATATCAATAGTTAGGATATGTTCTTCACGTACTATATCTATTTGTTTCATGCAAACCGACTTTGATTTGTAGAAGCCTCCGAGGTTTTATTGACGACGGCGTCGCTTATAAAGTCAAAATTCTGATAGTTTATATACTTATGTAAGGATATGTATCTTATTTGGAATTATATTCCTTAGTTTCACGCTGTATCCTGTTTATAGTCGTTTTGTTTTGTGGGGATGAGTGGTATGAAGCCAGTCGTAATGCAGGGTCACAAAGTGTGACTGTAAACGCGACAGGTTGAGAATTTTAGCTATTCGAGCAAATGAATTACTTAATATTGTAATTTTACTTCGCTCATCTAACGAGACAAAGCGACGCGTTAAGTTCCGCCAATCTATACGCAATGCCTCCAGAATTCAGCGTAAATTAGTCTCCAGCTTTTTCTGAAATTTAAGCTTAGCTTAGCAAGACCCCTTTCTTGTAAATCAGCACAAAACAATATATTTTTATCAATTATTATAAAATATAAATATTGCTCTGACATACAAAAACACCACATACTTATAATCTTTACAAATTAACTTACAAATTAATATTATAATCCAGCAAGTTAGAGTATTCCGGAGGATCACCTTAGAGCAGCCACCTCAGTGCAGGCTTTATTCAGGGGCTTCAGTGGTACAATATATGAAATAAAGTCTAATAACAGTATTTTATATTATTTAGTTTCTTAAAAATATACTAAAATTAAATATCTGTACTGTACTATTATACAGGGTGGAAGCGTCAGCGCTCCTGTTACAGGAACAGCATATAGAGTAAAATATTTTAAACCCATACGTGAAGAAATTAATCAACATACTTCAACAGTTTAAACGTAGGTTTTTTTTCCATATTTTTCCATACCTGTATTTCGTGTGACACAGTTACGCATAGATACGAATAACGTAAACAAATACTACTACAAAAATCTACTACGACTCGATTTCGGAATGAGGCGTATGTGGCGGCTTCCCTTTGATATGTTTATGTGTGCGTGCGTCGTTCTTGACATATGGCGTTTTATTTTACAACGATAATTTTATAATTTATTTTGTTTCAAAAAATCACTATTTAATTTTTGGGGAAAAAATAATCGTATTAGGCTTTTATAGAGTATTTAAAACTGTGGTTTTATTTAAAGCGGTGCTGACAAAAACACTATATTATTTGATGTATAACAAGGTAACAATATAAATAAGTTACTAAAAAATAAATTACAGTGAATCTTCAAAAACTCCAACCTGTCTTGAAAAAATTTAATGAAAAGAAGGTTAAAATAAGGCTTAACCTTTCGGTTCCATTTCTAGGGTAAAGTGTATGGATAAAATTATCCCTTTTGTCCTTCCAGTTGACACGACCTTTTTAACGATCTTTTATGAGAATAGCGTCCTAAGACTATTTTTTCTAAGGAAAGGTAATAAATATTTATAGTTTGGTGTTGTAATCACTATGATGCGATAAGAAAAAAATATCTGTAAAATTTATAAGTCTGCTTATAAACTAGACGTGTTAAATAATGAAGTAACGAATATGTTTCTTTTTTTTTCAACTTCACGCTGTATTCCGCAATTAACAGGTTAGGCAGGGGGAACCCATGCTAAAACATTTTTCCACTCCCACTTTTCGCCGAATTTTCGAGGCATTCGTGTTGTCTTGTTACCAGAGTAAAGAAATGGAAATATTAAATATTTTTTTTCCTGGAGTGGGAATCGAACCCCAATCTGTCGCGTTTACACTTGCATCCTTGCGCTATGACTAGCCTCAATTATATTTATTTAAATATAATATACGCAAAAATATGAAATGTGTTTTGACTTGTCTTTTCACTTTTCCTCTAGAAAAAAGAACCCAACAGAATCTATACTATGTACTTACACTAATATTAAGAATCGGAAGAACCTACACCCGTCGTGATAGCAAATCACGTTAGTCACTCGACATATTAGTTAAGGGTACAAAATTCATTATATTGTAAGAGCCACGTTTGCAGGTAATAAATCATTTATAAGCAAGACAGGTAAGGAGTGTGAGTTCTTCAATGTTGAAATATTATATGAACGAAATAAAATTACAATTTTGCATATATGAAAGGAATAATTTAATAATAAATCGCGGTTTACGACAAGAATGTCTGAAAAAAAAAACATTTTTAGAGGATGGATAAGCATAAGCCCCACATACCGTGGCAAAGTCTGACCTGACTCGGGACAAAGTTATGCTATATGTATGGTGGGATTGGAAAAGAATCGTCCACTATGAGCTTTTGTCACCGGGTAGAATTATACATTCTGTGAACTATAAAATGAGATTAAAAAAATCTATTAAGAAAAACCTGAGGTTAAACTACCGACAAAATGACAACAAGTCATAGATCAAAACGGCATATGTATATTATAAATAAATAAAAAATATACCTAAAAAAATATTTTCCTTTGTAAGAACAGTGTGAAAATTGTTTTGCTCCCACCTTATATTAATTAATAAGGGGCGCAAATGCAAGTAAATATTTACGTTAAGATGCAACTCTTATGCTTACTCTTCTTCTATTGCAACTGAAATAAATATCAAATATTCAATTCTACGGTTTGTATAAATAATGGAAAATATCCGAAAATTGGAAATTCATTATACTTATATTAAAAAGTAAGAGAACGTACGGGTGCATGTACAAGATTAAGTTGGTCAAGTTGACTATTGATCTACAGTTCAGAAATTGGTTTCAACTGTGCTGTACTGTACTGTAGGTAGCTCTGGTTGGCGATACTTCACTGATTTTTTCAGCTAATATAAGAAAATAAGCAATCGATTTTAAAAAGTTTTCCATGAATAAAATAATATTTAATTTGATGATAATGAATAAAATAAAATAAAATTTTATAATATATTTATAATATTTTTTTACAGTATGGATTCCCGCTTGCGATATAAAAGGATTGGCTTGTCTATACCAAAATAAAGGTTAGTGTAACTCAAACTAAACGTATCTAATTGTATTTCTTACAATATAACTCGGACTTCGAGTAAAAAATATACATTTCAATATTTGTTACTTAAGTTTTAAGTAAAAATGGCAAATGGCAATTGGCAAATTAATTTATCATTAATTTTTAAGTCTTTTCAGCCATAGTCGTAAAATGTGGAGGATATGTCAAAATTGAAATAATTTTGATCAAATGAAACTCATATTGGAGGGTCACGTACATAGCGGCAGACAGAGAAAACCTTGAGTAAAGACACTCCGCTTCGGAATATTACATGTTAAGTAGCGAGATTAAACACCAGGTTTTGTCTACTGGAGCGCTGAAATGAAAATAATTTAAATAATGTTATTCCCTAGATTGAAAATTGATCCTTTAAACATCGCGCTTACAGTAACCCACTGCACCACGACGGCCTTAACTCAAATTAAAACCATATTAGGCCAAGAATTTGTACATAAATGTTAATGTTTGCTAGGGTGTTACTCAGTGACGGAATTTTATATGACTTTGTAATGCTTTAGTCCAAAAACTACATAAGTATCACATTGTCGGTATCTTGTTGACTTTTTTTAGTTTAACACTGTGCAAGTAGAAAACATGTTGAGAAGCGGAGCTCAACGCCGCGCATTGGATCGTTACTAGAGCTGGGTAATGAGATTTTTTTTATTTCCTCGAGGAGAAATCGAACCTACAACCTGTTGTGTTTACAGTTACACGCTTGTGTCCCTGCGCCATGACTAGCCTCGATGGCTTCTAAGATCTATCTTTCCAGAACAAGGAAAAGCTGTTACATTTTCCTGAGTGAAAATCGAATCCACAATCGTCGTTCTCACAGTTAGACATTGAACCACTGAGCCAAATGAAATGTGTGCAATATTATTTCAGATGAATTAATTAAATACGAATGCGCCTGCCCTATGGCCTGTGACGAAACTCTCTACAAAATTGTTCATATCTTCTATAAGTAAGTATTAATAAGAATACTACAAAGGAATTTATCTTTATATATTATTTATAAAGTATTAATTATAATCATAAATATAAAATTATAATCACTTATCAGTGATTATAATTTTACAGGTTCTTTTATCTATACACATCACCACATAGCACGTTGGTATCTTTAAACCATTTCATCAGTTAAAAATGAATTTAAAATAACACATGTATTTAATATGGTTATATAATAAGCAACGAGAAAGGAATTTTAGAAATTTCATACGTAAAATTCCTTTTGAAATTTAAACAATACATAAAATTCAAGAGGAATTTGAAGTCATATTTCAGTGTTGAGTGAGTTCCATAATATAATAGATAGTTGAAGGTAGATAATAATAGATAACTTAACTTTCTCTCTAGCGGGGTAGTCGGGTGAAATGGAGCGCCAAACGCTATGGTCTCTACATACCTCTTTCGCCTCGGCCACTGTCATCAACCTCTTCATATTCACTTCACCTTCCCCCCTCTGGGGGGTCCTCATGCTTTTTTCGTGACCTTCCGTTCCAGTATCTTTGATACTATGTCTTAGAATGTCAACCGAGGTCTCCACTATCTCTCTTACGATTATAAATCTTTTTTCCATTATAATCTATAATAACTTTTCCATTATAAATCTTTTTTGCCATTCTTTCATCACTCGTTCATTCTTCTTCTTCACCGTAACATCCTCCCTAGTGTCTGCCTTGCCCATTGCGGATTCGATCAGATCGGTTCACTTCTGAAGAACGTAGCTTTCATACAAAACCAAAAATAAGTAAATCGGAATCAGAACAAACAATAACTAACTAATTTTCTTTCTAAAATTTCATTCATGATGAAATAACTTTTGATCGTAAATTTTGAATATAAATGTGTTTTCAAAAGTATAGCTATAAATTAAATAAAAAGTAGTAGGCAATGTCGCGCTGGACCACACTTACACCACACCGAGAAAATAACTCTTGCTCAACCTTCAGAGATAAACATTAATTATTGAAAGAACAAAATTTTTGCTGAACATTATTTTTATGTATCTCATAAGGTTGAGCCAGCGCACGCCATGTATGCGAGTTCATTTTGGGTGACGTTTTCTTAAAACAACAAACAAATTTTGCAAACCGTTGCTTAGCAACGATTGGTTGTTATTAATATGGCATAATAGATTACATGTCAAATTAGAAAGTATTTTATTATATTAGTATGTATGTGTATTGTAATGTTATATAGCCTATAGCACTCCTGAAGCAGCTTTCATACAAATCAAAAATAAAGTAAATCGGACCAGTAGATCCAAAGATCTTAGCGTTTAAACAAACAAACAAAATCTACCGTTTTATTATATTAGTATAGATAACACACATCATTTTCAATAAAAACCTATACATTATTTGAAACCTTCTTCTTTTATTGAAGTCAGTTAAAATATAAGAAAAGAAATGAAAATAGCTTTCCTTATTTTCACCAGTCGTTTGACAGCGAAGTCGTCGTCAGAACTTATGAAAAGAGGATCTCGTGCGCGCGTACGATTGGCTCAGCTACCCAGTTTGAGGATTCGTAGACTGGCTATAAAAGATATACTTGGATTAGTTGGTGAATTATTTTATTATATATTATAGTTGTAAATCCTATGTATTAAATTTGTTTAGTTTTACTAAGTTTTCAGGCAAAATTAATTTACAATAAGGTAAGTTATAGTTATATGTGGGAAGGGAGTGTCTTGACACTAGGTTTCCTCTGCCTACCCTGCTGTGTGCGGGATACAGCGTGAAGCTGATTTCTTTCTTCTAAGTATATTTATTTAGTTTTACTAGGCTTTCAGACAAAATTAATAAATAAAAACAAAATAACAAACTTACATGCATTTAAAAATAGTTTAAGCAAGAGGAAAGAAATGAAAATAAATGAAAATAAATATATCATTTCCTCGAGTGAGTATAGAACCCACAACGAGTTGATTTACAGGTACACTTTGTGCCCCTGCGTCACGACTGGCCTCTACATTAATTATATTGATTTTCATCTTTAAAATACAATTGAATAGTAAAAATATTAATAAAAATACATTTAAATTATTACTTCGTAAAAATTGACGATTAAAAAACCATCCGTAACAAGCTTCATAACGCATTTAAACCTCAATTTATTCAAATATGATTTTAGAGAGCTATATCGAATTTGTATTTATAATTGAAAACCGATACTGGATGCTATCACAGATTTAAGTTTTGACAAAGGGTGATATAAAATTCCTCTTTGTATTAAAGAAAATCGATCATTTTGTACTCAGGCCAGTCGTGGCGCATGGGCGCAAAGTTTACCATCGCTATAAATATGACAGGTTCTAGGTTCAATTCCTACTCGAGGAAATAACATATTTATTACTTACATTTTCTTTGCTTTGATATCTCTCAACACACATTGCCTCCAGAATACGGCAGAACAGATTGTCTTAATGAAATTCTAAAAATATTTTGTATAATTGTCTATATTTTGCTTTTGTTTGTATACAAATATACTTGTATGTATATCCAAACTTTATTTCTCTGTTGCGTATTAGTTTAAGCAGGCAATGTCAGTATATATATTATTTTCAATATTTATCTGTAATAATAAATTTAAGGTCATAAAAGTTATATAAAGTTTTATAAGAATTAACATGTTAAATAATTTAATTAAGAATTTTTTTCTGCATAGTACACAGAGGAAACCTATAGTTGGGACACAACGAGGTACCGACAATCATAATTCATTCCCCCGAGTGGGAATTGAACTCATAATCGTCGTGCTAACTAACTCATAATAGTCAGTATTTATAATATTTATGCTGTTGTCTGAATACATTTAAACTTTCAATATATTTTTAACTTAAAAATATCGTATTTTTTATGTATAGATTAATGTCTAACATTGTTTCAGTGGATGTAGGGGGAGTAGGAGGGGTGTTTTTCGGTGCTTCGCTCCTAAGTGTGATCGAGTTAATTTATCTATTTTGTATCAGACGAGGCTGAAGCCTTAGTTTTAGTTTCTATTCTAATGACTTGGTTTTTTTTAATATTTTCAAATATAATAATAAAGAATGCTTTGTAAAAAATGTGCTTATTATACAAAATAATTATAATAAATAACGTTTTGATTTCTAAAAACTTTATATTATACCTATATGGATTCTCATTCAGAGGAATGACATATTCTTATATTGTTATAAATACCTTATTGTACACCACAAATAGAAAATAAGCAAAGTCACAACTTACATCTACATTACATATAATACACACTTACATATATTTAATAATTTCTACGACGAGGCAAAACACAATTTCACCAATCAACATTCAGTGCCCGCAGAATTCAGCGCAAAGTAAGAAACGGTAGTGTCTAATGAAAACGTAGTGTCTTAGCACCAGGCTCCCAGACTCTCTCTGCTTACCCCGCTATGTGCCGAGAACAGCGTAAAGCAAACAAAAAGAAGTTCTTAAACAATATAACCTTTCAATATACAATATTGGCAGACGACAATAACCCGAAACATACGGAAGCTATAACAAAACAAAATCGAGGAACATCCGGAGAAAATGCGGAAATTCCTGTCTCTGGACTAAAGACCGGAAAATACGCTCGTATTCTTTTGTGACCGCTCATTTATTGACCATCTCGTTTGCTATGGTGAAATTTATCAGACATGTGTATAAAAATACAGTTTATTTGTTACAATGTTTTGTAAGAAATTATGATTTGTATGAAAATATCTACTTACTACAATAAAAGTAAACTACACGAAAAATATGCTTGGTTCTATAATTTTATACTTATTACTAGCGACCCGCTCGCGGCTTCGCCCGCTTTAACCACAGAATTATTTACTTAAAACACTAAAATTATATTCATGTTTCAATATACCTATAATGTATATTTGCAACGCACTTAAGATTTCTAATGTGAAAATTATTAAAACCTTAGGTCGCATTTTCGTACCTCCCATAAGAGAGATGCAGCTGTCAATATATTAATTTCTTTAAACTTTTGCCTTAAGGAGTCCTTAGGGCCTGAGTTACGGTTATAGCTATATAGTTATATCTTACAAATTTAATATATAGCTATAAACATATATTATTATCTATATAGTTATATCTTATATATACTTACAATAAAATCCTAACTCATCGGTGTCTGGACATGGAAGATATATTAGAAAAATTGTTATCACGGATATTTGAAAATATAATCTGTGCGTTCACGATAATCTCAGAAAGGGCTTAACCGATTCAAGTGCAGTTTTGTAATTTGCCTAACTTCCTTTAAATATTTAGTATTAGTTTTATTTTAATCGGTTCACACAAAATTAAAACCAGATTCACGCTGTATCCCGCCTATAGCAGGGTAGGTAGAGGGAACTTACGGAGGGAAATAACTTTTTAATTTTTGGGATTTTTTAAATTGTGTTAGGCTTTTATAGAGTAGTTAAAACTATGGTTTCATTTAAAGTGGTGCTGACAAAAATACTATATAATTGAGCATATTTAATATCTATAGTGATTTTTTAGTGAATACTAACCAATAGTTATTACAACACTTGCAAAGAAAGCATATTTCAGGTATTTTTTTAATTCTTATACCTTCTGAGAAACTACCAACATTCTTATCGTTAATAAATTATTTTTTTCAAAATATTTTTTTTTGAATATTTTGAATATTTTCACGAAAATTAATGATTTTATTATGACGAAAAAATTAGACAAAATTGTCTAAATTTTTCATTCAATTGAAAATGTTCAAAATTAAAAGTTAAAAAATGTTGATCGAAAATAATTATACTGTAGGAGGATACCTTTATATGTCCTGATGAAACTTGTTTTTTTATGATATTATGTAGAATAATATATTCTATAGAGAAATCATACATTCCTCTTCACACTTTTTACTCTTTAACTATGATACGTAAATATATTTTTTAGAGGTTACTCTGTACTAAGACGACAGCTCTGTTCCCGCATTTACGTCCATGATATATCGATATAAATAGTAGAAATATAAATCATTGGAAAGAAAAGGAGAAACGCAATTATACTGCATCTTTTCTTTTTTTCATACTTGAAATGTATTAACAAATTTACATACAATTCATTTGTTTTGAATATAACATTAAGGTTGATTCATAAAATATATTTGGTACTTCCTTAACATGATTATTTCATGTATTTTTTTTATATACAAAGTTTAGATTAAGGTCTCTTGAGAAATATATGTACTGTAAATGAATGTAACGTACCTACGTGCCAATGATTAAAATATACTGATATCCCCACGTGATCCATCTAAACCCAATATAAACTTATATAAACTATAGCAACCAGCTCGCGGCTTCACCCGCTTAAATTTGTAAATTATTTGTTTGTTTCAGTACAGGGAATTACGTTCCTGTTTTAATAAATAATGTATGCTTGCAGCGCACTTAAGTGAAAATTATTAAATCCATGGTGGCATTTTAGATTTTCATTAGAAAAATTATTATTGGGGTCAGATAACAAAGTAATAGAACCAGTTTGTTTGTTGGTTTTTCTGTTAGTCGACGCTTATCTCAGAAACGATTTAAACGATTTAAAGAGCTAAGACGTGAGCGCGGTGCGGGAGCGGTAAAATCGGTTTAATTGTTTTTATTGTAACATTCGTCATGTATGAATGGTGTAATGATTAAAAAACTGACCTTTATGACTATTTATTTATATCTTCATAGAGAAAGACAAGAAAAGTTTGGGCACTGTTAACTTTTTAAGAAAATAAATTTGATCAAAATACACTTATTTATCTATTTATCTATATATATAAAAGGACATGTACCTGACTGACTGAGGTACGACACACGCACAGCCGTAACCGCTGATGGGAGAAACGTGAAGTTTGGACAGATGTTTATTTTAATAATTTGGACATTCACTAATAAGGGATTTTGAAAATTTTTTACCCTAAACGGATGAAATTGGGATTAAAAGTTTGTATGGATTTTTTTTACAACAGCACCGATTTTCATAAAATTTGAAAGTCAGCAGACTGTTTAAAATATTTCATTGAACACGTGTTTCATGGTTTTTAGAATTCATCCTCTTAGGGATGAATTCTAAAAACAATGGACGGGGTTGAAAGTTTATATGAAAAAATCTAAAACATTAAATTCAGACTGTTAAAAATATTTTATTGAACACGCTTTTCATGTTTTTTTAGAATTCACCCCTAAGGGTGCTAATAAGCAGGTGTGCGCCCGCTAGTTTTAAGATAAAAATTAAAATAATATATAATATCTTACATATTATATTGTTATACTGTAATAACATATAATATATTTATCAAAATGAGAATGTATTGTTTTGTTTATTAGCTCCTGATAGTTGTTACAACACATGCAAGGAAAGATCATTTTAGAAAGTTGTTTAGTTATATTGGAATTATAAAAATTACTAACATTTTTATGGTGAATAAAATATTGTCTGTGCTTTCCACCTGAAAAAACCAAGGGGAGAAAAAATATTAAATATTTATAAAATTATAAATACCACATTAGTATCGATACTGTTGTACTGGTAATAATAAATGAAAAAAATTATATACTACGTACAGGATACCTTTGTATGCAAAGTTTAAGGCTATTTATTATGACAGAATATAAAATATATATATTTTAGATGTCCCTCTGTACTACGATGGCGGCTCTGTTCTAGTTTGCACATTTTCCTTTGAAAATTAGTATTTGTAACATACCTCTAACAGTTACACATGGTATCGTCAACTTTTTGTAGATATTGATGTCTTCTATGAAATTATAGTACATCACTTTGCTCTATTGTCAATAATTTCCACAGCGTACGCGATATAAGGTTTTATTTTGGTGTTGTTTTACACCTTAATAGTCTAATTGTAAAAGAATTTTCCAAATCGGTCCCGTAGTTTCGGAGCCTATTCAAATCAAATAAGGAAACAAAAGATCTAATCGATTGTCTTAATAATTTTAGTGATATCGATGCACCTCCCCCTCACCCCCGCAGAGTTACTCGCCACGGAGCGCGACGCCACACGGCACACACTCCGCATCTTTTATTATTGCATGATTTTCTTTAGATTGATATTTTTAAATCCGTTATATCTTTTGAATGGGATATCCGATTTTATTAATTTAAAAAGTATTTTACAGGTATTAAAATTATCTTTAATAAAATATCATTTAATAGGATAAGGATTAATGCAGAGGTATGAATAATATGGTTTGATTATTGTCGACACTTTTGTTAACTTATAAAATATAAAAAAAATGGTTATATTGTCATAAGTACAGTAGTTGCACCTATGCTATCGCGGGCTTTTATATAGATATTGATGCGCTGTATAATACTGTAGAACATTGTTTTGTTCTATCATCAATAGTTTTCGCAGCGCATGCGATGATAGAATTGTTAAGATCAATTTCTTCTCACCTTGGGTTACATTATTGCAGTTTTATTAGGGATCTCTATTTTTTTCGAAAATGTTATATAGCCTATGCTGATCAGTGAAAATGCAGCTTTCTAATAGTGAAAAAAATATTAAAATCGGTCCAGTAGTTTTTGTGTGAAAACTCTACAAACATACACATACATACATACGTACATACATACATACAAAAATACAAATCTTACTTCTTTATAATATTAGTATAGATAGAACTGAAGTATTTTTTTGGTTCTCATCATCTGCTCTTTTGAAATGAAGAGTTCTATTTAAACCTTCTGAAAGAAAAGGAGGTTTTCAATTCGATTGTATTTTATTTTTGAAACTTAAAGTATCTACGATGACAGTTACCACCCACATAGAGGTTTCATGTGTCATATACTACAGTTAGTTATTGGCGTTCGAGCATAGAGGCGAAGCCGCAGGTAAAGTAAAGGATTTATGAATATCATAGAGAAAAAAATACCTTTTAAAAGGTTAACAGGTATTAATAATTTAGTTTTCGTGAATCACTTACGCGTCACTGACAGACTCCTTTCGTCGTTTTTTGTTTAAAAGGTTGGTAAAAATGTAAGGAGCGAGTGCCCCAAGTGCGTGTTGCGAAATAAATTATTGCTTAAATAACTTTTTGATACGCTTTGAACCCGTTGAGATTGTTCATGCACAACACGATTCGGCTACATTTTCGTTATATTATATGTTACATATAAAGAGGTTTGTTTTTTTATAAAATGTAGACTTGAGTATTTTAGCATTTATGACAATCTTTAATAAATATATTTTACATACGCACTACTAGCGTCTACGGCAGATATAGACTCTGGTGACCATGATCTGCTTCAATAAATGGATAATTCTGCATAGTTTTTTTTCAATCTGAACCGGTAGTTCCTGAGATTAGCGCGTAGTAACCAAACGAATTGCAACTTTATAACACTAGCAAGATAATATAGGTAGTATAAATAGAAAAGCCATCATAGTTGAGGTCACATATATCTAAATAAATTTTATTTATAGTTCTTTAGCTTTACGCTTTAATCCACACTTAGAAGGATAAGCATCGGGAACCTAAGGACCTAGTGTTAAGATAAAAACTGGAAGCACTGCGTGTTAAGTAGCGGAACTCAACAAAGTATACCTATGCTTCTTTAATAATGGTATAATAAAAGTTTCATGAAAATTAATAATATGATCATGCATTATTCTACAACTTAATGGAAATGAGCCGATATGGTTTTTTACATCTACTAAGAAAAGTACTTACTTACTACACGCATTTTTTCACTGTAAGAACGTACTTTTACAATACGATTCCGTTTCTTTTCCCAATGGATCTTTTGTTCTCTCGAGCGATATTAATAGGCTTTTTCTGTAAGGTTTTTAGGCTTTTATGTAATGGATTATTGTTTAATAGAGTATAGTGTTGAATTATATTGTAGATGAATCTGTCAGTCTTTAATTATTATGTCATCGAAAATGAATAATGCAAATAACTATACTTATAAAAAATAAAATGTTCTTTCCCTCACCCATTTTACAATTTTCGATGCATTGCGTGTTAGGTGACGAAACTTAACACTTTG
Source organism: Heliconius sara (assembly GCA_917862395.2). Lineage (NCBI taxonomy): Eukaryota > Metazoa > Arthropoda > Insecta > Lepidoptera > Nymphalidae > Heliconius > Heliconius sara. The sequence goes on from OU860782.2 coordinate 3,013,190, forward strand.
CTTCCCTGCTTACTACACAGTAAGAAGCGATACAGATATTTTCTAAAAAAATATTCCTTCACCTGGGAATCGAACCCACAAGCGTTTTGTTTATCGTCAGACGCTTTCTCTGCGCCACGCCGCGACGATAAGCACGTGACATAAAACTTTTTTACTATGTACGTACATTTATACGGGGTGTAACGCGATCGACGGATCAACGGTTATGGGTAGAGGATCTCAGTGTGTATAAAAAATCGAGAAGTAAAACCATGTATACTATAAGACATAACATAGTAATACATATGTACTATAATATCTCTATATATAATAAGACAGTAAAAATATTTTGTCTCTACATTTAGTAATTTTGACTGAAATAGATAGAGGGAGGGAACTTAAAAAGAATAATAGAAAGCAAGCAAATATTTTTTAAAATATTTTTTAAAAAGACAAAAAAAAATTTTTTGTCTATCTGTCGATATGTATGGTCACATTTTTCTCTGAAAGTATTGAACCGATTTACAGAGTTTCCCCAAAAGCTTTGTTTTAACTCAACTTAACAATTAAAGTTTGTTTCATCAAAATCAGTTCATTAAAAAAAATGTTATCGTCATTTGAATGAACTCAAGGCATTAGTTTGCCTGCGAATGTTACATAGCAATCGCGCTGATAAGATTCTTGGCCAAAGAATGTCATTCGAAACGTCTTGGTTATATGACTGTTGATAAATATATATATTTTGAAGCACTGTTACACAATATTTTATACAATAAAGTAAACAAAATTGAATTGTTAGTGGAGATTACCTTTATAAATCATAACAGCTAAGTTTAGGTCGTAATTAATTTAACACAGAAATAAAGAAATATTCAGGAAATACATAGATTCCCCCACTCAAGGAGATGAAATATTTACTTAAATCTATATTTCCATTTCTTCGCTCTGGTGTCGAGGCAAAGTGCGGCGTGAGTTCTGCCGCTCAACACGCAATGCCTCCAAAAATTTGGCAGAAAGTCCCCACTTTCTGCCGGACGGACTGTCTTAACACTAGGTTTCCTCTACCCTGCTTTATGTGGGATATAGCGTGAAACTAATTTAATTTAATTTTAATATTATGAATCAATAATTTAACATTTAAGGCTGTTTCTGGAAGAGTAAGAGTATAAATATCAAATATCAGCATCAAATGGTCGTATTTTTTAATTCAAAACTATCAAAAATTCTCATAGAAATTATTATAATGTAGTAAAAAATCATATTAGAATATTACAGATTAAAGTAATAAAAAATCATATTAGAAGTCATTATAATTGTGAATTAATTGTGTTTATTAAATCAATAATCATGTAGTTAAAGCGGGCGAAGCCGCAGGCCGGTCGCTAGTATACTAATATATACCAAGCCCCGTAAATTCAAAAAAATACAAATTTATGACGAGAAACATTTTTCTTGTTTTTAACTTTTTCTGCTTCGTCTGACGTCCATGGCAATTTAATATACAATGGTTACTTTGTAAATTCTTGCCTGAGACAGCTTTATATGAAGAAATATTTTCTTGTACGTACATATTTTCTAACAAATCGCTACTTTAAAGTAATAAAGCTAATCGCATAATAACAACTAGGGGATTGAAAGAAGCAAATTAAACTTTTTCCACGTTATAAATTATAGTTTTTTTAACAGGCCTTAGCATAGGGGACCCTCTGACACACTGGGAAGACACACCATTCACACCTCCATTTTCTTCATGAGACATCGCGTATTGTGTGTTGTGTGGCGGAATTCAACACCGGGCTTTTTATACAAGTGCGTAAATTTAAATAATTTGAATAATTCTTATTTCGAAAAGGAATCAAACCGACAATCAACGCATTTATTATCGAATGCTGTATGCTTGCGACACGAAAGCATCTTTATATATTGATTTTAAATATTTGCCCGAATAGGGTGTAGCCCGAGAAAAGGTTAGAAAAGGCTTAGGGCGTATGTATGTATGTCTGTTCCTTTGTTCCTATGTAACTGTTAAACCAGTGAACCGATGTTGATTAAAGCTGTCGTAGTCGCTTCGTCTTGATGGCGCGAGTATTACTGTATAAACTAATGTAGCTTATGCATTAGAGTTCATTTGATTTTTTACCTATTAAATTATTTTAATATATTTCACTTTTCTTATTTATACCCATAGTCATTGTTATCTTCTCTTCTATCTTGTCGGTCATGATTTGATTCAACTGATTTTGTGTGCTTTTGTGCAAACATAATAAAAATCTTATTACTTATAAAAACTCTATGTTCGTAATAAAAAAATAACAAAAACTCATATTACTTACTAATATTATAAAATTCTGACATTTCATTTCAAGAACATAATAGAATTTTTTATACTAATAAAACATGTAATGTTGATACAATTTTGAAGGAGGCGAAAATTTTACCATTTCGTCATGAATACGAAATTAATAAGTGTTATTCTACTTTTATCATTGGCACAAAGTTATGGCGAATCTGGTTGGGCACCTTTTATGGACGATGAGCCGGTAGTTGTGGCGAATGGTATATGCATATGTTTATAAATTTGTTAAGTTGTAAGCCGCGGCGTTCAGTTCCGCCGTTCATACTTGTTTTGAATAGGAAAAAAAATCAATCATCTGTATGTCAATAATTATATGCGTTTTCTTTTTTATATTTAACAAAATGGAGTGTAGAGATCTTTTATTTGATTTTATGTTTCGTTACAAATCAAATATGCCCAGTTCCTACCTATATTTATTGTACGCGGGGTAGAAAATTTTATTAGCAAAGGTCCAAAAGTACAAATTGGGGACGAAATACGAATTATGTTTGAAAATTCTTTTTGATAAAGTTTTATTTTGTGAATACATCGTTATTCTTATAGTTGCTGAGAATTTTGAAACATATTTGATAATTATTTGTTTTTGCCTCCGTGACTACCAAACGTAACAAGGAGCTCGAATCTTGTTATAGGACACAATCTATAACTAAGGCCGAAATTCTAGGTATTTCTGGATGAGGTATGGCGGAACTCAACGCCGCACACAAATGAAAATAATTAATTCCCTCGATTGAACATCGTGTTAACATATCCAGAGCCTGCGCAGTGAGACACGAATAAAATGGCTGACATGGTCTTATTTTCCTTCCTTTACCTTCTTTCCCATCCCGGAATTAATCCTGGCTTTTACCTGGGTCTGACTCCCAACTCAACCTACTTCACTCTACTCACTGCATGGTCTTTAACTTAATTTTAGTCTTTTTTATAATTTCACCCTGGAACCCTTGTGTTAAGACATTTCCATTCTCTTCTTTCCTTAAAGCAATGTATGTTGAATGGCAGAATTAGAAAGCGGCGGAAAAAGAAATTAAAATATTAAGTATTTTCCTCTCCGAACCGGAATCGAACTCACAGCTATCGCGTTTACAGCAACACACATGTGATCATGCGCCACGATTTTCTTCACCTGTTTAAAAAATAACCTGTTTACAAAATTATTTAAACAACGGTTAAATATTACCCGTCTAATATGTAATAGTTATCTCAAAATCATTATACGTAGAGTAAACTCAAAACTACCCACTAATATATAGAACTCGAGGAAAATACATTTTTATTATTATGATAGTAGCGTCTAGAAGACCCATGCTACTTGAAACACGATTCGTATTTTCTCTAAGTATCTCTTTTAGAAATGAAAAATTATCGATGAACAAGCGAATTTATGTTAGAAATACTTGTTTGAAACTTATATTCATTTTTATTACTAAGTTTAAGCGTATAGTATATTTATTATGTTTTATGTAAAAACTGCCTTTCCTCGCCGGTGGCGGTGGTTGATTTATGTCAAGTTTTTGTAGCTTAATGCTGTGTTCCGCATATAACATGCTTTATCCAGAGGGATTTTATTGTTAAGACAATCCATTCACTCTTTGCCAGAGAGAGGAAACGAAATGAATTAATTCCTCCAAGTTGGAATTGTACTCCTAACTGTCTGTCTGTATCTATAGTGAGATGATGTGCCGTTGTACCACGAAGGTATTGAGACCCTTTATGTTCGTTTGATAATTAAATATTTATTTGAATCTTAAATATTCCTGCCGCCATGAATGGCACAGGGGCAGGAATATTGCAATGGCACCAAGTGTGACTGGTTGTTGGTTCAATCCCCACTCGTTGAAATTAAATATTTATTTAAATTTATATTTCCATTTCCTCGCTCCGGCAAAATTCGGTGGTAAGTGGGGAACAGATTGTCTTAACACTAAGTTTTTCTACCCTGCTGTGCCCGGGATACAGCGTGAAACTGATCTAATTTTTTAAATTTATAAATGTTCGGAATTACCTTGTTTTTTGTTGCTATTACCTTGTTTTAACCAGGCTTTCTAGTACATATATTTATCTCCCTCTCTCTTTCTATATTTTCTCTCTTACAAATGAGTTTCACAGTATCTACTAATGAAATCTATTCTGATTTCCTTTTAACAGTATTGTGTAATTTCTCTAATATATGAGTAGGAATTATGTAGATATATCTTAATGAATAAACATAAAAGTACTGAAATATAATTATCTCTAGCGAGGATCGAACCTATTACCATCGCGCGTACATTCAAATACTTTGACAACTGCACCACAAAAACACAACTCCTTTCATTTAGACTAATTTATTATAACGCAGCCACAGAAGCACCCTGTGACCACACCGTCTGCGTGGAGCCCTGTCCCGGCGCTGCTCCGCCTCAATACTGTCCACCGATCATCAGTAGATGTGACTCCGGATGCGCCTGCATGCTCGAATGCCAGTCACCCACGTACGTGTGTTTCCAAACGAAGTTTTACATCTCGCGCCGACGATTTTTGAATAAGAGACCCACTCCTGCTATTGTTGTTTGATTGAATAATAACTATTTTTTTCTATAATTTTTTAAATAAATTGTTGCGTTTAAATTTTTCAGTTTTTTTTTTATTTTGTAATATTATTGTTTTATTTTTTCCTTTTTTTTCTGCTTCACGCTGTATCATTCCGATTGTAGCAGGATAGTTAGAGGGGGCCCAGTGTTACGCTCCCCATTTTCCGCCGAATTCGGGAAGTATTGTATGTTGAGTGGCGGAACTCAACAACACGTTTTGACTCGATACCAGAACGCGAAATTAAAATATTAAATTCGAACCCATAACCTGTTGCGTTACAGTCACACGCATGAATCTCTGAGCCACGGCCCCAAATCAAATATTTTTGTTTTTATAAATATTATTGTATTATTTGCTATATATAATAAAGTCTAGGACATGACAAGGAGTCTTCTTAGTTTTCTACATGAGTACTCTAGCATATAAAGCCAAGTATTTATTTTTGGTAGATATTTTTTACTTAGTGACTAAAATTATTAATTTGCCACAATTTTGTGATAATAAAGTCCAAAATTTAAATTGTGTAAGCTACGGCATATATTTATACGGTATTTTTAGGTTCCTTCTGCCTATTTGCTGTGTGCGGGATACAGCGTGAAGCTGATTTAATAAACATAGTTTTTCTAAATTCAATATTACAGGCTATCGTTCTAACATCAAATACGAAATGATTAATTTACAGCTCCCAAATTCACAATTTTGTAATTTTATTCCGGTTCACACCGTAAAGTACCTCTCACGTACCAACCATTTAACTTTTAATGTTTAATTTAGCTTTGTGACCTCGAGTTGCTTAAAATTTTCATTAAATTTAAGATAGTTTTATTTAGTTTCGTAAATGCGCACTGCAAACGTACACTTTTCATCGCATAAATTCCGATTCGAATAAAATTGCGAAATTGCAAGCTCTACGCGGCTGCTTGAGAGGACGTCATATTACCTCGGAGTATCACAATTCTTGAAATCTCCACGTATTTTATCATGATAGAAATAATCATTTTCGAAACAATATAAAACAAAAAAACATTGAAAACTAAAGATTTAGTCAATTCAATCAAATATTATATAAAATAACAGTGGCAATTTTGTCGCACAACATATTTAACATTCATATAATTATTTTTTTACGTACTGATTGTGATAAGATGAACATTAAATATTAATAGAAGCTTGCTAAAAGCATGTCAGAATCGAATAGCGAAAACTGCATCTTTATCGGTTAAGCCGACTCGGGCGAACAGACAAAACTTTTAAAAATCACTGTTTTGAGCTCAATATCACTAATAAGTGACCCTGATAATATTTTTTTTGATAAATCTTTTCATGTATAGACACCGATTAGTTACGATTATATTATAAGTATAGATATATTTGGTTCAAGTCTTTCAGTGCATCATATTTATAAGTACCGTAGTACTTAAGAGTTCGACGACCGCTACCTTCAGTCTGCTACCCACATACATATAAACAAAACACCGGTTGCGACACTCGGGCCGTCCATACAAAAACTAATCTAGATAACTACACCAATTATGTGTATTGTCATGCATATCATTATTTATCATACTATTAAGCTTTCCTCTGCTAACGGCGTGAAACTACAAATTAACGTGTGCGTCTCGGGACGCCTGACAGGAGTGATATCTACTTTAAGTTGAACTATTTAATATTGAAATAGTTTAATTTAAGAAAAGCTTAAGTTATTATTTGTTAACATTTCTTGAATGTGTACATTATTAGACTTTCGTGTATGTACCTACGTTATTATATGTAATCTTACAAAAGCGATACGGATAGCGATGTGGGTTCGAATGAGTCTTGGAGCTTGCACTGTCTTATGCTAAAGAGAAAGGAAGCCAGAAAGAGTGGTGGTTCACTCTCTCATAAGAAGTTTTCCCTTAATAATAAATATATGTACAAATCTATCAATCCATTCACTCCATTTTGCTAGATATTTCAAAAAGTGTATAATATCATATCTAGAAGAGAAAATTCTTGTCATCTGTTAATATATCTTATTAGAAAAATACAACTAACTTTGTAAGATAGTGATTTGCCCTTTCCGTCATGAGTCGGTCATTTAGACTGACATAGGTTAGCCTTAAGCTGCGACAGTGACCGCGACCCTACATTTTATTTTGCTGAATAAGGCGAGGTACGTATAAAAATACGTACCTCGAGCCTTATTCAACCATTGACTCCTCGTATGTAGATGCAGAAGCGAAGTACAAAAACCCTTCTATCCTGTTAATGATCACATTAATTGGTAACAAATATTGTTTATAAAATATTTTTTTATTTACTTTAGCTTCATCGTGTATTCCGCAAATAGCAAGGTGAGAAATGGGAGCCTAATGTTAAGAAATTGTGGGAGGTATTGCGTGTTAAGTGACGGAGCTCAACACCGCATTTTGCCTTGTCACCAGAGCGAGACAGCTTAGTAAATAAATAGTAATAAAGGGATAGATCTCAATGGGCAGTATCAATTAGACATCCAATATATTTTCCGATAAAGATCCAAATAAGGATAATTTCCTATATATTGATTAGTAAAGTAAGTAGTTTTCTATTAGCCGCTACACTTAATATAATTTCTTGAACGCCTCGCTCGCATACTTATTTATAGAAGTAGGTCGTCTACGCCCTGGTAGGTGATTCCAGTCTTTATTACTGTTTAACCGTAAAGAATGGCATGTACTATGTAAATGATGGTAATTTTCAGTTATATACGAGTATGTCGCAGGGGCACATAGGTGTGACTTTAGACGCGCCAGGTTGTGGGTTTGATTCCCATTCGACTTTCTTCGGTGTGATGACGACGCAAAGTGAAGCGTCGAGTTTCGCTACTTAACACGCAATGCCCCCAAAATTTGGCGGAAAGTGGGGAATGTCTAATTTATTCTAATCTAGCTTCACGCTTTATCCCTAGTGGGATAGTCAGAGAGAACGGAGCGCCAAACGCTACGGTCTCTACATACCTCTTTCGCCTCGTCCACTGTCATCAACCTCTTCATACATGCATCCAGGGGGTCCTAATGCTTTTCACGTGACCTTCCTCCAGTATCTTCGATACTGTGTTTTCGAAGGTCAACTGAGGTCTCTCTGACATCCTCGCTACTACCTGCCATTCTGTGTACCTCTTCATTGCGGATTCGATCAGCTAAGCTGACTCCGCATATCCTACGAAGAGATCGTATCTCCACAGCATTCATCTTTCTTTCGTTCTTCTTCTGTAATACCCACGTTTCGCTGCCGTATAACAGAGTCGGTAACAAAACTGCATTGTGTACGGCCAAACGCGCAGCTGTGCTGACGTTTCGCCGTCTCATCAATGGAGTAAGCTGCATTGATTTCCGTTAACCTTGTTACCGGCAGTAATACGCCTTTCCACATCCATCTCGTATCTTCCATCTCTACTGAACATACTTCCCAAGTATACCACTTCATTCACTTGTTCTAATTGGGGAATGGAAGTGTCTTAATTCTTAATTAAGAGTTGTCTATGATGTTTGACATATTCTTAGTATTCCAAGTGATTCTGACCGCAAATTTAGTGGGCACCATCAGAATCATTAATGAGATGTTATATAAAAGCCAGTCGTGGCGCAGAGGCACAAAGTGCGACGGCAAAATCGAATGGCTGTGGGTTCGATTCCCACTCGAGAAAATGAATTATTTGTTTAAATTTATATATTTTTTTCTTTCTCTCCAGAATTCGGCGGAAAGTGGGGAATAGAGTGTCTTAACACTAGATTCCCTCTGCCTACTCTACTGTGAGCGGGATGCAGTGTGAAATTAATATAAAATGCAATAAAAATATTTTTTTAATTCGATCCAGTAGTTTCTGAGATTCTCGCGTTCAACCAAGCTGACTTATTAGTTCTGTAATAATATTGGTAAAGAGGTATGGTTTTAATAAAACGAAATATAGTCATTTAGTAATTTATTTATAGGAAATATAAAATAAGCTTACACCAGCCCTTATGTTCTATACAATTTTTTTACAACATAACAAAATCCTTAGTATTTAATAAATATACTATTATTAAAAATGTGGACGTAAATAGGTAGACAATATAAAAAAAATCCTTGTATTAAAATATTTTTGAGAAAAAAATTGATATCGTCGTTGTGGCACAGACTCTGATGGTAAAAGCGATAGTTGTGAGTTTGATTTTTACTCAAGGGAATTATTATTTACATTTTCTTCGCTTTAAGCGGCGTTGAGTTTCAAACTGAAAAGAACTAAAAAATCAGACGCCATTGTGACAAAGTGTACAAAGTGTAGAACGGAGTGTTTTAACACTAAATCCTGCTAAACAAAATAAAGAGTGAATATAAAAAAATATATTTTAAAATTACAAATTGAAAAAAAATATGTAAAGTTTTATATAATTTCGTATCATTGAAGTAGTTTACACACAGTTTATGTTGTTTGTTTTCACTTCACTAAGGAGTTGTTAAAGATATTTAAATAGTGATAAATGTATAATGAAAATCGCGAGGTGGCTAGTAAAAAAATCGTTAAGATCAATGTTACTGTTTACAAAATTAGCTTGTACTAACAGACATACCAACATTTTTAGATGTTTATCTCTTACACGCGATTAGTTGGGGATTTATCAACAGGCTGACTTCATAAGAGTCTAGAATCTATGTTTTATTTCTAAGGCATTTAAAAAATCTATAGGATCTTTTTGATGAATTGCATGTTGATTGTCAGTAGCCGTCTACTCTACTACTGAATAACAACTGACTATCAGAAGGACTGGCTGAATGTAACTGAAAAGCTTCACTTTACCAAGTACATATATAAGTCAATGCATGCATGTTAACTTTATAATAAATATTCATATACTGTTATAACTATAAATAAAAAATGGAGAAAAAAAACTTACAACAAAAAAATCTAAAAACCAACCCAGTCTTGACAAAGTGTTTATAGCTCCTTAACTGATGAAAAGAAACATTGCTTTCGATTAAAAACAACTGCATTTAAATCCTTTTATTTATTCACAAGCTGTGGTGCCACAGACATACATACAGACAGGTGAAACTTAGCACCTCTTCTTGCGTCGAGTGTAAAAAATTAAATATATTATGGACTTATAAAAACGTCATTAAATTTATTTATGTATGGATTTTCATTTATTCTTTAATACAATGAAAACCTTTCCAGCTCGTCTCAATGATTTCCCAAGAGTATCGTTTTATACGTTCTAAAAATAAATCAATCGATAAAGTCGATTTTTTAAAACTTTTATTAGGAGGTCTAGATAATTTTCAACATGATGATGCAAAAAATTATGATGTAGTCTTAATCAGCTTCACGCTGTATCCCGCACCCTGCAGGGTAGGTAGCGAAAAACTAGAGTTAAAACACTCCGTTCCCCAATTTCCGAGTTGAGTAGCGGAACTCAACGCCGCTCTTTGCCTCGGCACCACAGCGAAGAAACAGAAATATAGATTTAAAATTAATATTTCGTTTCCTCGAGTGCTACTTGCCCTGTGCGAGATACAGCGTGAGGATATAAAACAAAAGAAAGAAATCTTTCAGAATATTATCATTATAGTCAAATAATAAATCGGCAAATTGCCGTAAATTAAATAAGCGTTGACGAGCGCGAAGCGCCCGTACATTTTATATTGCGGCCTCGTCGGGTACACGCGACGGTGATACATTTTTTTATTTATTTGAAATTTTTTTATAGGGCTTCCTGAACTATAAATTGATGTTTCAATTTTTTTCAGCTTAACATCTCACATGTAGCAGGTTAGGCGTAGTGTTAAGATACTCCACTTTTCACTTTTTACGCTGAATTATGGAAGTATCGCGTGTTGAGTAATCAAAGAAGAAATCCAAATATTTAATTTTCTCTAGTCACACACGCTTGTGCCTGTGCTTACCTTGTGCTTTGTGCTTTTTGAATTGTAATTTAAATGTTTTGTTTTATATTGGCTCAGTTTAAGTACACAATTAGTTCTTTATTTATTGTTGAGAATAATTTATTTATGAAAAAAGTATTTTATATACTGCTTTCAAATTCTTTCTTATTAATAATGTAATATAAAATAAATCATATATATAAATATATTATGTGGTTATATCTTCATTATTGAAAATATATATTTTTACAACAACACAAGATATCCATGATAAAAGATAGATACATTAAAAGTATATTTTATATCAATAAATATACATTATATATTATATCTATGTATAATTCTATATCGATGATTTAGTACAACTCTGACGTAGTTTTATTTTATAGCTTAATATATAAATTTGCGGAAATACTATTAAACATTGTATTTATAGTATATAAATGTATGTATATGTATGTATTCCGAACACCTACACACTTAATTTCACACATGACAAGGTTGGCTGTCAGAGAATGCTATTTAGCGTTAAGCCCGCCTTTTGTACATCTTTCTTTTTTTGTAATTTGTGCAATAAAGTATATATAAATAAATAAATGTCGTTTTTAACTGCAATTATGTCATTGTTGCACTAAATATGCGATTTTACTTCTATCTTTAAAAGAAAAAGGAAAGAAAATAAGACATTTTACTCATAACTCTATCATATATGGCACAGTAGTTCATTTTTCACACTCTATGTTACCATTGCATCAGGTAGGCGGTTCCGGTTCTTTGTCTTTATTGAGAGGACTTCCCTCTGGCCCTCCGTCGCCACTGTTGCCGCTGTTGATCGCTATTGAGGTAAGCGGTACCTGAGGGTTAATAAGCTATTAAATATATTATATTTGTTTTAGGTTCGCGCTGTATTCCGAATATAGCAGTATAAGTCTAGTGTTAAGACACTTCGTTCCTCAGTTTTCGAATTTTGGCGGAACTCATCGCTTTGCTTCTTCTTCTTACCAGTGCACGGAAAATGAAAATATTTCATTACCCCCAGTGGGAACCGAATTCACAACCAACGAGTTTATAATGGATGCTGTGCTGCTGTTCCACGGCTGTCTCAATGATTATAACGTTAATATTGGTACAATATTGAATATATGGGATATTAGCTTAAAAAATCGATAGTGGAAGTATCTGTTGTCAAGAGGACTGCTCTCAATTCAGGGTATAACATCATATCATCAAACTTATTAAAATTAAAAGCCAGTAAACGAATGAATTTAAGCTTAAAATCCCTTTCTTTATTACCATATCATATAGAAATAGAACTTTAATGAATAAAATGCTTAAAACCCTCAGAGATTGCCTCTATATTGTATTTCTAAGCATTTCGTACGTGTTTATCATCAAGAGGCAGTGGAACGTGATGAACACACTACGTAGATACGTAGGATTCCGTACGACGTACTCGTATCTAAGTCCAAGCTAATTTCGAACATCTTAAGTCCCTGTACAATCGTTACAAAGTTGTAGCTCGAGATTAAGTGTATGACTGTTTCTCTTTGAAAATTATCTTTAACTAATTCTCCAATTCTGAAATATATTATAAATAAAAAAAAACAATCAGCTTCACGCTGTATCCCGCACACAGCAGGGTAGGCAGAGAGAACTTTGTGTTAAGACACTACGTTCCCCACTTTCTGCTGAATTCTGGAGGCATTGCGTGTTGAGTGGTAGAACTCAACGCCGCGCTAAGCCTCGACACCAGAGCGAAGAAATGGAAATATAAATTTAAGTAAATATTTCATCTCCTCGAGTGGGGATCGAACCCACAACCAGTCGGTCTTACTGACACTTCGTGCCACTGTGCCACGTGTGGTAGCAAATATATTACGCTACCACTTTTTATATATTTATATTTTCATTTCTTCGTCTTGGTGGTGAGGCAAAGCGCGGCATTGAGCTCCGCCACTCAATACACAATGCCTCCAGAGTTTGACGGAAAGTGGAAAACGGAGTGTCCTAACACTAAGTTCCCTTTGACTACCCTGCTGTGCGTGGGATACAACGCGAAGCTGCTGATTTTAGAATATTAAAATAGAGCTTGATAATCTATACTTATAATAAATCTGTAGAAAAGTCGTTTCTGTACATTGAAAATATTTTAAAAAAAATTAGCTAGGGTGTTAAAGGATAACTAACAGAATCCATTTCCAACATTTTTGGAATTTTTGTCTGTTTGTCTGTTTATCTGTTTGTCTGTTTGTCTGTTTGTCTGTTTGTCTGTTTTCCGGTTTATGTGAACACGCATCACGTCAAAAGTACACAATATATTTAAGCAAATTTTATACGTAAAAATTACCAGTAAATCAAAGTAACATTTAGTGTTTATTTCATTGTAATAGCTTCACTCTATCAAAAGATATAAGTATTTAAGTTTCCAAGAAGCTTATATTTGAGATAGTAGCACTCGATACTAGAAACGCTATCTATTTTATATTTTAAGTAGGTAGGTAGGTAGGTGGGTAGGTAGGTGGGTAGGTAGGTGGGTAGGTAGGTGGGTAGGTAGGTGGGTAGGTAGGTGGGTAGGTGGGTAGGTAGGTAGGTAGGTAGGTAGGTGGGGAGGTGGGTAGGTGGTAGGTGGGTAGGGTAGGGATGTATGGATGTATGGATGTATGGATGTATGGTTGTATGGATGTATGGATGTATGGATGTATGGATGTATGGATGTATGGATGTATGGATGTATGGATGTATGGTTGTATGGATGCTTTGGATGTATGGATGTATGGATGTATGGTGTATGGATGTATGGATGTATGGATGTATGGATGTATGGATGTTGGATGTATGGTGTATGGATGTATGGATGTATGGATGTATGGATGTATGGTATGTTGTTGTATGGATGTATGGATGTATGGATGTATGGATGTATGGATGTATGGATTTGGATGTTGGATGTGTTAGTGTATATTTTTTCAATTATTATTACCAGTAAAGTATCGATACTAATGTGATATCTATATATTTAATATATTAAATATTTTTTAGTAAGTTTTATAATTCTAATAGAATTAAACAACTTTATAAAATGATTTTTCCTTGCATGCGTTGTAATAATTACAACATAATATATAAGATTTTATATGTTATTTTAATTATTATCTTAAAATAATTAAATGTATTTTGATCAAATTTATTTTCTTAAAAATTAGGAGTGCCCAACAATGCTATCATTTCTCTATGAAGATATAAATAAATAGTTACAAAGGTCAGTTATTTAATCATTCCACCATTCATACATGACGAATATTACAATAAAAACAATTAAGCTGATTGTACCGCTCCCGCACCGCGCTCAAGTCTTAGCCCTTTAAATCGCTTAAGTCGTTTCTGAGATAAGCGTCGACTAACAGAAAAACCAAGAAACCGACAAAATTTATAAATATTATTGTTGCTGATTCTATTACTTTGTTAATTGCTCCAATAATAATTTGTTTAATGAAAATCGAAAATGTCATGGTTTTAATCATTTTCACATTAGAAATCATAAGTGCACTGCAAGCATACATTATTTATTACAACAGGAACGTAATTCCCTGTACCGAAACAAACAAATAATTCACAAATTTAAGCGGGTGAAGCCGCGAGCTGGTTGCTGTATTTTATAAAATTTTATATTGTGATTATAATAGATGGATCACGTGGTGATGTCAATACGTTTCAATCATTGGCATGTATTTATAGTATACATGTATATCTTCCACGTACAGACACCGATGAGTTAGGATTTTATTGTAAGTAGCGATATTACTATAACTATATATCTATAACTATAACTTAGGTCCTAAAGACTCCTTAAGGCAAAAGTTTAAAGAAATTAATATATTGACAGTTGCATGTCTCTTATGGGTGGTACGAAAATGCGACTGCGTTGCAAACATACATTATAGGTATATTAAAACACGAACATAATTTTAGTGTATTAAGCAAATAATTCTGTGGTTTAAGCGGGCGGAGCCGCGAGCGGGCCGCTAGTTTCTAATAAATATTAAAATTCATAAAAAAAAACTCATTTTGAACACTTTGTGTGTAATAAATACATTGTTATGTGTATAAAACACATCGGAATTCTTGAAAATTGGTATATTATCCTTTTCTTTTGTTTATTCCAGAATGAAATAGCATAATAAATAACTGTCGAGTTGAAAAATTTTATCACAGAGTGGCCATACAAGACCAAGACAAAGTAAACACTGTATTTTGTTATTTAAATGAATCCCGTCATCTTTTTATTCAGAAGAACAGAACAAATTTATCCGCTTGAAGTGAAAAAGTAATATGGGATTGTATTAAAGTTTTGAATTGTAGGTTCGATTTCCATTTAAGGAAATTAAACGGGAATTGGAAAGCGAAAGTGTCTTAATGGGGACGGAGTGTCTTAACACTAGGATCCCCGGTTCCATCTGCCTATCCTACTAAAAGTGAGATAGCTTAACTTAAAATAATAAAATATGAAGGTCTATGTATAAAAGCAGCTCATTGTTGAAGCCCTAATCTAAATCTTGGTACAGTGTCTGGCTGTATATGAAAAAACAGCGTTGAGTTCCGCCATTCAAACTTGGGAACTTTTAGTATAAGGCTTTTCCCTCTGCCTACCCTGCAATATGCAGGATACAGTGCGAATTAAGGATATAAATCGGTTTAATATGTTAAAGATTTAGAATTAAAAATATTTTTAAGCTTAGTCAAATTACATAAGAAAGGAAGAAATAAACCAGTGGTTATCCATTTCATTCTTCATATTGCACAGCCAAGTATCGAAACCGCCATTTTGGTATAGATAAAACCGCTACTATATACTCATAATAGAATTCCCTTTGAGTAAATCTGAACCCATAATTAGCGAGTTATAATCCTGCTCAGCCATAATGGAGTCATTGAGAGTAATTATTCTAAACAATCGATCACGAGAGGTAAAACGATATTCGCTGTTTGCAAGCTGGAGCGCAGAATTTAGTATTGTAATTGTAGTATTATTGTTTAGGTTACAATTGTTTTGAGCTTCATGCTGTATCCCGCATTTAACAGGGTAGCGAGAGGGAACCTAGCGTTAACACACTCCGCTCCACTTTCCACGGAATTCTGAAGGCATTGCGTGTTGAGTGGCGGAATTAAATGCTGCGCTTTGCCTAGACACCAGAACGAATAAATGAAAATATAAAATATTTCATGTCCTCGAGTAGGATTCGAACCTAACGTTTCACAGTCACACACTTGTGCTCCTGCGCTATAAATGGCCGCGCTGGACTTGGCTATCAATCTGGCGTAAAATAAAGATTTCAGCAAATAAAATATGCATCATAAGCCTACCGTGACGTCGTTATATTTGACAGTTGCTTAGAGCTAAAATAAAATATATATAAAAGTTGTATATACATACCGTTTAGACTACAAGGTTTTAAAGGTATTAGACTATAAAGTTTTAACGGTAGTTCACGATAACCATGTGTTTAGGACCTATATTGTTTTTTCGCAAAAATGTTCGTACAAAATCATATACTATTTTATTATAATAAAATAAAATTATTGGAACTAATAAACATATTTATTTAATTGCCATTTACCATAGAGACTGCTGTACAGATATTGGCGTCAGAGGGTCGTGGTGGCGACAATGCGGGGTCGAACCTCAGGTCCAGTTGAAGCATAAACAAAGCGGCTACCAGGGTGGAAATGGACACCGACAGTTGCGCTGCCGCCACGCCTATACATGTTTTGCTGTTACACCTGAGAAAATTAAGGAAATTTAGAAATATATACTTTTTTTATTTAGCTTATTGTTAAAATAAATATGAACTAGTATGTTCGTTACAAATACTTTTGGGTTTGGGTTCAACCACTAGAAAGTGCTTATGCCGAAAACCATCTTAATTTTGTCGGAGTAAATATAATAATCTTTCAACTGAACATTATATTTCCGGATTTCAAATTTTATTATGGAAAAAAGGAAAAAAAAATATTGTGAAATAGGGAAAAAGATGGGAAAGAGAACGAAGCGCGGCGTCAAGATTCACCTTCGACTATGCAATGTTTCAAATCCGGCCAATAACCGAAAATGGAGTGTCCTGATATTAAGTTCAGCCTACATACATGCTATAAAGGAGAAATCGTGATGAAACATACCCAAGATTCATCAAGGATCTGATACAGAAGGCCAACATAGCAACATGCGCAGCGACGGCTACAGTCCACAGGAATGTTAAAGGAATAGCTGCACAGGGGGACGGACCCAGTGCCCGCCACGGAGCACCCCAACTTCTGGTTGTTCTTGACCTAGCAGATGCCCACCCTCCGAAGCCACGGCTATAGTATACTGATGTAGCTAAAAAGAATAAGATTTTTTTATTTCAACCTGCCATATATAGCAGGCTTAAAATAAAAAAATAAAAAAAAACTTGCTATAGCAAGTTTAATAGCAGGTGAGCAGTAAGTGTAATGCCATTCCTTTCTGGGGAACGGAATTAATTCAAGAAGCAATGAAAGTGGGACTTTCATTGCTTCTTTCCTCGCTAATTTCCTCGAGTATGAATCGAATCCACAACTGGCTGAACTGGCTTCAATTTTCGTAATTATTACAAAACAATTATAAGCAAATCCAGAATTCGGCGGAATGCGAAAAGCTGTGTGTCTTAACAATAGACAACAAAGTTTATTAATAACGTTAATTAATAATGGTTAATATTACCATTATTAATTAGCGTTATTAATGACCTTTTTTTTAATTTTGCGAAAATCTTATGATCTAATTTTACGTCTCGTAAAAATAAATAATAATAGGGACTCCCTGACAGTCCTAAGACAACTTCATTAATTATTATTAGTAAGTTACTAAACAAACTCTTTGAAATTATGGTGTTAAAAATATAATTTCAATGTTTAATTTTAAGGAAGTAAGTTTGCAGAGGGAATTTAGTATAAAGATACTTCTCTATTTTATAGCCTATTCAATTTTAATGTTTTGAGCAACGGATAGTTAATTTGTTTTATTACCAAAACGAGGAAATAAAATGAATTAAATCATTACCCAGAGTGCGAATCGAACCTATATCCGT
This sequence comes from Heliconius sara, assembly GCA_917862395.2. Lineage (NCBI taxonomy): Eukaryota > Metazoa > Arthropoda > Insecta > Lepidoptera > Nymphalidae > Heliconius > Heliconius sara. Next base: position 3,031,088 of record OU860782.2, read on the forward strand.
CACGTTCACAGTAAGACGTTGTGCCAAATATATTTCTTTTTAAAATATATATATATATATATATATATATATATATATATATATATATATATATATATATATATATAAATTATATATTTAAAATTAGCGTTGTCTTACCAGCAGCCAAAACTGTGAAAGCTCCAGTCGGTACACCTAAGCCGAGTTCAGGTTTTTGACGCTCTTCGAGCCAGCCGACTGCCCCAACGACTAATCCTCCTATACCACACACGACCTATGTAAAACAGAATTAAAATACATATTATTATAGTAATGTAATATAGAATAAGCGCGGCCTTTAGTTCCGCCATTTAATACGCAATGCCTACAGAATTCGGCATATGAGGAGTGGAGTGTCTTTTCACTACGCTCGTTTTACTTAACCTGTTTCATGCGGGATACAACGTGCAGTTGACAAAAAATATTATAGTAAAGTACTAAATAAGTTTTCTTTTTCATAAAATATACGCGGAATAAAAAAATACACCTTCATTTATGTTACATTTTTACAATTTAAACTACATTTACGATGAATAGAAAGCTAAAAATATAACGTGAGGTAAAAAGATTTCAAGAATCTTTCTGCTTACATAGTCGAAAAAGAAAAAAAATATAAAAAAAATTAAAATTTTAATCAATTTTTTTTTGAGGCCGTCGTGGCGCATTGGCACAATGTGTGAATGTAAATTCGACAGGTTGGGGGTTCGATCCCCATTTGAGGAAATGAAATATATATTACATTTATATTTTCATTTCTTCGCCACTTGAATTTCGCCACTCAATATGTAATGTGTTAAGAATTCAGCGGAAAGTAGGGAATAGACTGTCATAATGGGAAACATACATCATTAACGCTTGATTCCTAGGTTCCCTCTGTCCCTGCTATGTACGGGACACAGCATAAAGCTAAAAAATGCTATAAAAAATAAAGCTAAAAAAATTCAGTGGGACAAAGTTTCTCTGTTAAAGCGACGGTTAAGTTATGATTGACAACACGGCTTAACTATAACCATTTCCCTCCTTTCTTTACATTATTTTCCATTTAATGGGAACAGAGTGTCTTAACACTAGGTTTCCAGGTTCCCTTTGACTCCCCTGTTATGTGTAGAGTACATAAAGCATGAATCGAAAAATAAAAAAATAAATAATGAAAAAAAACCTATGATTCACCTATGAAGATCAAAACTATGGCGGCGATGGATTAACGGTACATTCATAATATGTATATTTTTTTGTTTTTATCAGTTTCCGGTTGTTTCCCCCATATTCCATAGTAGATATATCTAGTGTCAGGTTATTCCTACTACTACTTCCCTCGCTCGTATTTGAAACATCATCATCACACCTAAATCATAAAAAAATAATAAATAACGAAAGAGAAACATTCAGAATTATTTTCTCAACTTTAATAAAAAATAAAAATTCCCGTCGGAACAAAACAAAGTTATGCATAACATGAAGTATGTAAATGAGAAGATTTCTTTTGAAGACTGTAACATTCTTCGTTCTAAATAAATATATAAAATTTATTCTGTGGTTCTGAAATTTATTATAAATATAAATAAATTCTCCAAGCCATCATTTTGCTTTTACCGAAAGATCCAATAAATTATGCTCGAAAACAATTTGTTGGTAGTTCTTAAGTGAGATTTCATGATAAGAATGATAAACGCGATAATAATTATACTTTACATAATACTTAGTAAACCAATTGAGACGTGACTGTCTATCTATTTATGTACACTAATGTTCATAAAAAGTTTACCAACTCTTGTGGGCGGGAACGGAATGTCTTATTCTTATGCAGTGGGAACGTTGTGTTAAGACATTCCATTCCAATTAAGACACTTGCGTTTCCCACTTTCTTTGCCTCCTGCTCTGGTAGAGTGCGGAACTGGCTGGCTTTATTTTTTTTTTAATTATTTTATTTGGTTTGTCTGTCAAAAGCCTTTATCTCAAGAACGTTTAAAGATATCGAATTAAAATTCAAACTATACACTCAGATCTGCGGCCCCATGATTCCCTTCGAAAATTGTATTAAATGTAGAAGTTACTTAAAAAAAGATATGGCCGTTTATATCGCATATTTCGAAATTAAAACGGCATTTCAGTTGACCTAGATTTTATTTAATTTGACAGCTAGCATATACATTACTTCAGGAAAAAATCAGAAAATTTTATATTTATGGTTAAATCCTAAAACATAATAGCCTCAAAAGGTGGACACAATTCGATATAAAAGTCGCTAGTTCAAGTGAGCTATCGTATGAAAGTGCACTGGCTAAGCTAAGCTTGAATTTCAGAAAAACGTTCGATACCCCCAATTTTTGTACGGAACCCTCGGTAGGAAAGGCCGACTCGCGCTTGTCTAGTTTTTTTATATAGCAGAGTGGGAGAACCTAATGCTAAGACACTCTATTCTCCACTTTCCGTCAGAGTTTGAGGCAACAAGAACACTACGCTACAAAGCCGTTAAGATTTTTTTTGTCTTCTGTATTCTGCATATAGCAAGGCTTTGTTACCAGAGCGAGGTAACAAAAATATTAAATAATGAATTTCACCGACTGTGAATCGAATTGCGTTTACAGACAAACACTGTGCCACTGCGCCACGATAGTCTCAAGAGTTTAATTGATTCTTAATAATCTAAAGAGAATACCTGTAGTACTCTAACTCTAAGAGCAATCGCGAAAGGGTAGATCTGTAAGCCAGCAGCTGCAACGTCCTGGTCGTCGCCCTTGGACGCGCCGCTCACAGCGCTGCATACCGACTGCTTCCGCGACCACATGGCTTTTGTGTTGATCACTGAAAATTGTTAAAGGTTTTGAAAATATTCAAAGTTTTTAGGTTGAGGGAACATGGCAATCTAGTGTTATGACTCTGTTCCTATTAAGACAATTTCGTGGCTCCTTTATCGCCAAATTCTGGAGGCATTTGCGTGTTGAGTGGGCAGTACTTGACGCCGCGCGATTAAATATTTCATTTCTTCGAGTGGGAATCGAACCCACAATCTACCAAGTTTACACACTTCGCACGTTTGTACCCTTGTACCACGGCCAGACCGGTACGACTCACACAATTTTCTTTCTTTCTGTTTTTGTATTATAAAAATAAAATGAAAAACAAAAACTTAAATAATTAAGGGAACATAGGGACATTTTTTAATTTTCATGCATGTCGTGGACACTGGGTAAGTTAATGAGCAAACGAAACATAAAATAGTCTGTCTTGACTACGAAAGTTTTTATTTCTATCATTTTTAAGGCGACGGAATCTGGCTGCAGACAGGCCACGATACTGGATTCGACTCCCAATGATCAGAATGAATTATTTTCACTTTCTCACTCTGATACAAAGACAACTCAGGATGCTGTGTTCCGCCATCATAGGCCCAATGTTTCAAAAATTGAGCGAAGTGGAATAATTGGAAGTGGATTCCATTTGCCTTTTCTATATGCCAAATTTTCCTAATCATTTTTATATTCTCAGACAATATTATGTCATAAATTATAACGTCCGATATTCACAAAATACATCTAGAACAAATTGGATGCCAAAAATCGATCGTTACCGCCGTTATCAATGAATATAGATAACGTTTTAAGCTTTAGATAGGAGATAAAAATGGCATCCTGCAGTAGGATAAGATAAATGAGAAAAATACGAATTCAGGAAATTGTAAATAAATAAATGAATCAGAGGCAGAAGGAACCTAATTTTATGACACTCCGTTCCTCACTTTTCATTCTGAAGATATACAAATATAAATATAAAAAAATATTTCATTTCCTCGAGTGGGGATCGAACCCACAATCAGTCGGTTTTACAGTCTCATTTTGTGCCCCTACGCCACGACTGGCCTATATTCTCATATCTTTCTCAGGAAGTTGTAAGGGTATTATAAACAAAAGCCACAAGGGTGTGACTGTAAGGCGATGGTTGTGGTTTCGATCCCCACTCGAGGAAATGAAATATTTATTTAAATGTATTTTTTTTGCTCTGGTGTCGAAGCAAACAGCGGCGTTGAGTTCTGCCACTCAATATGCGATGCCTCCAAAGTGCAGCGGAAAGTGGGGAATGGAGTGTCTTAACACTAGGTTCCCTCTACCTATCCTGCTATGTGCGGGATACAGCGTGACGCTAATTTTAAATTTTTTAACTTCACGGTGTATCCTACATATAGAAGGGTAGAGGTAGAGGAAATCTGGGGTACTAGTATAAAGAAACGGCTCTACGCCGCAACGCAACGCTTTGCCTCATTACCAGAGCGCGGAAAACGAAAATATTAAATATTTAATTTCCTCGAGAGGGATCCGATCCGAAAGCGTGCGAATATAAGCCATAGTATTCATAACCACACGCTTATGACCCTGTGCCACGACTGGTAAGCCTTAGAGAGCCATCTTAAGACTATATTCAACTCTATATTTATAATATAGTTTATTCATTAAACAACTAGTAGTTGCAAGATTTCTTGTTTGGTAAGAGCTTTTGAGTTTGACTGTTGAATAGTTGGAATACTATATATATTTTTAATACCGTGTACAGTCAGAACTTATTATGTCATTTATATTAGAAGCCAGTCGTGGCGCAGCGGCACGAAATGTGACTGATAAACCGACTGGTTGTGGGTTCGATCCCCACTCGAGGAGATGAAATATTTACTTAAATTTATATTTTCATTTCTTCGCTCTGGTGTTGAGTTCTGACACTCAACACGCAATGCCTCCAGAATTCGGCAGAAAGTGGGGAACGGAGTGTCTTAACATTAAGTTCCCTCTGTCTACCCTGCTGTGTGCGGGATACAGCGTGAAGCTGATTTATTTATTTTTTATATAATAATATTTAAAGTTGCCAACATTCTAAAAGAAAATATTTAGCTTTATTAATATATTTTTGTTATTGAAAATGCATCAATGACATGTACATTTAAATGCATTTTCACGGTAATAGCATTAAAATTTGACTGGTTGATTAAATTTGCATCGAGTTAGAACCAATTTCGATTGAACATATTCAATCATGAATAAAATACGCGTAAATATTAAAACAGAAATACGCTTAAATAACTGAAATGAATCAGTTATTAATTATCAAATAAAAAAAATTAAAGAATATTTCCTTTTAAATAAAAATAAATAAATCAGCTTCACGCTGTATCCCGCGCGCAGCAGGGTACGCAGAAGAAACTTAGTGTGAACCAAGACTCCTTTAACTATTTTCCCCCGAATTATTTGAGGTATTGCATGTTGATTGGCGAAATTCAACGCTGGACTTTTGCTTCGGTGCCAGACCGAAGAAATATTTCATCATCCAAATATTAATAGAAAATATTTCATCATCTCGAGTTGGGATCGAACCCACAACCGTCGCGTCACAATTACACCCTTGTGCCACGACGGCCTTATTGCTTTTTTAAAATATTTAATTACTGTTTAAATTGTTTTTTAACAACTATTATATTTAAAGCAGACATTTGTTAAACATCTCCTGTCAGAGATGATGATAATATAAATAAGTTGTAACAATTGCGCAAGAACTTCGACGTAGCTTGATGAGAAGCCATACTGCTTAATATTGGTCAGAGCGCCTGGAACGTTTCCAAATTTCAGGGTTCAAATCCCGCTACGTAAAAATTTTTAAACAGCTTTACTTTTTAACAGGGAATCTAGTGTTAAGACACTTAGTTTTTCGCTCAGTTCTGGAGGTGTTTTGCGTTTGCGTGTGCAGAGCGAAGAAATGAAAATATAAATGTAAATAAATATTTAATTTCAATTCCACAATTAGAGAATTTTTCATAAGACATGTCGGTCGATCTATAAGTAAAAATCTTCCAACTAAATTAAACTTTGTATAGAACTGTATCAAAGTATTTAAATCCTATATTTGTATTCGGCAAGATAGAATAGCAATAAATTTTACTACTCACCCAGTAGTAAAATTGGATTTGAATTTTAAGGTATCTTCGACCAGAATAATGTGTACAGACGTTTCTCAATTTGCTAATTCTATTTGTTACCAACAAGTTAAATAAATACGTGTACCTATTTTGAAAACGTAGCGGGACTCAAACTTTTTTTTTTCGTCAGGAAATCCTTTTACGGGTACCAACCCGAGTGGTCACTCGAGCGGGTTATGTGGGGCTCGCGGACCGGCAGATGGTAGGCCGTCCGAATACCCACTAAAACCTGACGGTGTTCCTCCTCGACCGCCACTGGCCGCGAGACATTAGTCACATTAGTTGTCTGCGAAACGCGGCGGCGGGAGCCTGCAAGGCACGTCGCGGAGTCAAGGGTGTGTGGGCACCCTCGACACCCTGCTCGGAGTAGCGCGTGGGAGAAACCTGCGCGCGACTACTCGGGCCAGCTTCCTCAAGCTGACCGCCCTCTGGCACGTTAGGGTGGAAGGCGGCGATCGTGTGCCGCCCTCCGGTGATCCGGTCTCTTGCGGCGGATGGCGAGTTCGGCCGAAGTCTCCCTCGCCCGCTCCGCCGACTCCTCGAGCACCACTGCCTCGCAGAAGGAGGAGAGCGGGACTCAAACCTACCCTAACCTCCTAACATAACCTCTAGGAAACTGTCCAAGGAAAAAAGTGATGCGTGGAAAACGGAACTGGGTTCCTTCTGATTATGCCGTTTCTATATTATAACCGTGGGAAAAATTATAGTAATGAAGTAAATTTATTAAAACTGTGCAGTTCTAAATATAAATATTATTGAAAACTCAATTTCAATACATTACTTGATCAAAGTGCAATCAAAATGGTTTTTAATACAGAACGGTCATCCGCCGTCAATGAAACAAGTTTATATTACATTCAATTTTCTAAAGTTGGTCGTTCAGACAAAAACAAATTTTAATTAATTTTTAAATAGTTTTTTCATCTTTTCTGAAACTTTTTAATAATTAAGTTTTACTAATAAGACGTCCACGCTGCTATGTTATAAGGAAATGTTAAATATAATTTTTGGTTTAGTTTTAGTTTATGAAATCAACCACGGCCGTAAATGGTGATTCGGAAAGTGCCGAGGACCGGCTACAGCAGAAAAACAAACCACCTTCTACAGGCTTCACAGTTTTGTTTAGCTTCCTGGCCAATGTCAAGGTAAAATTAAAATAAGGTTATTTCCTTTTTCAATGTCTTTTTTCTTCGATTTAAAAGGCCAAACTACCTGTAACTCCGCCGCCAATCCACAATTTTGCCGTGTTATCCCGGCCTAGAATAGGATCGTCCCGGTACTGGTGATGTCGTAAGAGGCGACTAAAGTACGTGTAGTAGAGTCACGTCGCCAGCAATGGCACGCATGGGCAGAGTCGACCGGATCATTGCCACCCCCGGCATAAAAACCTGCGGGAAGTAGTGGTTTTATGCCACTGCGTTTCGCATCAGGTAATGCCGGGCTCCGGCGCCCAACCCACCTTAAAAGCCGGCAACGCACCTGTAGCTCTTCTGGTGTTGCACGGGGTGGTGGGCGGCGGTAATCACTTACCACCAGGTGACACGAACGCTCGTTTGCATAAAAAAAAACAATGAGGCTTGCCATGTTTAGCATCCATCCACATGACACGCAGAACAAGAACCACATACATAACTTGGATTGAGAGAGCTGAATTTTGACAAGGAGATAGCTTAGGAAGAGTAGAGAGAGTTAAGAGAAGATTTCTCAAAACTTAAAGTTTACGTTAACGAATTTGCGGGCTACAAGTTCTTAATATAAAGATTGATTTAGGATTTGAACAAAAATCGTTTATTCGCAGTTTAAATATAGATATCAGCTCTTTGCTTTAATAAAATTAGTTTAAACGTTACTTAATATATTTACAATACTTTAGATGCTAACAAATTTAAGTCATAAGTCATCTTTATTTTAATTTTGAGTATTTTCCATTTCATTCTTGTCTACCTTATTATGCGGGAAAAAGCAGAACTGACAAGCTGAAAAAAAAACATGTATACAATTTCAATACATATCATCCAAAGAGCTGGTGCTTGGGACTAGAAAATAGTTTTTCAATATAGATTAAAGTGTTCGACGTTATTTTTAATATCCAAAGTAATTCAAATATATACATATATATAAAAAAATAGGAAGATATAACACAGTAAATTGAAGCTGTCGTGGCGAAGAGGCATATACGTGTGTCTGTATCGCGACGGTTGTGGGTTCGATATCTACTGGCGACAATGAATTAATATTTCATTTCTTCCGGCACTCAATGATTTAAAAATTTTACGGGAAGTGGAGAACAGAGTGCCTTGGGTTCCCTTTGCCTAGTCTTCAGCATGCGTGAAGCTAAAAAAATGAAATATACTACTTTCTTAAATTAAACGAAAATTCAACATCGTTACTACTACATATTATATTATGTATAACACACATTCTTTGTCAACATGAAACCGCGTACTAACAAGTTCACCAATAAAGGGACATGTCAACGTCATTTATATATACGTGCCTTTTTATGTCCCACGACTTCATTACTTTGTGTATATGGTGGTGTTACTTCTATTATGATATATTATAGTGTATTTTTTTAGTTTTGTGTATAAAAGACTTTCTATTTGTTAGAAGTATATCTAATGTAGCTAGCTATGTAGAGGCCACTCGTGGCACAATATGATTGTAAATGCGACGGGTTGTGGGTTTGATTCCCATTCGAGTAAATAAAATTTTAAATATTTTCTATTTACTTTGGATATTAGAAGCTAGAATTTATGTCAAAAGGTACAAAATACATTTAAAAACTGTTTTCTAAACCAGTAACAAACAAAGTACCAGCTAATAAGTGATATGTTTTCGAATTGTATACATTTTCTTATCCAGATTTGCTTATCTTATTTTCAATTTTCACCACAAAAGCCTCTTTATCATCTAGACTAAAAATATTCTTTGTAGTAGTAAATTAAATTTAATGAGTATTATTACATTACCTATAGTATTATTATCGAACCCATAGCCAGTACTGTGGGTTCGATCCTCACTCGAGGAGATAAAATATTTATTTACATTTATATTTTCATTTTGTTCGCTCTAGTGTCGACGTTTGCGGCGTTGAGTTCAGCCACTCAACACGCAACGCCTCCAAAACTCGACAGAAAGAGGGGAACGGTGTGTGTTAACACTAGGTTCCCTCTGCCTACCCTGGTGTGTGATACCCGCTGTATCCCGTACAGCGTAAAGCTGATTATTTTAAGCTAGTTATTTTATTTGATGAACGATCATTGACACTGAATTTTTAAAAAAATGTTAAATAATGTAATATATTAAATTTAACACTAACATGGTCCTTCTGAATGTATAACGTAGCATCAAGTTCAAATAGTGTAGTTACTAGTTAACTAGTTACAGACATATTTCATTGTGTATGATGGGAAGATTGCTTCGCTGTAGCTGAGATGACAGCCGTCGACATATAGGCATGTGATATGGGTTAGTTGCCTTGTAAGAAGATTACAGGTTATGTTCCTGCGCAGGACAAGTTTGTCTATTATTTTTTTGTTATTTATATACGTCTGATTTAATATGTTTCTTGAAACATTTTTTTTGCAAGATAGTTAAAGTGAATCTAGAGCCAAGACACTCTCTTATAAATACGGGAAATAGTTTTCTCGTTTATTTAAATATGCATTTTTTTTTACTTTTACGTTATATTCCTTATATAGATGGGTTGGCAGAGGGAACAATTTGTTAAGACACCACTCTTTCCGCAGATTGCAGATTGAGACATGTGGCGAAAATCAGTGCCGCGCTTTGACATGGTATAAAAATATTATAAATAATAATTCACAATCCTTGAGTGAGAATTGAACCTAAGGCCGTCGCGTTTACAATCACGCGCACACGCCCCGTACCCTTGCGCTACGAAGGCCTGATATAAAGATGGTTCCCAGGTTCCCTCTACCTACTCTCTACTCTGCTATGTGAGGGATGCAGCTTGAAGCTAAAAAATAGAAATAAATAAATATAAATATCTAAACCAAACACGTAAATCGAGTGCTTGTATAATTACTCGAACGACTGTAATTTCTCTCATTCATCTCAACTTGTTCAAAGGCTTCAGTTAATTAATCATATGAAATTGTTTACGTGAAAGCTTATAATATAAATGTATTTGGAATAAATGTATTTACATTAATTTATGATATAATATATATTAAGTATTATATAAATTAGTTTCACGCTGATTGCTACATATAGCAGAGTATAGAGAGAGGACCCAGTGTTAAGACACTTGGTTCCCGACTTGCTGCCAATTTTTTGTTTGGGTCATTACATGGTGAGTGTCGGAACTCAAGGTCGGGCCTTTTTGCTGGCCTTTGTGCCAGAGCGAAGAAATGAACTTGACCTGACCATAGATTTTTGTTTTTGCCTCACAACGTCTTGGTTGGTTGTGGGTTCGATTCCTACTCTTCTAGCTCTAGCATCAACCCAAAGCGCGGTATTGACTTCCGCCACTTAATACGTAATTTCTAATATCGCATAGTGAAACACAAATATCTAATCTGTAGGTATATGAAAGTTCATCGAACAACATATTATCTTAAACAAACCTTATTCAAAATGTTCGGTTAGCTAGCAAATATTTGTGGCTATTGTTACTGACAATATTCATTGTTTTGAAGTTAAATTATTAGTTTTCAAGCATATTATAAATAAATAATATTGAATAATTTGAGGCTATCATGGTACAGTGTTTGTCGGGTCTACGCGACGGCTGTAGATTCAATTTAAGCTCTGGGAAGTGAATTATTCTTATTTTCTCGCCCTGATGAAAATATAAAGCGCACTATAGAATTCCGCTATTCAACACGTGCATAATTGTACATAATCTTGGAAATTGGATTCAAAGTGGAGAATGAAATATCTTAGCACTAGGTTTCCTCCGCCTACCCTGCTCTATAAGCGGTATATAACGTGTTATAAGCTAAAAAGCATATATTTTCGGGGTGGGCACAAGACTATTCGGGAGAGGGCACGACCCACCTGGCTTCTTTTATTTCCACGCCTATGAGGGCAACTCAGTTTCGCCACCCACACATACACATACACACACACACACACACACACAACTGAATTATGTTAACAATTTTCTAAAACTATAGTTTATTACAAAACTAAGTTCTTACGTCATCTATGTCTATTTCTATAAAAAAAATATATATATTTAAAATTGCGTTAAAATATAAGAATTATCGATAGATATTTCTATAAATAATTTATTGAGATGTAAATTTACGATCGGCTGTTTGATTTGTACCAAAATATTTCGCGTGAACGGTTAGTGGTAAGCGCTATAAATATTCTGTTTATAAAACAAGATTCACTTGTTATCAAACGGTGATTCGAAATATCTTTAAGATTTTATTTGTATTTTTTTCTCTCTCTATGTTTGTCTATGTTTAATTTTTTTTATACTTAAAACTCTAGGCCCACCCTGGGCAGATTGTTCTTGTGTTAAGTCATTTCGTTTAAATGTCGAAACATTATATATTGAGTGCCAGAACTAAACGCCGCGTTTTGACTTGGTACCAGAACTAGAAAATGAAAATAATTCACTGAATTAATCCAATCCACAACCGTCGTGTTTACAGGAGAACACTGTGTCGCTGCACCATCTACTGGCTTATAAAGACAACCAAGCATTATTCAAAGGACCAAACAAGTATCATAACTTTTTTTAATAATGACGTAATTTTCATTTATAAGAGGGGGACCTCGATTGATTTTCGAAAACACATTGAAGGAAGGTCATGTAAAAAGCAGGTACACCCCTCGGGGGGCATGTACGAAGAGGTTAATGCCAGAGGGCGAATCGAAAGAGGTATGCAGAGACCGCATCGTCTTATAAGGCTTCGTTCTCTCTCGGCATATGTACAGCTAAAAAGATAATACTTTTACAATAATTATAATATCACTGTAAAAAATAACAACTGCTTCACTAATCAAAAAAAAATCTTAGAAAAATTTTAAAATCAATTTCTAAAATACCTACAAAACAATTCACAAAGCTTAATCAAGCAATATTTTGATACGTCAAAAACATCAATAATCAAAGGTAGTGCTGTCACCATCACGTCAGCGGGCACTCCGGTGTCATGCTTCACTGGCTCTTCCACGTTGTTTAACATGACATGTGACGGCTGACGATGACAATGACTTCGTTATATACTAGCTAGTATTGCTTTTTAATATATCTGTACTAATATAATGCAGCGAAAGTATTTATTTGTTTGTTACAATCCGCGAATCTCTAAAACTACTAATCAGAATTAAAAAGAAATTCTGTTTAGTTCACGTTCATGAGAAAAGAAATTACGACATTTTACTTGAAATATTTTTTTAGCCTCCAGAAGGATTTTTTTTTCTCTCTTTCTATTTAATATAAAATATTTTAAAATAAATTATATCCCATATATTAAGCGTTCTAAGCACACAATTATCAGCATGTTACATTTTAAAAGATATTTGGTGATGAGATGGAAGGGGACGGATAAACGGCGTAAGTTTATTTATAGGGACGCCTTAAGACCTTTTGAATAGCCATAAAAATATGTACAGCATATTTTCTACTACTTGAATTACTTTTGTTTTTATATTTGATTAAGGATGTCCCCCCGCATATGATGGTAGATAAACCCTAATTTTTGGACGCTCCGTTCGCCACTTTGATTGATTTTCTCTCTTTAGTAACATGACAAAATGCGGCGTTGGGCTCCGTGACTGCAAGTCTCGAAAATGTAGAGGAAAGTGGGGGAAATGGAGCGTCTTAACTCTAGATTATTTCTGCCTACCCTGCTTTTTGCAGGATACAGCGTAAATTAAATAAATATTAATAATATTCCAAATGATTGCGAATTGAACCCAGGACCACCGCATGAATAGATAAATAGGTTCTAATTGCATCATTATGGCGATACAAACTTGTTTTTTGTTAAATTGCCTTTTTTGTCTTAATTAAAAATACATAACCTTTTGATAAAAATAATAATTAACAACTTCAACTTGGGCTTGACATCACCACATAGTCGCAATTGTATCATTACGACGTCTGATAATGTTTTTTTTTCTGCTTTATCTGGCATTGCTGTATCTGACATTTAGCAGGGTAGGCAGAGGCATAAAGTTTTGAGTGACGGAACTCAACGCCGCACTTTGCCTTGTTACCAGAATGAAAATATAAATAAATAATAATTAACTCCTCCGAGTGGGAACCGTTACGTTTACAAACACATGCTTGTGCCACTGCGCCACGACGACTTCATAAATAATGACGGCGGACAAACGGATAGACAAGTTTTGAGTGGTTTTAAAGAGGCGCGAGGAACTTTTATATGTTTCTAAAAATAATCTATGGAGTAGTTTGGATAATGGGTAATAGATACCATAAGTATAATAGGTTCAATTCCAAAAAACTTTCTCCTTTTAAATTGTTAGTATAATTTTTTACGTTACAAAACGCATTGAAAAGAAACATCATTTATAGCTACTATTATTTAATATTTTCTAAAAATTACAAAAATATATTTAGTTACTATAAAAATTAATGTTTAAAAATATTTTTTCCTCACTGAACAAGGTGAACCTAGTTTGAAACTTATGAGAGATATTTCACTTAATTCAGAAACGAAAGAGTATTTCCATAATTAAGAAAGAAAAATACTTATCAAAAACATATAAAAAAAAATTACGTAGCCAGATTTGAACCCGCATCTCTTCAAAACCTAGCGCTGTCCATAATATTAATTCCTAATAACAAAACTAACCGCTTCATAGCTAATATGTTGGCGTAAAGCAATCCCAAATCCATCTTTAACATCACAAGCAGTAAGAGTAACCTACTTCACTGTGTTCAAGCACCGCTCCCGGATATTACACGAACGACGCAGAAAATATTTTTTCCGATACTTTTAATATGGAACTTTTGTTATTGCCACTCTATATAATGGTATACTGATTTATGAGGATTTAGTGTAGTGTAGTAGAAGAATGATGAAATAAATTACTAATTCTTTAATACGAAAAATATTTAGTTTTTTTTATGGTAGCGCTACTTTTACATTGAAAAGTACAAAAACGCTTCTAAACTCCGAGAATACGAATACGAGTCATTGATTTTTAATAATAAAAAAATCCGAGTGCATAAAGTTAACCATAGAAGACTTCATTTCTTTCGAAGGTAAAAAATACATTTTTTGTAATCTTCACGTTGTTTCTCGCACACAGCAGGGTAGGTAACCTAGTGTTAAGAAACACTGTTCCCCATTTTTAGCCGAATACTGGAGGCATTGCGTGTTCAGTGGCGGCACTCGAGACCGTGCTATGCCTCAACAAGCATCAGAGCAAAGAAATGAAAATGTTAAATATTTCATTTCCTCGACTGGGGATCGAACCCACAACCATCGCGTTAACTATAAGAAATAAATTAATCTTAATTTAAGAGAATATTTCTCTTTCAGAGATTTTCATAAATAGACGTATGGAATGTAACGCTCTGTTTTTCGTAGCGATAATACTAAAGTACATTTTGTTTTTGGAAAACTAAATAAAACTAAGTAATGAACAGATGGTATTTTTAAGCTGTCCGAATTTCATCTCCCTCTAAATCTGTTCTTAGAAAAACTATGTTGTAAACTACGAACAATATTTTTGTTCTGATATCTTTAGTACATATTATAATTATAGTAAAATGTCTTTACATATAAAAAACTTGAGGCCAGTCGTGGCGCAGGGGCACAAAGGGTGATTGTAAAATCGACTGGTTGTTGGTTCGATCCCCACTCGAGGAAATGTAATATTTATTTAAATTTTTATTTTCATTTCTTCGCTCTGGTTTCGAGGCAAAGCGCGGCGCTGACTTCCGCCACTCAACACGTACTCCCAAATTCAGCAGAAAGTGGAGAACGGAGTGGTTTAACACTAGGTCCCCTCTGTCTACCCTGCTAAGTGCGGGATACAGCGTGAAGTTGATTTTGATTTATTTGATACTAAAATTATAACTGATCGCTGCCCGTACATGGAAGATACTTTAGAAAATTTATTATTTGGGGCGTTTATCAATCTAATAAAACCCAAAACAGTGATTTTTCAATTTTTTGTCTGAGCGTTTATGCACGGTAATCTCATAACCTACTTAACTAATTTAAATGCAGGTCTTACTACCGTAAAGTGCTTGTTTTATTTCAATAACTTCATAAACTAAATTAAGATATAAATAAAAAGCATTTTATTCGACAATATTGCTACAAAACATACAACAGGTGCACCACAAGCGTGTGACTGTAAACGGGATAGGTTGTGGGTTCGATTCCTACTCCAGGAAATGAAATATACAAGTATATATATGAAATACATAATATATTAATTTCTTATTAAATGAAACTAATTTAACCGGATTAATCGCGTATATTTAAGATTTTACATTTTGGAAACCCGACGTTTCGAACACTTTACAGTAGTCCGTGGTCACGGGTAGACTGAGGTGGCATTCGTCTGTCAGTTGATATAATTATCATATCAAACTACCGCCAGCGATTTCTTAATTGCCTCGCGTACTGCCCTGGATTCCTGCAGAATGAGCTGATAGTATCTTGCCCTCTGGTATGGTGGGTTTGAGACTTCAATGATTTTATGAGTGGGTCCCAGGTGGTAGAAAGTTTCCAGCCATCCTCTCTATTGAAATTAGGATGTTTTTGTATTTCAATAGCCTCACGGATCATCCGAGGAATGAATCTATTTTCCTTAGCCAGGATTTGAGGATTATCAAACCTAATGTAGTGGCTGGGTTTATCCGCAGTATGCTCACACACAGCTGACTTCGATACATGCCCATTCTTGATATCTGAGATGTGTTCCTTCACCCTAACACCGATGCTTCTCTTTGTTTGACCAATGTATGATAAGCCACAATCACAGTCTAGTTTGTATACACCTGCACTCTGTAAAGGAATATTACTTTTTATTGGTCTCAAGAATTGGCTCACTTTCCTGTTAGGCTTGAATATGGTTTTTATTGAAGCTCTTCTTAAAATGTTGCCAATCCTGTCTGTAACCCCCTTCACATATGGTAGAAATGCAGGCTGTCTCTCTACTGTGGGTGGCTTGTTGGTATTCTGAGAACGCTGGCGGGGAACTGGCAGCTTGTTCTGACGAAGAG
This sequence comes from Heliconius sara, assembly GCA_917862395.2. NCBI lineage: Eukaryota > Metazoa > Arthropoda > Insecta > Lepidoptera > Nymphalidae > Heliconius > Heliconius sara. The sequence goes on from OU860782.2 coordinate 3,047,260, forward strand.
TATTCTTCACCTGGCGAAGCTCGTCCCCTAGGTGTTCAGCGTCACAGAGGTGGTGGGCTCTCTGAAACAAAGATTTGCCAACGGGAGATAATTGTGTAGGGTGATGGTGAGATTCACCATTGCGGTGTCTATTGGTGTGCGTGGGTTTCCTATATACTGTGTGGCCTATTGTGCCATTGGTATTTCTAATGACTAAAACATCTAGAAAAGCTAGGGAATTATTTGCCTGTAATTCTACTGTAAATTTAATATTGTCATTAATAGAATTGAGGTGGTTTAAGAATATATAAATACTGTCCGTAGGTAAAATGGTGAAAGTGTCATCTACGTACCGCTTATATATCCTAGGTAGACAGGGTGCAGAGCTAAGAGCCATCTCCTCAAAGTCCTCCATGTATATATCTGCTATTACCGGGGACACAGGCGAATCCATAGCAATGCCATCTATTTGTAAATAGAATTCTTGATTGAACATAAGATATCCAGATGTGAGGCAATGTTCCAAAAGTTCAAGATATTCTATAGGCATATTGTTATCCTCTAGCTTCTTTTTGACAATCTTGATGCAGTCCTTGATGGGAATACTAGTGAACAGTGACTGGACATCAAAACTGACCATGGTTTCATTGTTAGCTAACTTAAGGTCTTTCAGTCCGCTAACAAAATGGTAAGAGTCCCTGACACAAGATGTTGTGTGGCCACGCAGTGGAGAAAGTACTTTGGCGACATGTTGAGCCAGCTTATACGTCGGCGTATCGATTTGGCTGACTATTGGTCGAAAAGGTACATCTTTTTTGTGTATTTTTGGTAACCCATACAACTTTGGAGGTTTTACACAACTAGGCACGAGAGATTTAATGTCGAGATGTAATGTTTTCGCGTGTTTTTTGATTAAATCGGATGTCTTTTTAAGTATTTTTGTTGTAGGGTCTTTATCAACAATTTTATACGTTTTTTGATCCGATAGCAATATTGACATTTTTTGTATATACTCGTCGGTGTCCAGTATAACCGTCGCGTTACCTTTATCGGCTTTGAGGACTGTTATATCCTCGTTTTTACGTAGCTTACTAAGAGCCCGAGATTCATCACGAGAAAGATTTGATTTTGGTGGTTTACTACGGCGCAGTAAAGATGATATATCTTGGCGAATAACTTCAGAATCTTCCTTCAAAATCTGGTTTTTATATAAACAGTCCTCAACGTTAGTTATTATTTCCTCGATAGGTAGTTTTCTAGGCGCCGGCGCAAAGTTAAAACCTTTATTTAACACCTCAATAGTCGAACGATCGAAAGTTTGTTTTGACAGATTGACAACTGACGTTTGCGTTGCCTGTGTAGAAGTCACGGTGTTACCATAGACATTTTTCCGTTCGGATTTTGATTCGAGATTTTGGTACTTTCGAATTTGTCTAATTTTATATTGATTATATTTATTTTGCGCGCGTTTATTAGTAAATTCTACACATTGATGGAAATCTGTCTTTGAAAAACACGTCTCAATATCGTTGCTTAAGGCTTTTATTTGTCCGTCGAATCGATTCAAATCATAACGGTGTTCTTTTATGAGTTGACATAATAATTTTTTACTTGCCTGACTGAGTATCTTTTTGCAATATTTTATATCTTTTTTCGGCGCGATTTGTACACAAACTGGTATGAGATTATTATCGCGGCACCTTTTTAAGAAATTAATCGATGTTAGATATCTTGCACGTTTTGTTTTTAGATACTCAAGTCGACGTATTTTGTTTGCGTTTTCCATTCCGTACTGGTTCACATAATAAGTTCTTTGACTTTCGCGATTATTACACATATTAAATGAAACTAATTTAACCGGATTAATCGCGTATATTTAAGATTTTACATTTTGGAAACCCGACGTTTCGAACACTTTACAGTAGTCCGTGGTCACGGGTAGACTGAGGTGGCATTCGTCTGTCAGTTGATATAATTATCATATCAAACTACCGCCAGCGATTTCTTAATTGCCTCGCGTACTGCCCTGGATTCCTGCAGAATGAGCTGATAGTATCTTGCCCTCTGGTATGGTGGGTTTGAGACTTCAATGATTTTATGAGTGGGTCCCAGGTGGTAGAAAGTTTCCAGCCATCCTCTCTATTGAAATTAGGATGTTTTTGTATTTCAATAGCCTCACGGATCATCCGAGGAATGAATCTATTTTCCTTAGCGAGGATTTGAGGATTATCAAACCTAATGTAGTGGCTGGGTTTATCCGCAGTATGCTCACACACAGCTGACTTCGATACATGCCCATTCTTGATATCTGAGATGTGTTCCTTCACCCTAACACCGATGCTTCTCTTTGTTTGACCAATGTATGATAAGCCACAATCACAGTCTAGTTTGTATACACCTGCACTCTGTAAAGGAATATTACTTTTTATTGGTCTCAAGAATTGGCTCACTTTCCTGTTAGGCTTGAATATGGTTTTTATTGAAGCTCTTCTTAAAATGTTGCCAATCCTGTCTGTAACCCCCTTCACATATGGTAGAAATGCAGGCTGTCTCTCTACTGTGGGTGGCTTGTTGGTATTCTGAGAACGCTGGCGGGGAACTGGCAGCTTGTTCTGACGAAGAGTATTCTTCACCTGGCGAAGCTCGTCCCCTAGGTGTTCAGCGTCACAGAGGTGGTGGGCTCTCTGAAACAAAGATTTGCCAACGGTAGATAACTGTGTAGGGTGATGGTGAGATTCACCATTGAGGTATCTATTGGTGTGCGTGGGTTTCCTATATACTGTGTGGCCTATTGTGCCATTGGGATTTCTAATGACTAAAACATCTAGAAAAGCTAGGGAATTATTTGCCTGTAATTCTACTGTAAATTTAATATTGTCATTAATAGAATTGAGGTGGTTTAAGAATATATAAATACTGTCCGTAGGTAAAATGGTGAAAGTGTCATCTACGTACCGCTTATATATCCTAGGTAGACAGGGTGCAGAGCTAAGAGCCATCTCCTCAAAGTCCTCCATGTATATATCTGCTATTACCGGGGACACAGGCGAACCCATAGCAATGCCATCTATTTGTAAATAGAATTCTTGATTGAACATAAGATATCCAGATGTGAGGCAATGTTCCAAAAGTTCAAGATATTCTATAGGCATATTGTTATCCTCTAGCTTCTTTTTGACAATCTTGATGCAGTCCTTGATGGGAATACTAGTGAACAGTGACTGGACATCAAAACTGACCATGGTTTCATTGTTAGCTAACTTAAGGTCTTTCAGTCCGCTAACAAAATGGTAAGAGTCCCTGACACAAGATGTTGTGTGGCCACGCAGTGGAGAAAGTACTTTGGCGACATGTTGAGCCAGCTTATACGTCGGCGTATCGATTTGGCTGACTATTGGTCGAAAAGGTACATCTTTTTTGTGTATTTTTGGTAACCCATACAACTTTGGAGGTTTTACACAACTAGGCACGAGAGATTTAATGTCGAGATGTAATGTTTTCGCGTGTTTTTTGATTAAATCGGATGTCTTTTTAAGTATTTTTGTTGTAGGGTCTTTATCAACAATTTTATACGTTTTTTGATCCGATAGCAATATTGACATTTTTATTTTTATACAAACTAGACTGTGATTGTGGCTTATCATACATTGGTCAAACAAAGAGAAGCATCGGTGTTAGGGTGAAGGAACACATCTCAGATATCAAGAATGGGCATGTATCGAAGTCAGCTGTGTGTGAGCATACTGCGGATAAACCCAGCCACTACATTAGGTTTGATAATCCTCAAATCCTGGCTAAGGAAAATAGATTCATTCCTCGGATGATCCGTGAGGCTATTGAAATACAAAAACATCCTAATTTCAATAGAGAGGATGGCTGGAAACTTTCTACCACCTGGGACCCACTCATAAAATCATTGAAGTCTCAAACCCACCATACCAGAGGGCAAGATACTATCAGCTCATTCTGCAGGAATCCAGGGCAGTACGCGAGGCAATTAAGAAATCGCTGGCGGTAGTTTGATATGATAATTATATCAACTGACAGACGAATGCCACCTCAGTCTACCCGTGACCACGGACTACTGTAAAGTGTTCGAAACGTCGGGTTTCCAAAATGTAAAATCTTAAATATACGCGATTAATCCGGTTAAATTAGTTTCATTTAATATGTGTAATAATCGCGAAAGTCAAAGAACTTATTATGTGAACCAGTACGGAATGGAAAACGCAAACAAAATACGTCGACTTGAGTATCTAAAAACAAAACGTGCAAGATATCTAACATCGATTAATTTCTTAAAAAGGTGCCGCGATAATAATCTCATACCAGTTTGTGTACAAATCGCGCCGAAAAAAGATATAAAATATTGCAAAAAGATACTCAGTCAGGCAAGTAAAAAATTATTATGTCAACTCATAAAAGAACACCGTTATGATTTGAATCGATTCGACGGACAAATAAAAGCCTTAAGCAACGATATTGAGACGTGTTTTTCAAAGACAGATTTCCATCAATGTGTAGAATTTACTAATAAACGCGCGCAAAATAAATATAATCAATATAAAATTAGACAAATTCGAAAGTACCAAAATCTCGAATCAAAATCCGAACGGAAAAATGTCTATGGTAACACCGTGACTTCTACACAGGCAACGCAAACGTCAGTTGTCAATCTGTCAAAACAAACTTTCGATCGTTCGACTATTGAGGTGTTAAATAAAGGTTTTAACTTTGCGCCGGCGCCTAGAAAACTACCTATCGAGGAAATAATAACTAACGTTGAGGACTGTTTATATAAAAACCAGATTTTGAAGGAAGATTCTGAAGTTATTCGCCAAGATATATCATCTTTACTGCGCCGTAGTAAACCACCAAAATCAAATCTTTCTCGTGATGAATCTCGGGCTCTTAGTAAGCTACGTAAAAACGAGGATATAACAGTCCTCAAAGCCGATAAAGGTAACGCGACGGTTATACTGGACACCGACGAGTATATACAAAAAATGTCAATATTGCTATCGGATCAAAAAACGTATAAAATTGTTGATAAAGACCCTACAACAAAAATACTTAAAAAGACATCCGATTTAATCAAAAAACACGCGAAAACATTACATCTCGACATTAAATCTCTCGTGCCTAGTTGTGTAAAACCTCCAAAGTTGTATGGGTTACCAAAAATACACAAAAAAGATGTACCTTTTCGACCAATAGTCAGCCAAATCGATACGCCGACGTATAAGCTGGCTCAACATGTCGCCAAAGTACTTTCTCCACTGCGTGGCCACACAACATCTTGTGTCAGGGACTCTTACCATTTTGTTAGCGGACTGAAAGACCTTAAGTTAGCTAACAATGAAACCATGGTCAGTTTTGATGTCCAGTCACTGTTCACTAGTATTCCCATCAAGGACTGCATCAAGATTGTCAAAAAGAAGCTAGAGGATAACAATATGCCTATAGAATATCTTGAACTTTTGGAACATTGCCTCACATCTGGATATCTTATGTTCAATCAAGAATTCTATTTACAAATAGATGGCATTGCTATGGGTTCGCCTGTGTCCCCGGTAATAGCAGATATATACATGGAGGACTTTGAGGAGATGGCTCTTAGCTCTGCACCCTGTCTACCTAGGATATATAAGCGGTACGTAGATGACATTTTCACCATTTTACCTACGGACAGTATTTATATATTCTTAAACCACCTCAATTCTATTAATGACAATATTAAATTTACAGTAGAATTACAGGCAAATAATTCCCTAGCTTTTCTAGATGTTTTAGTCATTAGAAATCCCAATGGCACAATAGGCCACACAGTATATAGGAAACCCACGCACACCAATAGATACCTCAATGGTGAATCTCACCATCACCCTACACAGTTATCTACCGTTGGCAAATCTTTGTTTCAGAGAGCCCACCACCTCTGTGACGCTGAACACCTAGGGGACGAGCTTCGCCAGGTGAAGAATACTCTTCGTCAGAACAAGCTGCCAGTTCCCCGCCAGCGTTCTCAGAATACCAACAAGCCACCCACAGTAGAGAGACAGCCTGCATTTCTACCATATGTGAAGGGGGTTACAGACAGGATTGGCAACATTTTAAGAAGAGCTTCAATAAAAACCATATTCAAGCCTAACAGGAAAGTGAGCCAATTCTTGAGACCAATAAAAAGTAATATTCCTTTACAGAGTGCAGGTGTATACAAACTAGACTGTGATTGTGGCTTATCATACATTGGTCAAACAAAGAGAAGCATCGGTGTTAGGGTGAAGGAACACATCTCAGATATCAAGAATGGGCATGTATCGAAGTCAGCTGTGTGTGAGCATACTGCGGATAAACCCAGCCACTACATTAGGTTTGATAATCCTCAAATCCTCGCTAAGGAAAATAGATTCATTCCTCGGATGATCCGTGAGGCTATTGAAATACAAAAACATCCTAATTTCAATAGAGAGGATGGCTGGAAACTTTCTACCACCTGGGACCCACTCATAAAATCATTGAAGTCTCAAACCCACCATACCAGAGGGCAAGATACTATCAGCTCATTCTGCAGGAATCCAGGGCAGTACGCGAGGCAATTAAGAAATCGCTGGCGGTAGTTTGATATGATAATTATATCAACTGACAGACGAATGCCACCTCAGTCTACCCGTGACCACGGACTACTGTAAAGTGTTCGAAACGTCGGGTTTCCAAAAATGTAAAATCTTAAATATACGCGATTAATCCGGTTAAATTAGTTTCATTTAATATGTGTAATAATCGCGAAAATCAAAGAACTTATTATGTGAACCAGTACGGAATGGAAAACGCAAACAAAATACGTCGACTTGAGTATCTAAAAACAAAACGTGCAAGATATCTAACATCGATTAATTTCTTAAAAAGGTGCCGCGATAATAATCTCATACCAGTTTGTGTACAAATCGCGCCGAAAAAAGATATAAAATATTGCAAAAAGATACTCAGTCAGGCAAGTAAAAAATTATTATGTCAACTCATAAAAGAACACCGTTATGATTTGAATCGATTCGACGGACAAATAAAAGCCTTAAGCAACGATATTGAGACGTGTTTTTCAAAGACAGATTTCCATCAATGTGTAGAATTTACTAATAAACGCGCGCAAAATAAATATAATCAATATAAAATTAGACAAATTCGAAAGTACCAAAATCTCGAATCAAAATCCGAACGGAAAAATGTCTATGGTAACACCGTGACTTCTACACAGGCAACGCAAACGTCAGTTGTCAATCTGTCAAAACAAACTTTCGATCGTTCGACTATTGAGGTGTTAAATAAAGGTTTTAACTTTGCGCCGGCGCCTAGAAAACTACCTATCGAGGAAATAATAACTAACGTTGAGGACTGTTTATATAAAAACCAGATTTTGAAGGAAGATTCTGAAGTTATTCGCCAAGATATATCATCTTTACTGCGCCGTAGTAAACCACCAAAATCAAATCTTTCTCGTGATGAATCTCGGGCTCTTAGTAAGCTACGTAAAAACGAGGATATAACAGTCCTCAAAGCCGATAAAGGTAACGCGACGGTTATACTGGACACCGACGAGTATATACAAAAAATGTCAATATTGCTATCGGATCAAAAAACGTATAAAATTGTTGATAAAGACCCTACAACAAAAATACTTAAAAAGACATCCGATTTAATCAAAAAACACGCGAAAACATTACATCTCGACATTAAATCTCTCGTGCCTAGTTGTGTAAAACCTCCAAAGTTGTATGGGTTACCAAAAATACACAAAAAAGATGTACCTTTTCGACCAATAGTCAGCCAAATCGATACGCCGACGTATAAGCTGGCTCAACATGTCGCCAAAGTACTTTCTCCACTGCGTGGCCACACAACATCTTGTGTCAGGGACTCTTACCATTTTGTTAGCGGACTGAAAGACCTTAAGTTAGCTAACAATGAAACCATGGTCAGTTTTGATGTCCAGTCACTGTTCACTAGTATTCCCATCAAGGACTGCATCAAGATTGTCAAAAAGAAGCTAGAGGATAACAATATGCCTATAGAATATCTTGAACTTTTGGAACATTGCCTCACATCTGGATATCTTATGTTCAATCAAGAATTCTATTTACAAATAGATGGCATTGCTATGGGTTCGCCTGTGTCCCCGGTAATAGCAGATATATACATGGAGGACTTTGAGGAGATGGCTCTTAGCTCTGCACCCTGTCTACCTAGGATATATAAGCGGTACGTAGATGACACTTTCACCATTTTACCTACGGACAGTATTTATATATTCTTAAACCACCTCAATTCTATTAATGACAATATTAAATTTACAGTAGAATTACAGGCAAATAATTCCCTAGCTTTTCTAGATGTTTTAGTCATTAGAAATCCCAATGGCACAATAGGCCACACAGTATATAGGAAACCCACGCACACCAATAGATACCTCAATGGTGAATCTCACCATCACCCTACACAGTTATCTACCGTTGGCAAATCTTTGTTTCAGAGAGCCCACCACCTCTGTGACGCTGAACACCTAGGGGACGAGCTTCGCCAGGTGAAGAATACTCTTCGTCAGAACAAGCTGCCAGTTCCCCGCCAGCGTTCTCAGAATACCAACAAGCCACCCACAGTAGAGAGACAGCCTGCATTTCTACCATATGTGAAGGGGGTTACAGACAGGATTGGCAACATTTTAAGAAGAGCTTCAATAAAAACCATATTCAAGCCTAACAGGAAAGTGAGCCAATTCTTGAGACCAATAAAAAGTAATATTCCTTTACAGAGTGCAGGTGTATACAAACTAGACTGTGATTGTGGCTTATCATACATTGGTCAAACAAAGAGAAGCATCGGTGTTAGGGTGAAGGAACACATCTCAGATATCAAGAATGGGCATGTATCGAAGTCAGCTGTGTGTGAGCATACTGCGGATAAACCCAGCCACTACATTAGGTTTGATAATCCTCAAATCCTCGCTAAGGAAAATAGATTCATTCCTCGGATGATCCGTGAGGCTATTGAAATACAAAAACATCCTAATTTCAATAGAGAGGATGGCTGGAAACTTTCTACCACCTGGGACCCACTCATAAAATCATTGAAGTCTCAAACCCACCATACCAGAGGGCAAGATACTATCAGCTCATTCTGCAGGAATCCAGGGCAGTACGCGAGGCAATTAAGAAATCGCTGGCGGTAGTTTGATATGATAATTATATCAACTGACAGACGAATGCCACCTCAGTCTACCCGTGACCACGGACTACTGTAAAGTGTTCGAAACGTCGGGTTTCCAAAATGTAAAATCTTAAATATACGCGATTAATCCGGTTAAATTAGTTTCATTTAATATGTGTAATAATCGCGAAAAGTCAAAGAACTTATTATGTGAACCAGTACGGAATGGAAAACGCAAACAAAATACGTCGACTTGAGTATCTAAAAACAAAACGTGCAAGATATCTAACATCGATTAATTTCTTAAAAAGGTGCCGCGATAATAATCTCATACCAGTTTGTGTACAAATCGCGCCGAAAAAAGATATAAAATATTGCAAAAAGATACTCAGTCAGGCAAGTAAAAAATTATTATGTCAACTCATAAAAGAACACCGTTATGATTTGAATCGATTCGACGGACAAATAAAAGCCTTAAGCAACGATATTGAGACGTGTTTTTCAAAGACAGATTTCCATCAATGTGTAGAATTTACTAATAAACGCGCGCAAAATAAATATAATCAATATAAAATTAGACAAATTCGAAAGTACCAAAATCTCGAATCAAAATCCGAACGGAAAAATGTCTATGGTAACACCGTGACTTCTACACAGGCAACGCAAACGTCAGTTGTCAATCTGTCAAAACAAACTTTCGATCGTTCGACTATTGAGGTGTTAAATAAAGGTTTTAACTTTGCGCCGGCGCCTAGAAAACTACCTATCGAGGAAATAATAACTAACGTTGAGGACTGTTTATATAAAAACCAGATTTTGAAGGAAGATTCTGAAGTTATTCGCCAAGATATATCATCTTTACTGCGCCGTAGTAAACCACCAAAATCAAATCTTTCTCGTGATGAATCTCGGGCTCTTAGTAAGCTACGTAAAAACGAGGATATAACAGTCCTCAAAGCCGATAAAGGTAACGCGACGGTTATACTGGACACCGACGAGTATATACAAAAAATGTCAATATTGCTATCGGATCAAAAAACGTATAAAATTGTTGATAAAGACCCTACAACAAAAATACTTAAAAAGACATCCGATTTAATCAAAAAACACGCGAAAACATTACATCTCGACATTAAATCTCTCGTGCCTAGTTGTGTAAAACCTCCAAAGTTGTATGGGTTACCAAAAATACACAAAAAAGATGTACCTTTTCGACCAATAGTCAGCCAAATCGATACGCCGACGTATAAGCTGGCTCAACATGTCGCCAAAGTACTTTCTCCACTGCGTGGCCACACAACATCTTGTGTCAGGGACTCTTACCATTTTGTTAGCGGACTGAAAGACCTTAAGTTAGCTAACAATGAAACCATGGTCAGTTTTGATGTCCAGTCACTGTTCACTAGTATTCCCATCAAGGACTGCATCAAGATTGTCAAAAAGAAGCTAGAGGATAACAATATGCCTATAGAATATCTTGAACTTTTGGAACATTGCCTCACATCTGGATATCTTATGTTCAATCAAGAATTCTATTTACAAATAGATGGCATTGCTATGGGTTCGCCTGTGTCCCCGGTAATAGCAGATATATACATGGAGGACTTTGAGGAGATGGCTCTTAGCTCTGCACCCTGTCTACCTAGGATATATAAGCGGTACGTAGATGACACTTTCACCATTTTACCTACGGACAGTATTTATATATTCTTAAACCACCTCAATTCTATTAATGACAATATTAAATTTACAGTAGAATTACAGGCAAATAATTCCCTAGCTTTTCTAGATGTTTTAGTCATTAGAAATCCCAATGGCACAATAGGCCACACAGTATATAGGAAACCCACGCACACCAATAGATACCTCAATGGTGAATCTCACCATCACCCTACACAGTTATCTACCGTTGGCAAATCTTTGTTTCAGAGAGCCCACCACCTCTGTGACGCTGAACACCTAGGGGACGAGCTTCGCCAGGTGAAGAATACTCTTCGTCAGAACAAGCTGCCAGTTCCCCGCCAGCGTTCTCAGAATACCAACAAGCCACCCACAGTAGAGAGACAGCCTGCATTTCTACCATATGTGAAGGGGGTTACAGACAGGATTGGCAACATTTTAAGAAGAGCTTCAATAAAAACCATATTCAAGCCTAACAGGAAAGTGAGCCAATTCTTGAGACCAATAAAAAGTAATATTCCTTTACAGAGTGCAGGTGTATACAAACTAGACTGTGATTGTGGCTTATCATACATTGGTCAAACAAAGAGAAGCATCGGTGTTAGGGTGAAGGAACACATCTCAGATATCAAGAATGGGCATGTATCGAAGTCAGCTGTGTGTGAGCATACTGCGGATAAACCCAGCCACTACATTAGGTTTGATAATCCTCAAATCCTCGCTAAGGAAAATAGATTCATTCCTCGGATGATCCGTGAGGCTATTGAAATACAAAAACATCCTAATTTCAATAGAGAGGATGGCTGGAAACTTTCTACCACCTGGGACCCACTCATAAAATCATTGAAGTCTCAAACCCACCATACCAGAGGGCAAGATACTATCAGCTCATTCTGCAGGAATCCAGGGCAGTACGCGAGGCAATTAAGAAATCGCTGGCGGTAGTTTGATATGATAATTATATCAACTGACAGACGAATGCCACCTCAGTCTACCCGTGACCACGGACTACTGTAAAGTGTTCGAAACGTCGGGTTTCCAAAATGTAAAATCTTAAATATACGCGATTAATCCGGTTAAATTAGTTTCATTTAATATGTGTAATAATCGCGAAAGTCAAAGAACTTATTATGTGAACCAGTACGGAATGGAAAACGCAAACAAAATACGTCGACTTGAGTATCTAAAAACAAAACGTGCAAGATATCTAACATCGATTAATTTCTTAAAAAGGTGCCGCGATAATAATCTCATACCAGTTTGTGTACAAATCGCGCCGAAAAAAGATATAAAATATTGCAAAAAGATACTCAGTCAGGCAAGTAAAAAATTATTATGTCAACTCATAAAAGAACACCGTTATGATTTGAATCGATTCGACGGACAAATAAAAGCCTTAAGCAACGATATTGAGACGTGTTTTTCAAAGACAGATTTCCATCAATGTGTAGAATTTACTAATAAACGCGCGCAAAATAAATATAATCAATATAAAATTAGACAAATTCGAAAGTACCAAAATCTCGAATCAAAATCCGAACGGAAAAATGTCTATGGTAACACCGTGACTTCTACACAGGCAACGCAAACGTCAGTTGTCAATCTGTCAAAACAAACTTTCGATCGTTCGACTATTGAGGTGTTAAATAAAGGTTTTAACTTTGCGCCGGCGCCTAGAAAACTACCTATCGAGGAAATAATAACTAACGTTGAGGACTGTTTATATAAAAACCAGATTTTGAAGGAAGATTCTGAAGTTATTCGCCAAGATATATCATCTTTACTGCGCCGTAGTAAACCACCAAAATCAAATCTTTCTCGTGATGAATCTCGGGCTCTTAGTAAGCTACGTAAAAACGAGGATATAACAGTCCTCAAAGCCGATAAAGGTAACGCGACGGTTATACTGGACACCGACGAGTATATACAAAAAATGTCAATATTGCTATCGGATCAAAAAACGTATAAAATTGTTGATAAAGACCCTACAACAAAAATACTTAAAAAGACATCCGATTTAATCAAAAAACACGCGAAAACATTACATCTCGACATTAAATCTCTCGTGCCTAGTTGTGTAAAACCTCCAAAGTTGTATGGGTTACCAAAAATACACAAAAAAGATGTACCTTTTCGACCAATAGTCAGCCAAATCGATACGCCGACGTATAAGCTGGCTCAACATGTCGCCAAAGTACTTTCTCCACTGCGTGGCCACACAACATCTTGTGTCAGGGACTCTTACCATTTTGTTAGCGGACTGAAAGACCTTAAGTTAGCTAACAATGAAACCATGGTCAGTTTTGATGTCCAGTCACTGTTCACTAGTATTCCCATCAAGGACTGCATCAAGATTGTCAAAAAGAAGCTAGAGGATAACAATATGCCTATAGAATATCTTGAACTTTTGGAACATTGCCTCACATCTGGATATCTTATGTTCAATCAAGAATTCTATTTACAAATAGATGGCATTGCTATGGGTTCGCCTGTGTCCCCGGTAATAGCAGATATATACATGGAGGACTTTGAGGAGATGGCTCTTAGCTCTGCACCCTGTCTACCTAGGATATATAAGCGGTACGTAGATGACACTTTCACCATTTTACCTACGGACAGTATTTATATATTCTTAAACCACCTCAATTCTATTAATGACAATATTAAATTTACAGTAGAATTACAGGCAAATAATTCCCTAGCTTTTCTAGATGTTTTAGTCATTAGAAATCCCAATGGCACAATAGGCCACACAGTATATAGGAAACCCACGCACACCAATAGATACCTCAATGGTGAATCTCACCATCACCCTACACAGTTATCTACCGTTGGCAAATCTTTGTTTCAGAGAGCCCACCACCTCTGTGACGCTGAACACCTAGGGGACGAGCTTCGCCAGGTGAAGAATACTCTTCGTCAGAACAAGCTGCCAGTTCCCCGCCAGCGTTCTCAGAATACCAACAAGCCACCCACAGTAGAGAGACAGCCTGCATTTCTACCATATGTGAAGGGGGTTACAGACAGGATTGGCAACATTTTAAGAAGAGCTTCAATAAAAACCATATTCAAGCCTAACAGGAAAGTGAGCCAATTCTTGAGACCAATAAAAAGTAATATTCCTTTACAGAGTGCAGGTGTATACAAACTAGACTGTGATTGTGGCTTATCATACATTGGTCAAACAAAGAGAAGCATCGGTGTTAGGGTGAAGGAACACATCTCAGATATCAAGAATGGGCATGTATCGAAGTCAGCTGTGTGTGAGCATACTGCGGATAAACCCAGCCACTACATTAGGTTTGATAATCCTCAAATCCTGGCTAAGGAAAATAGATTCATTCCTCGGATGATCCGTGAGGCTATTGAAATACAAAAACATCCTAATTTCAATAGAGAGGATGGCTGGAAACTTTCTACCACCTGGGACCCACTCATAAAATCATTGAAGTCTCAAACCCACCATACCAGAGGGCAAGATACTATCAGCTCATTCTGCAGGAATCCAGGGCAGTACGCGAGGCAATTAAGAAATCGCTGGCGGTAGTTTGATATGATAATTATATCAACTGACAGACGAATGCCACCTCAGTCTACCCGTGACCACGGACTACTGTAAAGTGTTCGAAACGTCGGGTTTCCAAAATGTAAAATCTTAAATATACGCGATTAATCCGGTTAAATTAGTTTCATTTAATATGTGTAATAATCGCGAAAGTCAAAGAACTTATTATATTAATTTCTTCATTGTGGTCACTAACAAAGCGCGGCTTAGCGTTGCACCACTCACCACACAATGCCGTATTTTCATTTCTTCGCTCTGGTGTCGAGGTAAAGCGCGGCGTTGAGATCCGCCACTCAACACGGAATGCCTCCAGAACTCTGCCGAAAGTGGGGAACGGAGTGTTTTAACACTAGGTTCCCTCTGCCTATCCTGCTATGTGCGGGATACAGCACGAAGCTGATTTTTTTTAAATATATGGTGATTGGCGTTACTAAGCTCCTATTTAGGAAAAAGTAGAGCACAGAGTAAAAATTTCCAATAGAATGTTATTCCGCTGAATGTGTTAAAAATAAGTAACATAATAAAATACAATAAAATTAAAAAAATATATGTATATTATAATATACAATTATAGTATGTATATTCCAAAATCATGAAACCATATTGTAAAATAGCTAATTTCTGTTTATTTACCAATATTAATTTTAAAGTACATGTAAATATAGCTACAAATACATATAAATTCTTACCGGGCATTGAAAATATTATCACTTAATCACACAACACACATTCTATATTATGATTAAAAAAAATATTGACATAAATTAATTTTCTCTAATAAAATTTTTTGCAACGCGATCTTTCTGAGGCGCGAGATGACTGACGTGCTTCCTCTCTCAATTGTGACGGAATACTGAATTCAAAGTGTGAATTTTCACGCTAGATATGAACAATAAAAGTTTTTTTTATTTAATACTTATATTATACATTTACTTAATTTTTTTTTGTATTTAATCAGCTTTACGCTGTATACCGCACACAGAAGGGTAGGCAGAGGGAACCTAGGGTTAAGACACTCCGTTCCTCACTCTCTGCAAAAATCTGGAGGCATTGCGTGTTGAGTCGCAGAACTCAACGCCGCTTTTTAGTATTTCCATATATTTAATTTATAAAAATGATTACCTTTTTTGTTAGGTTGAATTTATTAGTAAACTGAAACTGGGCTTTCGAAAGCTGTTCTGCTGAGCTTTTAATTTCCGTTTATTTTATACGTAATATACAGTAAATAGTGACTAATCACTGCGTTTTTAGTAGTAAAAGATATACTAATGTTTATCTAAATATTCCATTTGAATTAAATATTTTTTCTTGAATATTTACACATATTGTCTTCGTATTTAAGCCATCGCCTTCAGTATTTATTAGTTACCAATAATATTTCCTTTTTTTTAAGCTTTCACGCTTTATCCCGCACATGGCAGGCAGAGGGAACCCAGTGTAGGACACTTTATTGGCCACTTTCTGGCGAATGTTTTAGACAAGTTGAGTGGCATAACTCAGCGCCGCGCTTTATCTTGTTACCAGAGTGAGGAAATGAAAGTATCAAATATTTAATTCCCATAGAGTGGAAACTACGACGACCCTCTCACCAGAAATATTCGTTTTTAATATATTAATATTGTTTTTAATACAAAAAGAAAAACTGTTAAGTTGACGCGCCAAGCGTTGGCGCGGCAGCATACCGTTTGACTGTAAACACAACAATTGTGGAAACGATTCCTATTTTCTTTTATAGGGATTGAAATATTTTTATACCCTCATTCTGATAACAAGACAAAGCGTGGCGTTAAACTCCATTACTATTCAACACACAATATCTGGATAATTGGGTGGACAGTTAGGAACGGAGTAAAAAGATGACAGGATTACTTCAATATTTATTCAATATTAAACTTTGATCTTTGACCTTTATGACATGAATTGAAAGATAATTTACTATGTAAATATCTCTCAATAGTCAACTATGAAATTTATATTATAATATCTTCTATGTGATATATGAGGCCAATCTTGGTGCAGCGGCACGAAGTATGTAAATCGACTGGCTGTGGGTTCGATCCCCACTCGAAGAGATCAAATATTTACTTAAATTTATATTTCCATTTCTTCGTTCTGGTGTCGAGGTTAAGCGTGGCGTTGAGTTCTGCCAGAATTCAGCAGAAAGTGGGGAACGGAGTGTCTTAACACTAGGTTCCCTCTGCCTGCCCTGCTGTGTGCGGGATACAGCGTGAAGCAGATTTATTTTGATTACATATATAAAAATTTTAAAGTATTATGGCTTATAGCAAACATATGTATGTATTTATCAAACAAAAGACAAAATCTTTCGAATGCAGCGTTGAGTTCCATCACTCAATGTGCTATGTTTCAAATTCAGGATGTCTGCCTCTGCCTTTACTACAAGGGTAAAAAGGGGTAGGGTAAAAAGAATATTATTAAAATCGTAAAACTATTTTTATATTACTTTTAAGAAAATAATTTTGCTGCTTAAAACATGGTAAAAACACGCTATAGCGTGTTATAAGCGTGTGCTTGTAAGCACGGGATGTTTTTCACTTTCTCGCTCTGATAACAAGACAAAGAACGGCGTTGAGTTTCACCACCAATGACTAAATGTTTCGTAAATCGAGAAAGGAACACTTATGGAAGTGATGTCTTGACACAAGGTCCCATCTGGTTAACCTACTCTATATGTTGCTATTGAAGATACGTTTACGATTACGCAAAAAAAAACATCATTTTAAATCATTTTAAATAGAATTAAATGGAATTTAGAGGCTAGTAGTTCCTGGTTTTGTATGTTTTTGACAGTTTTAACCAATAAGCAATTAAAGAACGGTGTTGGTTGAAAATTCATTTTCATTTACTTAATTACTTTTTTAATCATATTAATATTTTTTTAGAGTTCCATCAAAAGTGCAAAAAGGTCGTCAGCATATTTATTTTTTACTGTTTCTATACAAAAAAACAATACGAACTCTTCAAAAGCCATATGCGACGCACTTGCATTTTAAATTTTATTATTTATTCATATGCATTTTGTTCTATATTTTGTGGTATTTTAACTTTGAAGAGGCAATGGCGGACTATCAGCATGATAATTCCTGATTCAATTCCCATACGGGGAAATAAATAATGTTAATTTTGTGACTTTTCAAAACGCGGTGTTGAGTTCCGGGCACTCAGCACACGCTACAAATGTATAGAGAACTGAGTTTCTCACTATTATGTTCCCTTTGCGTAACGATATTATATATAGGTGCAACGTGAAACTAATCTATATACAATAATAAAAGGATCGAAAATTCGATTCTGTCTCAGACTAACCGACCGAGTACGTACTTTAAGATTAAAGAAGAGTAGAGACTTTGAATATCCTTTTGGGAACTACGAAAATGCAACCTAAGATTTTATGGTGATAATTTTCACATAACAAATCTTAAATGCGCTGCAAACATTTATTATATATTAAAACAAGAACGTAATCCAGTGTATTAAGTTAACAATTCAGTAGTTTAAGCGGGCGAAGCCGCGATCAGGTCGCTAGTAAATAAATAAAATACATAAATAATTTTCCAGTCACATTTAAAATTGGCAATGGCCCACAATAGAGTCAATTTCATTACCTACATTAAATAATTACCATTTCAACAAGCTTATATTAGTTAGGGGTGTAAATATGCAATAAAATTTAAAAAGCTTAATTTCACTCACTTTTAGCTCACAATTATGAATGACATGAACTTTATTGTTTGAAAATACAATAGGAAGAGTTTGAAAATAAGAGACGTGAGAGAGAGATGCCTCTTAGTAAAATTATAGTCATAATAAAATTTTGTTTTTCGCAATTTTTTGACATTTTGATTTTATTTTTTGGTCAATAAAGAGACGTAAGGGTAAGGGTGCAGGAATATATTTCTGGTGTCAACGGGAGCATATCAAAGTCAGATGTATATGAGCATACAAAAAATAAACCCAACAATTATATTATACTTGATAAACTCCACGTCCTCGTTAGAGCTAGAGATGAGTTGGTGCGTGAGGAATGAAGTGGTTTAAGACTAGACCCTTGTAGAAGGACTACCTCATTCCTAACAAGCAGAACTCTAATATGCGGAAAAATAAATGTATCTAGGATTATATTCAAACAAATTATAGACATTCAATGTGCAACAAGACTACGCGATTTCAATTTCAACAAACCAATTTGTCTATACGACCGTTGAATAGCATAACTATATACACACTCCTATATGTACTTTTAGTGAAACATGTCCCTAATATCAAATTGAGTACAAGTTTTTCGTCCATAAAATAGTTTTTATACTGCTACTTGAGTACAGTATAAGAGCATTAGGAGCGTATAAAAATAATTTGATCGTGGTGGCGTATGGAGGCAGCATCTGACTGTAAACGCGAAGATTGTCGGTTTGATTTCAACTCTACAAAGAAATACAAAAAAAAAAACTTTTTTCCCTTTGAGTAGCAATCTCTGCCAGGGAACCGAAACGCAAAAGAAAGTAAGAAATAAATATTCATAGAGCTTAACAATAGATGTTATGGTAGAGTAGTGTATTTAAATTTGTTTCATTTTACCGCTTCGGGAAGATTTAGCACGACGTTGTTTCGGCCACTCGGAATACAGCATTTCAAAATTGCTCGAAAAGTAGACAACAGAATATTTTAGGTTCTTTCTACGTACCTACATAAGTTAAATTAAAAAAACCGGTTAAGTGGGAGTCGGGCTCTCTCGCCTAGGCTTCCATACCAATTTCAGGATTATAGGGCAACCGAAACTTATAAAAGTTGTAAAAAATGAAGTACAAATATGAACTAGTAATCATTTTTTTCTATGAAATACCTATAAATTTTAACTTTTTGGATTTTTTCCTTTATTCCTATTGTAAATTCTCACTTTGTTCCAAACTTCAGGATTACTACGGAAAATGGGGACGGGAAGTACGCTGAATTTCACAAAAAGCGCAAAAAAAAAATATGAGTAAGTGATCGTATCTTTTGAATGCGACTTTAAGGTGATTTAAGAGACCATAGATTTAAATACTTTATATTAATTTCTGCTTTATTACCCCGGACAGAAAGACAACAAGGTTCCGTTTTTACCTTTTGAGGGACGTTACCCTAAAACTGCTACATATATTTTCTGCTCAGTACAGTATAAGAGCGTTAAGGGTGTATAACCATAATACGTCAATCGCATTCTATACTTAGCCTCCAGCGACCCGTAATGTGACACCGCAGACTGATGAAGTACCGCTCTTATATGTACGTAAAAATATAAGCTTTCTCATAACATGATTTTATATTCTTTGATTTTTAAAAGAATGTACAGTTGAATTACGCCATTTAATACGAAATGTCTCGATTTCGAGCGAAAGTGGAAATAGTAATAGATAAATTAACATAGGTAAAGATGTACCTACATACATATATCTGTATAGTTTGATGATCATATATATTTTTTTCATAACATAATAAAACAAGCAATGATCCTTTATGTAACCAAGCGCTACAACATTAGGGTCTCCGCCTGCAATTCATACTAGAAGCATTTACGGGTTGAATATTATCGTGAATAATACTTATTAGTACATTGATTTTCACGATTGTTACACATTTAAAATGAAACTGTTTAATAAATATAAGCGATTAATCTGGTTAAATAGTAGTTTCATTTAATATAATTAGCGTCAAAATCTTTAAATCATTCTATCACTATTAAAATTGAGGCCAGTCGTGGTGCAGTGGCACAAAGTGTGACTGCAAAACCGACTGGTTGTGGGTTCGATCCCTACTCGAGGAGATGAAATATTTACTTAAATTTATATTTCCATTTCTTAGCTCTGGTGTCGAGGCACAGCGCGACGTTGGGTTCTGCCACTCAACACGCAATGCCTCCAAAATTCGGCAGAAAGTGGGGAACGGAATGTCTTAACACTAGGTTCCCCTCTGCCTACCATGCTGTGTGCGGGATATAGCGTGAAGCTAATTTAATTTAATATTTTCTTACTATCAAAATTGCTCATCTTTGACAGTGATGGAAAAGAATTTTCACTACAATGTACACACGGCTGATCAAAATAGTAAATTTCTGAGTCTTGTTACGATTCGTGGTCAGTCGGGCGGTTAGTAGTTAGTAGTTGTTGCACACTTCACTTGTCACCAATTTTCTTATCACCACGTTAGATAAAGTTGATTTTAATTTAAACTTAACATTATTAAAAGTTAATATATGTGGAAATTAAAATCCATACCTTTTTTGATGATTTGACATGATTGAAAATACAAATAATTTTTATAAAAAAATTTTTGAACCGCTTTTATTTTTAATACTCTACAAAGCTTATCAAGCACTTTACAATTTCATTGGCTTCTAAAAGCGAATTCGAGCTTGTGTTTCCTTTTGATGTAAAACTTTTATACAAGCTTCAGGCTTTTGATTTTTAAGCGCTATTTCTAAATGTTTGATATTATTATGTATGTATGTAAACGTGTATATATTATGTTTATCCGTTGATGCATAGGCATCAATGGGATAACATAGGTTATCCCATTGATTTTTCTTAAGCAATGTTATATAGTTCGTATTCCAATCGTGGGAAATTTTTACTTAAGATATATTTTTGATTGCGAAACAGCGATGGTAGCGGATTCGATTCCCGCTATATACGGACCAATTCGGGAACCAACGTGAAGTTACAATACATACATACAGTATATTTGACCAATCAAAATAAGAAATAGATAAATACCCACTTTAAGTATGCTACACACCGCGATAAATATTTTAGTATTAAAAGTATGTTATATAATAAAATATATAATTTAATTAAAAAGTATATGTGTATACAATCATAGTATATATCTTACAAAATCATGGAATCTTTTATTAAAAATCGCTTACTGTTTATTTACCGCTAGGCCAGTCGTGACGCAGAGGTACAGGTATGCTGATTTGCAAACGCGAATGGTTATGAATTCGATCTCCAATCTTCACTCTGGTGCCGAGGCAAAGCGCGGCGTAGAGTTCCGCCACTCTACACGCAATGTCTCGAGAATTCGACGGAAAATGAGGAACGGTGTATCATAACATTAGGTTCCCCCAGCCTACTCTGCTGTATGTGTGATACAGGCTGGAACAGCTACAATTTAATTCATGAATTATAAAGTTCATACAAATAAATGTAAATTCTTACCGGGCATTGAAAATGTTATCACACAACACACATTCTGTACTAAAATTAACCAAAATATATATAAATTATTAATGTATTTTTCGTTTTCTTTTATAAATATTTACAACGCGATCTTTCTGAGGCGCGAGATGACTGACGTGCTTCCTCTCTGAGTTATTACGGAATACTGAATTTTCGCACTAGATATTATAAAGGTTTTTTTTTAACTTTTCTTTTTTTCTTGTTTCAATACATATGCTTTTAACAATAATCTCTTTATTTCAGAGTTTAGATCCATATAATTTTTTATTATGTCCACTTTTAATTGCTTTTTATAAAGTTGAATTATGAAACCGAAACTAAGCTTTCAAAAGCTATTGTTCTGGGTTTTTAATTTCCGTTTATTTCATACGTAATGTATAGCAGATAAAGAGATGTAGTGAAGAATCACTGCGTTTTTTTTACTAAAAGTGTTACAATTTTTTTTCAATTAACGCGTGCTTAAGCCGTCGACTTTTGTATTTACCAGAAATATTTTGTTAGCTTTCACACAAAGCAGGGTAGGCAAAAACCCAGTCCCACACTTATCGCCTAATTTTTGCGAAATGGCGCGTTCAGTGGCGTAACTCCACGCCCCGCTTTGCTTCATTACCAGAGCGAAGAAATTAAAATATTAAATATTTCATTCTTATAGAATGGAAATCGAACCCACTACTGGCGTGTGATGAATGTGTGATGAATGTGTCATTGCTCCACGAGGTCCTCGCCTAATATAGTATAAGATATACCCTATATATATATATATATATATATATATATATATATATATATATATATATATATATATATATATATATATGTATATGTATACATATATATATATATATATACACCTAATGTATTATAATACACAAACAAAAAAGTAGAATAGAATAGAATAGTTGGCACACACATCGTTTGATTGTAAACGCATCAATCATAGGAACGATTCCCTATTAGGAGATTAATTACTTTTATATCCTCATTCTGGTATAAACGCAAAACGCGGCGTTGGGATTCGCCATTTAAACACAATGTCTCGATAATTTGGCGGAAAATTAAGAAAGTAGTAAAAGACGAAAGCATTCCAATTGTTAGTTTTACTTCGATATTTATTCATTAATAAACTTTGATCTTTGACATTTGTAATATGAATTGTAAGATATTTCACTATATAAATGTCTTAAAATAATTAAATGAAGACAAATCCTTCATTATTAGGTCTCTGAATTTTGTTTGACGGTGTACTTAAATATGGCTTATTTTTCTTATAATATTTTATTATTAATTTAAAAAAATTGTATAAGGAAATAATATCATCACTTTCTAAAGACACTCCGCACCCATTATTTCCACATTCAACACGCCTGCTTTCGGAAAGCCGTCAGAACCGAAGTGACTTAATAGGAAACACAGTGTCTTAGCCCTAGGTTCCGAGGCTCCCTGTGCGATCGTCCTTAGGCCGATCGTGCCTCACAATGAGTCATCATTTTTTTTGTTCATCGATTTATAAAACGTTATCAGGTCAAAAACAAAAATTAAAAATGTAACAGACACTGGTGAACGGAGTGACTTATGATCTCTGTTTACTTTGGAATGTGCAAATTATTGCTTCTTACAAAATATTTATACAAACCTAAACATCAAAATACTTAAAGCCTAATGGTATATTAATTCGGCGCTTTTACCTTGTTTTATTTTATTGTACATAAGTTTTATTTCATTTGGTCCGTTTTATGAGCATTCTGAATTAGATATATTTTCGTTTTACTGCCCTGGAAAACCTCGCCTATAATTCAATTTCCTTTCCAATCTCACCCAGATTCCAATCATACACTATGTACAGTAGTAAAACGTCTGTATCTGAAATGTCGAAGATGAAACAAAAGGAAAATAGCTAAATAAATTATTAATTATTATTTATTACGCACGTCAAAAATCTTTTAAGATTATTTCAAATTTGAAAAATAATTAGGATTTTATAATATATCAACTGTCTGTTTATCACTATATGTATATTTATCAAATTAAATATAATATCGTTCGAACGCAGCGTTGAGTTTCGCCTCTCAAAATGTAATGTTCCGAATTTGGACAGAAAGTTTAAATTTCGTCACTACGTTATGGCTGTATCTGCCTCTCTTGCAGAAGATATTTAGATCTTATAATAATATTATAATAGTTATAAAACTATTATCGTATTGAGGCGATCGTAGCCTCACACAAGGGTGTGACTGTAACGCGACGTATGTGGGTTTGATACACTCTAGGGAATAAATGATTATTTATTAATATTTTAATTTTTTCGCTCTGGCCCCAAAGCAAAAGCCTGGTATTGAGTTCTGTCACACGCATTGCCTCGAAAAATTCGGGAGGAAATGGGGAACGGAGTGTCTTTAACACTAGGTTTCCTTCTGCATACTCTGCTGCGTACGTGATACAGCCTGATAAAAAAGAGAAGCTGATAAAAAAATATTACAAAATACTTTAAAGAAAAATATTTAGATAAAAATGTAATTTTTATATTTATTCACACGACACAGCGTTGGTCTATAAGCCCGGGGAAACATTTTTTTACTTCCATATTGTGGTAACAAGAACGGCGTTGATTCCGCCATCCAAGACTAAATGTTTTGAAAATCGGGCGGAAAAACGTAAGGTACCAATAATGAGCAAAAAGTGGATTGAATCAAAAAGAAAGTGGATTGAATCATTTTAAATATAATTTAGTGGCTAGAAGCTCTTGAAGCTCTTGGGTTTGTATGTTTTTGACAATTTTGACCAATAAGAAATTAAAGAACGGCGTCAGTTGCGAATTAATTTTCATCATTCGCTTAATTACTTTTTAATCATAATTATTGTACTTTTAGAGTTCCGTGTCAAAAGGGCAAAAGAAATCAAGAACCAATCAAGAACCAATCTTAGTAATAGGGTCCTGATCTATAACTGTCCCCGTCCCCGTCTGTCACCAGGCTGTATCTCATCACATGAAATTTTCACAGATAATATTTTACTATTGTCACTATAACAATAAATACCTACTAAACTAGAATGAAATATGTATTTAACAGGATTAAATAAAAATATAAGGCAAAATCAAATAAATATTTAAGGGGGCTCCCATAAAACAAAGAAACACATCACAATATCAAGAATAGGCATGTGTCGGGGTTAGCTTTGGGCAAGCATACATCACATTTGATAAGCCCCATATCCTCATTAGGGAGAACGTATATATAACTATATAAGATGGTCCTCGAGCCTATTAAATTACAAAATATTTTAATTTCTATAAAGAGTTGGACTGTTGGACTTTCTAACACCTCGCACTCATAAAAACTGCTTAAACAATAGACACCAGAGAGCAAGATATGAAACTTCTGAAAAATAAACCTGGGATTATATTCAAAGAAATTATAGACATTCAATGTTCAACAAGGCTACGCGATTTCGATTGCCACAAACCAATTTGTCTATACGACCGTTTAATAGCATAACTACATACTTACTCCTATATGTACTTTTAGTGAAAAATGTCCCTAATATCAAATTGAGTACAAGTTTTTCGTCCATAAAATAGTTTTTATACTGCTACTTGAGTACAGTATAAAAGCATTAGGGGAGTATAAAAATAATTCGATAGGGGTGTGACGTAGTGGGGCAGCGTCTAAATGTAAACGCAATGATTGTCGGTTTGATTTCTACTCTCAGGTATTTTTTTCCCTTTAAATAGCAACCTCTACCAGGGAACCATAACGCATAAGAAATAGGAAACACAATTTCATAGGGCTTAGCAATAGAGGTTTTAATAGAGTAATGTATTAAAATTAGTCCGCCACTCGGAATATTGCTTTTCGAAATTGCTCGAAAAGTTGACAACAGAATATTTTAGGTCCTCTCTACGTACATCGGTTAAAGTGAAAAAATCGGTTAAGTGCGAGTCGGACTTGCCCGTCTAGGCTTCCGTATCAATTTCAGGATTATAGGTCAACCGGAAACTCAACTTATAAAAGTTGTACGAAATGAACTACAAATAGTAATGATATGAATATGGTTATAGTTTTTTTTTTAAAAATACCTGTAAATTTTTAACTTTTTGGATTTTTCCCTTTATTTCTACAGTAAGTTCTCACTTCGTGCCAAATGTCATGACTGTACGTCTGTAGGTCTATGTATTTTAACCAGATTAATCGCATATATTTAAGATTATACATTTTGGGAACCCGACGTTTCGAATACTTTGCAGTAGTCCATGGTCACGGGTAGACTCTATAAGTCTTGATTACGCGAAAAATTTCATAGAAAGCGCAGTAAAATCTTAATCGTATCTTTTGGTTTCGAAGATTGTTTTTTTTTCTGGTAGGGATCATGGACTTAAATATATTACGTATTCTTTTAAAGAATACCTTTTGGTGGTACGGAACCCTGAAAATGCTACATGTATTTTTTGCTCAGTACAGTATAAGAGGATTAAGGATGTATAAACATAATATGGCAATCGCATTCTATGTTTAGCCTCTAGCGACCCGTAATGTGACACCGCAGCCTCATGAACAACCGTTCTTATACATATAAACATAAGAATAGTGGCTTTCTTATATTTTATATTTTTCGAAGAAGCACGGTGTGGAGTTTAATACGAAAACTCTCGATTTTGAGCCGATAGTGAAAATAGTAATAGACAGATTAAAAGATCAAAAAGATATATATATCTGTATAGATTCAAGATCTTTTTGTTTCTTAACTAAATAAACCAAGCAACACTACATACATTCTCTATTACACATTAAGGAGAACACAGGAGACATTAAGGAGTTGGATATTAAAATACAAGGAAGCACATAAGTCGAATAATTATATTTATTAAGATCATCAAAAATATGCGACTGGAACTCGAATGTTGCGGATTCGGTTTCTACTGTACTCGCTCTGGTAACGAAAACATGAAAACAAAGCGCGATGAATTCTCCTACTCAACGCCCAATGACTCAAGAATATGGCGGAAAGTGGGAAACGGAAGTGTCTTAATGCAGAACGGAGAGTCTTAACACGATATTCCCAGGTTCCCTCTGCCTACACAGCTATCTGCGAAATACAGCGTGACGCCAAAAATACAAGTATTCTTCAAACATATTTTATTAACATGATATATCTTGAGCTTTATAATTGATTACAATAAAAAGAAAATATTCTCATATTAAGCAAATCTCCACGTAAATAAGTCATTTGGCACAGTGGAACTACTCTCTGATCCGTCTTTCTGTAAACGTTATGTTTGTAGTTTCGATTCCCATTCGGAGAGTAAAATATTTTATTATTTATACTTTCCGTAGTTCATTGATGGGTCAAAGCACTGTTTTGAATTCCGTCGATAAACGTACAATGTCACGAATTCAGACGAAAAGCAGAGAATGAAGTATCTTGACAGTTGACACTTAGATCTTTCTGCTTAACATACTATGTGGGATACACACATTTAAACTAAAAAAAATTAAAAAGGTCAGCCATGGTGCAGGGGCACAAGTATGTAATTGTGGGTTCGATTCCCACGCGAGAAAAATATTATTTACTTAACGTGAACGAACTCACTGATAAACAGACGCAAAAAAAAACATTGGTTTCTATTACATTAATAAAAGCCCCCAATAATATTTTTTCTTATATATCTTCCATATACAGACATCGAACCGTTACGATTTTATTATAAGTATAGATTAGGTTTTCGCCAAGTATGTAACTGAAATATAAAATGTAGAAAACTTGGATCTAAGTTGTAGAAATTCTTCTGGCCAAAGAAAATTAGCCTTTTTTACGAATTACAAAAAAAATATTTTGTTAGCTTCAATTTTTATTTATTTCTTGAGTGTATTTAGAACGTCCAAATAGTAAAAGTAGTCAATTGTAAGAAATTGGAAGCCAAACTTGTACCTTTATAATTTTTCTTTTTTCTTATATTAGTATGTTGCCCCATCGTATTCCATTGACATTATCGCCCGATTTTCGAATTATTAAAAGTAGAGTGGTGGAACTCAAAACCATGAATTTGCGTCCAGATAGAGCGGAGAAACGAAAATAATTCGAATAAGTATAATTCGTCTTTTAAACATAGATTCTGTTTTAATTTTTTTGTTTTTTAATATTTTTCACACAACGTTACTCTCAATCCATGATACTGCGCCAAATCAATTGAATTATTTTGCAAATCCAATTATTTCCTACTAACGATGTTAGCTATGAGCACACAATCATAATATTGTCCCCATATTGAATTATTATTTAAATTTGCCTAAAATACTAGCTACTGATGAAATTTATTTTCAAATGTATCTTGTGTGTAAATTTATTTTTTTATGTATCTTTTGTTTTTTTCACATTTTGTAAAAGTTTTTTTTTAAATTTTTGCTATATCCTGCACATACTCGTAGTAGAATAGGCAGATAGAACTTGGGAACCTAGTGTTAAGATACTCCTGTTTCATTAAGACATATCTCCTTCGCTTACAGTACAGAAATATTTTTAATATTTATCCAAACGAAATTCGTATATACTACCATAATATCCAGGCCCTTCTCAAGTCCACCGCGATAGCGATAAAAAATATCTGGAATATAAAACCAAGCCCTCAGGCTATTCGATTTTCGTTAAGCAGTTTAGCTCGAGGGGATCTATACTCAGAAAATCGCTCACACGCAATTTATATTAAATCACAGCTGATATCTCGTTTATGGGCTGATAGTCACGTAATAACAAATGGATGCAATGGATCTCATATATTTCCACTTATTATTGCCCACAATTTAATTAATATATAATTTTGTTTGTTTCCTAATCCTTGGGAGTCCACTGTGGAAGGCTTGCCAGCAGCGACTCCATCTACCACGTGCAACTCGCGAAAGCGCTCTGATAGGGCGTCCCCCCAAAGACACCAGTCGCGCACCAGTGCCATATCATATTTCAGACTTTGTGTTGCACTCTCTATTTCTTTTATACTGATTTGCCATCAGCGACATGAAGAATCTGACTGATAGAACGATGAAAAAGACAAAAATGTGAGACTGAGGCGTCATCACATTCATATTTTTACTTGAAAAGTCCGCCCATTTCAGAGTGCTTTCGAAAGACAGTGAGATTTAAACAGAACAAACATACGTTTTGCAGTGATGGGCTACATATATAGAGACAAAATATAGAAAAAAAAGTTTATCTTATTCTACGACGAGGCCGTCCGGGCGCACGGGGGACAATGTAAGAATGTAATGCGACGGTTGTGTGTTCAATCCCCACTCGGAGAAATGAGTTATTATTTATTAATATTTACATTTCTTCGCTCTGACACCAATGTAAACGTCCGGCGTTGAGTTCCGCCATTCAACACACAATGCCTCGCAAAATTCATTCAATTTCAATTATTTAATTCATCTTATTCTACAGTTTAACTCAAGGCCACTGAACTCGGAATATCATTCACATTCAATTTGTTATAAATCACAACTGATGGCGCTGAAATTTGCTGCTACATCGAATTTTAACATATCCAAGTTATTTAAACTTTTATAAACTTAATTTTTGTCTAAAGTTAGCACGACTCGAACGTCTATGACCCTGTTGGGTGACGAATTTAATAAGACTCAATAACAACAGTATCTAATTTAGTAAAAGAAAGTAGTTTTATTCTAGAATTCATATTTACGGTTGACGGTTACGGACGGTTGCGGGTTCGATTATTACTCGGAGGAATTATTTTCATTTTATTACTCTCGACGTTAACTTTCGACTCTTAACACATGATTTAACTCACTTGCGCTTCTCACTTTTAACCGAATTCTGGGGCGAGGAAATGAAAATATTAAGTATTTTATTTAAGGGCGGCGTTGAGTTTCGCCAGTCAACACGCAACGCTTTCGGAATTCCGCGGAAAATGGGTAACGAAGTGCCTGAATACTAGGTTCCCTCTGCCTATCCTGCTGTGTGCGGAATACTGCGTAAAGCTGATTTTTTTTATTTACATACTTTTGCTCTAATAAATACATAATGTCTCTTAAATAGAAATGTAGTCACCGGAGTGACTTATCACTATAGACGATTACTATCTATCTCGATATACTATCATTATAGACGATTCGAATATTATATCAGTAATTTATAACAATTCTATATACATTATAGAATATATAGGATATACATTTAGTTATCAATAGTGTGATTATTGTATTAGATTTGGTGATTCTATTGGAATTCTGTGTATAGAGGTTGGAGTGTCTGATCTAAGTGAGATTTGTGGGTTCTTACTTGAATATATGTACATATATGTTTATATTATAAATCGATATATTTTCTAGATATGGCTTACTGAGCACGTACTATTAAGCCTCTCAATAATTAAATGTAATTTAGATTATACTTCTGACTGTCGTGATCCAGTGGCGTGAGTTGTGGATTCAATTCCTAGTCGAGGGAGTGTAATTTTTAATATTTTATTGTCTATGCTTTTGTAACGGGACAAAGAGAGTCAGATGCGGAAATGTCATAATGAGAAGGGAGGGAGCATCTTAATACTAGGATTCCAGATTCTCTCTGCCTACCCTGATATGTGCGGGAAACAGCAAAAAGCTAAAAAAAACACACACACCAGGTAACAAAAAAAAATATAAGCGTACAAAAATTTAAACGACACGACGAGTCGCGGAATTCAAATTCACGTTATGGCATTTCCCACGATGTGAGAGTCAGCTACTATACGTTACTCTCAACCTTCTGGACATGAGATGTTGGGTGGCAAAACTCAACGCCGTGCTTTGTGTAATTCTATTATATTATAACATCTTTAGTTCCTTAAGAGCAAGATATAATATACGCCATAGTCTAAGCACGGCTAGCTTAAGCCTAACCAACATATTCAAACATTTGTCTCCATCTCGTCCGTCCGTCCTTTACCACTATATCCATTACGTAGGGTTAATCTCTATACGATACACTTTGTGTCTTACACTAACATTTGAACTTGCGGTAATTTAAGCTTTGTATAGCCGTATACGAGATCGTATTGGAATTAGTAAATAAGTAGCTTATTGAAAAATGATGGTTATGGGTTCGATCCCCACTCGAGGAAATAAATAATTTTATAAAATATTTAATTCGCTCTGGCGTTAAAGCAAAGTGCGGCGTTGAGTTCTGCCACTCAACATCCACAATTAGACGGAAAATGGGGAGCGGAGCGTCTTGACACTAGGTTCCCTCTGCCTGCCCTGCTGTGTGCTGGATATAATAATAAAAAAGTCAAAGTCAAAGTTCGTAGAATAATTCACGAAAAGCGCGACCATGTCTGTCGCGCTTGTGACATATATCCAACGTCCAGTCAAAAACTGGAAGTCTGGCAACGTTGGCGTAATCCATTCTGAAGAACAGATCTTTAATAAAATAATAAAAAATAAAAATTAAATTAGCTTCACGCTATGTCCCGCACACAGCAGGGTTGGCAGAGGGAACCTAGTGTTAAGACACACCGTTTCCCACTTTCTGTCGAACTCTGGAGGCATTGCGTGTTGAGTGGCAAAACTCAACGCCGCGCTTAGTCTCGACACCAGAGAGAAGAAACTGAAATATAAATTTAAGTAAATATTTCGTCTCCTCGAGTGGGGCTTGAACCCACAACCAGTCGGTTTTACAGTCACACCTCGTGCCACTGCGCCACGACGGGCCTCATATCTAATAATAATAATATAGCCATCATATAATATAGCTGTAGTATAATTGATTTCATATTTACTTTGCTCGATGGTTATGGATTCAAAATTCAATTGGTCATGTAAATATTTGTTTATTAAGTTTTAGCTCACACTGTATCTCGAACATAGCAGGGAAGCAAAGGGAACCTGCGAGCCTATAGTAAGATATTGCGTTCGGACTAACGAAGTTGGTTTAATCTTTATACGATACACTTTGTCCTTATACACACATTTGTACTTGCTGTAAGTGAAGCTTTGTATTGCCGTAACACATTTTAAAGAACAGACATTTTTTATAGTATAATTGGGTTCATATTGACTTTGCTTGATTGGTTATCGGATTAAAATTCAGTTGGTCCTTATTTATTTTTGCTTCACGCTGTATCCTGCACATAGTAGGGTAGGGCCGGGCAGAGGGATACTTTAGTTCTCTACGTTTTGCCGAATGAACGTATTTTTTGGCAAAGAAGCAGCGAGCAAAGAAAATATACTTTGCTCGAGTGGGAATCGAATCCACAACCTGTTGCATTTACAGTGACACGCTTGACTTCCTGTCCCACAGCTATTCATCAAGTTCCTAGTTTTAAGGGCTAAGATTAATATTCGGATAATTGATATCTTTGATTTAGTAATTTCTTTTTTATCTTAAATTTTTATTCCTGGGAGTTTTGTCAAATAATGACTATACCACTCCCGTAAAAACATTATACATATTGACTTACAACTTAAAATCAAACAGAAAATCTTATCTATAATTTTTTGGTAACTGTAATGCATCAGCAGAAAGAGGGTCTGCCAATACACTGTTACAAGCCCTACGTTATAAGATCTAAGCCCATGTGACCTTAACAGTTCACTCCGCACACACTCCATCAGCAAATATAAGTCTTCAATCTTGTCACAAAAAGCACACTGTTCTGTGTTAGAAACACCCATTAAGAATTTAAATTTATTACTCAAAATATATCCTGTACGAAGCCTAAATAGTGACAAAATGTGCGGAGGTGCGCAATGCATAAGGCATTTGGTATAATACAGTGATAAGCGGTCTTCCTCTTTACCCGTGGTTTTATGCATCCAAAATGAAAAGAGTTGATTTAGTTATAAAAAAAATTACTGTGGCTTTTATGGAAAAAGGTAAGGAAATAAAGAATAAGGTTCTTTCTGACCCATAAATTTCAATGGATCAAAAAGGTCACCTGGATTCTACACTGTACGTACAATTTATATATTTTAAGAATAACTCTTTATATGTGTGAGTGATTTCTTTATATATATGTGTGGGTGAACCCTTTAACATGTGTGGCAGACGACAGGTGGATTTATAGGAACGTCTGTAACAATCTCTCAGAATTCCTACAATATTTTTTTTTATTTAAAAATAATAATAATTTACATCTATATAGATGAATCTATTTGATATCAAAAAATGTGAAAAGATATTTGTGTGTTGAAGGTTTCCTGTGTTACCAAATTAATGATTTTATAAATGATAACACGCCTTGGGAATGAAATGTTCGCTCCAGTCTGTATCAAAGGTATCATTGTCAGAGATAATAAAATATGTATTTGTATAAAAAAAATAAGTCCACTCTGAGTTTCTTGCGCCGGTTCTTCTCAGGTCTGAGGCATTAACTTCAGCGATACTAGCGAAAACTGGTGGTAAATTATTTGACGTTCAAAAAATGAAGCATGTAACTTCTTATTTTGAGCAAAATTATTTGATTTTGAATAATTTCGTAATATTATTATTTCCTATATTTGGATTTGAACCTGCTTTTACAATCTATTATTGGTACTATCCCCACGTGTCCATATTTTTAAAATTTCTCATTATATTATTTTTATTTTTACTACGGTTATAATTATAATAATAAACCTATGTAAAATCCTTGTGATAAGCACCCTAATTTGATACCCATAAGTAGTTATCCACAAAACAATAATTTCACTAAGTACAACGGTCTTATCTAAAAGCACTTAATCTGTTAAGATGAATATAACAATATCCCAATTATGTAAATCCGTTCAGCCGTTCTAGATACATAATGCATCCCTTCCTTTGCAGTCGGGTAAAGATCTCAATAAAATGAATTCTATATAAAATTACATACTTTTAAACAATCTAGACATCTGAAACAGTGTTTGTCTTTGTTCCTTTGTTCTTTCGAACAATCAATAGAAGCGTTTGATTTAAATTCTCTCTTTATTACTTTTGACGTAGTGCTTTCAACGATACAATATGAGTTGAGAGTAAATAATACGAAGTTACTCCTTTTCGAATTTACTTTTCACTTGGGTTCTAGTTTCGTCATTATTCAACTAACGGTGGCTTTACGATTCGGTTTACTGCTCTTTTATTGTTCAAAAGCGTAAATAAATTGTTTAATAGTACTTCTTTGAGCAAAATGTAGTAAGAACTAGCGTATATTTATATGCAATAACCATAGAAATGTCCTAATCCTAGGTATTTTCTGCAAATTTCGAGTTTTTTAGTTTCATGCTGTTTTCGTCAGCAGGATAGGCAAATGAAACCTAGTACCTAAGGGAACCTAGTAATAGGGACATTTCCATTTTATATATACATAAATATCTTATATTTATAAATAACTATTTACAGTTTCTCACATTGGTTAAATAATATGGGTCGATTAATTCCGCCTCCTAATACGCAGTTTCAATTCAGGCGGAAAGCAGAAAACGGAGTGTCTTAACGTTAAAAAGAGAAATTAACCCATATAGAGTAAACGTGATTTTTATTAGCTACACGCTGAATCCCGCATATGGCAGAGTAGGCAGAGATAGCCTAAGAACCTAGTGTTAAAGCAATCAGTCCCCATCAAGCCACGCGCGAAGAAAAAATCCAACCAGCCAGTAAAAGAAAAAATATTATATAAAATTAAATTTAAGAGCAGTCCCTGATACTATTAATTATTAAACACTTTATCTATATCGTTTTATCTGACTAATTTATGTATTTGTTAATTAAAATGTTGAAATATTTAGTTTATATCCATTAAATTGTCATTATTTATGAAGTTAAATTCAACGATAAGTAACGCAGTGAAGCTTAATATATTTTTAATTGCTTTTATTTACTGAACTTTAATAGTGAAATCGAGACCGGCGTGACTGTAAGCACGACGGTTGTGACTTCGATTTTCACTCTGGAGAATGGAATGTTTAATATTAACGTTTCCTCTCTCTGGTAACGAGGCCAAACGCGGCGTTGAGTTGCGCCACTCAACACTCAATGCCTCTAGAATTTGGTGTAAAATGAGCAGAAGCAGTATCGTATTGGATTAGAAAATATACATCAAATTTCAATGAAGTCAATACTAAATAGATATATCAAAATTAAACACCATTTTTATTTTATAGACATAACAATATTGTTTAAATTAATAAAACTCCTTAGTATTTGCAACTTAATGACGTCTCCAACCGTACTGTCATAGCCACTATGATTTCAGCAACTGTTATTATATCTCAATGCCAATATTATAAGCGTAATGTCTAAAAAACCAGACAAAAAAGCAACACGAGCATCTGGTAAGCACCCTTCTCTTCCTATACCCGGGACCTCAAAACAACCAGCTGGTATAAAAACAAATACAAATGACGCCGAAGATGAACCGAAAGGTTCTCGGAGAAAACGATGCTGTAATTATATCTATGACAGAGAAAATAAATTATTTTGTGGCAGATCGTGTACAAATTGGTTTTCTATTCTTTTATATTCGGTTATGTATTTAATCTTTCTAAGCACATATACATTGATATTTCTGTTTGCTTCGTTATCAGTGATTAAATATACGGATGACTATCAAGCAATCGACAAGATTGAACTTTTAACCTACTCTAGCAAAGGAATAGGTTTGTCTGCCACTCCGACCGGACTAAATAATACACCAATTATATGGTATAGAAATGATACGAAAGATTATCAAAAATATGTGAACGCTATAAGTGACCTTCTCAAGAAACGGAGGAAACGAGGAGTGGACAACACCACGGACCTTGGTCCATGTGGTACATCGCCGTATGGTTACGGAAGTGAACCTTGCATAATTATAAGAATAAACAAACAATACAATTGGTCTGGAAAGCCTATATTTCTGAATATGTCAGAGAAAATGAACGTACCGTTGAAAGTGAAAAAATATTTGAAATTGGAGAAACAGAAGCTATGGCTGAATTGTGACGGTTACCGTTCAAAAGATAAGGAACATATAGGTAATGTTATATATTACCCCGACCCTCCCGGGTTCGATCCGGAATTATTCCCTTTAAATGAAAACACTCAATCACCCTTAATAGCGGTACAGATTTCGAATTTCACTTTGGCGAGATCTTTGATTATTGAATGTAAGCTGTGGTATAACGAAGGAGTGTCGACTATTCAATTTACATTGTATGTATGTAAAGACTAAGGGAAAGAATCTCATGTGTTAGATTATTATGAGAGTACTTTTTATATAAGGTTAATTATTAATAAATATTTGTGAATTATATAAGGTTATTATTGTGATTTTATAATCATTTCTCGTAGGTGACAAAGAATAATTACATTTTATAATTATCGAACTGGCCTGCAGTTCGATCCCCCAGGAAATTAAATATTTATTTTCATGTCTTCGCTGTGGTGTCCAGGCAAAGCGTGGAGTTGAGTTCCGCCAATCAACTAGTGACTCCCCTCACTCAACTTCCTCGAGTGAGAGTCGAACACACAACCTGTCGCACGTGTTAGAGCCACACGTTTCTACATTTCTGCCATTCGTCACGACTGGCGTTATATTAATTGTACAGTTTCCAAATGAAATATTTATAGCCAGGTATTGTGATAATATGAGGATCTTTTTTAGATTCTAAAACAAAGGATTACGGTAGATGGCATTTCACTGCATTTTGTCATGAACATGCATACCTTAAATTACAATGGGTAGCTCTATATAAGTTGTTACAGCGTTGATTATTCTGAGTGTAGCGGATTTTTATGAGGACTTTTCTTTATTTTGATGTCATAAAGATGGAGCTGGATCGTTGCTCTGAAAAATTAAGGAATCATTGGTAATTCTTGGCTTTGACTGTAAACGCGACAGGTTGTGGCTTCGTTTCCCACTCGGGGGAATGAAATATTTAATATAAAATTTTCTGGTAACGAGGCCAAGCGCACAGGACAATTCTTCTACTTATCACGTAACGCCTCGATGATTTGAAAATGGGAAACTGCCGTTTCTCATGGAACAGAGTGTCATTAGGCCCCCCGGGTTCGCACTGGCTATCCCTCAAATGGAATCGAACCTACAATTTACCTACAATCAACGGTCGCGTTTACAATTAAGCCCTTTTTCCAATGCGCTACAACAAGGCGATGTACTTTACCGCCTTAATTTTTTTTTAATAAATCATACAAAAATTGTTTTAAGTATTAGATACAGTAAATAAAACACAGTAAATATTCCCATACAAATGTGTCCGTTGAGTTGACACGTACAAGCCATTAACATAAATCTCGCCGCAGCTACATACATGAAGCTGTATGAAGCATACACACATAACTCTATTTATGTATTTATATTTGTATGACTTCGAATTTCTTTGTATACTTTTATTAGTACCATATATCAGCAAAGTAATGTTTTTGTTTACGCATTTTGGTTTAATAATAAAATATATATTATAAATTGAATAATTATGTTAAAATTGAGCGGTCGTTGTAGCGCATTTAATATTCTCACAATCTCGTTCTGTTGACCTGGCGTTTAGTTCCACCACTCAACACGCAATGCTTCAGGAATTCGGCCGAAAGTAGGGAATGGAGTGTCTTAACAATAGATTTCTAGGTTTCCTCTGTCTACCATGCTGTCTGTGGAATATACCTCAAAGTCAAAGGAATATACCTAAGAGAAATAGCACCTTTTTTTTCAATAATAGTTCCTGAGATTACCGCGTTCAACAAAATAGATATCACATTTTTTTATACTATAATTATTGTTAACGCTATTACATATACATATATAATTTAATATAGAAAAATGTAGCTGCTGGGTACCTATATCTGAGTTAGTTTTCCAAGTTTCTGTTAAGTCTACACGAGCTATATGTAACGTTCTGTTCCGAGCAAGTTTATTAATAAAGTTGGAACTACATCTTAATTTAGTAGAATAAATTCTTTGCAAAGTTGCTAGTTGTACAATAATATACTTGCTCTTCTTCTCTGCTTTACGCAAGGCCCAGGGGGGTTTACTGTTGAGACACTCCATTCCCACCCCTACGTTTTGTTATTTTTTTGAAACGTTGCATATAGTGTCGCGAAATTAGAAAGGAATAATAAAAAATACAGTATAATAACTTCCACGAAA
Organism: Heliconius sara; assembly: GCA_917862395.2. Lineage (NCBI taxonomy): Eukaryota > Metazoa > Arthropoda > Insecta > Lepidoptera > Nymphalidae > Heliconius > Heliconius sara. Next base: position 3,085,007 of record OU860782.2, read on the forward strand.
TGACGTAGAGTCTAGTGTCAAAACACCCTGCTCGTCGTATAAATTACAAAATCTATATAAATCCAACTAAGCATTTCATAATTATTCAATTACTGTAACACAATGGTCTAAGTCAAAGCGTCCATTATATTATATTGTTCAAACGTTCAATATTGATTGCCAACAGTTATAGAAGTCGACAAGGCACAATGTCACTTAATCGGATTAGAAAGATCCACTAAGTCACTGCTTAACTCAACTTAGAGTTGGTTCAAATGACGCGTTTACGCTTAAACGAAAGTGAAGCCGAATTGTTAGTAAGAGTATATTATGTTGTATTACTGGTTAGTAAGAGAATATTATGTTATATTATGTTATAAAAACGGAACCGTGATATGATCGCTTTATTGTCCGTCTGCCCGTTCGTCAAGTTCATTTATTTATCTGGAATTCGCGTGGACGTATCAAGTTGAAATTTATATGAAATATCTATAATCTTTTAAAGCGCAAATAAATCAAACTTCTAGATTAACGCAATCAAGAGATACAAGTGTTTATGCATCATTTTTGTTGCATTTTGAATGAAAATCGCTGAAATGGGCACGAAATCCGAAATTACAATACAAGTAAAGGAAAAATATATTAGGTGAAAATTTATAGGTATAACTATAATATATATATCTTAATTTTGCCACCTTCTATAAGTTATACTACCCTTTGATCTACAATCCTTAAATTGATACCCCTTAGTCTGCGAGTCGCACTTGGCAGGTTATTATTATAAATGGTGGTGTAACGGTTATTTAAATAATTTAAGGATTTTTATTTTAATATGGCAAGTAAATTTAAGATGTAAGCTGCTTCGTTTCCATAGTGATATGAAAAATAAAATACTTTTTTTTTATTTATAAAGAACTATGCTGCAGTCAATTATAAGCGTGTGACTGTAAGTGCGATAGATTGTGGGATCGATTCCGAATGTAAAGAGTGGCGTTAAGTTTTGCAACTCAACACGCAATGCCTCCAGAACTCAGCGGAAAGTGAGTAATGGAATATTTTAACATTAGATTCTTACTTCTTCTTTACTTAAAATTATATTTCCATTTCTTCGCTCTGGTGTCGAGGCTAAGTGCGGCGTTGAGTTCTGCCACTGACCACGCAATGCCTCCAGAAATCGGCAGAAAGTGGGGAACGGAGTGTCTTAACACTAGGTTCCCTCTGCCTATCCTGCTGTGTAAAGCTGATTTAATTTTAATAAATATTAAATTAAAAAATTCTCATACCATTTAAGCTATAATTAGTTCATTTATCTACACTTACCAGCTTAAGCAGTCCGTTTCACCCCTTAAATGAAAAAGCAATATCGTATATTGCAGATCATTTATTATGTGATGGTTTTCATCCAATTCGGTGTCAGCGGGGAACCTCCTTCAATTATACCCTATTGAGTTCTAATCTATGGACATAATATGTAATGTTTGTAATTGTGAACCTTTTGCTATAGTAGTAAATTATGTACTGCGATTTAAATTGTTTTTTTTTATTGGCACAGGGGCAGAAGCGTCTGCTGTAATGCGACGGTTGTGGGTTCAATTATCAATCGGGGGAAATAATAATTATTTATTAATACTTTCACTCTGGTACCAACGCAAAAAGCACGGTGTTGACTTTCACCACTAAACCGCAATGTCTTGAAAATTCGGAAATGTGGAACGCAGAAAGAGGAATGGAGTGTCTCAACTGAGCAGGTTCCCTGTACCTATCGTGCGGGATAAAACTATATATACATTCGTCACACAAATATATATATACTGGATATAAGAAAAGTTTCTTTATAACATAATTTTTTGCTACGCTCGTTCCTTTTTTACATTGAGACGGACGCCAAGACCTACTTTTTGTATTAGATTTTCTTTATCAAGTTAGGAGAACACCTATCAATATTTATGTAACAGCCTACTTTAGAAACATTTGTACGATATGAGATTATTTTCGTGTGGATATGTATAGAAAACTATATTTGTTCGCAATTTTTCTTTGTAGAATAGTTGTAGTACTTTTATAATATTTAAGATCTAAAGCTGTAACACGGTCTGCGTCTATTATTAAGTTTTTTTTAAAATAAAAAAAATAAAGATAGGCGAAAAGAACCTAGTATAACACTCCGTTCCCCACTTTCCACCTAACTTCCCAGTCATTGTATGTTGAGTAACACTGTTTATAAATAAACAAAAAGTTATATAAATATAAATTATTTGGTTCGAGACAATTCAAAAATATGGGTTGTGGCGTCTTTACACCGAGCTTGGGCTTGCTATACCTATGAAATAATTAATTTCACGTATTTTTCATTCTGTTTGGAGTTTTTTTTGCAGCTTCACGCTGTATCCCGCTTATAGCACGATAGCAAGAAGGAACGCGTGATCTTATTATAAAGACACTTGACTGTTCCCATTAAAACATTTACGTTCCCCAATTTCCGCTGAATTCCAGAGGATTTACGTGTTGTGTGACGGAACTCAAAATCACAGTATCAGAACAGAGCGAAGAAAATAAAAATATATTATAATTTCCTCGAGCGAGAATCGAACCCACAACGTTTACACTCACGCTTATGTTCCCGCCCCATGACTAGTTCTATCTATGTATTAAGAGAAAAAATTGAGGATGTCTATATACAAATAAAACAACAAAAATCAATATTAACGCAATAATTTATTAATACGCTAATAATTAAATATTTATTTTTATTTCACACTATTTTTAAAGAGTTGTTTTTAAGTAGTGAAGACATTACAATCCATGTTCTAATCCTTTTCAAGGTACGTTCGACACCATCCCCTAACTTCCTTTTCACCCCTAGCTTCGTATTTACAACATTCACAGGCGAATAAACAATAATATATTTATTTTACTATTTTCAATAGGAATTTTATTATATTATTGTATGTTTAAGACATTCGCGATTATATAAATCTTCTCTTTAGTATAAAAGAAATACATACTTTGATAACCAAATTGTTCATAAAAATATTAATAAAAAAATAATTTTAACAATTTTAGTACAATTTTTCAGGGAAACCGATGATTAATGAGACATTATCTTTTCAGCCCTCCTAATGACTCATCCATTCATCACACGCAGATGGACATATTAAATAGGGCTTTCTCGCTTACAAAAACCGGTCATTAGGGTTTTTACAGCTAGTTATATCTTTAAGCTTTAATTCTTTTTAGTTTCACACTATCCCGCACACAGTAAGGTACGCGGAGGGAACCTAGTCTTAAGACAATCCGTTACCCATTTTCCCCTGAAACGCAGCGCTTTGCCTCGACAGCAGAGCGAAAATAATTAAAATATTAAATACTTAATTTGGGATTTTGATTAGCGTGGGAATCGAACCTATAACCTGTCGTGTTACAATCACACGTGACCCTGCGGCATGACTGGCCTCAATCTTTAATTTTTTTTCAATAAAATATATTTATATATTAAATAAATAAAAATGTTTATAAAATTCCTATCGAAAACAGTATATAAGAGTATTAAGAATAAAAATGTTATTTAAGTATTATAATTAATAATAGGTTTATTTAGGTCTATTTATTGGCACTAACTAATTACTATCACATTTGGATGCAGCGGGTGAAAGGAAAAACATATATATTTTTTAAAATTATACATAACTTATGTATGGAGAAATGGTAGCTGCGATTGAAATTTTATTATGACGAAGAAGAATATTATTAAAAAAACAAATATATTCTTAAACTATAATATTTATAATAATAATAAGAGAAATAATATTAACTAATTTAAGTTCTATTATAAATTTGTTTGGTACGATCTTGTATTTTTTTATTTACTAATAAATAATTATATGGGACATTGCCGATTTTATCAAATATTAAACAGTTATTTTTATAACCTAAGCGATTGAGCTGCAAATTAAATAGAAATAAATGAAAATCGCAATCTATATATAAAATTCTTCCTTTGATGAGTCAGTGTAATTATAGTACTAGTAGAGAATTAAAAGAATATATTTTCTTGAAAACAACGGATTTTTACATTTTACGTTTTAAAATCTACTCAAATAAGTTGTTGTGATGTTATCGAAATCAAAATATATTCAAAAAGTCGTTGTTAACAACGATTTTGTCACTGCACCACTGTACAGCGTCTGACTATAAACGTGACGGTTGTGGGTTCATTCCCACTCGGAGAAATTAATCAAAAGGCGACGTTGAGATTCTCCTTTCCATACACAATGTGTCGTATTTGCGAGGGGAACGGAGTGTTACATCAAATACCCTAAACGTTCTAAAATTACAAAAGTATAGTTTAACAAATCGGCAATGCCCATAAACAATTGACACTCGCGCAGGAATCAACGTATGAGGCTGCATCTAACATTTTTAATCTGCTATACAATTCCCGTAAACTTTAGCAATATTCGTCGTAGGCTTATCAAAAATAGAAGGATTAGAGTAATATATATATCACAAAATATATCCATTGTCACAACGAAATTAACATTTTACTTTTAACACCACATCAAATTTTAGATCGAGTTTATTGAAAAGAAAGAAAATCAGTGAATTTAAAATTTAATTTTTTTTGTAAAGTACGGTCAACGAGTCGTGGCCACCCTAAAGCTAGCCATGGATGAGTTACAACTTTTATTACTGGCTACTTTCTTCTCGAGAGAACATTCTGCAAAAGTTCAGAAAACTTTACTTTAGGACGACCACGACTTGTCGACTGTACTGTACTACAGGAAAATTTAAAAAAAAATAGTTTTTACTTTTAATGTGGCATTAACAGCAAAATTTTATACTTGTAGGCCTGACACCGTTCAATATGGACCACTAGAATAGAGGTATTCCATTTTTTTTTTCACTCATTACATTACTCAAGCTACTGACTAACATGCATTTGGCTAAATGAAATGCAATAAATGCAAATATCTAAGTTGCCTATCTTAATTTTATATGAGAAGTTCGTTTTAACGCATAAGTTTCGTTCGGTTCGATTTTTAATAAAATATTGTAGTAATAACATTAACAAGAATAAGTGTTGATAGTATTTTATACTGGAGTACACGATTTCAGTCAATTTTTACTTTTACGATTCTACAAAACTTTTGCTACTAAGAAAGTTTCAACTGTCACTACCAATAGTTTTAAATTTTCATGAAAAAAATTCTAAGATTCAAATTTCGTAATAATAGATAAAGCTGTTTATTTATGCTACAAAAAATAATAAAAAAATAACTATACACATTATGAACGACATGTATATAATGAAAAAAAAATTAGAAACCTACTAAAACGTACTAAAAAAAATCTATATTCGTTCAAAATCAGTTACAGGAATGTTTTTTTTTAAATGGGCTTAATAAAATTCATGTAGCTATAGTGCGAATTGTAAAAAAATGCATTCAACGTTTAGCAAAATATATTAGGAGAGGGGGCCTTAAGTCTTTACGGGCCCCTAAAAAAATATTACGGTCCCCTAAAAAAATTGTAGATACAGTACAATTTGTAGAAAATACATTTGAAAATTTATTTTAATAAGTTCTTGTTAAGTTATTAAAGCCCAAAAAAAATACTAAAAAGATTTAAAGAAAGTACTTGCCTAGAAGATACCTCATACGATTTAATTGTACATAAATGTCTGCTAATCAGCAACATGCTATGTAATAAAATATTTTCAACCGACATAACCCGATAGACTTTGAAATTCAAACAATAAATTTAATAAGAAAGCGATTTTATCGATAAGATAATATAAGATAAGATGGATATATTGAATAAACTTTTAATACGTTTAGATGATAGTGTATATAATGTATGTAAATGTAAAGCTTTATACAAAGATATTTTTTAATATGAATAAAGAGAGGATACATTATAAAATAGATCTAATTCTATACCAAAACATATTTACCATATAAAATAACGATGAGTCGCAAATGGTGAAACTATTAATAATTATCCTATTACACAAACACATATAAATAATTAATTACCTTAATAATGGACGAACACATATCATTCGAGCGAATGCAGTCTAATACAGTGATTTTACGATTTCATTGCTTTTTTGTAATGAACTTTTGATAGTTCTTAACCCTTTTTTTGTAATACACCTATAATAGAAAAATATTTAGAAACGTGAAAATAATTGAACGTAGCAGGATCCGAACCTGTGTCTTTTAAAAAATTATCCAAGATGCGTGAGTTCTAATCAATTTTTTTAGGTTTCTTAATATTTTTTACAGATAGTTCCTTCGAATTTAAGACCATAAGTGCACTTCACTCACAATGTAGTACATACCGATGTGCCGACTTCGATAGCAACACAAAAAATATCATAAAACGACATTGTAAATAATATGTTTCAAATTATAATTTGCAACAACATGGAATATAGGAAGATAGCTATTATATTATATTCTTAAAAACATGCATTCGAGACCTATAAGTCATATAGTTATAGGTTTTCAATAATCATATATACAGTAGATGAAAATATATAATAATCTTTTTCGAAGATAAAAAATTCTACATATAATTTGTATGGTAACTTTGTAAAATCCATTGAGATCACACATCGCTTTCGAATATAAATCACAATTTAGGCTCCACTTTTTATTAACAAGTAGTACGTCTTTTGTCCATCTATATAACAAGTCTTAAGGGGAAATACCGAAATCACTATGCTAGGATTTGGGTTCAGTTCAAATAGGCCACTTAGCAGGTACAGTATGATATTAACGCTATTGGTTTATATTTATGTCTGAGGTTAGTTTCTTTGATTGATCATTTCCAATGCTTTGTAGAATTCTTCTGATATTTCTAGGAGCCAAAATAAACCTCATATGTAAAAGTATGTGAGGATTGACATAAGTATTACTATATACAAGTTTGGTGACCTAAGGTAACCCTTGCTCCAGCTGCAATCTAGGTCTTTTGCTATAACCTGCAAAGAATGTGAATATTTAATGCAATTTTTTTATAGGGCCAACGTGGCGCTGTATGATAAGCTTGTAGCTTTATTGCAAAGGTAATGGTTGTGGGTTCAATTATTCAGGGAATATCATTTATTTTCAATTTCCTGGTTTAGTAAGACAAAATACAATGATGGTATGTCTCGGTTTCCTGAAATCGGGAACAAAGATGAGAATGAAGTATTTTGACACCAGATTCTTAAGAGTAAAAAAATCGTTTAAAAAAAATGATATAATTGAAAATATGGCATACATACATCACTAAATGTTCTATTATAATGTGATGGACATTTTGCGAATCTGAGGTCGTCTCGAGTCGCTACACACTCGGATGGTCCTTCGCAAAGGTATTGTCTTCTCTTTCTGTCCCACGCTTGTACCCATCTAACGAAAAGAAGACAATATAACATTAATTAGTGATGGGGAAATATAACTACATTTTATCATCTGCATGTAAATGTAGCTTTTTTAGCAGGGTTGGAAAAGATAAGTAGGTCATTTCTTTCTTTATATATTTTTAATCCAAAGTCTAATTTAAAGTAACTGACATTTCGTACAATAAAATAAGATAGATATGAATTTATTGTATAGTAACCAACTTACCCAATACTACAATCACATTGTAAAGGATTACCAGCCACGTATATATCTTGGAGAAATACTGAATTAGGCACTCCAGGCCATTCGTTCTTGCCTGGATTGGGTACTCTAGCAATCTGATTATCTCTTAGGTCTAAAGTTAGGTTCCGTATACGACCGAGATTCCAAAATACTTCACCCATTATTTCGGGAATACTCGTGTTGTAGATGGTCAGCTTAAAGTTTTGTGATGTTACACCCTGAAACAAGAAGATTATTAAGAAATTCATAAATTCTAAAATTGATTTTTAACTCAAGTGATGCTGATTAAATTGTAATTTGACGCGTCTTTGACATATTCATGGAATGAAATTCCTCATCATTTGATTATATAAAAAGATTGGTCAATTATTCTGTAATTTTCTTTTGTCCACTTTTTTATCATGACAAAAACTAACTAGTTCAACCAAGTTTATCAACAATATATATTATAATATTATTTTGGATAAAGTATGTATATAAGGCTTAAAATAAAAAGGACTGTTGATAAATTAACTGTAAATAAAGATATAAGGCTTAAAATAAAAAGGACTTACATTTAATAACTTCTGAGATAACGCCTTCATAGCTCTTCCAGTTATGGTTAAATTACTTAGCTTAGATGGCAGATGCCCAGTCATTTCTTTGCTAAGATCGATTTGATTATTATCTATTTGTAAGTAGAGATTCTCTAAAGCAGCATTGTGTGTAAGTGTTTTGGGTATGTTAAAATCTCTTATGTTTCCGTTGACAGAAATCTTCAATGTCCTTAGGCCGTACATTTTGCTGAACACTCCATGCTGTAAAAATTGTATTAAAGAAATTATTATAAATAGACTTTATGTCTACTAGTTAATGTTTTAAAATGACAGTAATATCATTGACTACTTGCTATCCACGTTCTGTTCAAATTGAGAGACATTCAGGGCTCTTGACCTGAAGATATTCGATCTTACCAAAACAAAGAAATTCATCCCACATCCATTACGTTTACAGTTAGACAATATCTAATGGTACCATGATATACTGAGCCCGTCTGATTTTAGTTTCATTTTAATTCAAAATTTTTAAATTGAATGTTATTTATAAACACAATATTACCTCTAAAATACCCAATTTCAAGTGAGTTACATCCAAATATTCAAGTCTTGGTGACACTCCATACATGCTAGTATTCATGAGAGCAGTTATTGGATTCCCTGATAGGGATAGCCAACGAAGATCACTCAGGGAATGCGTTGCCTTAAAACGTACGGAAAAAAGTTAATATGCAATTCAGTGGATGAATTCCGCTAAATTAAAATAAATATAGTAAATTTGGTATAGAATTACGAGTAGGTTTTTTTAATTTAACATCATCATGATCAATTTAACATACGCAGTAAAAATTATTCATAATGATGTACATTAAAATACTAGCAAAGCAAAATTCAAGGTTCAAATCTTCAAAATTTATTAAACGTTATATTTAAAAGGCTCAAAAATGAACTACGTATCAGCACTATTTGTCAGTTGATACTTACAACAGGTACATTAGTCAAGTCATTGTACGAGAGATCTAAAGATCGAAGACGTGTAAGATTTGCTGTCGTGTCAGTTGGAACGGATGGTAGGTTGTTGTATGACAAATCTAAGCTCTTCAGTTTCGGTAGTGGCATTGATGGAACCTTAAACAAAATATGAATTAGATATTAAAAATGTATCTACTTTAAAAAATTATGTTATCTTATCTTAATTCGGTGCTCAATGGGGATCAGAATTGTCGCAATGGTAAACGGAAGTGTCTTACAATTAGGTTTCCCTGGCTTATCATGAATCAAGGGCTGCCTAATTAAAGACGTCATATTTTAATGGTGCCTTAGAATGCACGTGAAGTATAGGTCTAAAATGATTTAGAAGTCTGATAAAAAATAAATACCTAGGCCACATTGAGGATACTCACAACAGTCAAACTGACATTCTTCAGTCCCAAATGCGACAGACGTCTCTCCAAACCTTTAAAAATACTACCACCACGTTCACCGTTATTGAACGGTGTGTTCATACTCAAGTCTAACCAAAGGAGCTTCGGTAGGGCTGTGAAGGAACCGCTTTCGACTCTAACCAAGTGGTTGTCAGACAGGTCCAACCAGGCAAGCGACTGGAAATTTAGATAAATGTATTGTTATGGATAATTGTTTTTTTTGTAATATATATATACTCGTAAGTATAAATACAGTCTGTGTGTTAGTTATGTGCAAAATCTAGTAAATGAGCAAGAAGAAAAGAAAAGAGATAGAAATACATACGTATTTCTATAAATAAATAGAAAGTACGAATTATAAGTATAAATAATAACTAAAGCTTTTGAAATTTATTTTAAGTTAGGCATAGAGCAACAAGGATTAGAATAGCCATAGACTGGTGTTACCCTCTGTTAAAGTATACTTTTTTTTTTTTTTAAATGCTACTCTAGAGTATGGGAAAAGAAATATAGTTAACACAAGTCGCGGGTTGAAACCTCGCTACTTTTATATTTTAAAAAGTATATGTCCAGTTGACTTAGTTGCTTTACCAGTATAAATTTTCGATTTTTTTTGTGCTCATAATTTTTATGCCTGAGATTTATAATTATTATTAAATTAGCTTCACGCTATATCCCGCACACAGCAGGGTAGGCAGAGGGAACCTAGTGTGACACTCCGTTCCCCACTTTCTGCCGAATTTTAGAGGCATTGCGTGTTGAGTGGCAGAACTCAACGCCGCGCTTTTGCCTTGGCACCAGAGCGAAGAAATGGAAATATAAATTTAAGTAAATATTTCATCTCCTCGAGTGGGGATCGAACCCACAACCAGTCGGTTTTACAGTCACACTTCGTGCCTCTGCGCCACGGCCGGCCTCAGGATTTATAATGATAGATGCCAATATTATGCATTCCTCCCGCAAGAAACGACAAACAATTTTGTACAGGAAAAATCGTTATGGATAATATCCACTTCTCCGTGTTGCTCTATATAACTTACGTACTTTATAACATAATGATTTACAAAAAATAGTTTATAAGTCGCAAAAGTTCGCCAAACTTAAACAAAAAAAATAATAATTAAAAAGCAGATTCCAACGAGGTTCTATAAGCAACAAACACAAACCTTGTACAAAACATTCTGCGGGTACTGTATCTTTCTGTGCAAGACGCGGGGGTGGTCGCGCCGCACTGTGTGGTACATGTACTCGTCGCTGTAGTCGGGCTCCTCCAGCCAGTACTCGCTCGGTTCGTGCTGTATACATGTTAGCCTACTACACACTGGCCGGCGTGGGTGGATATCGATTTTGTGTGGGGCAATATCGATTTTAAATCGAGATTATGTCGTTTTATATATAGTGCGAAAAGTTAACTAAATTATTTTACACGAAATTTAAACAAATCATGATCTATGTAACGATTAAAATAATCACAATAAAGTTATTTTAGGGGACTATATTAATAATAAATTTAACAAAGAAACTAGATGCGATAAAGTACCCTTATATAATAAGGAGGGGACTTTTCGAATTTTTAAAGAACGTTTCGATACCCAGCTACGCTAAAATCTGGCAATGGATAAATCTATCTATTTGTAAATTACAGTCAGGTAATGATCATGTACTAGTGTGTAAGTCAGGCTTCTCCGGTCAGCGCTCGGTTCGTGCATATGTAGCTTACTGGACACTGACCGGCGTGGGTGGATATCGATTTTGTATGGGAAATGTTAATTTTATATTGACTTAAAATTGGAATTATATGAAAAAATGGGGCTGAACGCACACTTATTTTTACAGGTAAAATTGGTAACCGCGAAAACTAAAAAGGATGTATAATTAGGAAACAACATTGAAAATGCGACTTTAACAATTTTTTAAAGAGATTATCGATACCCAACTACGCCAGATACTGGCAACACGTAAGTATCTATAGGTTAGTAACATTCAAATAGGTTTTCTCAATAAGTTTTATATTCTGTTTTTCATTTGTAAGCACTATTGAACATTAAAATTAGAATGTTGAATTAAAATAAAAGTTTCAAATTGAAAATCGTAATCTATATCGTCGAAAGTAGAAAAAGAGAATATAATTCAGTATTTATTATCAGTGCTTTTGATTACAAAAATATAACGTTAATTTAAATCCTTTACATACACAATAATATGACAGATTACAATCGATACTAAAATCAAGCTATTAGTTTCATTTCTACTAATAAATTACAAGGAAATTCACATTTACGAACTAAAATTTTTATGAATACTTACTCTATATCGTTGGACTAAATCTGCTATGGCAACATTGGGTATATTGTTGCCACTTAAGTCCAATTCAACTAAGTTAATAGCTGCCGCCGGTGATAAGCAGTTTGTTGGTATCCTTGATAAATCGTTGTTGGATAAATCTAACCTATAAGTTTAAGAAATATACAATTAAAATTATTAAATAGTATTTATTGCAAATTTTACTAAGCAACAGCGGTAGTTGTCCTACAAGGACGTGTACTAACGATAGTTAGTTATACGACCCACACTTTTACTAATTAATGTCTCTCAAATGAAGGAAAAGTGAAAAATACGTTAATTTTTCTCTAATCAAAAATATTTCTAATACTAAGAAAAATAATTAAGAAACTTTAAAGAGAAAATTTTAAAAGACTTATTTATATCTAAAAATTAATAATGTGCAACCATACTGAAGGTAATCAGAAAATATTCATTATATCAAGTAGTTTGTTACAATAAAGTTCATTATACAGAGGTTAGGATGTTCTACTACTATTGAAATACGTTATATAGAGGAAAATAAGAATGAATATTCATTTTAAAAAGATTTTAAACAAACGTATACGTAATGTAAAGGTATATTTTGTATTAATTCTTACGGGCAGTTATGGTATTTCGAAAAATTCGTTAAATTGAGGAAATCGTTATATTGAGGGTCGTTACATTAAGGGTATACTGTATTTAGAATATAACATAGTTTTGTGTGTACACCGCATATAGCAGGGCAGGCAGAGATCCCCATTTTTCGAATTTTCAATATTGGATGATGAGTAGTGGAAGTCATCACCCTGAAAATATTAAGCATTTCTATTCCCCCGAGTAGAAAATGAACCTTGTGGGTTCAATTTCACCCACCACTCGCTGTGCCACTGTGCCATATCGAAATTGGAAGGATAATAAATATTAGAATAATTGATGACCAATACAAAGTAATTACCTTTCCAGAGCAGGTGATATGATAAGGTTATCAGCTAAATTCTTAATGTTATTGTCGGAAAGGTCAACTGATGTGAGCGACTGCATATCATGAAACACTTCCACAGGCAGCTCGATCAGATGGTTATGTGACAAATCTATAATCTGTGGAAGATGATATAAGTGTGATGATATATATATCAATTTTGCAATAATTGTAGCTTTATACTGTATTAATCTATGTTTAGCTTCGCGCTAAATCTCTCATTAAACAGGATAGGAAACGTTCCATATTTTCCACAGATTTCTGTTTTGAGAGTATGATGTTCTACACAACACAAAATAAAAAAAATGATTTTTAATAAATTTTAATCACTAAACCTAGTCCCCAATAAACACATAAATTCTGATAAAAATAAATAGAAGTCAAGATAAACAGGTATTATATACAACGAAATCATTTTTACCTGTAAATTCTTAACTTTCTTGAAGCAATCATACTCCATATGGAATATTTGATTGTGCGACAGATCCAGGTATTGTAACATTAGCATCGAACCGAACACCTCACGCGTAATGTTTCTTAATAAATTGTGAGATAAATCCAACTCCGATAGTGTTAAATCTGCATGCCTGAAAATTATTTAATAAGAAATTAGAATAAATAAATAAAAAATAAGTAAATTTAATTATTAAAATAGTATTAAGTTTTCTTTATTAGAATTCGGGCAAAATCGAATATTTTTCCCGACTGTACCACTTTTACGCTAATATTACTGATCAGATAGAATAAGAGTGCCTATTTAAATATCAGAATAATAAAATTATGTAAAAAATAATAATTTGACTATAATGTTATAAGTGTCTGAAGCCGCATTTGGGTAGTTAGTAACATTATAAATGTAAGAATTTGTGAGGATGTAAGTTTGTTCCACTTTCACGCAAAGTCTATTGAAGAGATCTAGACAAAACTATACAGTAATATAGTTCACACATCATAATAAAATATAGGCTACAATTTATGTAACGATTTTACTAAATTAACTTTAAGCAGGCAAAGCCAAGTGTATCTCAAGTATATATCTCAAGTATATATAATTAAACTTTACCTGAAGTAGTATGGCGCTATATACGAAATATTGTTGTGTGAGAAATCCAGCACTCGTATGTTCACTGATACGGTTCCAAGACCTGAAAAATGCATCAAACATTATAACAATAGTAATCATAAATCTATAACTTAAATACATTTGGTCTCAAGATCAAAGAATTTCCTACAGAAAATCAGCTCAAAAAGCTTTTTCTCGGTGTAACTTTTCTTAACTAAAGACGAAATAAAACATAAGAAGTCGTACGAGTGTATTAAAGACCTCTTTCTATAATTTATACAATTTTTCTCCAATTAGGTGGAGCAAAATTTGTCATACACTACTCTGTTCTTCAGTTTATGTAAATTTTTAAATATAATTTGCATCAGATGGTGGAATCCAATTTGTCAAACCTGACACAGATTTAAAATTTCTCCAAATTTAAACTTTGTCTAATATAATAATATATAATGTAAATATGAAGTATTATTAAGAAATGTATTTAAAATATAAATTACTTGTATATAAATAAAACTAAATGAAATTATTATAATATGTACATATATTCTAAGATGATATACAACACGAAACTTAAAATAAAAGTTCCATCACCTCTTTCTATACGTAGAGGACTGGGATCCTCAGATTCTAATCCTGCGTTAGAAGTAAAGGAAGCTTTGAATAAGTGCAAATGTTAATTAAATCATTGGAACAAAAGAAAAACAAGACCAAAAGAATAGTATTTAGATAATAAAAATATAAAGCAGATAAAAATTACTAATGCAAAAAAAAATTAAGAATAATAATAAACATATTAGTTAAAACAACTCCAAAGGTATTATTAATATCAAAATAAATATAAACACTATAATAGTAGTATTAAGATTGAAAACCAAAATAAATTAAAGCAATTTTTGAGCTATAGAATTTAAAAACTCTTACTCTGAGCTTTAGGTGGTGGATAAAAGTTCGATGTGAAGAAACTCGGCGCATTGGAATCGGCTAAAGAAATTATTCTGTTGTACGAAACATTAACTTTCAATGCTGTAGCCGATCCAACTTGGTCAAAAATGGAAAATTTAAATGTCTCCAATTGGTTAAACGATATATCTAACCTGAAAAGAGAAAAAAATATAATATTTTCGGCTTAGAGTGTAAACAGCCTATTAAACAAATTATCAGGAGAGACAAATACACGTCTTGACATAAAATAAAATAAATTGTTCGCATGGTATAACAATGGACATATCGAAAACACAATAAACGGACTTAGCAGCTTAACACTCTAAGGCAACGATATAAATATAGGCAAAATCTACATAAAACATGAAACATTATTCTTGAGGAAAGGAAAGGAAGGTCGCTTACTCTTTAAGTGCTGGTAAATTTTGGAAAGCTTCCTCACTGATTTCCGTAATAATATTTCCTCTCAATTTAATAACTTTTAAGTTATCTAAACTCGTGAAAGACCGTCTGTACACAGTCTCTATTAAGTTGTCTTCGATCAATATCTCTTGTAGCTCTCGTAAGTTGACGAATGTGTGTTGATCTATTCTTTGCATTTGGTTGAGAGACAAGCACACGCTTTCTAGCTGACGGTGAATGTCACCCTGTAAAACATACAAAAAATATAATCAACTGAATTATAAAGAAAACAAAAATCCGACTGCATAAAGTAAATTAATATATCCAGTAACACGTGCCAACGACATATCATTTATCAAAATCGATTCACTGATTGGCTTTCACTAGGGAACAAAGTTAAGGGCAAATAGCATATATGCTAAAAACATGATCCGCCGTTTGACTTTCGCCGATGTCGGGTAATAACAGAATATTTTCAATCGTGATATTGCAATAAGTTAAACAGAATGTGTTGTTCATATGTATCTATAATAGAGTAGATATCTACGCCACGTACGTACCACGTGGCGTAGTGGGACAGCGTCTGATTTTCAGCTAAATGAAAGTGAAAAACGGAGTGTTAGAACTATCGCCACTAACGACAACTACCCTACTATATGCGAGACAGAGCGTCACATAATCAAAAAACAATATTTTTTTATTTTAATTCAGTTTAAAAATTACAATACAATTTAACGATCTTGTAATCATATTTCTTGCGTATTTTGCTCAAAAGACGTTTAGATGAAATTATTAATGTGTGTTGGCCCACGTTGGGCGCCATTTTATATTTCAAACAATATTAGTAATAATTTTATTAACTTGAATGTTTTACCTGAAGTGTTCCTTTGGAGAACTGATCAATAAGATTATCTTGTAAATTTAAGGATTTTAATTTATACATAAAGTGGAATGAAGTATCGGGAACGTTCTTTAGCTTATTGTTGCTTAAATCCAATTCTTCTAACTCTATAAGCGCCTTCAGAGGTTCAAATGGTAAAATTTTAACGGAGTCCGCCAAACCATTTGCCATTTTTAGTGATGTTAGACTGTGAAGCTACAAAACATATGATACATATATAATATAGTACGAAGGTACAGTTATATATGAAGTATTATTTTTGATTAAAGATTTTTAGAACGTTATAAAATATTCCTCAGATTTTTGTTGCGCAGTTATTAGGCTTCTTTCTCTAAATGTGGTGGTTGTAGGTCGAGTCTTCACTGGTGAAATGATTATTATTAAATAATTTCATTTACGCGCTCTAGTAGATAAAACGCGGCTTTAAGCTCCACCAATCAACACGTAAACACGAAAATTGGGCGGGAAGTAGCAAATGGAGTTATCTAACACAAGATTCAATCTGCTTACTCTATTATGCAGGAAAAGCATGGCAATGTAAATAAAAAACATATACCTCAGCAAACGCGAAAGGATCTATATAATCTATATTGTTTTCAGACAGATCCAATGTTTTGATCGTCCGTACATGCTGAAAGGCACTGGCTTCAATTCGATTTATAGTACTGCCAATAATTTTCAAATCCTCTAGTTCCACGCCAAAATCAATAAAGTCATCCGTGTTTATACTTCTTTTTATTAATTTGCTAACTGATAGGTAGCGAAGCGACCTCATTCTGCAAAAAGGAAAACAATTATTTACGGCAGTAATTTGTTATTTAAATGTATTCTTCCCTTTATTTTAGGATTATGTATCTAAATATATTTTTTTATAAATATAAATATTTAAATATATTATTTTTCTTATAATGATTTCTTATATTATGTTCAATATTTTAGATACGGAATCCTCGGTATACATTTCCGACTAACAGCTCGGTCGGATATTTCAAAAGCATTGTGCAACTAATTTGAAACACGTTGAGAATGTTTTCAATACATTTACACAACCTAAAAATTGCTTATGACACTGGTGTTTTCATGAAAATTTTATGAAAACCATCACCTTGAAACAAAAAAAACAAAAAACTGAAAATAAAAAAAATCAAAAACATAAAGAAGACGACAACCTCTGATTAAATAACATACAACACTCACGTGCAAGCATTTCGAACGAGTTTTAGAAGTTATTTTGAATACACAAAGCGTTCTACTAAATGATAAGTTAATATGCGAGGTATATTTTACAAAAACACATTGAAAATTCAAATGAAATGAAATGTATGTTCACATACATTAAATGACAAACTGAAAATGTCACAGGATTCATCGATTTTTAATATGGAATATAAGTTATGCTATAATAGAGAGGGAGCCGAAAGCATCCAGACTTTCATAACATTATAAAACCTGAAAGTTCCAGTGCACATACACCCAACTCCGGTAAGTACTATTAGGGAATATGAAGATAGGGTGGTGTTTGCATTGGCAATTTATAGGTGAATAAGATGCATAAAATAGTATCTAACTTTCATTAAATTATAAAGCTTAATTTCTTACTATTTTCTTTAAATAATATAAGAAATTACATTATTTATTACCAGACAATTAGTATGATTTTAACCCTTGGCCGGACACCTCTAAACCGTAATAAATTAGAAGCGCCTACGAATGTAATAAACTAAAGAAATTATTGCTAATGTTAATTTGCTAATATGAATACTAAATAGTAGGGGCAAATTATTTTTAACGAAAATTCGTAGCCGCTTATAGCTTATTAGGATTCAGGTGCATCTGGCATCAGGATAAAACCATGCTCAGTATCTGGCAATGGATAACGTCATTTCTAATATTATTCCCAAGAAAATATGGAGCGTTGCAATTTAACGAAAGGTACTATTTCTTGCACCTTACTAACCTAAAATTTTACAGTAACCACCACCCAAACTCCATATTCCCCAAAAGTACTTACCGATCTTGGGTGTATGTGCACGGGAATTTTTAGGTTTTATAAAGTAACGTAAGGCTGGCTTGGTTTGGCTCTTGGGCCATAATAAATGATCTCGTGCTACAAACGCAAAGTGACAAAAGCGACTAACATCCTTTCCATAACATCGAACTATACTAAGCCTCGATTGGTAGAAAAACATACCGAACTTACTTGCTCTGATCGCGGCAATTGTCTGACTCGTTTCTGTAATCAAAATGTAACCAAAAACTGGTACGAAACTAAATAACTTAAGCGTATATCTCTTAATAAAAAGATGGTGCCGAGCTGAGCCTATGAACTAAGTCAATTGAATAAAATAGCTAGATTAGATTTTAGATAACATTATAAAAAATATACTTATTCTAAAGGATATTAGTTGTTAAGAAGCAAAAAAGTTAGAAACACAAGAAATATTTTTAAAAAATGGACATAAATTCTACTAGTTCGTTCTACTTTTATAGAGAAAAAGCAAAACTGTATTAGAGAAAATAGTTTATTAAAATTAAAAAAGAAAGAAACATGCTAAACTAATGCTATTTAAGAGATCTATTTAATAATAATTAACAGAATGCTAAATATAAGCCAAAAAGTTCTATCTTTCCCGTAATTCTACAAAATTTAAAACAATACTAAGAGTAAAAACAGAAGAATTAAACATTTTGATACCTAATATCAGCTGTTTATAGGTTTTTTTTCAGTAACTGGTTAGTTATAAATACATTTTAAATACCATATTATAAAAAATTTTTAGGTTGTGTAAATTAATGAATGTTAGTAACACAGATCTTAGCTAGTGTATATTTAAAAATTACCTTCTAACATCTTGCAAGCTCATTTCCAGTGATGAGGAGCCACTGATATCCAGATAGAACAATTTATATTGAAAGCTATTTGTGACTGGTGTACTGTATTCCGACGGGGCGCTCGTTGACAGTAAATTTGGGTCCACCTGGAATTTGTGATATAATGAAAATACATAAGTAGTGCCTCTTAAGTTAACTATAATAACATTTATACTACATGTAAAATTAAATTAAATTAAATTAGTTTCACGCTGTATCCCGCACACAGCAGAGTAGGCAGAGGGAACCTAGTGTAAGACACTCCGTTCCCCACTATCTGCCGAATTTTAGAAGCATTGCGTGTTGAGCGACAGAACTCAACGCCGCGCTTAGCCTCGACACCAGAGCGAAGAAAATGGAAATATAAATTTAAGTAAATATTTCATCTCCTGGAGTCACTACATATATAGTACATGTAACAAACAAAATAAATATTCTTACTACAATGAAAAAAACTAATAAATAAAATAAACATCACACTAACTGACCTTGTTCTCTCTAAGGTTCAAAAATCTTAACGAATCCAATTTATTAAGCATGAATTTAGATATCATAGTCAAATTGTTTTCAGATAGATCTAAACTTTGCAAGCTGTTCTCCAAACCGGCGAATGATGAAGGTGACAGCTCTGTTACTCCGCAGTCTCGGAGGGACAAAGTTTTGATCTTGGCGTTGCGGAATGCATCTTCCTGGAATAGAAGAAAATTATATGAATTAGTAAAATAATATTATTTTTAGTAGCATTGTAGTCAAATAATATTATTTTTAGTAGCATTGTAGTAAAATAATATTATTTTTAGTAGTATTGTAGTAAAATAATATTATTTTTAGTAGTACTGTAGTAAAAAATCATTGTTTTCAGTAGTATTGTAGTAAATCTTCTTTATTTCTATTTTGAAATTGTTCCTTATTGTTTCAAAGTATTTGGATTACTTTTGCTTCGTCAATTAAAAAAAAGACTTAATCGTCACCGCTGTTTGGATATAGTTAAATTGATTTAACACAATTGATATCTAAACGGACACAGGTTCGAACTCCGTTACATTTATATAATTTTATATGTCAAATTTTGTTAATTTTATATTTATTTTTCAACTTAAACACGTTCAAATACATTTATATATGTATAATGGAATGAAACTTATAATATGTCCTTAGTATTATAGCTATATGAAGGCCACGCAAAGATAATTACAGTAAATCTTGTGTTTAGAAATATGTAGAGGTCTCGTAATTGTTTACAATAATATGATTTCTGATTCTGCCGTTCACTTCCAAGTCGTTTTATTATTATTATGGACATATTTTACTTGTAAAATGTAGTCACCATAATTTTTTTAGCTTAACTTTGTATCCCACATATAACACAGTAGACAGGTAGAGGGAACCTAGTATTATGTTTATTCAACATTTTAGTAGTTAGTAATTTTTCTATTCTTAGGAAAAAAAATCTTTTAATCAGGTCGTATGACTTCGACGGTTTCCAAGACGCGTGGGTTCAAATCCCGCCACATTTTTTTTACGGTTTGTAATTATTATTATTTATATTAAATTACTTACTCTTATTGTAAATATAGGGTTCCCATTTAAAGTAGTGGTGTTCAGTATGTTGAAGTATTTGAATGAGCTCGGTAACAAAATTCTTATATTATTTTGATCCAATCTGAAACAAAATATATATTTTTTTATTTTTAAGTTTTGTAAAGTGTTATTCCACACCTAGGAAAACCTATTTCTTATTTTGGAAAACGTTTAAAAATTTGAACGTTTTGTAATTTTCAAGATATAGTTTTTTTATCTTTTACAAAAGATGGCTTTTCCAAAAAAAATTATAATTACGATTACCTGGGTATCAGGGCGAAGAAATGAAAATATGTATTCATACTCTCCAGTGAGTGTCGAATCCACAACCTGTTGGATTTACGGTCGCACCCTTGTGCCCCTGCGCTACGACTATCCATATTATTACTATTACTATTATTTACTTAGTTCTATAAAAAGCCTTATTTAGCTCCACACTGTATCCCGCATATAGGGAATTTAGAAAGAACCAAAAACCAATTACTTACTTTAAATAATCCAAAGACAATTTAACTCCATTAAGGTCATGGGCCGGCGGCACTTGTTTGATTAGATTGTTCGATAGATCCAAGTAGCGCAGCTGGCGCAGTGGTGACAGCTCCTCGTAAGGGATCAACGTGAGCTGGTTGTCTCCAAGGAGAAGCTGGAAGTGAAAATGTTAATAGTAACGTACTTTTTTTCAGTATATGTAGAAGCAACCTTGTGTTAAAAAATCTTCGTTTCCCATATTCCATTTGATTTTAAAGACATTGCGTGTTGATTCGCGGAACTTAATGCCTCATATCGTCTTGTTATCAAAGCGAGAAAGTGAAAATAATAATTGTGTTCCCTAAGTTGCAATCGAACCCCTTAACCATCGGGTTTACCAAAGCTTTACTGCTGCGCCACAACGGCTTCAATAAACTTTCTTGATACTAAAATATTAATTTCATCGATTACATTATTTAGTATATTGTCCCATATCAAAATTTGAGCCCTAGGACTGCCTATAAGCAATATTGGAAATGGAATCCACATGCTTACATCATTGATGTGTCCAAATAAAACATATTAGCATGATCAAGTTTACTCATTACGCTTTGATTACAGTTCAGCGGTGTTTTGTTTTAATTAAACATACAGTACGGTCAATAAGTCGTGGCCTCCCTGAAGTTAGCTATAGAATTCTGCGCAATTTGATTTTGGGATTTTTCTAACTTTTATTATTTTGTTCCCGAGCAAACACCGCACAAAAGTTCAGAAAATCTAACTTCAAGTCGGCCACGACTTGTTGAACGTACTATATATACAGATTAATTTGAAAGCCACGTTAAACCGCAAAGTAGGTATATTCTATACTCAGGCCAATACTGTTAATGAGTTTAATATATGAATAATCTATTTTCAATCAGTTTTATATAGATAAATGATATGTCGAATTATATTAAGTAAGTTATTGTGAATTGAGCGATCGTCATTGTAGAGCTTTGGGATAGAACATTTTCATTTCTCCGCCCCGGTAGACATAGAGCGGCGTTGAGTTCCGCCACTTAACAGGCACTTTTGAACATAGGGTGAACAAAAGAACGGTTCATTCTGCCTAAATTGATCTGCGGCAAAAACACGTGAAACCCAACACATTTAGATGTTAAATTGTAAACCATGTGCAGTGCAGTGCAGTGCAGTGGCTATAAAAAGAACTGGTAAGCTGTATTAAAAATTTTTAGGATTGGCTGAACCACGTTTAAAATCTTAAAACTACAATACATTCTAGAGATGTAATTAGAGTTTATCTACTATTATAACAACACATACGTAATTATAAATTACAGTTTAAACTACGTTAACTTGAATCACAAATCGAAAAGTGGAGAATAAAGGACTTGCATCCTAGGAGGGTCGTACCCTAAATAATCTAGTGTTAAGTCTCAACTACTATGCTATGCAGAAAAATCGTGAATACTGTTTCACTTGAATAGAATATCACATTTTTTTAATACAACTTTATTATTTAACACTATTTACATATTATTTTCTCATAGGTAACTCATATTTCACTTAATGAGACTAATATTAGGACTGACTGAGACATAATATTTAATATTTCTATTTTTTTACGTTATGATGTCGAGACAAAAGCGCGGCGTTGAATTCCGCCACTCAACAAGCATTGCCTCCAGAATTGGGCGGAAAGTGCAGAGTGGAGTCTTAACACTAAATTCCGGAAGCTGACGTATCAAATAAAGAAAATAACAATAATTTTTATACAAATTACATACATAGAAAATAAAATAAATGAATATATAAATGATCACAAACGCACCTTATGTAGTCTGCTCATACCATCTCTGAAGACGCCACTGTCGATCACTGATAAGTGATTGCCGTGCAAATCCAATGTTTCCAATACTAGTAGTCCAGAGAACGCGTCCAGGGGTAGGCTCGCTATCGAGTTGTCAGCCAGTATCAGGGTTTGTAGGGAGTTCTCGAGACCCAACCAATTATCACCCGTTATGTCTGTTATTTCGTTACCTGAAACAAATGCAAGTATTTTAGAAGGTATAGAAATGTATAAGTACGGTAATATGATGGTTGTGGGTTAGATTCCCAGTCGGAGAATGAATTTAACTCAACATTATTTTTTTTAATTAACACTAGAATTCAAAATTTCAAAAAACAAAAATATTATAGACAATAAAGTATTCTTGGCGCAATGCGCAATACATACGAGTGTGGCGGGTTCGAACGCCGGGAAATTTTATATTTAAATTATTTTTCTATTAAAATAATGTCTCCAAAATGTACGAATCGCTGAAAACGACAATTTTAAAATAAAATCCTCTTTGCTTAGATAAAATAGAAAAAGATGCGTACATAAAAATGTACGTAATTTATCCTGGATACCTCACAAAATAGGAGCTTATGTAAAACAATATGTTCAGAGTAGCCTATTCTTAGATATCTTTGATATGAAAAAAAAGATCACAAAATTCCACGGTAACTTTGACCTTTTAAGTACCTATTAAGTACTAAATAATTGGCGAAGTTCCTCAATATATGTATGTACTGTATTATAAAAAAAATATCGTGACACATTCCACGTTAGATTATATTTTATTACTAGTAGCTCCCGCGTGGCTTCGCCCGCTTGAACAATATGAATATTAATTTGTTTTAGTTTAGTTTTAGTTTCATCATTTCATAAAAAAACCTACAAGTATGTGGCTCTACTAACCCGTCTATCTTTTAGTGAAAATCTCATTAAAATCTGCTCAGAAGTAACGGAGATTAAGCCGGACAAATAAAAAATATAGCAACTCTATTTACATTTATCATATTCAGATTATATGAAAAAAAATATTGGAACGAGAACAAATAACGAATACTATGTTAGATTTTTTGTTTGGGAAAATAATATTTCTGAACAATAAAATGTGTTGGAATAACCCTAATGAACCAGCGAGTTGCATTACAGCCGGGAGGTTCTTTTATGTGTAATTACACAATTCGTTTAGTATCCGTATAGAAATAATTATTCTTTGGAGTCTGGGTATGTTAAACAACCTATTACTAAGTTAAAGAGTGGGTGAAAGAAAGATGAAAAAAGGAGAAATGGTTTCTACTTGTTCAAATAAAAAATATGGTACTCTACGTTACGTTTTACCTCGGTACCAGAGCGAAGAAATAAAACTATTAATAAATAATAATTCATTCATTCCAGTGAAAATCGAATACATAACCATCTCGTTTACAGTCACATCCTTATGCTACAAGATCAGAAGAGCCTCTGAATCTAATAAGTTATGAAAATAAAACAAAACGACTGCTTATTTCTTAAATAATTTCACAAATTAAAGCATAATATTATCATTTTGATAAGTTAAACGACAGTTTCGAGTGAAACCGTCAAAATGTAGACACTAGTCAAGTAAAGTTAAACAAGAACAATTTGCAACTCCAACTAAGCGGACAAGCCATTAATTGCCGTCTCCCCCGAGACTACAGATCGACAAAGCACAAGTATTTACAAAAAGCTTAAAAAGTACTATAAATAGTGAGTGAGTGAGTTTTAATTTTTATGTTGGAAACGATTATTTTTCATGTTTTCCTTATATTTATTATGTTTCTATTCCTCTTCAATTCTAAGTACATAATGAAATTATTAAAATTATATATACGGCCTGTTTTCAATAAAATATTTAATAGTGTTAGCTAGTGATAGTGGCACAGTGGAAGACTGGAAACGTGATGATTGTGGATTCGATTAGCTCTTAGGACACAAAAATTATGTTCATCCTAGTTCTGGTCACAAGACAAATCATAACGGTCTCTCAGCATGCAATGTTTCTGAAATTAGACGGAAAGTGGGGAACGAAGAGTTGATCTTGGTTCCCCTCGCTTAGCCTGCTATATGCGGACTACAGCGTAAAGTTAAAAAAAAACACTGTTTCCCAAAATATATAGAGAATAATAAAATATCATGTTAGTAATAATTAAAATAAATCAGCTTCACGCTGTATCTCGCACACAGCAGGGTGGGTAGGCAGAGGGAACATAGTGTTAAGAAACTCCGTTCCCCACTTACCGCCGAATTTTGGAGGCATAGCGTTGAGCGGCGGAACTCAACGCCAAACTTCGTCTCGACACCTTTTATTTAATTTTGATTTAATTTAATTTAATTTAAGACATAAATCTCTGTACGGTCAAATTTTATCTTAATTTTAAGAATACAATAACAATATAGATTTTTTATAACGAAGAAACAGCACCGTCGTGAAACAAAGCATAATAAACGCCATTATACTTCAAATAGTTCTAATAACAGCGAGCGTAGCCCTAATTTTTATATATTAAAAAAATTGTCTGGAGTAGAATTATGATTTGAAATAATTGCATTCGTTCAAGCACAATATAACGCTACGCTACACGCTAGCGGTTCAAAGACGTTTCTTCTAATTAAAAACAAAATACTGTTTAATAGTACAAGTATCTACAGACGAAACTACTGGACTTACAAATTACTATGTGGTTAAATTAACAGATTCCCCTACACTCCCTAACTTATCTACAAACTTACAAAATTTACCAAACTTGTAGATAAGTTAAGGGTGTAGAGGAGGTCTGCGTAAAAGCATTTCCCAGCGTCACAAAAAAAGAGAAGGAAGGAGGAAAAAAGGAATGGGAGGAGAAAAAGCGATCGTCCATACAAATTTGCAGGCAACGACTAGTCCTATGTACGCGTGACTTAGGTAGTTCGCGCTCAGCAATAAATTTATAACTTTTAGAAAACTTTTAATTTTTTAAATTTTTTAGCGGGATTTGAACCCAAAGCTGACGACGAGACGTCCGCCTTGGACGATTTCCAAGAAGCATGGGTTCAAGTCCCGCTACGTTTTATATGTTTTCTGAAAAGTATTTCTTGTTCCTAAGTGTAGAATAACACTTTAAAAATATTAAAAAAAAATCTATCCCATAATTGTATTTTAAACGTACTATTTAAAAATATTGTACATATTGCTTTACATTATTTTATACACCTAAAAATCTTAGTAAGTAACCTACCTCTTTTAAGAGAAACATTCAAAAGCGTCGGCTCCAACATTATCTTAACAAAAAATCTAGATAAAATGTGTACGCAACGTAAAATTCACAGTCAAGTAGGTATTCAGCCAGAGTCATTGAAGAGGCCATCATAGCATGATTTAATATTTCCTTATTAAATTCCTTTAAGCCTCTACGACTCGTGGCCATGTTAACCTCTTGATCATTTACGACCGTGTAACTAATATAGAAAATGACTGGCATACTAACTATTTTTGTATAAAAACAATTTGGTAGAATAAAATGTTCCATTTTTAGTTAAATATATTTTTTTACACTGTATGTCTAGTTTTAAGATATTTAGTTCAATTTTTGAGACATTTCAATTGTTGAACAACGGTATTGAACACAGCGCATTGTTTACCGGAGTGGTACAATTAATTAATTTAAATATAATCATTACTCTAAGCATAAATCGAATCCACAGTGTTGTGTTTACAGCCCCTACGCAACATATAGAGGCGACTTATTATTATTTTTTAGTTTCACGCTGTATCCCGTATATAACAAGGCACGCAGAGGGAACCTGGGAGCCTAGTGTTAAGACACTCCGTTGCCCATTGAAACACTTCCACCTCCAACTTTCCGCCCAATTATTGCGGCATTAAGTGTTGAGTGGTAGAATTCAACATCGCGCTTTGCCCCATTTACGGAACGAAGAAATTAAAATATTAAATGTGTCATTGCCCCGAATGGGAATCGAACCCTTAGCTATCGAGCTGAAATTCTATTTGCCACTGGGTACGCCACTGGGTACGCCAGTCATGTGGGCACAACGGCCTCTTACTATTAATATAATAATAATAACAATAGTATAAAAATAATCACCTGTTAAGTCAAGCAAGTGTAGCTTTTGTAGATATCTTAAAGCTCGGCTGGGTACTACTGTCAGTTGGTCCTCCCTCAGTTCCAATTCCCACAGAGTATTGTCGAGTCCATAAAATGCTTCATCCTGTATACTCTCTAACGGGTTCTGGTTTATAGCCAGCCGGTACATACCTGGAATTAAAAAAAAATATATTCTTTTGATTTCAATTTTACTCGAAAGTACTAAGATAAGTTATATTTTTTGGTAGTCACTGAACAAAAGTATTTCGTAGTCTTGTTCAATCTTTTTTAGCTTTACACTGCATCCGGTATATAGTAGGATATGCAGAGGGAACCTAGTGCTAAGACACTCCAATCTACTTTCCGCCTAATGTTCGGGAGTTTGTGTGTTGAGCGGCGGTACTCAACGCCGTGATTTAATTTGCAACTAGAGCGAAGTAATTGGGGATGTCAGTAGTAATTATAATAGCGTTTATTAATAAAATTGGCCAAGATGGTAAACCTCTCAATATTTTCCCACATCATATTAAAAATAAATTAGGGGAAACAACAATTTGTTCTCAGTTTTACACTTTTTTTTACATTTACCCGAACAAAAATCAAACCTACTATCATCACGATTGAATGAATAAATTCAATCTACGAGTAATCTACTTAGCAGCTGTAACAATAATCATATTTTACCATACTTACCTACATAACTATAGATATTAACAATTTGTTGGAGATCGTAATTAACTGTCCAAACACACAGTAAGGCCAGTCATATCGCAGGAGCACAAAGTGCGACTGTAAATTCGACTGGTTGTGGGTTCGATTCCCACTCAAGGAAAAAAAAATATTTATTTAAATTTATAGACTTTGCTCTGGTGTCCGCAATTCCGCGGAAGGTGGGGAACGGAGTGTCTTAGTTAAGAGGTTCCTTCTGCCTAGCCTGTTGTGTGAGGGATACAGCGTGAAGCTGATAAAAAAAATTATAACCAACCAGGCATACCTACATATCTATAGATATAAACAATTTGCTTGAGATCGTAATTAACTGTCTAAACACGCAGGTGGCTGTCGAGTACAATCTGGACAAACTTTAATGGTACTGTTACAAACTAAATAACGTTGTTTGGAAGTGACAATGCAATTTTAAAACTTAAACGTTCTAAGAAGTTTTAACGTAAGAATAAATTTTAGAATTTTCTAAACGTATTCGATTTTTTATTGGACTTCAATATCGTTTTATTTTAAGGTCAATCTTAGCACGGGCCAATGCATATCATGATATCACTAAGCGCAACAGATTGTGCCTTCAATTCCCACTCGAGGAAATAAGTAGTGAAGCTAAAAAAACAAGAATAAATGTTTAATGTAATGATATAAATAGAATTCAAAAAGAAAGTAGGAACATATTTTTTATTAAAATCACTTTTGTTATTGAATCATGCTTATAGCAGGATAGGGAAACGCGTAAAAAAAAGAAACTCCTTTCTAGTCTTCCTATCCGATTCCTTGAAATATTGTTCAAATTAATTGTTCTCAATCAATTAATTCACCTGAAGGGCAATCGAACTCAAAACCATCGCGTTTACAGTCCAACACTGTACCACTGTACCACGACAGCCTCCTACTATACTAATAACATCAATCATAGGATTATTAATATTACTTCTCAAATGTATATATAACATAATGGCTAACTATAAATTATTGACAATCTCTCAAGTGTATTAACAATGCTATATCCCAATAATCCCTCTAACGCCATTACAGTTGGCTTCGTGTTCTAAATTAGATTATAATGTTAATTATTTTAAACTGCGGTTAAAGCTTTGATCCATCAGTCGGTTTGTTGATTAAAATGGTTCAATAAATATTATATTTATATTGTGGGTTTAAATCTCATAAATTTACAATGCAATTTTATATAAGTTATAATTTTTTTTTATAACTGATGTGGGTCGCACAGTATTGTCTATGTTATATCTTATCTTATATCTTTATAATTAGATAATTTTTAAATAAGTCAGAGAGAGGCTAATGTTAGGACACTCCACGTCCCATTTTCTTCCGAATTATGGGGGCATTGCGTGTTGGGCGGCGGAACTCAACGTCGCGCTTTTTTGCCTCGACACCACGAAAAATTTTATATAATAAATATTTAATTTCTTCAAATGGAAATCAAACGTACAACCCGTCGCGTTTAAAGAAACGACTGGCCTCTTAATTTTAAAATTCGAATTATTTATTCAAAGTTTATAGCTTCCTTTTTTTCTTACGAGTTTTCTTTTTCTTATATAATAATATAAATAGCTTTACGCTGTATTCCGCACACTTCAGGGTAGGCAGAGGGTACCTAGAGCTAAGACACTCCGTTTTCCACTTTCCGCCGAATTCTGGAAGCATTACGTGCTGAGTGTCGGTGAACTCAACGCCGTGCTTTTTTACTTCGACGCCATAGCGAAGAAATGGAAATATAAATTTAAATAAATATTTCATCTCGTTGAGTGGGGATGGAACCCGCAATCAATCGCGTTTACAGTCTCACTTTGTGCCTCGATTAATCACTTCGTATATAAATGTTGATAAAATAACTATATATAGTTATTTTTCCTTTTTGATTTCTTTTTCTTTATTTCCTACAGGACCATTTTCACAAGATATCACAACAATAACATACAAAAAAATCTTACCAGTCGCCTGAAAGAAATGAGGCTCCAAGTCTCTTATCTTATTGCCAGTGAGCTGCAGCGTGAAGACCTTGGAGCTGTTAACGGCGGCCGGTACCCGCAGTATCGGGACATGGTTGCAAGTGACAAACCCTAAGTCACCAGCTGGCTTCGAACACGTGCATAAAGCTTGGAAGAGACAGGGTGGGTGGCCTGTGTCTACGTGTAACTGGAACAAGCGGAAATGGTTTGATATAAATATAAATATTATCGCAAAACTTTTTTTTTAGCTTCACGATATATCCCGCACAAAATAGGTTAGACAGAAGAAATCAAGTGTTGAGACACTTCGTTTTAATTAAGATATTTAGCGTTCCCTACTTTCCGCCGAATTCTAGAATTAATTGTGTATTGATCGGCGGAATTCAACGCCGCGCTCTTGCTTTGTTTCCAGAGCGAGGA
This sequence comes from Heliconius sara, assembly GCA_917862395.2. NCBI lineage: Eukaryota > Metazoa > Arthropoda > Insecta > Lepidoptera > Nymphalidae > Heliconius > Heliconius sara. The sequence continues at coordinate 3,115,156 of OU860782.2, forward strand.
AATAAAAACATTGAAAATATAATTTAATTGATTTCATTACTTCTAGTGGAAATTGAACCTACAACCTGTCGCGTTACAGTCGCACCCTTGTGCCTCTACGCCACGACTGACGTCACTTAAATGTTATTTATAGGTTATATAATACTGTAAAATACGAATGTATGTTTAATTTCCCCGTTCTGAGAACAAGACAAAACAACACCACTCAACACTGTATTGTCTGGTAAATTGGGCGGTTCATGGGGAACCCAGTGTCTTAACATAGGTTCAATCTGCTTACCCTGCGATATGTAGGTAGGTACAAGCGTAAATTTATTAGACAAATCACAATTTTGGATGTTATTTTTAATATATTTTTTTCTGTATTTTTTCAATTCAATTATTTCTAAGTGAGTGGTAAAAGATTCAGAGGAAACCTCAGATGACCTTCGAAAACACATTATCATCAGTAATTAAAAATATCCAATCAATGAAGGAGGGTATAGGAAAAGTAAGGAAGTCATGTAAAAGGCATGAGGACCCCCAGGAGGACATATGAGATAAAGAGATCGATGACAGTGCATCATAGCGTTTGACACTCTGGAGATAGCGGGAGAGATTCCCTAAAAATAAAATAAAAAAAAACAACTATCCTACTACATTAATAAAAAGAAAGTGAACCTTTTTACATTATAATTCAGAACTTGCCCAGTCTAGACATTTTTCTACATTATACATGTATTATACATTTCATGTAATGAACATCTTGTCATAATTTAAGAACAAATCGTTGTATGAAACGGGAGACATCTTCTAGATTTATAATATTGCTATGAGATTGAAGATTGTATAATATTTCTGCCGATTCGGTAATAAAATTGTCGTCCTCGTATATCTTTCTACTTATTCCTATAAATAAAAAAAAATAATAAAAATATAATGTATTTGGAAAAACGTGTTGAGGCCGTTGTGGCGCGTGTAACTGTAACCGTGAAGGTTGTGGGTTCGATCCTCACACGCACACATTAAATATACAATATTTTCATTTCCTCGCTGTGGTGACGAGCCAAAGCGAGGCGTTGAGTTACGCCACTCACTACACAATGCCTCAAGCATTCGAAGACAAATCATTAAGACGGAGAAGAAGAAGAAATAGGCAACGACACATAAAATATTTTTGATTTTTTGATTATATATGATTTGATTATATTATTAAAAAAAGAAACAGCAAATTTATATATATATATATATATATATATATATATATATATATATATATATATATATATATATATATATATATATATATATATATATATATTACGTGTGATAAATAGATATGTATATAATTTAAAAATCAATAAAGCAATGTAATGCTACACCGTGAAATTAAAGCGAGGCAATCTGGGCAAAACGGATTACCATATAAATGGCTCATGGTTAACTGAAAAGAGACCACATTTATTGAATACTAAGTGTCGTATAGCCTTGTTATATTTTTTTTTATTCTTTTTAATTTATTAATTCAATAAGTTATTTTTTTAATAAGAAAAAAATAAAAAAATTGGGAAAATAAAAAACAAATAAAAAAATATCACTATGTACATATGTGAGTAGGACTAGTGTACTTAATTAAAAATGGTCTCTTTTTCTCCCTCTCCTTTTGGCTGGTATACGTCCCATTTTACTGGCGTCCTAATACCTACTACATTTTTTAGACTTTCAACTTATGTTTTCTGTCTCCGTTCCCCACTTTCTGCCGAATTCTGGAGGCATTGCGTGTTGAGTGGCAGAACTCAACGCCGCGCTTTGCCTCGACACCAGAGCGAAGAAATGGAAATATAATTTTAAGTAAATAACAAAAATAATTAATGAATAAATTTCTTTTAACTATAAAATTTCAATACAACATTTCGATATAAGTATGAAAAGAGTTTGACGAGGCACCTTACATAATTTATAAGAAACTAAGGCCGAATATAAAATCCGCCAGTTTATAGACATAGCCTCTATAAAGTCGAACCATTTCTCTTTATGTATCGATAACAATGTTAGAGTTTCTTTCACATTTAAAACGTAAAGGGTTTGTGGGAATAACTATTTTATGTGTATTGTGTATGTACACGTAAATGTAAACGCAACTGGTCGTGGGTTCGATGCCCACTGGAGGAAATAAAGTAATTTCTTCGCTCTTGTGTCGAGGCGAAGCGCCGCGTTGAGTTCCGAAACTCAACGCCTCAAGAATTCGGCGGAAAATGGGGAAAGGAGTATCTTAAGTCCCTCTGATTACACTGCTATGTGCTGTAGCCAGAGGGACCTTATCCTGATTGTTTTATTTTTATTTATTTAATTTAGCATTAACATTAAATATATGGCGACGGTGTGTTCTCACTCGAGGAAAGAATTATTGTTCATTTCCTCGCTCTGGCACAGCGTGGCGTTAACTTCTGCCACTCAACACGCAATGTCTCAATTGTGGCTGGCAGTATTAAGCGGTGTTAGAAGCGGTAGTGGTAGGACCTTCTTCGTGGGAACCTTGCTATGTGAGAAATACCAAATAATATTAAACTTAACATTAAAATACTCACTTCTAACGCTCGCGCCAATGACGCCCATATCATCAACAGAAATGATACTACCACTATGGTATACCCGAACTTGACTATCAGCATCAAACTCTGAAACAAAATAAAAATTGTTTAAAATAATGGAATATTTAAAATATATATATATATACAACATACAATATATATTGAAATCTTAAAACAAAAACGTGTAAAAAACTCATTCAGATGAGTCCAAACCACACATCTAAATCTCTTTAAAATCTCTTTTGGAGCTCATCCTATTTAAAAATTATTATAATATTTACTAAATATCATAATTAAATTGTTCTTGGTTAAACTAAAATAGCTTTTAAGCAATGAGACAACGACTGAAAAGAATTATTTCGGTTAATTAAGTATTATTATATATTTTACTGGCAAATAGAGTGTCGTATCACTATATTCTCCCTGCCTACCATGGTACGCGATATAAAGCGTTAAGTTAATAATAATTAAAAACTAACATCCAACTGTGAGACGGACTCTCGCTCGAAGAATGCCGTACTATTTTCTATACTAATAGCAAAACGTCACTTTTTTTGTATAGGAGCCACATAATAAAATATAGCCTGATGGCAGACGTCGATAGACAAATAGACAGACAGACAGTGCATTACTAGTAATAAGCTTCTGTTTTACCCATTGGATATGGAACCCTAAAAATGAACTCAATTGGGAAAACAGCGAACAATCTGTCAACGATGGCATTTGTTATACATAAAATTAAAATCCCTCTGCCTACCCTACTGTATGCGGGATACAGCGAGAAGCTGATTTATTTATTTTAATATTAAGTGAATCAGATTCACGCTGTATACTATGTATATAGCAAGGTAGGAAACTGTGTTAAGACACACTGTTCTCCACTTTCTGTGGCGCTCTTAAGTGCCGGAACTAAACGCCGCTCTTAGCCTCGAAACCAGAGCGAAAAAATGGAAATATAAATATAATTAAATATTACATTTCCTCGAGTGTGGATCGAACCCACAACCAGCCGATTTTGCAGTCACATTTTGTGCCTCTGCGCCACGACTGGCCTTAGTCGGTATATCTTATCGGTAAATGTCCATATAACATTTATTAAAACTAAATAAATAAATAATAAAAAGATCTCGACTCAGTAATCAATTTATAGCCTAGACGGAACATTGGAAACCGGCCATATTGATGTTTATGTTTGTTTAAACGCAGCGAGGCTCAGTGGTCCAGACATGCTCAGTGGTCCAGACAGGAAAGGGTTATTTTTTTTTTGAGTCGTGTCTTTTATTCTAGTGAACGTAAAATTAAAATCCGTTGTGTAGTATGAAATATTTAAGCGAATATCAACGGGTTGCCGCTTTCTTTTATATTACGAAAAAATTTGGATTTTTGGCAGTTTCACGCTTGTATTCCGCATTTATCAGGATAGACCGAAGGAACCTGCTTTTACAACACTCCATTTTCCAAGCCGCCGCCTAATTTTAGAGGCATTGCGTGAGTAACGGATCTCAACGCCACGCTTCCACTTATAACCAGGTCCAAGACATAAAAATAGTTTCTACTTCCGAGTAAGAATCGAATTCACAACCGTCACGCTTACGACGATTTAAAATTTCGTCTATAAATAACACATTAATACGATTATATACTTATTGACATTGAACCTAAAAGTTATCGTGCTTGATTACTTTGATGAAAGGAAAGTCTACATCGTTTGATAAGATTAATTCTTATTTACTTGAACAGAGACAAATTTAGTTACAATTTAGCAGAAGTTTCGCAACTCTCTAACTGATTGAGTAACGTATTACCATACGTAAGGATTTATAAATTAAAAAAAAGCATTTATAAATTTAGACTGTTTTCTATTATAATAAAGTATAATTTCTGCTACATTCGTAATTTATTATATCGTTTTGGTAAATAATAAAATAAAATCAAAGCATTAAGAATATAGTACAATTTGATTCTAATTAAAATTAAAATTGGATTCTTTAAAACAATCATAAGTGTAGTGAGTTTAGTGAATGTAGTTAGTCAAACATATCACTATCACTGTTTAATCAGCTTTTACTTTTTTCCGGTAAATAGCAGGAAAAAGAGAGAATGAGAGAGAGAGAGAGAGAGAACTTTTGTATTAGGTTAATTCGTTAACTTAACCTCGCTCTTTGTCGTTTTTAAAGCAAATCTGAAACACCGCATAGACTCTATATTCTAACAAATTAACCTTTTCCAGTAATGAAAATACCTAGGCTATATTTAGATATGTTTGGTAATGGAAAACAATAGCTCTCTTTGTTTAACCAAACTGAAATAAACATCAATATGGCCGGTTTCCAACCATCCGTCTGGTTTATAAATTGATTACTGAGTCGAGGTCTAATTTTTTTTATCTAATCTATCTATTAGATCTTTTACAGATTAACTAATAAGATATATAACAAATAACATCACACATAAGTTTTGCTGTTGGGCTTCTTTTTAACGCATATCCCGTATGATATGCGGTCAGAATCTGGTAATAAGTGTTCTCTACTCTCCGTCCAATTTTCTACGGCAGAACTCAACGTTGCGCTCTACTCTCTCTACGCGCTCTACTCTCCGCCTATTTTTTTACTGGCAGAACTCAACTTTGCCTTAGAAATAATTCGTACGATAAAAAGCGTCAAACGCGCCTTTTTTTATATCTCCAGTTCTAAGAAGTGTTTTATTTTTATCCATGTCAAGAATGACACCTCATGTTGTCCAGTATTCGCCCATCGAAAATATAGCCTATCAATAGGCGGCGCTAAACGCCTTATTATAAAGATGAAACTATCGTTTCATATTCAGTCAAGATCAGGACGATTTGTAAATACTTAGAACTGGGAAGAGGGTACAAAGTATTTTAAAGTTATTATGTTTATACACTGTGGTAATAATGTTTTTTAGCCTCACGCTGTATTCCTCATATAGTAGGGGGAACCTAGTGTTAAGACATTCCGACAATTATTCTCCCGAATGAAATTTGAACCCGTAATCATCGCGTTTACAGTCACACACTGCGCCGCAAGTGCCTTAATAATGTTGCTATTTAAGATGTTTTTCTGCCCCGTAAATTTAGGTCGTATTAGGTCAGATTATGTAGTTGCCACGAAAACATTGTTTTAAGACAAAGTAAAATAGGAGAAGTTACGGATGGTTTGGCAATTACGAATCTGTATACGGATACGGATGTAAGAAAGATATTATCGGGATTTCGCTTTCGGATACGGATTTAAAATTAATTTTAAGATTATTCGTTAGTTACGGATCATCTCGATTGGAGGACCCGGAGAGCTGCACCAACTTCAGCATAATTTGGTGCCCAACCCAGAATTTTTACTAACAAAAAATTAAGGGTGTAACTTTGTAAAAACCTTAGCACAAAAAGTCCAGATCATTCAGTTTAAATAAAAAAAGACTGGCGATTTTCTTACTAAATGGCATTTTCTCTTATTTGGAAATTGAAAAGAATAATTAAATCCGTAAATCACCTATGTTTAAATTTTATGCCACAATATCTAACTAAATAGCTAGAGGCCTGGCCCGTCATGGAAAATATGTCTAGATAAAAAAAAATATGTAGCTGTATCCCGCATACAGCAGGGTAGGCAGAGGGAAGCTAGTGTTAAGTCCGTCCAAACACTCTGTTCCCCACTTTTCTCCAAATTATATTCCATTGCGTGTTCAGTGGCGTAATTCAACGCCGCGTTTTGCCTCGAAACCAGAATAAAGAAATGCATATATATATATATATATAGAAAATAAATATTTTATTTCCTCGAGTCGGGATCTAACCCACAAATAGTCACGTATACAGTCACACTTTGTACTTCTGTGTCACGCCTGGCTTCTGATACCACAAAATTATTTTCACTAAAGATTCTTTATTTCTATGAACAATAAAACAGTTGTAGTGACTATTCACTACTTTATAACCTTTATGGCTTTATATTATTTATAACCTTTATGGCTAAGGAATAATAATGAGAACTCAGTTGGGAATTTCAATCCCAAGCGGATGATTGTCGATTGCATCTCGTTGTTTGTATCTGTTCGATTAGGATAACATGATACTGTTTGTAATATATTTGAAATATATTATACCATAATTTTATTATTAACTTAATATAATTTTAGAAATATAGTAGTCTTTTAATTAAATTGTAAAACAAAAAAAAACTAAAGGTTTAAAAAAATAAAAAGAACTAAAAACAAACCCAATTTGTAAAAATCAGTATGCTATGAACCGGCTTAGGCCAAGCGAATGACGTTTCACCTACATTATATAATATGGACACACAAACGCAACGCTTCACAGACTAAACAAAACACAGTGTCATAATATTGACGTCCATTTCGATTTCTTTAAATATTAACAAATCGATTCTATCAAATGTACTTGAATACTAATATTGGTCAAAAATACGTATATACAAATTTTGTTTATTTAAATATTTTTTGTAGCGTATTGATTAAAGCATATAACTTTCTAATAAGCATGCTTCAATTCGTTAACGTTTCGCCGATCGTGTGTAGAATTATTCATATTAAAACCAAACAAAGAAATAGCTACTCTATTGCCTTAACTTAAGGTTTAAAATATCTAAATTATAGTATAATGCAGTCAAATAGTGCTTCTGGCTGCAATGTTCTTATTTCCCTGCGGAATAAATAGGAACGTAGAAACGTCAATTATAATCAAAATACAGAAACTAACGTTTGGTAATATTTAATGGTTTTTTGATAAAAATAGGCCGTCGAGGTGATTGTGGTTTAGTGGTACAGTCTGTTTATTGACTGTACACGACGGTTATTAGTTTGATTTCATCTCAATAAAACGAGCTTAGCTTCCTTCTCTGGCTCTGGTAACAAGACAAAGTGCGGCGTCTAGTTCCGTCACTCAAAGCAACATATTTTCTAACTTTGCCATACCAGCGTAGGAACCAAAGAGGAGAGAGAGAGAGAGAGAGAGAGAGTAAAAAATATACATATATTACGGGCGATATCTGTTGTTGTAATTGAATTTAACTATATCGTGTTTATTTACGTTAATAAACTACGTCATCATTAAGTTTTACCAGTTTACTTGCAGTATTTAAAATTTTGGGTAAGAGCGAAGAAAAAATAATTTTTACAATAGATTCCCGTAACTGTTTCATGCGGAACAAAGTGTAAAGCTAAAAATGTAATGATGATTTCTTTGTTCTTTCTTTTTACCGTATCAATAAAATAATATAACTTCATAGTCACTGATAATTTCTATAAGTGACTGTTTTCAAAATCAATATTAAAAGCGAAATAAGAATAAATAAGTTTACATTGTTAGTTTATCACACGCCATTGTTAGTTTACAAACTCTTATCAAAATCAAACCACACTGAGTAAAATTATATAATCATGGTGCAGTATAAAGGCTTTTGATCATACACGTTATAGTTTTAGGTTCAACCCCCCCCGGGGGTATATAGTATATATATATATATATAGGGTCTATAGCACACAGCAGGGTAAATACAGAAAACATAATATTAAAACACTCTCAAAATAGAAGGGAAGTATAGAACGGAATTTTTCAACACTAAGTTCTCTTTGCCTTTTAAACAGGAATGATTCACAAAAGTTATCAAAATGGAATTGAAAACAGGCAAAATCAATTTTTGTGCAACAACATTTTTGATACAACTAGATTAAACGTCATAAAAACTTGATTTCTATCTCTGAAACGCAATCGTAAAGCCCCGTACGCTTGTTGTTCTTGAACAAATATCGCCAAAATTGGTTTTAGTTCTGAGCCTATTCTAACAGTACTCTACTGAAACCAGAAAGTTCCAATTTCTAATAGCGATTTCAACTGTAGAGATTTTAAATGTAAATAAAAAAATTGTCATTTTTAATTTAGTAGATAAAATGATTTCAAATAAATAAAAAAAATCTATTTTACGCTTTTTTTCGCTCATCAGGGTAAGCCAATAGAACCTAGTATCCAGACACTCCGTTGTCCACTTACTGCCTCAATTTGAGATATTGTTTGTTTATTAGCGGCCGTTTATTCAACGCCGTGCTTTGTGTAATTAGAAGAGGGAAATAAGAGTAATTCATTCCTTTGAATGAGAACCGAACCAATAACCATCGTGTATACAATTGGATAATGTGCCACGATGGCCTCAATAAACATAAATTATTTTTCAGCTTCATGCTGTATTCCGCAAATAGTAGATTAGGTAGAGGGAACCTAGTATTAAGACACTCAGTTCCTACTAGGATACTTCCGCTCTCCACTTTCCTTCGAACTCTTCAGGCATGACGTGTTGAGAGGCGACACTCAACACTGCGCTTTGCCTCGTTACTAGAGCGAGGAAATGAAAAATATGAAATATTCCCTCAAGTGGAAACCGAACCCACAAACGTTGCGTTTACAGTCGCACGCATATGTCGCTACGCCGGCAGAATGAAATTAAAATTAAATTATTTTTATTAAAAGTGACCCATCACTGTATCTTTCATATTTTGTATGGTTGCGTGTTGGGCAGTAGAACTAAATGTGATTTGTAAAAATAGACATGGGAAACGTATTAAATATATTTTAATAGGATATAAATAGTTCATATAGTAAGATAAAAATCTTTATCCATTAGGCTATTAAATACTGTCAGATGCGGCCTAAATATGCCGTGATCAATTGTGGCTTAAGTCTTTATAAATGCCTGTTACCCGTCATGTAGGAGGGTGGTCAGAGGGAGCCTACTCTGCTACATGCGGGTAATATATGTATATAAAGCAGTTCTTTAATCGTATAATATCGTTTTAAATACCATCCCTATGAGCAGTCGTGGTGTAGCAAAATAGAATGACTATCAACGCGATAGTTCTGATTTCGATTTCCACTCGGGGCAATAAATTTAAAAGCGCGGCGTTGAATTATGTACTCAAAATGCAATATAAAAACGAAAACTAAGTGTCCTAACACAAATTTTCCACTACTTATCCCTTCATATACGGTATACAGGGTCAAAATAAAAAAAATATATCAAAGTCAAAACCAGCAACCATAACTTTCAAACACAAATTTCATATATATACATCAGGCTAAAATAAAATTAATTCTAAATCGAACCCACAACCACCGCTATACTCGCTAAATGTTAAAACAAAAATATATGCCTTCATTTAAGATAGACCATTATCTATTGAGATGCAGTGCATTTGAGAGCTTCAGTATAGTAACGAAGGGAAAAATACAATCCCATTTAGTATTTTGTAGGTCAAACACTACAAGTTCTGTGTCGATGACGGACTATGAAACGGTACTGAGTAAAATTAAGGCTTAAAACTTTGATGGAAATGATTTTGTGGAAATTAGTTTTGATTTTTATAAATACATTCTGAAATTGAGGCCGTCGTGGCGTTAGGGCACAAGTGAACTGTAATGCGAGGGTTCCGAGGTTCGATTCCCACTCGGATGAATGAGCTATTTATATTTGTTAATATTTTCATTTCTTCGCTCTGCCATTCAACATGCAATGCTTCCAAAATTCGGCGGATAGGGAACGGAGTATGTTAACACTAGGTTCCCTCTGCCTACCCTGTTATATGCGAGATACAAAGTCAAGCTGAAAGCTGCCAATGCTACGACGGCTCATATTATTATAAATTTGTTTAAATAGGACACTTTATCGTGTATTGTTTCACATAAGAAAAAACACATGTGTAAAACAAATTTTTATGACAATAAATGTACGTGTTTATCGTAAATATGGGCGTTAAAAGTTAAGTGCACCTTTATAACCGACTTCAAAAAATGAAGTTGTCAGTATATGTATGGCGATATTGTTGGAATTGGCCCTTATTTGAACACGATAGTGATCTATTTAGACATCTCAGCCCTTGTATTAAATTTCGTAAGTATATGTATGTATGAAACTGAAACAATTTTCAGTTTCGAGATCGAGATGATCTTTTTAAATTCAACTTAAGGAGCAGGGAACAAGGTTCATCAAAATGGGCTCAGTAGTTTCTGAGATATGGGTGGCACATTTATGGATGGGAGATTACTAATATAGATAGATTATAAGTATATTTAATCGAAGTTGATTTATTTTTTTTAAGTAACCAACTACATTATTGAGAGTAGACAGTCGTGACCAGGGACACAAGTGTGTGACTGTAAGCGCGACAGATTGTGGGTTCCATCTCCACTCGAGAAAATGTAATATTTATTTCAATTTTTATTATCATTTCTTCGCTCTGGTGTCGAGGCAAAGCAGCAATCAGCAGCAGCTCAACACGCAATAAATCCAAAATCGGCGGAAAATGGAGTGTCTTAACACTAGGGTCACTCTGCCTATTCTGCTGCTACCCTGCTGTGTGCGGGAACGTGATTTATTTGAAAAAAAATAGTTTTATCACTCACACACATCTATATATAAACACATATTATTTATATCTGTTGGTTCATATATAGATTAATATAACCTATTAAAGTAATTTTAAATGTTACGCTAACCTTTCAATTGATGACATTAAACAAGCCGAGAATAGACCTAAGCAATTTGCGAGTGAATTAGATGAAACAAAAGTTTTTTTAAAGTTTCACGCTGTATGCCGCACACAGCAGGATAGGCATAGGGAACTTCGTGTTAAGGCAATCCGTTCCTTATTTTCGAAACATTGCGCATTGAGTGGCGGGTTTTAACGCTGTTATTATCTTACCAGAGAAAAACAAAACAGTAATTTCAATTAAATCATTTTCTTGAATGAATTGCGAACTCTCAGCAAACGCGCCTACAGTCAGAAATTGTGCATATGCGCTACATTGACTTTTTTTCTATACATATTTTTTGGCTGATCTGATTTTTGAACGAGATGAAGAAAGGACGGAATGCAAGATCAGTGTAAATGATAAGATATTAGAACAGGTGAATGAAGTGGTATATTTGGGAAGTATGTTCTGTAAAGATGGAAGATACGAGATGGATGTGGAGAGGAGTATTGCTGCCGGTAACAAGGTTAACGGAGCCTTGGCTGTATTGATGAGACGGCGAAACGTCAGCACAGCTGCGCGTTTGGCCGTACACAATACAGTTTTGGTACCGACCCTGTTATACGGCAGCGAAACGTGGGTATTACAGAAGAAGAAGGAAAGAAAGATAATTACGGTGGAGATGAGATCTCTTCGTAGGATATGCGGAGTCAGCATAGCTGATCGAATTCGCAATGAAGAGGTACACAGAATGGCAGGGACCAGCGAGGATGTCACGGTGAGAATGAAGAAGATCGTGCTCAGCTGGTATGGGCACGTCGAACGATTGTGCGAGGAAAGAATGGCAAAAAAGATTTATGATGGAAAAATGAGTGGTAAGAGAGGTAGGGGGAGACCTCGGCTGACCTTCGAAAACACAATATCAAAGATACTGGAGGAAGGTCACGTAAAAAGCATGAGGTTCCCCCGGAGGGCATGTATGAAGAGGTTGATGACAGTGGACGAGGCGAAAGAGATATGCAGAGACCGTAGCGTTTGGCGCTCCGTTCTCTCTGACTACCCCGCTAGAGATAAAGCGTGAAGCTAGGTTAGGCTAGGTTATATTTTTTGACTTCTCGCTATATCACGCACATGGCGGGATATGTAGAGGAAAGGAAACCCGGGAACCTAGTACCAAAACACTCCGTTCCACACTTTCCGCCTACTTCTGAATGTATGATGTGTTTAGTGACAGAACTCATCGCCGTACTTTGCCTTATTAGCAGAATGAGAAAATGAAAATAAAAAAATAAATATTACCCCGAGCAGGAATCAAAGCCACAACCGTCGCGTATACAGTCTACTGGCCTCTTAAATATAATATAATAGGAAAAAACCATTTTCTCAAGATGAACTGATATTGAACTGAATTGATATTGAACCTGCAACCACTGCAGCGCAATCAGATTTGCAATGCAAGGTAACATAGGAAGGCCTAATAAATTTTCGCTTTTCACATAAAATTATGAAACTCAATGCTTCCTCTTACGTTGAAAATACTTACGGTTATACAGAAAATTGACCTTTATTTTATGTAGAATTTATGCATTCACGAAACTAGCAAAGGCTTCAAAAACATGTTTACAGAATGTTCAATGTACAAAAATAATGGAAAGCTTCAAGAAGTAAAACTCGCTTTATATAAAGTTGTTTTTAGAAAATAATAACATAGAAGACTTCAACTTGAAGTTATTCATAAGAACAACTAAGTGGAAAGTGAACAGATTGTCTTTACATGAGTTTTCCTCTGCCTATCCTCCAATATGCGGGATACCGCGTGAAGCGTCAAAAAACTATAAAGAACGTAGACTATATAACCACAAGAACCCATCTATCTATATACCTATTCGTATATTGTACAGTATTTGAGTGAAATTATGGATTCGGTTAGAAATCGACAGATGAATCTGTCAATTTCTAAACAGTAGCAATATTTTACGTTTTTCATGTATTTAAAGAACAAGCTTATAATATTTACATTCTATTTTTTTTTATATTTTTTATTTATTCACAATTAAGTTTTATAATTTGTAAAAAAACGCATTTTAATTCTATTAATAATCCGATAATAGAATCACTTACTTTACTAACATAATCGAAAATTTATATAACATTTTTTTATAGGCCATTATGGCCCAAGGGCACAAGGGTCTGACAGTAAAGCGATGGATGTGAGTTCGATCCCCACTGGAGAAAATGAAATATTTATTTGAATTTATATTTCCATTTCTTCGCTCTGGTGTCGAGGCCAATCGTGGCTTGAGTTCCACCACTCAACCCGCAACGCCTCCAAAATTCAGCGGGAAGTGGAAAATGGAGTGTCCTAACACTAGGTTCCATCTGCCTATCCTGCTGTGTGCGGGATACAACATAAAGCTGAATTGAATTGCTTTTTTTTATTAATATATATCTAAATTCCCACCTCATTCTAATATAAATGTATGTATGAAATATGAAAAATAAATAAATAAATAAAAATAAAAATAAATAAATAAATAAATATAAATCTTTTTTTCATATTATGCGAATATGAAAAAAAGATGTAAAATAATTCTGGAACATATAAATATTCTATATCTAGAACCCCTCAATAAAATACTAAGTAACCAATTCAGGATGGGAAGCGATCGAGCCTCGCCGATGATTTCTGCGGCTATGATTAAACGTTTCAATAAAGACGCTGAACGTGTTCAGTACTGATGATTTTACTTTATTGAAATTTATATTACCTTTTACAAAATATCGTTTGCTTAAATTAAATTAAAATTCGCTATCATAATAAAGTTAGGAAATTTTGAATTGGCGGCGTTGAGTTTCGCCACTCAATACACAATGCCACAATGAAAGTGGGAAACGGAGTGGCTTAACACTAGGTTCTCTCTCTGAGCGTGATATTAGGTCCTGTCTGTGAGCGTGAAACTGATTTGATTTTGATTTGCCTATCAAAATCATGTAAAACGTTTAACGTAGATGCCTAAAAAGAGGTCAACCGACGAAGTAAGTAACCTATATTATATAATAAATCAACTAGTGATATTGAGCATACTGAAACCTAACCTCAAATACACAAAAAAAAATAATTTTAAGGATAATCACAATTGCGGTGTTGAGTTCCGTCGCTCAGCACGCAATGTCTCGAAAATTGGAGAGAAATTAGGTTGTGTCTAGATTCCCTCTGGCTGCCCTGCCATCGGCGAAATTTGTGAAGGTGGTTACGAGTGGCTACAGTACAGCAAAGTAATCAAAAATAATCTTATGATAATAATCTATATATACATAAATGAATCTTTTCTCTTATTGACAGATAACAGCCGAAACTGAAACTGAACTGAAATCTTTCATGTAGGTTTCTTGGGAAACGTAGAAGCGTTCACGCAAATGAAAGGCGGCTACTAGATATATATAAAAACTTTTTCTATGTTAATTTGAACCCACAACCATCTCGATCTTCCAGCTACCAACTACACAATGCCTTAAGTTCTTTAAATTGTTATATTCCTACAAATTCAGAATTATTATTTCAAATTGAAGAAATCAAATTAAAAACCTAGCATTTAAATACCGTAGTACTTTACTAGTTTACATAAAAGCGAATCTGAGAGGCTGTAACGATCTCATTAAACGTTACAAACGGGTTTTTTTTATTTAAAAATGGGTAATTTTTATCCTTTCACAGTAAAGTACGAAAAAATTATGTCAAAGAGTTACAGCTTTTGATTTACGAGTCTTTGTTTCAGTCCTTGTTAATCTGAGGTTTTCAAGAATATTAAAGGTTAATTAACTTTAATTGTAATTTATAAATTTTTTTACAAAAGAAAACATCTTCTATTTGGTAATGTTTAAAAGTAAGGCTATGGTTTCAGAGGTCGTGTTATAAATGTTTTTGGGTCCCAAATTAGAAAATATTATAATTTGAAAATTATGATGGTCACTTATCCAGTGTTAATATACTTGGTATTTATTTAAAGCGATAGAGAAAATTTTCTTAGACAATAAGCAAATTGTTATTATATATATATAAAGAAGTAATCTGTAGTAAAATTGGGTTTTTGTGAGCCTCATACAAAAAAAAGCATAACAAATATGATAAAAAAAATAAAAAAACAGCTTCACGCTGTATCGCACACCGCAGGGTAGGCAGAGGGAACCTAGTGTTAAGACACTCCATTCCTCACTTTCAAATTCTGGAGGCACAGCGTGTTGAGTGATGGAACTCAACACAGCGCTTTGCCTCGACACAAGAGCGAGGAAATGAAAATATAAATGTAAATAAATATTTCATTTCCTCGAGTGGGGATCGAACCCACGACCAGTCGATTTTACAGTCACACTTTGTGCCCCTGCGCCACGACTTGCCTCGTAAATAATATGATAAATATTTTAAAAAATTGACGTCCAATTTTTTTTTCCACTTCAATTATAAATTAAGGCTTGATTCGTATCGATATATATTAGTTTCATCTATAGGCAAGAAAGTAAAGTATATTAAACAAGAATTGTTCACAACGAATAGCCAAAATCTACAGTATTTTTATAGTCGAGGACTAAGAGGTGGAATAACAACTACATACATTCATACATACTATATATGCATAGAAATACAAACAATAGTATTCAACCGAGATCGTTAAATTCACACGGTTTTATTTACTGACGTGTGTGTATATTGATTGTTAGTTTTGTGCTAATATGGGACAAGGGTATTCTATTATGGGTTTTTTTTGTATTTTTATTTGAAAAATATTTTTTCTATAAATTGAAGAATTTATAATTATGTATGAATATGTATGAATAATTTATGTATGAATTTTATGCGTAAAATAAAGCCGTCACGTCGTCGTATGACTGTAAACGCGATGGTTGTGGGTTCAATATACTGTCGGCGAAATAATAGTGTATTTCATTTATTTTCATTTCGCCCATAATAGGATTAGGTAATTATTTAGCTAGTATTATATTATTTACACATATCTATAAAGAAATCGCTCTTCAAATGTTAACTATAAAATTAGCCATCTCGAAAACACAATTAACTGATTATCAGGACTATTTAATAAAAGAGGATTATTTATTTTATATAGATTACCACATATTTTTAATATATTTTTTTTAGTTTCATGCTATATACAATCCGTTCCTCAGTTTCTCACGAATTATCGAAACGAAAGTGGCGGAACATAACGCCGCCGTTTTGCGTTTACACACAGACACTGACCCGTTACGCCATAAAATATTTTGTAACATACATACATACATATTCACTATATTTCACCATGTTCTATATATAAATATTTAAAGCATCGTTAACACACTATAAACACTCACCATGACTACGGATGTAAGTGCACTCCCCCATAAAACACACGCCTTACTCAGTCATCCTCCTGGAAAAGATAGAAAATATCTTTAGATATCAAATATATTTTATATTGATAGATTTAGGATATAATTTGAGTTTTTTTTTTTAAATATAGAGAAGGAGAACCTA
Source organism: Heliconius sara (assembly GCA_917862395.2). Lineage (NCBI taxonomy): Eukaryota > Metazoa > Arthropoda > Insecta > Lepidoptera > Nymphalidae > Heliconius > Heliconius sara. The sequence continues at coordinate 3,131,750 of OU860782.2, forward strand.
GAAATAAAACAGGTTTTTTTTTAATTCGGGACTTGTTGATGATTGATCGGGGCGCTAGCTATTCTATTTCTATTTTATAAAAAGGAAATTTAAAATCTTGTAGTGAAATAACTCAATTTTTTAGCTTTACGCTTTATCCCGCATATAGAATTATAGGCAAGCAAAATTTAGAGTCGAAACAATCACTTGTTAATTGTTTTGTTTTTATTATCGTATTATATTAATGTATCGACATCGTATGGATAGTTAGTTATATACCTATATTACGATCTTTATAGAACTGAGTCACATCTCACACTTCTGGCTGTCTAAATCAAAATAATTATAATTGAATCATTCAATTTCATATCGTAATATCGAAGTATCTTGACAGAATACTCTCTCAGTCCATTTTGCTATATGCGGGATGCAGCGTGAAAGCAATACAACATATAGTTTACCACTGTACAGAACTTAATACCGCGTTTTCGCCTCTTACCCGAGCAAGGAAATAAAAACTATTTATTTTCTCAACGAAAATGGTAATACATAGATTACAAAATATAAGTGAATCGCCATCTTATCTTTTTTTATAAAGCAATATATACGAGACTAAAATTAAAATACTCTGAGCTGAACTGTATATTTAAGCACGTCATTAAAACGTTGACTTTTCGTAACGACGTATACGGATGCAGAGCCGCTATTATTTCATGCAAGCTGTGCATACGGCTTAAAGTATAATTAATACGTATATTATATGCCTGTGTACAGTACGGCCGATTAGTCGTGGCCGTTGAACTAGTTTGTTTTGGGATCAATTCTCACTATTTGGATTGTAATATTGTAATTTATTTTCTTTTGGTAACAAGATGAGGCGCGGTCTTGAGTTCTGTCACTCAACACACCGCGTCTCGTATATGTTCTGTTTGTGGGTAACTAAATGTCTTAAATCTTAATACTAGGTTTCACCTGCTTACCCTGTTATACAGTGTGAAGGTAAAAAAAAAAATTCGAAACGTAACCACTGTAGCGTACTATATTTTCCATATGTATATATAAGTACAAATATAAGGACTTAACAGTAAATAAAATTTTAAAAAAATATTCAACAACACTAAGCTTAAGATATGAGCGAAAGCAGCGAAACTCAACTAAGTACGTTTAATCATAATTATTAATAAAACTACCCACATTCGTTAAAGTATGAAGTAGCTACTTGCACAAATGAGATCAAATATGTGCTGAAATGAACTGAATCATAGCATATTGTAAGCGATCAAATATACATTAGTAGATCGTAAATGTCGATATGATTTTCGATATATGTATGTATGTACCGTCAATCTGACGTATCTGTTGAATTAGCTAGAAATACAATATATATTATTATTATTGTTTTATGAAAATTGGATATATATTAAACATTTAACCTAAAATTTTGGTTTAAATCAAATTAAATGTTGTTTTCATTTTCTCTGGAACGGGATAAATCACGGTGATGAGTTCCGCCACTCAGCACGCAATGCCTCCTGAGTTGAGCGGTAAATGACAATTAAACACTTAATTAGAAAACGTATAAAAATTTGAACGTAGCGGGACTCGAACCCGCGCCTCCTGGAAACCGACCAGGCGCTCTGACAACTGAGCCATACGTTCTCAAAATGGCTCAGTTGTCAGAGCGCCTGGTCGGTTTCCAGGAGGCGCGGGTTCGAGTCCCGCTACGTTCAAATTTTTAAACGTTTTCTAATTAAGTATTTAGCTTTCCTAAGTGTGGATTAACACCTTAAAAATGTTTAGAGAATTAAACAGTTTTAATGGGAACAGTGTGTCTTAACATTAGGTTTCCAGGCCCCCTCTGCGGTCTGCTAAGTGCAGAATACAGCGTGATACCGAAAAAAGAAAACTAACTTAACACAACTTAGTGTTAAAATACTCCGGTTTCTATTTTACATCCCAATTTTCAAAACATTACCTCTTGAGTGATGGACCTCAAAGAGTTGGACAAATTTAATATAATATTTTTATTATATTCTTTATAAAACTGACGTAAACAAGGGATTACATATATAAAATGTATGTACATGTATATATGCATATATCGTATGACACAATACTAAAGTATTGATTGTAAAGTTTTGTAGTCGATGTGTCTAGTTGAATGTCCCACATACCTTGTTGGATTGAGAACACAATACACTTTTAGGATTTAATTAAATTATATTAATACTAGCGATCCGCTCGCGGCTTCGCCTGCGAAATTACGAAAGCATTTGTGTTCTTAAATGTATACGAGAGACTCAAGAGTGGCTTTCCTCTCTTTAACTTATTGTTATTTGACTAAAAAATATTTGACTTTAACTTTGATAAATTTGAATGCTCACGCTAGTCCTATGTTAATTTTTATTTTCAAACTTGAGTTTGAAGCTGTTAGCCACAAGAAAGAAGCCATTAAATTAAAATTAAAATTAAAAAATAACACATTAAAAATGTTAAAAAGACAATCCATCACTCAAATTTTCAAGTACCTACGAGCTTAAATTTTTTTGCTTCATTTTACTTTGGACTGTTCAGTTTTATAACAACAAATACATTCTGTCACTCATGTCGTTTCAATAAAATATTCGACTTATAAAGTTTTGAGGGAGATTTCTTGGTATATTTTTTCAGTTTAGTCCCTTTATAGAAGGCATAAGACAGAGAGAATCTAATGTCAGGACACTCCTTTCTCCGATATTTTTAGCTTCACGCTGTAATCCTGCACGTAGAAGGTTAGGAAGAGGGAACCTGGAAACTAAATGTTAAGATACTCCGTTCCCATTTTTTTAAGAAAATGGAGTAACTTACACTTCTGTTCCCCACTTTCCGCTGAATTTTCGAGGCATTGCTTGTTGAGTGGCAGAACCATTAAACACGGCACAAGCAGTGAGCCATTTTTTTGACGCTGGGAAATGCAGTTTACCATTACTACTAAAATCCAGCGAAACCTCCCTACGGAGAGATGCTGCAGGATCACTCGCGCAGGCCATTACGGCGCTTCGATGGAAGACCTACCTATTGCGGGCCACCGTCGTCTTTAGGATATTTCAGTGTATGTAAACCGCAGCCTCTATGAGAAGCCCCTCTATTGTAAGGCGAGTTGCCAAATAGAATCCAATGCCATAATAGAATCGCAGAAATAAACCATGGCAGACCAATACTTCTCACTATCTTTTTTTTTTGAGAAGTCCCTACCAACTAGAGCCATCAAATTGTGAGGCTGTAGCTCGTGACACGCCGGTGATAACTCCCGACGTACAATCTGGTTTATTTATTTACCAAAGCAATCGTGCCCTGTTAGTACCTGTACTAATCTGAACGTCAAGACGCCAGATTTTCTTTGTAGTGTTTAAGGTGGGGGCGAACAGCTCCCACCATCGCTATACCTGCCCCTGACGTTCCCAGTTCAACTTCCATCGTGGGATCAGGGCTTCGTTGGCTCTTCTCTTGATCCGCACGATTTTCTCGATGGTCGTTCACATCGAGACCGCTCAGTTGTATACGTGAACTCTAGCTAGTACTTCTCTAGCCCCCTAGGAAAACACTGACCCACTGCGCCAACATACTGTCTATAAATATTGACTTATTGTTAGCTCTTTTTGTTGTAAATTTTAGTTGCTGAAACCACTTTAACTTTTTTTTACATTTTAAAAATGCTATTCCACACTTACTTTTTTTTTAAACATAAAAAAATATTATAGACAAATAAAGAAAATAATAAGAAATAATAAAAATTACAATTACGTTGTTCTCAAAAATGGAGTTAGTAGGATTCTGTGTTCATCTGAAACTGGGTTAATGAGATTACGCACGATATTAGCGTTTTTGGCAATTTATTGCTTACTTGTGCCGTGTATTGTAACAGGGGCAGCGTCTTGGTTGAATAATTGGTTACCGAGAAAATTATTCTTATACAAATATCTATTTTATTATTTCTTTTAGCTTCACTCTGTATCCCGGAATTTTCAGGCTAGGATGAGGGAACTTAAGAATCTAGTGTTAAAATACTTCGATTCCCTATATAATGCCGTATTCTGGAGCATGGTAAATGGCGGAGTTCAACGCCGCGCTTTACCCTCGCGCACGGTACCAGAAGGTGTGAAAATATTAAATATTTCATTTTATCTACTGGAAATCGAACACACAATCTATCGCGTTCAGTCACCCGTCCCTGCCCCTGCACCTGGACAAGAAAAATACTTAGTTGCTTTTGGCAGAACGTGCAACTATAAACATGACAGATTAAGGGTTCGATTTCCTGTCAGGAAATAAAATATTTAATATTTTGATATGTTCTGATAAGGAGGCAAAGTGCGGCGTTGAGTTCACACTTTGAGCCTCCAAAAATCGGCAGTAAATGTCTTGGAACGGAGAGTTTTTATTCTAGGTTCCTTCTGCATACCGTACAATGTACGGGATACAGCTCGAAGCAATTAAGAATATTGTATTAAAATTTTAATAAAGAAATAAGCACGGCGTTGAGTTTCGCCACACAACACATTATGTCTCGAAAACTTGAGTTTCTAATTTCAGAGTGTTCTAACTTTATATTTCCTCTGTATAGTCAAAGTATTTATTTTAACTTTATCTTTCTCTTTCTTGTGTGTTAAGGAATTGAATTATTTATTTTCCCCACTCTAACAGGGTAAAGTGCGGCGGTAAGTTCCGTTTTACACGCAATGACTCGAGGCTTAATTGTTTTAAATTTTGTTTAACAAAATATAAAACAATTAAGCCTATGAAACGAAAATCAATCGGTATACTTGTTTTAATCTACAAACTTAGATTTACTTTATAATTGTTTCATATTTAATATTGAAATTCTGTATCTGTAAATATTTGCTTTCGCGAAAGCACTTATTTGATTTTATAACTCAGAGGAAGTGTATTTTATCGGGTGGCCGGTCGTGGCGCAGGGTCGGGGGTCGATCCTACTCGAGAAATTGAATAGGTTCCCAAGTTCCCTCTGCCTACCCTGGTGTTTACGGTATAGAGCGTGAGGCTGAAAAGATCTGTATTTTAGATAAATTATGAATATCCTTTTTAAACATATTTATGAAAGTTTCACGTTCCTTTCTATAGAACAGTCGGATAGATCTTAGTGTCAATAGACTACGTTCTCTGTTTAGCGCCTTAACTTGAGTCATTTCGTGTAAAACGGAACTTACCGCCGCACTTTACCCTGCTAAAGTGGGGAAAATAAATAATTCAATTCCTGATTTTTTTTTTCGTTTACCTATAAATATCACGTTTACAATAGGCGTTGTCCCACTGCACCACGATTACCTTGTTTTAGAAATTTCATATAACAATACTTAGATAAAGTAGGGTAACTGATTGTCCTATGAATTATAAGCCTAGGATTAGCTAAATTGCAAACTTAAATTATTTAGAAACTTAAATGAGCCCCAGCTATTATTATCACACAAATATTAACACAATTTGGGCTTAACAAAGATATTTGATACCTTTCGGGCTTTCATAATATTTACAATATACATACATATCGTTTAATTATAATGAAAGTGGCCTAACTGAAAATTTCTGTAGCGTGTAATTTTGCTAATTATATAATTAATAAGAAATAAAATCAAACAATCTTCACGCTGTATCCCGCACACTGGTTAGGCAGGGGAACCCTAGTGTTAAGACACTTCGGTCCTCATTATCTGCCCATTTCTAGAAGCATTACCGAGCTTTCCCTCGATACCCGAGCGAAGACTTAAAGCCGCAGTTTGACTTGTTTCTCATTCTGTTGAACGAGGTAATGAAAATAATTTATTCCACGAGTGGCTAATTTGAACCTAAAACCGTCGCGTTTACATTCTAACGTGTACCGCTGCGCCATGACAGCCTCATTAGTGTTAAAACATTATGAATTTACATAAAATATTATAACTAAATTTATATATGTAGGTATTACTTTTATTTAATATAGAAAATATCACTGTATTGATAGAAAGTGATATATACTGTATGATCCAACGCTTAAAAAATATATTCTAATACAAATGTACATGTGTTTTCTTATCTATTGTATTAGTTGAAATAATAATTACTTTTTATGACCTTGGCTAAGTCAAAGCGTGACGTTAAGATCCAACATTCAACACGTAGTGCCTCAAAAATTGTGTGAAACGGAAGTGTCTTAATGGGAACGTAGAGTATTAACACTACTGGCACTTTGCTCTTTGTCCGTGAAAATAAAAAAAAAATTAAAATTAAAATTATATGGAAGGAAAGGAGAAAAAATCCGAAAATTATAGAATAATAATAAAAATATTTTATTTACATTATCATTTCTCTCTCTGGTGGCAAAGCAAAGCGTGGCGTTGAGTTCCACCACTCAACACGCAATGCCTCCAGAACTCGGTGGAAAGTGAGGAACGGAGTGTGTTAACACTGGGTTCCCCCTGCCTACCCTGCTGTCTGCGGGATACAACGTGAAGTGATTTGATTTTGGATTTGTAATAAATTAAAAATCCCCAAATGCATATCGAACCTATAACCTTTACGTGTCAAACATCAGAGACATCGTCAACTATAATACAACACAAAGTCAAATCCTAACTCATTTGCATCTCATTTACAAGCTATATATCTAAATGAATGTCTAAACGCACTTATCGCTAGTATCACTACAGTAAGGTAAATGAATTTTGGTTCCCTGTTTCCAGTTCGAGCCTATATAAATGTTGTAATTACATATTACGAGCTCTACTGTCGTATTTTGTTGCCATGTTGATTAGTTGCACGTTCTAATGAACTATGTTATTTGAGTAAGTACTGATGAAAATGTAAATTTAGAAGTTCATTGAAATTCTTGTAAATAGAATTTAATAGGGTGTTGTGGCGTAGCGGTATAATAACGGATTGTAGGTTGATTTTTTTAGCTTCACGTAGTATCCCGCGGGTAGAAGGGAAGGAAAGGGAAGGGAAGGAAACCTGAGAGCCCAGTGTTTAGACACTCGATTCCTGTTGAGACACTTTTGTTTCCCATTTTACCTCGAATTACCTCTGCAGGCATTACTAGAAAGAGAGGTAATGAATTTTAACTTATTTTGTGGAGACCAAATTGGTGTATGAGTAAAAAAGTAAAAACAATTATAAAAGGAAAAAAAACAGTCCATCTTCACGTGGTCGTGAACACCTTTTGTTCGTTAACGTGAACGATTACGATGATGAAAATTCATCAAGAAAAAAATATATATGTTCAAAACATCCCTATTAATTATAAAAATAAAATTTATCAGGCAATTTAGCAAAGTGTATATATTTATTCATATTTTTGTATCAAAAGACCTACAGTTATATCGACAACATTGTTAGGCTTGTATCAAATAATACCGAAATCGATTAAGCAGTTTGACTGTGAAAAGGGAACCTCTAGACCTTTTTAAATTAGAATACATTCATATAAAAGGAAAATTTTCTAATAAATTACGTAAATGGTAGCATTTAACAATTTGGAAGGTACTTTTTCTTAGAGTTACCTTAACAAAAGAGGACGATTTACTCAAATGTGACAGTAAAATCCCTTTGCTGAATAAGAAAATTGCGGCACTGTAAGTGGTGAATTCATCCAAGGATAGTTATAACTAGTTTTAGTATAAATATTACTCTCTTAACACTACGTTCCCTCTGACTACTCAGCTGTAGGCGGGATACAGCGTGAAACTGATTAGATTATTTTTTATAACTTAAAAAAATATATATGGTAATTCCGAAGCATATTGAAATGAATCTAGAGAAAGCTTGGTGACCAGTAGCTTTGTATTTTTGCAAGACTAACTTGCAAGATAATGATGCAAGCTTCACTTTTTTTTCGCTACCCACTTCCCGATTAATTTTTGAGATATAGGGTGGTGAGTTGCGGAACTGAACGCCACACTTTGTAAGTAGAGTTAGGAAATGGAAACAGTTCTTACCCCCAAGTGTCTATATAAAACCCACATCCCACAACGGGATATGAATATGTTATAAGATACTATCAATGATAATAGCAATGTAGATAAGAGATAGATAGAATTAGTTGATATTTTTTATATGAAAATTGTTAATTTTACCTTTTTAGGATCGAAAAACCCTCTTCAGAGAAGTCCTTTCCTTTGCCTATTTGAGGAAACTAGAAAATATTGAGGGAAAATCAAGTGATGATTAAATAACTGCATGACCGAATAAATGCATTTTTTTAGCTCCACAAAAGGGGGACAGAGGGAACCTAGCGTTAAGACACGACATTGCATCTTTAGTAATAAAATACAACGCCGTACGTTATCGTTAAAGAGGATATAAAATAGACTCATTTTCCTGAGTGAGAATCGAATCCATAACCGAAAAGTGGTTAAGAACAAGAATAGTTAAAAACAATTTCAAATAAACTCTAGTAAGCATATAATCAATCTATATTTTTATGTATTTCATATAAAAATATATAACCATATTGTAGAAGCTCAGTAGGGTGTTTAGGAAGGAAGCCGGCCGAGTTTCCGATTTAATCCGCATCGGTAAGAGGAAATTAGGTCATTCCGTGCTTAATTTTTACTTGTACGATTTCAGTTGAAGGTTGAAATTTCTTTATATTAAAAAATATGCTTTATAGTTTTATTAAAAAACAACGAGTCATTTAATTGAAGCCTGTCGCGGCGCAGTTTCAATGCGTTATATTGGCCGTTAATTGTATACTAGCTTTCTGGTAAATATAGGCACTTTATGAAAAAGAAATCATTTAAACCTTGTACTATCGCTTTCTCTCTCTCTCTCTCTCTCCTTCTTTATCTATAGCCTCACGCTCTATACCTAGCGGGGTAGTCAGATAAAACGGAGCGCCATTCGCTACGGTCTCTGCATACCTCTTTTGCCTCGTCCACTGTCATCTTCTTCATACATGTCCTCCTAGGAGGTCCTCATGCTTTTGGGATTAACCAAGCTTAAACGGCCTATTCAATATACCAATATATATTAAAATAAGCAAAATATTTACACATATATTTGTCTCAAAAATAAGTTATACAATCAGCAGAAAGATGAAAAGTTATCACAAGTTTTACATAAACACACGTTTAAATTATATTTATATTACGTGTTACATATTTAGCAGTACGCAAAAATAGTACTTTATCACTAAGAAATAAGATTCATAATAACAAATCATTATAGAGTGTGACTTGGAATGGCAAGAAAAATAAATTAGAAAACATTCTTTAGTTCACACTTGTAACCGTGACCCTGCAGTTTCAAGGTTTAACGTATGGTCTTCAGTAAATAAAAATATTTCTTATTTTCAGGCCAGTCGTGGCGCAGGGGCACATACTGACTGTAAAATCGGCTGGTTGTGGATTCGATCCCCACTCGAGGAGATGAAATATTTATTTACATTTATATTTCCATTTCTTCGTTCTGGTGTCGAGGCAAAGCCCGGCATTGAGTTCCGCCGCTCAACACGCAATGTCACGAGAACTCGGCGAAAAGTGGGGCACGGAGTGTCTTAACACTAGGTTCTCTTTGCCTACTATGTGTTGCCCTGCTGTGTGCGGGATACAGCGTGAAGCTGATTTTTAGATTTTTTTTTCATAATATCAAAATTCTATAGCTTTTAAGATTTTTTTACTAGATGATAAAAAATATTTTTTTTATCTTTATAGTGTATCCCGCATATACCAGGATATACAGAGTCGAAGGTTTAAATTATGGATTTAAAATGGCCTAATTTTGTAGACGTTGCGAGTTGAGTGGCAAAACTGAACGTCCCGCTCTGTCTTGTTACCAGAAAGCGGAAATTAAGATATTTCATTCTCCTGAGAGTGAATCAAACCCACGACTGTTGCGTTTTGAATCACATTGTTTCACACAACAATATACAAGCAGGTATCTAGTGTAAGTATATTGAAAATATGACTAACAAAATGCCTCGAACATTTTTTCCTTATATTCATGCACCATTTTTTAGCTTATAAGACATTATATTACATTACATATTATACATTATAGGTGTATAATCGATATTTAAAGCCTAGATAAAACCATTGCGTATTCTGAGTTACCTATATTTTTATAGCTTCATAATGTATTCTATGCAACCTAGTAGTATCAAGATACTTCTCAAATTCCAATTATGCATATTGAATGACAGAGCTTAACGCCACGCTTTGCTTTTCCTATGCAAACCGGGATAGCCTCAAACTTTTGATCTTTACAACTTGAACCACTGACGTGAAAATAAATTACAAACCAATAACTCATATAATAGTTTAGCTTAAAACATGAAAAAATGATTTATTTAAAAATTGAAAACATATTTTATATCTAGTGAGTCGGACGTGCGCGGTGTAGCAATGTAAACAAATGTATCGAAATCCAAACAAAATTCACGATAATGTCTACCAAATGCTTAGATTTAATAGACGAGAGTATAAATTTATTACGTGTTTATACCAAAAATAAAATTATAAAACTAAATTACGATTCAAATTGAATGATGAAACTGATTCATTATATTTTTTCAAAGCTAATGACTGACCTACTGATCTAGTTGTAGTTGGCCTCTGCCTAAAAGCACGTAGTTGTGGGTTTGATTTCCAACAAAGACATATATTATTGATGATCAACACCAATTTCATATTCATATTTATAAAGCGGTGGCGGCGTTAAGTTTAGTTTTTTGTTTAGTAATAGAAGGTTTTCGATATGAAAAAATAAATAAAAATACTCACTCACGTTCTATATACTTATCTAAAATGAGTGAGTATTTTATGTGTAAGTAGAATATATTTTTTTTATAAATTGTTTTATGTTTATAATAGAAATGTTATATTTCTTATATTTAGTTCCCAGAATCGAACCCACAATCAGATATAGAGGAAAAATTAAATTACAAAGTACAATTATGTTTTAAATCGCCTCGTTTTAAATCAACGCCTATGTTACGTTATGGCGCGGGATACTAAGGACTGACTGTAACACGTGGATTCGATCCCCGCTCGGGGAACTATTATTATTATTGAACTTTTACTAATAAAAAAATCAATTCTTCGCAAAAGCCTGGCATTGAATTCCTCCGAACATTTTCGGATTTTCCACATTATAAACGGAGTATATTAATACTAGGTTCCCTCTACTTACCCTGCTATATGCGGGATACAGCATGAAGCTGATTTATTTTCATTTAACGTCTATATAACTTTGATGTTAAAAAACAAGTGTACCTTAATAAAACACGAATGTTCATATAATGTGGATGAACCATTTCATAATATAAAAAAGTCAATATTCACATTATATGAACATTCATAGTATAATGTGGTCCAATTTTCCATGAATTTTTCATGAATATCTTAACTAGAAGGATGCTTTAACAATCTTGAATTTTCAGCATGAAACGCCATCGAGAGATAACTTACAGGATAATCAAACTATCAGGATCTAGTGCAAGCTAATGTTATATGACATATACCTAATATTTTCTAGGGCCCCGTAGGATAGCGTCTGACCGCAAACGCGTCGGTAGTGGGTTGGATTCCCACTCGGGGGTATGAATTATTTTCATTTTCTCACTCTACTACGAAGATATAACGAGGCGTTGAGTTTTGCCATTCAATATTTGATTAATATTCAACACAAGAAATAATAGTATACTTTATATATATAAAACTTATTATAAAATAAATATCAACATTTTCAAGAGACAGAATTGAATTGAAAACCACTTCAAAAAAAAAAAAAGAACAACCCACTCACTCCCATTAAGGGTCAATGATAAAATAATACTACCTACTACATATAATATCTGATATTTAATGCTCGTTTTACTTAAGAGGTCAAGCTATAACTATATTATGAACTCGTATGGGCGGAAAATATTATATTTCTTATAACTTCGTAATTGCACATAAATGTTTCGCAGTGACTTACAATATATATAGCAAGTTGGAGGGTATATGGGAACCTAGGGTTAAAACACTTCCCGCCTTCCGCCGAAATCTAGAGGCGTGGTGGAACTGAACGCCGTTCTATGCCTCGTTATCGTTGGCGAAGAAATGTAAATATTAAATATTCTAACATTTAAACAAGTAGTTCCTGGGATTAGCGCGTTCAACCAAACAAACTTGAAGAGCTTTATAATAGGTATTAGTCTAAATAAATGAATATTCATCTACTCAAATTTAAATCCACGACCACTGCCTTAAATTGAATATAATAACGTCAATATTTAACCATCTATATTATATACAAAATGAAATTTTCCCGAAACGGTATTACGAATTAATAGACTTTCAAAAGTTAAACAAAGCCTTTTTTAATGTTTTCACCAGAGATTTACAAACTTGATACTTAATCCCAAGTAATTTGTAGTTAAGTGAAGTCAGTGTGAACAAAATTTAATAAAACCTCCTCCGTGATCTTAGCCACCTGCCCTCTTATAGCGAAGCCAATTTCAAAAGGCTTCCATTTAATATCCTTCAAGCTAAGTACTTAATAAATAATAAAATCAACTTTGTCAAGTCTTTCATTTTTTTTCTTAGCTTCGTACATAGCTGGGGAGACAGAGGGATTCTACTGTTAAGACACTCCATTCTCTATTTTATACTGAATTCTGGAGGGATTGCATTTTGAGTGACAGAATTCGACGCAGCGCTAGTCAACACGCAATGCCTCCAGAATTTGGAGGAAAATAGGCAGGTAACATAAATATCTTAAAGAAGAACGCAATGTCTTTGCGCAATGTCGAACACTGGTAACTTGGGAACCTACTCAGTTTCCCTCTGCTTACCCTGATGTGTGCGGTATACACCGTGATACTAAATAATAAATAAAAAATATTAATAGCAAGTGCAATCTAAATTCTTTACGTCATAAGTTTTAATGTAATATTGAGTACAAATAGATCAATCGCGATGGAGCAGGCTTTTAGGAGCTTTAAGGCTTACGGCTGAAAAATAATTATAAGATGGTTATGTAAATAGTAGGGAAATCCTGAGAAATGCGATCCGGATATTAATAATCTCGGACTAAAGGTCTGGAGGATTGAGGCTATAATAAATTTTATAAATTAATCTTTTGAGGGGAGCGGAGTGTCCTGCCACCAGGCTCCCTCTGACTACCCTGCTACATACGGGATTAGGGCTTCCAGTTCTGCAGCCAAACTTCAATCTCGATATTGCAGGACTGGCAATTATCAATCCCGCGGGTCCCAGTATTTGCGGGATCCCGCATAAATTATGTTGTTAATTGTGTTATTAATATAACGTAAATAAATCAAAAATTAAACTAACACTTTTATTTAAGTTATACAAACAGTGTAGAAATGCTGAGAAATGCGATCCGAATATTAACAATCCTCGAACAGGCGGTCTGGATTAAGGTTCTAACAAATTTTAAATTTAAAAGCTCTCGGTAAGGTAAATTTTAAGTGAATAAGAGGAGATTTTTCATCTGAATAGTCAAATTATAAAAAGTTTGATAGTTTTGACTTTCTATTGAAAAGTTTTATGAATTTAATTCGGAAGTTTTCTTCAATAATTTTTCGTAATATATAACTCTACTAGCGACTAGAGCTACGGCTTCGCCCGCTTCGTGTTATTTTGATATATAAAGTAGGTATATTTATTAAATGAAACTCTGAAAAAAATCTTAAATATACGCGATTAATCCGGTTAAATCAGTTTCATTTAATATATGTAATAATCGTGAAAATCAAAGAACTTATTAAGTAGGTATATTACTGAAAACTTTCAACTAATTCCGTTCAGTAGTCATTGCATGAAAGTGGATTTGTTCTACTCCTTCCATATTAATATAACAATTTCCCCGCGCGGTAATCGAATTAACAACCGTCGCATTTACGTTAATCAGACGCCATTCCTCTGAGCCAAAATAGTTTACAATACAGATTTCTTACGTTCACACTGAATCCTTTATATATTTAGCAGAGCAGAATGAGCTTAGTGTTAAGACACTCTATTTCCTACTTTCCGTTCGATTATTAAGACATTATTAGTTAATTGGCAGAACTCAACACCACACGTTGTCTTGTTACCGAAGTGGGGAAAATGAAAATTACTCCCTTGAATGGTAATTGAACCCGTTACCCGCTTTTAAGTTTAAGCATATATTTAATTACAATAGAAGAAATAAAATATACACTGCAATTGCAATTAGGTTATGACTTAACTTAAAAGGTTTCCGCTAAACAGATTTAAATGTCCAAGGCCTTCGTTAATATTAATCCTATTTATTATATTAAACTAAATACATACTAAAATGAAATTTAACTTTGTATGAATCGTTTATTTCATATTCAATATTGGTTTTGTAGTGCTATTATATTTAAAATTATTCGCCGACGATCGCCGCTCGAGGAAATGTAATATTTATTTGTATTTATATTTTCATTTCTTCGCTCTGATGCTGAGGCGAAGCGTGGCGTTGGGTTCCGTCACTCACGACGCAATGTTTCCAGAACTCGGCGGAAAGCGGGGAACAACGGCATGTCTTAAGACTAGGTTCCGTAAGCCTACTCTGCTGTGTGCTGTGCTGATTTTCTTATTTTATTACTTTTAACAGACTTCAAAAGGGGGAGTTGAAAAAGTATAGAATTTACAACATTATATAGTGTCCTATAACGTCGTCACTTTTGTATGAACCATTTTAAAAGGTGTACCAACCAGCTGTCACCAGTAATTGAATGTTGACACGGACCTTGACGCAACGAACATATATGAAACGCGACGATTGTGGGTTCAATTCCCACTGAGGAGACTGAATTATTCTCTATTAATATGTTTTTATGTTCGCCCTGGTACCAAGACAAAAGCGTGATTTTTTTTAATAATTAGAAAAGTAAATGAATGTAAGGTGTTAATAATAATTATTATATTGCTACTTTTAAATGATTTATCATTGAAAGTTTTTTTAGCTTACAGTTGTAAGCTTAATTTTCCTTTTTAGCTTACAACGATTTTTTTTAGCTTACAACTATTTTCCTTAACCATATTTATATCAGAAGACGTCAGTCGAGTGCGACTGTAAACGCCACAGGTTGTGGTGCAATTCCCAATCGATGAAATGAAATATTTAAAATTTTCTAATCTAGAAACGAGGTGAAACGCGGCGTTGAGTTCTGCTCCAACAAACGCAGTGTCTTGAATTCATGTGGATATGTAATTTATTATTAAAACTACAGTCCAGAATGCAAACCTATCGGGTATTTATATTAGAATTTTGAAGTCAATTTCTTATGTAGAGTATTTTAATAACTAATGAATATCCTTTTTGAAAAAGTAAATATTTTAATTTTTTTTATATAAATATTTATTTAATTATTTTTCTATTAACTAACATGTATATAAAAATGTACATAAACGACACCACCGAATTCTGAAGGCATAGCGTGCGATGCTTGTTGAATAGCGAAACTCAACGCCACGCTTTAATTTAACACCAGAGCGAAGTAATGAAAATATTAAATATTTCTTCGATTGGGAATAGAATCGCCTACCTGGCCTGGATATACTGGCCTCAATTTCACTTTATATTCTCTAAAATACCCTAAATTATAGTGTCTACTATTAATACTGAAACAACAAAAAATCTCAACGCAACAAAACGAGGAGTTAATGACTTGAAATATAATAAGGGATAAATCCCTCTTTAAAGGGCTGAGAAAACCGGTAGAAATGATTTATGAGGAGCAATTAGTGGTGATTCGTCGCCAGTCAAGTGTTTCTGCCATGATTCAATTTTACGTTTAAAATATTAATTTTATCAATTATATAAGAAGTTTTTGGAAATACATTTAGTAGAATAAAAGTAGTATCTATAGTGTAGTGTAGTGAGGTGTATACTAAGCTATTAGGTACGGAGGTCACAAGTTGCATTCCTGTGCGATGTAAATAATTATTGTATTTAGATAACCTTTTTTTTATAATTTCACTCTATTCCGTATATAGGAATCTAGTTTTCTATTCTCTGTGTAATCTCACTTTCTTTCTGCTGGATATTGAAACTCTCTGCTGCGCTTTGTCTGTTTAATTATAACGACGAATTAATCTCAAAAGGACCACCATTCAACAGAAACACATATATTCCACGTCATCGTCATATCATTTTAATTATACTAAAGTGTTGAATAATGTAAAAGCATACATTGAAATATAAGCCAACAACTTGCTTAAGTAATTTGGTAGGGTGTCTCGTTCCACATCCTTCTCCGAGATTCCTATTTCCTCGTCCGGATTTCGATATGAATGTGGATGGGGCTTGACAAAACGGCTCTTACTTACTACGTCTTGTATATCTTCAATCTGTTCTCTAGATAGTTTGATATCCGTCTCTATATAGGCTAAAATTAATCAAGTGTGTGTTATTTTGGTAGTATATTGTTATTTAAAAGAGTAATAATACGTAGACGTAAAATCAGCTTCACGCTGTGTCCCGCACACAGCAGGGTAGGCAGAGAGAACCTAGTGTTAAGACACTCCGTTCCCCTAATTCTTCTGAGTTCTGGAAGTATTGCGTGTTGAGTGGCAGAACTCAACGCCGCGCTATATCGCATCGCATAATATTATATATATTTTTTTATTATAATTTATGATTTATTCGATTTTTATAATTTAATATATCTTTTGGAGGCTGAAAATTCACTGGATTTTAGTGAATTTTCAGTCATTAACTGCTTATTGTATCACTGATTGATACACACAGACGGACCAATTAACGTTTTAAATGCGACAGGGTAAAGTGAAATAAAAAGAAGTTGTAACTATAGGTACATTGACCATATAATTTAAATACGTTATTAATATAGAAAAATTACTCAACAATATTTTCATATATAATATACAAAAGGAACAGCATATTTTCCAGAATAAGCTTTTGATCTTCGTAAACCACTCATCCGTAATGTGCTTTATACAAAATTACTCACACGCCTTGATGTATTTGTTACAGTTTTTGTCAGTTTCACGATGTATACTACTACACGTAATAGGGTAAGCGGAGGGAACCTAGTGTTATGACACTCGTCTCCACACTTTCTGCCAAATTTTAGAGGAATTGCGTGCTGAGTTGCGGAACTCAACGCCGCGCTTTGCCTCGATACCAAAGCGAAGACATGAACATATTAAGCATTTCATTTCCACGAATAGGAATCGATTCCACAACCTCTAATAATTCTTTATATTATTTCATAATATAATTTATATTTTCCTTACTTTTAAATTCATGAAAAAAATTGTACATAAATAATACTGGAGAGTGCTCATAGAATTGTATAAATAAATTCATACATGTTTATGATTAAGTTACTAGATACCGTCGTGGCGCGGCGGCAGAGCTTCGGATTGCAAACGCGTTGGTTTTTAGTTAGATTTTCACTCAGGCGAATGATTTATTTTAATTTACTTGCACTGGTTCGAATAGAAATCGCAGCGTTGAGTTCCGCAACTCAACAAGGAACCTCTCAAAAATTGGGTGGAAAGTTTCGCTGCGAACACTTCTCCCGCTTACAGCAAAGTTGACAAAGAGAATTTAGTGACTCTACATTCCGCTTATTTAACGTTACTATCACATACATATAGTGATAAATAATGTTTTTTTAAAGCACATTTTTGATACAATCCCAATGAGTCAACTGTCCGTTCCGAGCGTTAAACGGAATTAAGGTTAATTTATCGGGTCGTAAAAGTTATGGTAAAGGCCAAAAGGTAAAGGCTAACCCAGTCTATTAGATAATTTCGTCATCGAATGAGTTTGCTAATCCAGAATCTTGTGGAATAATATCTTTATACAAGAGAAAAACGAGAGAAAGAGAGAAATAAAAGAAAAAGAAGCCAGTCCTGGGCACTAGCGTGTAAATGCTGTGGATGCGATCCCCATTCGGAGCAATGAAACATTTATTTAAATTTATATTTTCATTGCTTCACTCTGGTGTGAAAGTAAAGCGCGACGTTGAGTTTTGCCACTCAACACGCAATGCCTCCAGAATTCGGCTGAAAATGAGGAACTGACTGCTTTGTGCGGGATTTTTATTTATCGGCTTACACAAAGGTCCTAAATTTTCCTCAACACGCAATGTACCAAAATGCACTCATATTAATAAAAGAAATAGAATAATAAATCTTGAATGAAAAAGTAGCTTCACATTTTTTCCCTCATAGTAGTACGCAGTACTCAACGCCGAGTATTGTCTTGTACAAGAGTAACGTTAATTATTTCGCGGGAAATTAAGTCATTCTCGCGTATGGGAATCGAACACATAACCGTCGTGCTTACAGTTCGACTAAAAAAAAACTATAAGCTAATCAAAACATCGTATATTCTTGAATTAGGTATAAATATTGTTATATTCTACGTACATATCTGCCAAAATAATCTACAATAAGAAAATAGCGTCACGCTTCTTCCTGTAAAGTAATCATAGTGAACTTAGTGTTAAGACACTTCGTTCCAAATTTCGCTGATTGTGGGAATTGAATGCCACAAAATAATTTATTTGTTCGAATGGGAATCGAACCCAGAACTGTCGCTTTTACTACCGGACAAACTATAAGCTCTCGAAAACATCGTATATTCTTGAATTACGTATGAATATACTTTTTTTTGTGTTACATAAGAAACTGAGGTCGTACAAGAACTTTCATATCTTACGTCTTTGTATATAGACGTCTAAGGTTGATATTCGTTGTGTTTTATTTATTACTCTTTCCTAAGTTGAGATGCTATGTTTTGTTCGTGAATAGATACAAAGGTACTACTGTATTAAGTGATATAAGAGTTTTGCCATTTACTTTTAAATTAGCCTGTTCTAGTAATACTAATATTGGACTGGTATTTTTGATTTAAAATACCTACTTACTTCACATTTTATCCCTGGCAGTGTAGTCAGAGAGAACGGAGAAATAAAAAATAAAATTAATATTAAAATAATATTTAAAGTACTTTGAGCACTTTTAAACGTATTGCTATAATTTGTTTTTACACTAGTAGTTAATAGTCAAAAATTAAATGGTTAAGGTCAGTCGTGGCGCAGGGGCACAAGCGTGCAACTGTAAACACGACAGGACACTCAAGGAAATTAAGTATTTAATATATTAATTCACTCCTTCTGGTAACGAAGCAAGCTGCGGCGTTGAGTTCCGCCATTCACATTCAACACGCAATGTCCCGATAATTGAGCGGAACGTAGGTAACGGAGTGTCTTAATTGGGTTCCCCCTTCCTACCCTGGAAGGTAAACTTGTCATTAAAAAACGATAAACTGTGCCAAGATAGCATTTACAAACAAAATAATTGTTGCTTTTTGCTAGATCCACGCTGTATTACTCATATTCCAGGGTAGGAAGAGAGAACCTAGTTAACTCAGTTTCCTACTTTTGGCCTAACTTTTGAAATTTTGAGTCATTCCCTCGAGTGAGAATCGAAGTTACCGCTTTTACAGACTTATAGGTTATACCGCTGTATCTTAAAAGTCATAATAATTATGTCAATAATTATGTTATCGTTTCGATCTTCTTATTTGCTTCGGATATAAGCCTTTCCTCAAACAATTCATAATAAGTATTCCGTTATTGAATCGTCTTTAATAAATAGGAAAACAACAAATGTATCTTAATTTTCCTTTAAAAAGTTCCAGTTAGAATTTCTATACATGTCAAGTATTCCTTTTTATAATACATACCTATTTATTACTATTTGTTTTTGTTATTTTACACTTTTACTATGTCAATATATTCTCTTTTTTTTTATTTCATGCTGTATCCTGCACAGAGCGGGGCATCCCGGGAACCTAATATTAATATACTCCGTTCTCGTTGACATAATACAGGCCTGTATATAATATACGATACTCTATTTTTAGCAATTTTTGCTCTAAAAATCATAACATAATTGGCATTTTCTTATCAAAGTCTGGAACTGTCATATCGCACTAACGATACGTCCTAACTAGCTGAGTTTTATGTCTCTTTTTATAATAGCCTGAGTAACAGGAGAACTGTCAAACAGTATAAATGTTTCGCTCAACATTTCTAGTATTGACTATAGAAACAAAAATATTTTTTTATGGTTTCTATCTAAAATTGTGTTAAGTTAAAAACACTGTTTCTCACGCCCCACCAAACATTCGAGATTCGGTGGGGACTGGAACATAACGCCGAGCGTTATCTTGTTACCATTTACTCCTAGTGGCAAGCGAACTCATTACCGTCTCGTACAGTCAGACTCTGTCCCACTGCGCCACGTGGACCTTAATTTCTTGTGATAATTAGTTTTAGAAACCTATGTCCCAATAATATATGGGAACGTAAAAGCAAAAGCGCATCAGTCCAAAAATATTTTTTTTAAAAGTTTATAGATTTTAAAAAGTTAAAGTACTTCTCAGTTTAAATATAATTAACGTAATTTAAATTCATTTTGATTAAAATTATTCAACTCACCTATAACAACGAAAGTACTAACATATGACTCTAGTTAAAAATTTAAATAGACAATAGAAATATAGAGTTTACTCTGTTCCGTTATTTTGTAACTCTCTGCCTTTAATTTTATACTTCTCACCTAATTTTCTTCAGATTCACGGGAGTGGCGGAGTTAAACGCAGCAATTCGCTTAGAAGAGCGAGCACAGTGAAAACAAATAAAGAAATAGGTTTAATAAGTTAATTTGTATGCGGTAGAAGTAGAAACCTCTGTCGCTGACATCTTGCTTTCGTACACGTGATCGTGAATGTGATAGGTACTTGCACGGTGAGTCAATGGCTAAGAATTTTTTCTCTTCTTTAGTCATTTCCTCAGGAATTGAACCCACAATTATCGTTTTTACAGCCAAAATTTATCGCACTGCAGCACGCTTTATTAAGCAAAAATACATACTATACGCTTTTGAGTGTTGAGTGCCGAAACTTAACGTCTTTTTTCCTACATATAAAGAGATTATAGATTTTTAAAAGTATTCTCGTAAAAAATCAAACAAAAATTTAATTTCATTTAATTCGTTAAAGTTAAAAAGTTTGGAATCGTCCGCAAAGACCCTTTATTAATAAACACTCAAGTTGCGAATAACTAAGTTTGAAGTTTACAATCGATTGGGAATAATAAATAATAATCATTTAAAAGTTATTTTTGTGTTTCTATATTTATAGAAATAAAATTATTTTTTGATGAAATATTTACTTTTAATAGGCACTATTAATCAAATATTTTGTAACTAAAAAATATTAATAGTTTTTATTATAGTGCTTTTACATAGTGCTTTTGCACAAGCGTACGACGTACGACGTAAGTACAGGTTTAAGTTCGATTTCCTCTAGGAAAAATTAAATATTTACTATTGTCAGTTTACTCGATCTAGTAGGGAGGGATATCGCGGTGTTCGGTTCCCTCACTCAGCACGCAATCTGACGTGTTAGTCACGAAAGTGTTTTAATATTTATACATATTAAATGTTTATTTTTATTATTAAAAAGAAAAATAATACATTTTTAAATATAAATTAGTATGAAAATACATTTAAAAATACTCTTCCAACGGGGTACAAGGGTCCAAGGTCATTAACGGCTAGGGCTCCAGAGTAAGCTATCTCCTCACAATACGCGCTTCTAAATAAGCTATAACCTCCTAAGATATTGGTCGAGGATTTTAGCTATTGAACCGTCAGCTGAAACCACCAAAGGCACAATGATAGTCGTATTGGCATTCGACATGGCTGTAACCCCATGGGCTAAGATCAAATATTTAAATGACTTTTCTTTTCTGACTTCATAATCTTTGATTACTCATATTGGATAGCAATATTAACCACTGCTGTATGGTGCACCACTTGGTATAACATAGTAGGGCCAAGTTATACTAAAGTTTTTAATATACATATATATTTAATATTCTTAATAGGTTATAAAATTTACTACCCCTTCATGTAAACCTTAATTCACTTATTTGTATCATTTTCAATGACAAACGGCTGTCGGTGACAATGGAGGATTGACGAAGGTGAGACCGTCGTTCAGTATTATTTTATTGGATCCACCAAGATTAATGGTCGGTATATATAATCCTAACAAAAGAGTGGTAAAATGTTTGGATATGACTTACTCATAGATAGTTTATCTATTTATATATTTTTCTTTATATGATGAATTATGAACAAGTTGTTTCATTTCTCTCGAAGAAAATTAAGATGACGTTTAAAGAATGAATTAGAGAAATTTTAAGAAATAATCATTTAAGAAGATAATTCTATCTACACTAATCTATACTAATGGTATAAAGCTACTGATCTACTGATTCCAATTAAAAAAATGTTATTGTGTTCGAAAAACTATTTATCAAGGAAAATTATAGACCGTGTTACCTCATGATAATTATGTCGATGTAGTACTGTACGGTACGGTCTTAGTTACCTCTCGCATTTAGAGTCCCACATTTTAATATATAAACCTGAAGAATATTTAATAATTGTTAAAAGGGCATCTTTTAATCACAAAAGTTCTTCAGCGTATTCCTTTCATCCAAACCCACCCATATACCCACAAGGATGTAATTCAAAAGTTCCATTCTCCACAGAATAAGTGCAGCGAAGTGGAGTAAAAAGAGCATATTTTTATTAAGTGCTGCATTTTCGTGGACCAAAGAGAGCTCGTCGTGTACATGTCCTGTGAATGGTCTGCTCGCTTTCAATAAACGTGCAATTTAGGATATCGGATGTTTTAAAATGTCTGTGATTTTTCGTAGAAAACTGTGAATTTTTTCAACTGAAAAGCGACGAAGGTAGGTATTTTTTACCTTGTGATGGTAATGTTTTTCAAGGTACGTGAAGTATATTTTTTTATTGCTATTTACATTGAAATTTGGGGTTGGTTTCCAAATAGTTCTTTTTATTATTATCTATTTATTGCCCTTCGTATTCGACAGGAAAGATCAAGGGATGACAGATAAAGTTTAGATTAAGAATAGCTGAAATTTTGCTTACTTTGTTATACCAAGATAAGTTTCACTGTGTCTTTTTCATGTTCTGATGAGAAGACCAAGCGGTCTTCTCATCAGAACGAAGAGAAATCTAAATAATTATTCAATCCCACATATTAGCCATAAGACAACGCCACGTTTACAATCAGGCGCTATCACTCCTGCTTCTATATGAGTACACAGTGTTCAAAAAAAGTTATTATTATAGTTATTATTGACTAAATGTCATTTTCAAAATTGTTATTTTGAGGCAAGTCGTGGTGCAGGGACACGAGCGAGTGACTGTAAACGTCGAGTGTAAACCACAGGTTGTGGGTTCGATTCCCGACAATAAAATATTATATATTTTAATTTCGGAAAAGTGGGGAGCGAAGTGTCTTAAAACTAATTTCTCTCTGGCACCCTGCTGTGTGCGGGATGCAGGGTGAAACTGATATAAAAAGATTAGCGGAAATTCGTAGAGTAGGCAAATGCAATATAGTAATAAGTAAATGCAACAGTTACGCCTTCGCGCCACGACTGGCCTCCTGAATTGAAATGTAGATATAACATTTTTAACAAGTTTCCGCTGGGTCCATATCAGTGTCAGAATACAATGACATCAACCTCGTTAACTCCCAACAAAACGGACGGTGTGTTTCATTAGCTCCATTAAACCAGGCAGTGATTCGCAATAAATATACTAGACGACGAGTAGGAAAAATAATATTTTGGACTGATACTTAGTGATTTCTTCGTTCAAGCTTGATCTTATTGCAATTTTCAAGGATTTTTGCCGTTGTGACTATTCCGTACTCTAGAAGAGATCGTTTGTAGCGATAAGGCCGCATGCTGTACATTTCTTTTATTTCTTTTATATCATGTATTATGTATAGTATTTTTTTTGTTTATTTTTTTTGCCATATTTTTTATAGTGTTCGATAAAGTATATTATATTAGTATTATAAAATTTGTGAGATTTAAGACTATTATTTTTAAATTGCATCATCCTCAAGAGTAATAAGATGAGAATTTCTTTACTTCCTATTATTTGCGCATGTCCTTTGTCCTCTTAATTACTGAGACAGTTAATGTGCCAAAGTTAATCAAGATCAATGAACGCGTGCGTGGGCGCAGCAGGTGTAGGAAACGACAGTTTATATATATATGTATGTATATACGTATACGTACTATGGAATACTACGATGTCTTAGTGTTCCCTCTTCCTACTCTACTATGTGAGGGAAACAACGTGAAGTTTAACAATAGATATTTCAATTTGAATAAATATACATGCGAAATGAAAAAAGGCAATATGAAGTACCAACAAATTTAATATTAAGTTGCAAAGAAAACAAATTGTAAAATTGGCTATAATTTCTTCAGAGAAATTGCTATAAATTTATTTTTTGATTATATCTTTATAGAAATACTAGCGACCCGCTCGCGGCTTCGCACGCTTTAACCACAGAATGATTTACTTAATACACTAAAATTATATTTATGTTTCAATATACCTATAATGTATGCTTGCAATGAACTTGAGATTTCTAATGTGAAAATTATTAAAACCTTAGGTGGCATTTTCGTACCTCCCATAAGAGAGATGCAACTGTCAATATATTAATATCTTTAAACTTTTGCCTTATGGAGTCTTTAGGATAAATTGTAGTTATAACTATATAGTTATAGTTATATCGATACTTACAATAAAATCCTAACTCATCGGTGTCTGTACGTGGAAGATATATTAGAAAAAATATTATTATGGACATTTAAATATTTAATAGAACTTGATCAGTTTGTTTGTTTATCTCTGCGTTCACGATAATCGATGCGATGCTTAACCGATTTAAGTGCAGTTTTGTAATTTGGCTAACTTCCTTTAAATATTTAGTATTAGTTTTATTTTAATCGGTTCACACAAAATTAAAACCAGATTCACGCTGTATCCAGCCTATAGCAGGGAAGATAGAGGGAACTTAAGTGTTAAGATACTGCGTATGATATATGACTGACGTGAAATGAATATATGATTAAATTTCAATTCAATCCTCCAAGTGGGAATCGAACCCATAACGTCACGTCACTGGCACAATTTTGTGCCCCTACGCCGCGACGGTCTTTAATATTCATACAGAATGGAAGCTTCAGCGCACCCTTTACGGGGAGTATATAGGATAAACTATTATTATATAAAAATAATTAAAAATATAATAGTTTATTAAACCCATACCTAAAGAAATTAATCAAGATACCTCAGCAGTTTACACGTAGGATCTAAACCTGTATTTCCTGTGACGCAGTTACGCATCTATGCAGATACCAATAACGCAATCACATACTACTACAAAATATTACTAAAAGTTAAGCAACTTTGAACTTTGCCGCCAATACCTACGACTCGTATGTTTGCGTCTTTAATGACAAATAGCGTTTTATTTTAATATC
Organism: Heliconius sara; assembly: GCA_917862395.2. NCBI lineage: Eukaryota > Metazoa > Arthropoda > Insecta > Lepidoptera > Nymphalidae > Heliconius > Heliconius sara. The sequence goes on from OU860782.2 coordinate 3,157,155, forward strand.
AACGATAATACCTAAAATTTACTTTGTATGAAAAAATAACTTTTTCCTTCCATTTTTTTAATTGTATTAGGCTTTTATAGTACTTTTTAATTGTATTAGGCTTTTATAGTTAAAACTATGGTTTCATTTAAAGTGGTACTGATAAAAACATTATATAATTGACTATATAATATCTATAGTGATTTTTTAGTGAATAGAATTATTATTATTATTACAACACTTGCGAAGAGAGCATATTTCGGGCATTTTTTAAATTCTTATACCTTTTGAGAAACTACCAACATTCTTATCGTTAATAATTTTTTTTTTAAATAAAAAAAACATTTGAATATTTTGTCTAAATTTTTCGTCATAATGACGCGAAAATATTCAAAATGTTCAAAATTAAAAGTTTAAAAATGTTGGTTGAAAATAATTATACTGTAGGAGGATACCTTTATATGTACTGTTTAAATCTGTTGTTTTATGATATTATGTAGAATAATATAGTCTATAGATAATCACACATTCCTCTTCACACTTTTTATTCTTTAACTATAATAAGTAAATATATTTAACGTTATAACGTTATATTAAACGTATTAATAAAATTAATTAAATTTATTAATACGTTTCAAGTATTCATTTGTTTTGAATATAACATTAAGATTGATTCATAAAACATATTTGGCACTTCCTTAACTTGATTATTTCATCTATTTTTTTATATACAAAGTTTTGATTAAGTTCTCTTGAGAAATATATATTGAGAAATATATGTACTGTAAATGAATGTAACGTACCTACGTGCCAATGATTAAAATGTATTGATATCCCCACGTGATCCATCTAAACCCAATATAAACTTTTATAAACTATAGCAACCAACTCGCGGCTTCACCACATTTGTGAATTATTTGTTTGTTTCGATACAGGGAATTACTTGAAAGTTTGTATTAATTTTTTTTAAAACAGCACCGATTTTTATAAAATTTGAAAGTCAGACTCTTTAAAATATTTCATTGAACGCGTGTTTCATGGTTTTTAGAATTCATCCCTTAAGAGTTCAAATACTGGGTTGAAAGTTTATATGGAAAAATCTTTAAATCGCCACCGATTTTTATAAAAACTTAAATTCAGACTGTTAAAAATATTGAAATGAACACGTTTCGTACAGAGTAACAGAGGCCGGTCGTGGCGCAGCGGCACAAAGTGTGACTGTAAACCGACTGGTTGTGGGTTCGATCCCCACTCGAGGAGATGAAATATTTACTTAAATTTATATTTCCATTTCTTCGCTCTGGTGTCGAGGCAAAGTGCGGCGTTGAGTTCTGCCACTTAACACGCAATGCCTCCGGAATTCTGCAGAAAGTGGGGAACGGATTGTCTTTCACTACGTTCCCCTCTGCCTACCCTGCAGTGTGCGGGATACAGCGTGAAGCTGATTTATTTTTATTAACACGTTTCGTGGTTTTTTTTAAAATTCACCCCTAAGGGTGCTAATAAGCAGGCGAAGTTGCTCCGCGACCGCTAGTTTTAATGTAATAACATACAATATATTTATAAAAATGAGAATGTATTGTTTTGTTTAATAGCTCCTCATAGTTATTACAACACATGCAAGGAAAGATCATTTTAGAAAGTTGTTTAATTATATTAGAATTATAAAAACTACCAACATTTTTATGGTGAATAAAATATTTTATCAAATAAAAAAAAGTGTCTATGTTTTCCACCTGAAAAACACTAAGGGTAGAAAAAATATAAATATATATATATAAAAATATAGATACCACATTAGTATCAATACACTATGCTGGTAACAATAATTGAAAAAAATTATATACTACTTACGGGATAACTTTGTATGCAAAGTTTAAAACTATTAATTATATACATACATATACATATCTAAAGTATATATATATATATATATATATATATATATATATATATATATATATATATATATAGGCATCTAAAATATAAATATATATATTAGATATTGATGTCTTCTATAAAATTGCAGTACATCACTTTGCGCTATTGTCAATAATTTCCACAACGTAGGCGATATAAGGTTTTTTTGGTACTTTTTTACACGTTAATCGTGTAATTGTAAAAGAATTTTCCTTATCGGGTCTATTTAATCCTAGTGCTGGTGGTGTCGTAAGAGGCGACTGGGCAGATTCCACTGGATCATTACCACCCCCAGCATTAAAAACCGGCGTGAAGTAGTGGCTTTATGCCACTGCGTTTCGCATCAGGTAATGCCGGGCTCCGGAGCCCAACCCACCTTAAAGGCGGGCAACGAACCTGTAACTCCTCTGGTGTTGCACGGGGCCGCGGGCGGCGGTAGTCATTTACCATCAGGTGATCCAAACGCTCGTTTGCCTTGTCCTTTCCATAAAAAAAAAACAAAAAATCTAATGGACTGTCTTAATAATTTAAGTGGTATCGATACAAATCCCCCCCACACCCGCAGAGGTACTCGCCACGGTGCGCGAGGCCACACGGCACACACTACGCATTTTTTATTATTACATAATTTTCTTTAGATTTATATTTTTAAATTCGTTATATCTTTTGAATGGGATGTCCGATCTTATTAATTCAAAAAGTATTTTACAGGTATTGAAATTATCTTTCATAAAATATCATTTCATGGGATAAGGATTGATGCAGAGGTATGAACAATATGGTTTGATTATTGTCGGCACTTTTGTTAACGTATAAAATATAAAAAAATGATTATATTGTCATAACTACAGTAGTTAGACATATGCTATCGCGGACTTTTTTATAGATATTGATGTGCTCTATAATACTGTAGAACATTGTTTTGTTATATCATCAATAGTTTTCGCAGCGCACGCGATGATAGAATTATTAAGATCAATTTTTTCACACCTTGGTTTACATTATTGCATTTCTATTAGGGATCTCTATTTTTTTGGAAATGTAATATAGCCTATGCTGGTCAGTAAAGATGCAGCTTTCCAATAGTGAAAAAATTATTTAAATCGGCCCGGTAGTTTTTGTGTGAAAACTCTACAAACATACACACATACATACATACATACATACAAACATACAAAAATACAAATCTTACCTCTTTATAATATTAGTATAGATATATCTGAACAGGGATTTTACCTACTATTATACATATACCTACGTTAATATTTAACTATCACGAATTTTATATATAATTATAGATATTTGTAGAACATTTTACTGCGAAAGTGCCTTTAAATAAGTTAAGAGCACATTAAAATTCACTTCATCAAAATTTGTACCAGTGATATTTCAGTTACTAGTATGGTAAGCGTATCATTTATTTAGTTATTATATAGATTTTTATTAATCTTTTAAATAATATTTAGACTGACCAGTATCTGAAGAATAGATCTATTTCTTTAATTTCGATAACAGATTGTCTATTAGATATTTCTGTTCGAAATAAGATCGCCTTTGCGCGCTCTGTATTTGTTTCAAAAAATTCTCTCTATATTTTCTATTATATTGGTTTTGAGTGCAATAAGGTTTTTCTATTTGATTAAAATAGCTTAGTTAAAAAAAATCCTTTATTGTATTTTGGTAGTATTTTTATTTCACGCTTTTTGTAGAATTACTAAATGTTTAGAATAAAAGTGTCGCAGTCCAATAAGGTTTTATAAACATACATTCTCACAATTAGTGAAAAATAATTATAATAAAAATAAAATAAAATATATTTTTTTCCGTTCGTTATCCAATTCTCAACTCCTTTTTTTTACGTTTTTAGCAAGGTGGGCTAAAAGAGCATAGTGACAAGATCCGTTGAATGACCGAAGACAAGGCTGCATGTCTTCCTGAAGTAGGAATGAAAATATTCATTCCACCGAATGGAAATTGAGCCACAATGGACTTTTAACTTTTTTTTGTAGCTTGCACAACGCAGATTTGGCAGTGGGAAGTTGGGAACCTAGTGTTTACTTTATACAAATTAAGACATTTCCGTTTCCCCACTTTTAGCTGAATTCTCGAGGCATTGTGTGTTGAACGACGAAATAAAAGTATTAAATATATAATTTCCTCCAGTGAGAATGAAACCCACAACCGTTGCTTTTACAGAAGCACTTCAACGCCCCTACACCACGACAGCCTCAAATATTTAACTTTAAAAACAGGACGTGCAATCAATATATAAAAATATATCAATCTATATATACTATGTAAAACATGAATTATTTTTATTCCATCACAAGCTAAATTAACTTAAACACAATTTTCTTCATAAAATATATTATGAAGAAAATTGTGTTCAATATAAATTTATACGTAAATATCTTCAGTAAACAGGGCGCCAATAAGGAAAGAGGATAGTATCTAAGAGACGTCAGTACCGTGGCACGGTAACTTTGCAATTTGCGAGCGCCTTATCTTGAAGTTTGACGTTCTCTTCAATGGAACAACTGTAAATATGGGATTCCTGTCTTAGCATTTTCTTGTTTCTATAGACTTTTTGTAAAGTTCAATAGAGGTAGACATTTTTTTTTCAGTTTCACGCTGTATCCCGCATGTAGCAGGGTAGACGGAGGGAGCATAGTGTCGGGAGGAGGAGGGGAGGGAGGGAGCCGCCCGGCACTGTCTGCGGAATTCTGAATGCGTTGTGTGTTGAGTGGGAATCGAACCCGCAAACTGTTACTTTTACAGTCATATAGGCGCTAGGTCCCTGCGTCATGACTGGCCTAAAGATGAAGCCATATGTATGTATTTTCTTCAGATTTTTTTCTTTATATTTACGCTGTATTCCGTTTATAGCAAGGTAGACAGAGGGAACCTAAAGTTAAGACAAGCCGTTCCTCACTTTCCGTCACATTTTGTAGACATTGGTTTTTAAATGTTGAAACTGAACACCGCTCGCTGTCTAAACATCCAAAGGAAATGTCGTAACCGCGATGGTTTACTTTATATGTTTTTTTAGCAGAAATTATAATTTGTTAGGACTTTATTGCATTTTAATATGATCGATCGATCTATACAACAATCCTTTTAAGAAAGTCTTACAATGTTATGTTGAGTATTGGCCCGTTGCTTCTCGAACCACTGAGAAGTAAATATTTTCTGAACACACACCTGCTACCCGAGTAGCAAGCAGGTGTATGTTGAAGACAATTGGATAATGAGACAATATTTTAGAATTTGTTATTTGATAACATTTTGACTTTTTTTGAAAAACATTTTGACTTTTTTTATTTAAGCTGTAAATTTAAATTCAAATTATAAGAAGTTATATGTAATAAAATAACACTATAAATGAAATTAAAGGTAAACATAGGTGGTAGTAGAGAGTGACTTGTTAGTTCTCAACATATTCATGTTGATAAAAACTTTTTTTTTCCTTTAGCTTCACGCTGTATCACGCACATAATGTTAAGACACTCTGTTGTCATCGAGACACTTTCGTTCCCACCGGATTCTGAAAGTTTTACTTGTTGAGTTTTAAATCTCAACGTTACGTTTTGCTTTGTCACCAGAGCGAGGAATAAAATAATGAATATTTCATTTTTCCGGGTGAAAATCAAACCCACAACCTGTCACGTTTACAGTCACACGCCTCTGCCCTTGACATGCCTCCACTTACACAAATCATATGACAAAAACAATCTTTTTACCTAATTTTAGTATTTATATGCAAATTTTTAAAGGCAATATAAAAGGAGTTCCTCTTTATACGGTATCTTTATTGTTCATACATACATATAGGAGTGTAAGACGTAAGTAGGTACTCCTGTAATATAATTAAACTCACTTATGGGCGCACCGGAAAATAACAGTTACTCTTATTGTTGCTTGTGAAACGTAATGTCAATTAGTAATATACCTACGTTTAAAGGAATAGATAATTAAATTCTAAATTAACTTCTGATGATTGCTTTGTGACTGTACTCGTGGTGGTTATGAGTTCGATTAATGGTGTTAATGTTAATAATAAATGCAGTGTTAAATTGCTTCGCTTAACTCAAAATTAGGCTTGATTTTATCAGTCTAAGCCAAGAACTAAAAAAAATAATCGTCCATCGAGTAGTAGATAAAAAATAATAACAAAAATATGTATATATATATATATATATATATATATATATATATATATATATATATATATTCAGTTTCTCGCTGTGGGATACAGCTTGAAGTTATAACAAGGTAGAGAGAGGGAACCTAGTCTTAAAACGCTCCGTACCCCACTTTACGCCAAATTTTTAAGGCATTGTGTGTTAGTATTTTTAAGTGGCGAAACTAAACGCGCTTTACCTTATTACCAGAACCATTTATCCTAACAGGAATCGAACCCACAACGTCGCTCGCTTGTGCTCCTGCGCCACAATGGCCACATACACATAATACTGCCTTTTAAATATACAAGTAAAAGTTGTCTAGCTCTATAGCGGGGCAAAAAATCTTTATCAACTTTCTACCGTATTACAAATCAATGACGTATTCGATATTAGAACATCACGTATTGGTCATCACGAAATAATGTAGTTTTAAGTTTCTCCGTTCTCCACTTTCCCCCTCAATTAACATGTATTGAGAAGCAGAACTCAACACCGTGCTATTTTTTAAAGCGGAAAAATTAAAAAATATATACATCCGAGTGGGCATCGAACTCACGACCGTCGCGTTCACAGTCAGCACTGTACATGAAAGCTACAGTTCCTACAGAAATTCGAATCTACTACGTTCACGTACAAAGGCAATCTGAAATGTTAACAGCAGCGATGCGCGCAACCACGACGGTATCAATTCTTTCACATATATATATTTAGATAACAACTTTTGATTTAAAAAAAGCAGGTCAAGTAGTATTATACTAAAACAAAATTTTCTGCCTTCTATAAAACATTACCCACAAATAATGATGCTTTTGAAACTAAAAACATCCTAATTTTTATGTTATTCGTTAAGTTTATTTTAAGCATCTTCTATTCGAACTTATTAAAATGAGGCATAGGGAACTTAGTGTTAAGACACTCCGTTCCCCACTTCCCGCTGAGTTCTGCAGACATTGCGTGTTGAGTGGCGGAATTCAACGCTGCGCCTTTGCCTCGACACCAGAGCGAAGAAGTGTAAATATATATTTCACTTCCTCATGTGAGGATCGAACCCACAACCACATTTTATAAGCAATTATTATTTTTATTTATACTTATTTATGGGTATATATAACATAATATTTACTGTGAGGATATTGTTGCTCTTTTTTAGAGCGTCGTGACGCAGTTTAATTGCAAACCCGATGGTTGTAGGTTCGATTCTCATTCGTGAAAATGGATAAAATAGTGGAACTAAAAATATATTGCCTTAAACGTAAATAAGTTCACGTAAAGCATATTTATCTTGAATATATAATATTTTTTACAATGTTTTATGCTACTAAATAATATAGAATTCATCGCTCAAACCTACCTACGTAGAAAACGCTATAATGACGTCACTTTATCTACATATAATTATGTATAAGCAATGTAGAAGTATACAACATTTATAACTGTATACAACATTTTAAGGCTAGTCGTGGCATAAGCGTGCACCGTGCAACGTAACAGATTGGGGTTCGATGCCCGCTTTCCTTCGACTAGAGGACATAAAATATTTAATAGTTCCTCATTTAATATTTTAATTTCTTCGTCCTGATAACGAGGCAAAGCCCGGTGTTGAGCTCCACCACTCAACACACAATGCCTCCAGAATTCAGCAAAAAGTAGAGAACGAAGGTTCCCTATGCCTACTTTGCTATATATATATGGGTCTCTATTTGGTATATCTATATTAAATTCAATAATTCATACCTATTCAAGAAGGAAAAATCTTGAATAAGCTAAATACCAACAGATTACGCCGTACAGTCGAGTCGTTGCAAGCACGTACGTACTTGGAACAAGTTTTTCTACGATGCGTTTACCATTCAGTGTGGGCACGTGATTTGGGTCAACGACAAAACTATAGGTATTTCGGTTTAATAAACTGAATTATATGTCAATTTGGAAAAAAAATATCATTTAGAAGATTTTTTTTTTTGTTTTTATCTATTATATATATAGTAATTGAGGCGAATCATGGCACAGTGGCACAAAGTGTGACTGTAAAACCGACTGGTTGTAGGTTCGATCCCTCTCGAGGTGATGAAATATTTACTCAAATTTATATTTCCATTCTTCGCTCTCGTGTCGAGGCAAAGCGCGGCGATGAGTTCGACCACTTAACACCGAATGCCTCCAAAAATTCGGCAGAAAGTGGAGAGCGGAGTGGCTTAACACTAGGTTCCCTCTGCCTACCCTGCTGTGTGCGGGATACAGCGTGAAGCTAATTTTTTTTTAATATATATATATAGTAATGATATGAGAAGCCTTGGAAATAATATGATTGAGGTAAATAATAATAGATTATCGTGACGGACACTGAGTTGTGTTGAGTTTTAAATAGTTATTAAAGTATACGGAAAATGTACAACGCGAGTGATTTAACACTAGGTCTTTGGTGTCTACTTTGCAAAAATGTGGATTTGAATTGAATATAATGTATGGTATTTTTAAGACAGTCTAACGGAAAATGGAGAACGGAATATTTTAACACTAGGTTCTTTGTGCCAACCTTAGTATGTGCGGTATACAGGTGCGGGATTTCTTTTTGTCTTACGTTTACATTGTAGGCAGACGCTAGTGTCAAAATTCTCCGTTTCCGATCTCACGTCTAATCAGGTGGGACCTGATTCTGATCTAAAACCTGAATCTGACCTAGACGGAACCTGATCTAAACGGCACTTAACACCAAATTCTGTTTTCTCATAACCGAAATAACTCCCCGAGTGGATATCAAACCCATAACCACAGATTGCTTCAATCTAGATTTTATAAAAATATTAACCCATGCCATACATTTTCGCTACATCAAACCAAAAGGTATATAAACTTATGGTGTACCACTCCCACCATTGCGATGTCAACATTCGTTACGCAATGAGACCTCGACCAAATCTCTAATATACTGATGGAGCTTAAATAGGTTTTATTGTTGTGTATATAGAGCTTAATTTCAAATGGCAAAATAAGTATGCCAAACCAGCTAAGTATTGATGCTAATAATATTATGAAATATATGGGAATTCTTTTGGCCGGTGTGTTTATAGTGCGTATTTTGTATGGAAAATTATATTATTTTTTCGTTATTTTTTTGTCTTTTATAAAAATAATTATCTATTATTGATGAAAGTTTCTATTATTAACAAATTCTTGTTTAATTAATAATTCTTTTTGGGTAATTAAGAATTACTATTAAAGTTCAAAATTTCGTTTTACTTTATTATTTTTATGCAAGTGATACTTAAGTTAATGAAATATTTATAATTTTAACAATTATGGCTCATATTATTAATTATTTTTTTTTTGTAATTCTTCATGCTTAATACATATTACAGGTTTTATATTATTAAACATAGTTTTGTTCAAATAAAAAAAAATCCAACCATTTTTTCCAATGATTATGGGTTCAAATCCCACTACCATAAACAAAGGTACGTTTACGTAAAAAAACAAAGATAAACAGCTTCGAAATATATAATATTTTTATTGATTTTAATTAGATAAGTAACAATTTATATTTCCTTTAAAAACGCACAATTAAATCCCAATAATAAATACACAAATATGACTATTTTTATTTCCTTACAAACACACAAAAAAAGATTAATAAACCCATTACTATGACTATTTTTCTATTGAATCACCGCATTGATCAATCAATATATGTTAATCAAATTGATGATTCATACATACATACCATACATAAAGGAATAAACTAGTAAATAATATAAGTATATTAGTTGTAACTTAAGAATGATTCATTATACGCGTCCTTCTGTTGATGGAGGCTAGGACAAGTTAGACGGGTTTTATCCTATTGTCAATTCAAGTACTAGAATTGTAGGTCTTGAGACTTCAATCTAGTATTTATATATGTACTTGTTTTGTTGTTGTGTCGTATGGGTTCAGTAGTAATGTGGTTAATTTGGTAGTTAGCAGTTTGATACGTGATGATTTTATTTGATTTTTGTTTAAATAAAACGAAATGAACAATTGAGTGTTTTAACTCTAGGTTCCTTCTGCCTACTGCTGTTTGCGCAATGCAGCGTGAAGCTGATTTAATTTTTGATATTTTTTTTTGTTTTCGAAAAAGACGAATTATAAGCATATTTTTAAATTTAAGATTGTATATTTTATTACAAATTAAACTAACTTATCGAAATAGAAAAAATATTTTAATCAATAGTTAATTTTTTTTAAGTGTTAATAATTTCTTTTTTTATGTCAAGTCAAAAAATATAAGAACTTCTTTCCCAGTAAAAATATTACAGCATACCATAATTTTTGTTGATTCATATTATATTTTGGTTTATGTCATAAAATGAAATAAACAAAAGAATGTCCTATAATCTAAAATAGCATATCTAAAAAGAAAATAATACAAAAGAATATCTTTCTTTTTCTATAGAAAAACAAAGATATCCTCTTTTTGTGGAGGCTGTATCGTCCATTAGTATTGTTTGTATGAGGTATTAGCTTCTTAACGTAAGGCTTCGCCATCGCGGTCAAATTGAAATACCTAAAAAAGTTATGTTAAGTTATTTGAGGCCAGTCGTAGCGTAGGGGCATAATGTTTGACTGTAAAATCTACTGGTTGTGGGTTCGATCGCTAAATACCAACGCCGCTCAAGACGCAATGCCTCCAAAACTCGGCGGAAAGTGGGGAACGGAGTGTCATTACACTAAGTTCTCTTTGCTTACCCTACTGTGTGCGGGATACAGCGGGAAGCTGATTTTTAAAAGTTATGTACACGTGACACGTTCCAAGCGCCTAAGGCACCTATGATCACAGATGCAGTGGGTTAAATCGAAAAATGAATTTGAGGCAAATTTATATCTTATACTACTTTAATTCGAATCTATAGTTCCTGAGATTAGTGCGTTCAAATGTTAGTAACAAATTAAATAATATAGTAATTTGACGGTCGAAAGTAACAGCTTATCTTATAAGGTACATTAATAATTAGAGAATTTCCATTTATTTACGACAATAATTATTAAATAGAAATTAATTAATAATTATCATTTAATGACTACAATGTATCAGTGTTTTATTCGTGTAATCATAGATTGGTATGTGTATTTGTTTTTTTTTATATTATCACGCTGTATCTTGCATGTTGCAAGGTAGGCAGAGGGAGCCTATTGTTAAGATACTCCGTTCCTCACTTTCCTCCAAATTCTGGAGGTATTGCGTGTTTAGTGGCGGAATTCAACGCCGCACTTAGCCTCGACACCAGAGGGAAGAAATGAAAATATTAAACATTATCATTTTCTCGAGTCGGAATCGAATCCACAACCTGTCGCGTTTACAATCAGACGTTTGTGACTTTCCACCACGACTGGCCTCAGATATATGTATGTATGTATTTGGATGAGCAATACAGCTAGAGTGGCAGCCAGAACGCGAAAATGATTTTGACATTGAATGCAGTGCAGTGACGCTATGCAATCTCAGAGAGAACGCTCTACAAATTAAGTTTTGAAAACCTCTACAGTGCATTAAAGAAAAATACTAGCTGCTTGTGGTACATCCTCGATTAAGTAAGTGAAGGTCGCGGATTCAATTGCCATTCGAGGGAATTGTTACTTACTGTGTTTTTATTTTCCCTAGTATAATAACGGGAGAGGTTTCGTCATCCAAAATCTTTTAGAAAATAAAAAGAAAGGAAACACTAATTGATTAGTGTAAGTACCCAATATACTTGCGTGCTTAGTGGCGGAACTCAACGCCGCGCTTTACCTCGACGCCAGAGCGAAGAAATGGAAATATAATTTAAATAAATATTTCATCTCCTCGAGTGGGGATCGAACCCACAACTAGTCGCGTTTACAATAACACTTTGTGCCACTGCGCCATGACTGGCCTAAAAATAAATACTCGACGATAACACCGACTTGTTCAATCGCGATAGAGCCATTAACAATACGATAATTAACAACAATCAATTTACTTAAAATTATAAAAAAAAAACCTATTACATATATATATTAAAAATAAAAAAGAAACACTACAAACCTTGCAAACGTAAACAAAATCCGTTGGTGAAAAGCAGCTAAAAGGGTGCTTATTGAACGAAAATGCACTCCCGCCCCTGAACTTGACGTCATACGTTGCTATAGCAATCCCGTGGAAGCACTTTTATAAAAAAAAAACTACACTTTCAAAATATATTATTAATATATCGCGACCAATTAAATGATTAATTTTATTATTACGATTTTTTTTATTATTTTTTTTTAATCAGATTCGAACAGAGGACTTTCGTATCGAGACGCGCGTCCCGTCGACAGCTCGGGGCTTACTACGTAAATGTTGGCGGTCCGGTACGTGCGGGGCGATGTAGGGCTGTGGGCACACTGAGCTCGCTTTCCCACAGCGCGATCGTCGATTTGACGTAATATTGACTGGTTGGTTATGTAATTTGCGTGTGTTGTGTTCGTGTCTTTTTTTTTATATAAAATGTTTCATATAAAATGTTGAGTTGACTGATGTTTTTTTTAACTCTTTGTGTGTTTGTTTCTTATAGATTAATATAGTAAGTATATTATTAAGGCTTTGGTAGATAAATAATTGATCTTTTAAGTTTTAATAAAAATAAGTTTAAAGGCTTATTGATACCTCAATTTGATGAACATTCTACAAAAAAATAATACCCTACTAAATCAATGCAAACTCATATCGATCAATTAATATATTTTAACAAAATATTTATTTTCAGATAAAAAAATCGCAATATTTTTAATTATAAATTATTTAACAGCATAAAATTACTACTAATCCACGCCAAAAACTAAAAAAAAAATAATAAAAAAACCAAAACAACTAAAATCTAGCGTTTAGAAAACCGTCACCATAGAGTATATGCCTTTACAATGCGAGAGAAAGACAGCGTACATCCGAACGTTACGTAAGCTACCCCTGGAGCCTGGGAGACCTCCCTCCACTCGTTTTCAGCAAGTTTATATGACGACTGTACGATTTATCTTATTTGATATCGTTGAATGTAAAAGTCGTAACGATATTGAATTTTTTTTTTTTGGTTCACGCTCTATTGGTGTTAGTCACAGCGTTCTGTCATTCTCCAGTCAATTTTCGAGATGCTGCGTGTTGAGCGGCGTAACCCAACGCCGTGGTTTTTCTTGATTACCAATGAAAAATATTTAGAGTGGGAGTTGAACTAACAACCGCAACAACGAGTATGTATGATAATCCGTAATAATGTTGTAGGATATTGTTTAGTTTCTAAATAAATATTTTATATATTAAAAAGATTGGTACATATTATCTATCTTATATTCTATAGCTTCATACATAAAAAGTAGGCAATGGGAACCTAGTGTTACGATGGTCCATTTCCCATTTTCCTGTTAAATGTTGGGACATTGCGTGTTGAGTGGCTGAATTCACGGTGCTTTGTCTTTTTACCAGATCAACATTGAACTCAGTTTTATCACTTCTAGATATACTATTATAATATTTGGGACTTTAATTTAAAATATATTGTCATACAATTATAAGTAGTTTATAAGTAATTATTAAGCTTCTCGCTGTATCTCGCACATATATATAGCAGGATAGGCAGAAAGAATTTAGTATTAAGACACTCTGTTCCCCACTTACATATATTTTTAAGATATATGTAAGTGGGGAACTTACATATATTTATTTTTGTTTATTTATTATTTATTTATTTATATACTTTAATGTACTGTAGTTAATCGTATAAGCAATATGTGAACTTTTCATTTCTTCTACTCGCAATCATTGCACGCTTAGGCCTGTATTAAGCGACATTTTTGACTTTGAATTCATCTCTTTTATAAATAGATATGTACATATTTTATGTCTTTCTCAAATTTTACTAGGTTTTAACTGAAAAGTATCTAATCCAAATCATCACATTGTCCTACGGCTTCACGCTTTTCCCGAGTAGCAGAGTAGGCAGTGGGAACCTATTGTTACTCCATTCCACCTCCCAACCAATTTTCGAGACATTGCATGTTGAGTGGCAGTAATCAACGCCGCGCTTTGTCTACCAGAGCGGGGACATGAGAAACTAATTTAAATATAGTATTCTACCCCCAGTAGGGCTCATACCCACAACCGAGGCGTATAAAGCAGACACTGCACCTCTTCGCCATGACAGCGAACGTATCGTTTTTAAGGAAACGGAAAAAACTAAACTTTTATTTGACAACTTTGTGCTCCGTCCGGACGCGATTTGTCTGTTTTAAGCGATAATCGAATCTACAACGTCCGTCGATCTATACAATCAGACGTTTATTTGTAAATCAATAACTTAATAGTTATATGAACGTTACTGACAGCGAACGTCAATAAGAGAAAAACGTGAAGACTAATGTAAATCGTAGAGTCAACATTTGTTTTCAGTTTCAATGATTGATATCTATCTAGTGAAGAAGACGTATTTTTTAATTTTAAAGTATTAAATTGTAAAAATAGTTTTTATTGTTTCATAAGAAAAACAAATAATTAATTATAAAATAAATATAACAGAGGCCGTCGTGGCGTAGCATCTGACTATATGCGTGGCGGTTTTAGATTCTACTCCCATTCGGAGGAATACTATATTTTATTTCCTCGCTGTGGTTACAACGAACGGAAAGCGGAGTGTCTTAGCACTATACTACATACAATATGAATATTTATTTTATTTACAAAATTATGCTGCTTTTTTAAGCTAAAACGATAAATTTTACATTAATACTACAAAGCCAAAGAATGGTCTTATTTGATAACTATGAATTCGTTATAATGAAAAATATTTTTTCAGAGTTATGTAATATCCAATTTTTAACAATAATATAAACATCGCGGACAATGAGAAAAAATATAAAAATGAGGATCTTTTCTTTTCTCAGCGCTGGATCATTAAGCATCCACAATGAACAACGGCAAACATTAAATAAGTATTAAAATAGCAGAATGGTGTAGACTTATATAATTTTAATTAATTTTATTTTAATTAATTTCAACATGATCATCTTAAAATGTAAATTCTTTTATAAGTAGTTATCTTTTAGAAAATTTTTTTTTTCCTGTTCCCGTATGAGATTTGAGAAATCCTCTAACAGTACTCTCTTACACTCTCTACACAACCTATATGCGAAATTTCCACTTTCTATGTAGTTTTGTGTGTGCGTCATTCAGTCAGTAATGAAAGAGTTCCATAAGAACATAATGATGTTTTTTTGTAAAGTGTAACAGAACAGACAGTAGACGCGAAAGGTTGTGGGTTCAATTCCTACTTGAGGAAATGAAATATTTAATATTTTCTTGCCCTGGTAACGAGGCAAAGCATGGCGATGAGTTCATCATCTCAACACGCAATGCCTTAATGAGGCCAGAGTGTCTTAACACTAGGTTCCCAGATTTCCTCTGCCTGCCTACTCTGCTATAAAGAGAAACAAAAAAGACAGATATTCCAAGAAAAGATTCTTCCGCATATTGTAAGTATATATTGCAAGAAAGAAATGAATGTTAAAACATTCTGTTCTTATACCTTTTCCGTTCACATTTATTGTAACTAACATAAAAGTAAATAGAATTTAATGTGAAAAGGCTGTCCTGAAAAAGCTGAAAGGAAGATATCCTTTAATCGTGAAACTAATTGACAATTACTTCTCGTTTTCTTTATAAAAAGCTGCCATAGTCCAGACATAATATTAAGAAACATAGTAAAAAGAAAACATAGATTTCGTTGGAAGAAATTGAGTTTAAATGTTTGTGTGCTTTTTATATTTTTTTAAATATATTTATATATTTAATGTATTTTTCGGGATTTAGTTTGTCTAGACTATAAGCCTAAGGAGGAAAACGCCCTTTATCTTATTTCATGTGTTTTATTTTATAGTTTCACGTTGTATCTCGAACATAGTAGCGTAGGAACTAGGAATCTAGTGTTAAGACACTCCGTTTTCACTGAAACATTGTCGTACCCCACTTTAAGTTCAAATTTTCTTAATAAGTATGATGCCGTCGTTGCGAAGGGGCACATGGGTGTGACTGTGACGGATATCAGTTTGATATCCACTGGGGGAATGCATAAATAAATATAAATATTTTCACTTCTCCGCTCTGGCACCAAGGCTTCATGTTTCCGCCACTAAAGACGGAAAGTGAAAGAAAGCTCTATCTAGCTAGGACTTTCCAAAAAAAGATCAGCTTCATGCTGTATCCCGCACACTGCAGTGTAGTCAGAGGGAACGTAGTGAAAGACACTCCGTTCTCCACTTTCGGCCGAATTCCGGAGGCATTGCGTGTTAAGTGGCAGAACTCAACGCCGCGCTTTGCCTCGACACCAGAGCGAAGAAATGGAAATATAAATTTAAGTAAATATTTCATCTCCTCGACGGATCGAACCCACAACCAGTCGGTTTACAGTCACACTTTGTGCCGCTGCGCCACGACCGGCCTCAAAAAAAGATATTCAATTCAATTGATTGTAGAAAGAAATATAATAAGAATTAAGTAGTAACAATTTGTCCTTATCAAAGGAAAGAAAATAAATTTATATTATGAAAGTTTAAATAACACAGTTATAGGCTATATATTCGTAGTGTATATTTATATTATACTAAATAAGGCGCAGATTTTGATGCGATTAATCAACATACGTTATAATACAACATATTTTAGCTTCACGCTGTATCCGGCATATGGCAGGGTAGGTAGAGAGAACCTAGTGGTAAGACATCTATTCCCATTTTTTGGTCAATTTTCGAGACATTACATATTATGTTATAAAATTCAAAACCGCAATTTGTCCTGTTACCGGAGCGAAGAAACGAAAATATTAAATAATTCATCATATAACAATGTATTATAACCTATTTATATTAGTGTAGTCCAAGCGGACTACTAACTTTTAAATAGCAACATTTAACGATTGGGGATTAAACTAGCATCCTTCACGTTTATACAAATGTATTGTAAATACTTTATAGCTACAAATAACGAAATATCATAGAAAATATTCAGTCAGTACTATCTTTATATTCAAGAAAGTTGTAAAGAGTAGTGCTCTTGACAGTTTATAAAATGTGAACATACCTACAAAGTTCAAAACTTACGATCTCTACTTCGCTAGAAGTTTCCGGTCAATTTTCATATTTGGAAATCTATTTGCTGTTAAAATATCGTTAAATTTTGCTTTTTCCTGTCCAATAATATT
Source organism: Heliconius sara (assembly GCA_917862395.2). Classification (NCBI taxonomy): domain Eukaryota; kingdom Metazoa; phylum Arthropoda; class Insecta; order Lepidoptera; family Nymphalidae; genus Heliconius; species Heliconius sara. The sequence continues at coordinate 3,174,460 of OU860782.2, forward strand.
CGAAATTAAATAAAAACTCATAGTACAGTGTATTTAGTGTATAACTATAAATAACTATAGTAAAATAATCAATCAATGTTCCCTCAATACACTTAAATACCTAACTTAAAAATATTCATATAGTTCAAGCGGGCGAAGCCACGTGTTGGCCACTAGTTTAAAATATAATTTATAATAAATATATAAAAATTTTTAGGTTTCCAAGTAAACCTATAGATTATTATAAAATTTAATATATTTTTATTAATTATTTTTTCTTTAAATTAAAATAACATAGTATATAAATTAAAGAAGCATGGTTGATAGAACCTACGACCCCACAGTTCGTGTAGATATTTTTTTTTTAAATATGAGTTTATTTTTATATGGAAACGTCAAAATATGTATATTTAGTATTCCAAGCGTGGAGACAGTAATACTGGGGGCTAGATATGATAATGACTATACATGAGAACGAAGTGATGTTATGCAAATATACTATATTGATCTACATATACGAGTTTATGTTTCGTACGGGATACAGCGTGAATCTGATTTAATTTAAATCGTGCTTGCTTATTTAATTATTTTTTATTGAATAAGTGGGGAGCGAAGGTAAGTGGTTTCCTTCCCCAATAGATATCTTTCATCTCTCACGGTGGAGAATTCGTTAAAGATCTTAAAAGTAAACACAGCGGTTAATTTTCTCAATTATAGCGTTTCGGAAGAGCCATTTGACTAAAAATAAGTATGGAAATCTGTATAACATTAACAAACTTATAAAATTATAACGAGATCATGATGACTTTTTTTAAGACAATTATTTATAAATTAAACGGCGTTGAGTTCTGCCATTAAATACAAACAATGTCTCAAAATTTGGGCGGAAAGTGAAGAGCAGAATGTCTTACTCTTAACACTAGGTTTGGCTTGCCTGCTTAATTATAAACATAATAAACTAAAGTAAATAGTGGTCAGCAGTGCAGAGACAGAAGCGTCTGACTGTAAGCGCGACAAGTTGCGATGCCCACTCGTGGAAATGAAATATTTATTTTCATTATTGCACTCTAGTGTCGAGTCTCAGAACGGCGTTGAATTCCGTCAACTCAACACGTAAAGACTCCAAAATTCGGCGCAAAATTGGGAGTGATTTAGCACTAGACTTCTTTGCCTACCCCGCTACATACGGGATACAGCGTGAAGCTGAAAAATAAATCCTTTGTACTGCCCAATAAAGCGTTGATTTTCATCCACTCAATGCATTTTCTTTTCTTCTTAAAGAACAAATTGTTACAAATCTATATTATATCCGCCATTACCCGCGTGTCACGGGAAACGTGAACATAGTAATATCAAAAATAATGTGTCACTTTTCGAGGAAATTGTGTTCACGTATCATTTTTACCACGTGCGAGTTAGAGAAACCTTAGTTTTGTGTTCAGTGGAACGGTTGCAAATCGAGTTATTTGAAGCCACATTATGTATCTATAATACATATAGGTAGTATACCTAACGTGACCAGACGTCCCGTTTTGAACGAGACTGTCCCGTTTTTCGCTTGTGTGTTCCGGTGTCCCGAAACATGGCGCCGGTTCGTACAAATGTTTCTAAAAATTACTGGAAATCATTCATAATTGTAGTAAAAAAAGTACCTATTAAAATCGAAAATCACTATAAGCAAATTAAAATCAGCTTCACGTTGTATCCCACACACGGTAGGACACTAGGCAGATAGAGGCAACCTAGTGCAAAGACACTCCGTTCTCCCACTTTCCGCCGAATTCTTGAGGCATTGCAAGTTGGGTGCCGGAACTCAACACCGCGCTTTTCCTCTACACCAGAGCGAAGAAATGGAAATATAAATTTAAATAAATATTTCATTTCTTCGAGTGAGGATCGAGCCATTCGCGTTTACAGTCACACTTTGTGCCACGACCGGCCTCAAAAACGAAACGCCCCTCTAAAAAACCGAAAGCGTTCATACAAAATATGAAAGAGTTAAATGTTCATTTCTAAATACAATAAATAATTAAAATTGTAAATTAAAAACCGATGTCCCGTCTTTAGATGACTAGAAATGGTCATGTTAGGTATTACCTCATACGAGATATAATGGACTTAGGCAAAAATAAGTACTGACGTAGGTATTTTGTTAGGTGATGAGATTGATTGTTCTGAATGTCAAGGATATGGAGAATGTGCGTATAATCTTTTTATGTGATTGATCCAATTATATTTAACTAGTTCTTAGCTACAGTGGTCAAATGGATACGTCATCTGATTACGTGAAGTTACTACTGTGAAGTTTCGTAGGCACTTCCTTTAATGCGAACTGCCCACCTGCGGCAGTATTTCCAGGTCGATACGATTTGGGTAGCTTCGAAAAGCGCTATCTCCTCCTTGTGCGGTTTCCCGCACACTGCAGGGTAGGCAGAGGGAACCTAGTAAGGTTCCCTCTGCCTACCCTGCAGTGTGCGGGATACAGCGTGAAGCTGTATAAATATTTCATTATCTCAAGTGGGGATCGAACTCACAACTAGTCGCGTTTACTGTGCGCCCCTGCGCAACGACAGGCCTCAGCATATATAAGATCTAGAAATAAAAATTAAGAGGCCATCGTGGTGCAGCGTCCAACTGTAAGCACTATTATAGTTTTTTATTAATTATTATATTAATTAATAAATATAATTATAATTATTATAATATGAAAACTACGGTTTCTTAAACCATCGTTTTGTCTTTTTTTTTATGGAAAAGACATGGCAAACGAGCGTGCGGGTCACCTGATGGTAAGTGATTACCGCCGCCCACGACCCCGTGCAACCCCAGAGGAGCTACAGGTGTGTTGCCGGCCTTTAAGATGGGTTGGGCGCCGGAGCCCGGCATTACCTGATGCGAAACGCAGTGGCATAAAGCCACTACTTCACGCCGGTTTTAAATGCCGGGGTGGTAATGATCCGGTCGAGTCTGCCCATGCGTGTTGCCATTGCTGGCGACGTGACTCTACCACACGTACTTTAGTCGCCTCTTACGACACCACCAGTACCAGGATGATCCTATTCTGGGCCGGGATCACACGGAACAAAACAACTTGTATGAATTTTGTCATAAATATCTATAGAGTTCTTCTCGTGAACCTATAGTTATGAAATTTGACAAGGGATAACTTGCAGTAAAAATATAGGAAAAACTCTAAAAAGTAAAAATTTATACCTATTTTATACTAAGAAAAATATTACAAATTTCTAATAGTAGTTTATTGCATTCAACATGAGTGCATACGTCTTCAAATTTTAATTTGTCAACTCTTATAAATTATAATTCCCTGGAATTCCATTTGTTTTTTTTAAATTACCCTACGATCTACCCTAACCTATCCCAGCTTTTCTACATTCAAACATACGTAGCTATGTCTCAACGACGAAAAAAAAATACTTTAAAAAAATATATTGCAACTTAATACGAACAAGATTAAAAAATTAAAGATTAAAATTATAAAGTTAATCTTAAAAAGAATACACAAGTCAAATGTTGACTAATTGCTTCCTAACTAAACATCCACTTTTAATTTACTACCTGATAACAAGTACGCTCAAACTGAGTAAAAAGTACTGTAGAATTTTCATTTAGATAACTCTCTCTTTACTTTTAAAAAAATCTTCCTTCTCCAAGCCCTAGGCAGCGAATACGTTAGAACTAACAATTTGACAATAATTTATTTCACTAATTGGGATAGTTAAAATTTTATCATAGCTAGTATAAATTTATATGAAGAATTTTCAGTAAAGTTAGATTTGGTGATGCAGATGTGTATGTATGTATTAAACGTTCTATTAAAATTAAATAAACCAGTTTCACGCTGTATCCCGCACACAGCAGGGAAGGTAGAGGGATCATAATGTTAAGTCACTCAGTTCCCCACTTTCTGCCAAATTCTGGAAGCATAGAGTGCTGCGTGGTGGAACCCAACGCCGCACTTTTTTCTCGACACCAGAGCGAAGAAAGGGAATATTCAAATTTTAATAAATATTTCATTTCCTCGAGTGGAGATCGAACCCACAACCAGTCGTGTTTACAGTCATTCTTTGTGCCGGTTTTTTTTAACTTCCGTACACGGGACGAAAGTTACCACGTTAATGATTTAGTAGTTACCACTTAATATTTTTTTTCTTGGCTGGTCTTCCGACTTCAAAAATAACGGTTTAATGTGTTGTTTAGTCAATTTATAAAAGAAATCAGCTTCACGTTGTATTCCGCTAGTAGCAATGTAGGCTTAGGGGGCCTAGTGCTAACACGTTCCGCTGAAATAAAAAAAAAAAATTGTAGAAATGAAAATGCAAACTAGCGTACTTATCACCTTATGGTAAGTGATCACCACCGTCCACTACCCCACGCATCACCAAAGGCTACAAGAACATTGTCGGCCTTAGAGGGAACCTTACTAGGTTCCCTCTGCCTACCTATTCGGCAGAAAGTGGAGAACGGAGGGTCTTAGTACTCTAAGACCCTCCGTTCCCCACTTTCTGCCGAATTCTGAGTGCGTGTTGGGTGGCAAATTTCAACGCCGCGCTTGTCCTCGACACCAGAGCGAAGAAATGGAAATATAAATTTAAGTAAATGGAATAAATATGTATTAAAGTGTATATTTCCATTTCTTCGTTCTGTCTCGACGGCAGAGCGCAGCGTTGAACTCCGCCACTCAACAAGTAATGCCTCTAGAATACGGCGGGATGTGAGAAACGGAGTGTCTTAACACTTCCCTCTGCCTACCGAATGATGAATACATGAATACAGCGAGTAGCTAAATTAATTTAATATATATATTGTTTTAAATCTATTTACAAGTGTGAGATAATTTAAGCTGTCAGTCAGTATTATTTATAAATAGTCGGAAAGTTCTCCATTTAAATAGACAGTAATCTTCTTAAGTTTTATGCAAAGGTGAGAAATGTGCCAAAATAAAAAAAAAATATTTTTTCTTTTATATAAGACAAATGATAAGATTACATAGTAGATATTTTCAAAATTTACATTCGGATGGTTGTGGGTTCGACTCACACTTAAATATTTTCATTTTTTTAACATATATGAAAAATACAACGTGAATCTAAAACAAAATATTGACTATTAATAGGCCATAGCTTAAGAAATTCCAAAATCTATTTTATTTATCAATAGTAGTTTGCTACTTCCACAATGAAGCTGAAATGCTGAATTTTTTACAGAAATACTAAATCCACTGATTGTGCGCAAATAGAGACAGTCGTGGAACGACTTTTAAAAATTATAGGAAATAAGAGGAAATTCTTGTCAAGACTTTTAAATCTAAAAAAGATAAAAAAGCTAAGAAAAAAATATTTTTTCCAATAGTAGCATGATGAGTGTTAAGGTACTCCGTTCTCCAAGCCCAATTTTCGAGACATTGTGTGGTATAATGGTTACTTCCCCAAACGGGAATCGAATTCACAATTACTACCTGCTATATTTAAGTAGCACTAAAAATTATGATTTCATAGAAAACATCTGTATTTTGTTTCTAAGTTACTTTATCAATTACGCGTATAAAATATTTCTGTCTTTCAAAATATAAACATTATTCAGGTCGTATATTGACAGGGCTCAACGGCAAAGCGTCGATCTGTGAGCGTGACTGTTGGGGATTCGATTTCCATTTGAGGGAATGTAGTATTTTCATTTTCTCGCTACGGAAACAAGATGTAGAGCACAAAATGTGTCTCTACTATATGCTGTTACCGCTGAAAATATATTCTATTCTTCCAACACTTAATAAAAAAAAAAAGTATTTAGAAACAATAGTAAACTTTTTCTTAATGGCTTTGTTTCGTTTTTTGTTCTTAGTTTATAAGGCATGATCGTCAGCTAGCTCACTTTGTATTACTGAATTGACCAGAAAGTAAGTGTGAATTGAGATATATTTAGGTATATTATATATAAATTTATTATAAATATCTAGCAAAGGGCGGCGTTGAGTTCCGCCACGGGAACTGAAAATTAGGAATGGAGTGTCTTTAGACTTTTTTCTCATTTCCTACCCTGCTGTGTGAGATATATCGTAAAATTGTTTACTTAGCCTCCAGAACTGGACGGAAAGTGGGGAACGAAGTATCTTTACATTAGGTTCCCCCTACACACGTGTGCGGGATACAGCGGGAAGCTGATTTATTTTTACTTAATTAGATTTTTATACGTTTTCTAATTAAGTATTTATCTTTCCTAAGTGTGGATTAACACTTTAAAAATGTTTAAAAAATATTTAAAAAATAGTATTCTCTCTCGCCAAACGATAATTTTTAGTAATTATCTCTGGGTAGCGGAAATTTGTAAAAATCTCCCTACAGAGATGCTAACAACATAAATAAGTTGTAACAAGCGTATAAATTTCGACGTAGCTTGGCGAGAACGTATGGCTCAGTGGTCAGAGCGCCTGGTCGGTTTCCAGGAGGCGCGGGTTCGAGTCCCGCTACGTTCAAATTTTTATACGTTTTCTAATTAAGTATTTATCTTTCCTAAGTGTGGATTAACACTTTAAAAATGTTTAAAAAAAGATTTATTTTTGATTTTATTTCACAATAATATAAAATATATCACTAAAATATTGTTATCATTTCTTAATTATCAATATTTTTGTGACAAACGTCAAAATAAAGAAAATAGTGAAATAACACGTTTTTTTTTATTTCCTTCCTTCAAACACGAAATGACATACAAGAGTGATATGTGATGAAACAGGTAGAACCAGAAAAGTAATTCCCGTGTAGATTTTCACTCATGGTCACAATAGGTACGGCCGCCATTGTCGTTAGCCTAGTGTCCCCATTCGACAATTAGGTTAAAAAAAAATCTTTTGACCTACGAAAGTCTCTATTCCGTTTATTAATCTAACCCATATATGGAATTTTTTGGCAATACACGGTTTCTGAGTTGAAATGAGTTAACTAGGACAAAGTTAATGCAATTAAAAATGATATTTATTATGTGATATAGTTTTTTAGTTGTTTAATTATAATTTGTTTCAATTTCTTTTTTCTTTTGTTATACAATTCGATACCCACTCGGTGAGATGAAGTGCATAGTATTATTTCCTTGCTCTGGTAAAAAAGCGCGGAGTTGAGTTCCACTACTCAACACGTAGTCTCAAAACACTGGCGGAGCGTGGAGAACAGATTGTTTTATCACTAGTTACTATATCTGGGATAAAACGTGAAGCTTAAATTATAAGAAAAAAAAATATAATATTACAATCACTAATTTGAAATTTAATATAGGGAACAATACAACCAAACGGTGATCTCTTTTACGGCTTATTCTTTTTGTATATTGAAATGTTTAAAATGTTTTATTATATTAATAGAAGAGAAAATAAGCTTTTATTTCAAAATATAAAAGATACATTATAATTATAGGGTTTATTATAATTATTCCTTACCAAATTCTACTCTAAGGACTAATTATCAAAGGAAAGCGCAATTTATAAAAGCTAACAAGAACTAACAAATCTTACCACAATTATACAGGGTGTAACGCGATCGACGAATCAACGGTTCTCTATGGGTCCTAAGTACCTTTTCATTTCCCCCCTTTGTATGTATGTCGATTTTCAGCAATAGATATTTGAGAATTTGTGTTTTTTATGGAAAAAATCGGTTTCTTGAAGAAAACTGGCAAATACTCAGCGTAGCTTAGTTAATCAGAGCACTTGGACGGTTTCCAAGAGATGCAGGTTCAAATCCCGCTACGTTAAAATTTTTATCGTGATCTTGAAATGATTACTTTTTATCAACTGAGTGCAGTTACTGCGTGACGTAAAAAAAATTTAAAAGTGTTCAAAACACTATTATATTATTTTATCTACACATTGTATTTCGTACATAGCAGGGTAGACAGAGACAACCTGGGAACCTATGTTAAGTCACTCAGGTCCCATGACACATAAGTTACCTCACTTAATATGCAATTTCTCAAATTTATGCGATAAGTAGAGTATGCCTTTATTTTTCTTTGATAAGCGGCCCTTGTTTCGTGACAAAATATTGAAGTCCTTGAGATTTAAGTAACCATGTCTGCTCATTATTAATTAGTTTTTATTATTATTTTTTTTTTCTTTAACTTTTGATCTTGGGTAATTTCAATTAGCTTCTATTTTGTTTTATGTTTATATAATTTTACATATATATTCTTAATATAATATTTATATTGTAGGTGTAAAACTAGCATGCCGTCAACACCTATAATTGTGGCTGCACTTGGTATTTTGTTTTAAGTTTTGTTCTCTGTATTTTCTATTCTTGTTAGTGTAAGCTGTGTTGGTGTTCTATAATAAATAAATAAATAATAAATAAATGCCTTGACACTAGGATTTCTCTGCCCACCCCTTTAAGCATCTAAATTTAAAAATACATTCTTATTCTTCTCCAGATGTGCATTTAAAAAATGTGTTAAATTTCGAATTCTAAGGCCTTCACAAATTTATAAAGAACGTGGAAGCCTTAATTAGATAACAAGTAAAATACGTTCTCCGACGTCTGCGACCTCATTCACGAATTGAGACATAATGCAACTTTGTTGAAATGGCACACATACATATATAAGGAAAATTTAATTAAGAATTTAATTTTATATAAGTTGTGGATGTAAGTTTATATTTGAACTAAGTTTAATTATAAAGTCAGTCATAGCACATGCGACGGTTGTGGGTTTAATTTCCACTCCGGGGGAACGATTTATTTTCATTTCAAAAATCAAATAGATATTGATGAATGAGATTTTCAAATAGATATTTAGAAAATATGATAAAAGGCAACAACATTACTTTAAGATTTAAGGTAAACGTTTTTAAAAGCACAGGTTTCGATTCATAGAAATATAATAAATAATTAAAAATAAAATAAATAATAAGCTTCACGCTGTATCCCGCACACAGTAGGGTAGGCAGAGGGAACCTAGTACTAAGACACTCCGTTCCTCACTTTCTGTCGAATTCTAGAGGTATTGCGTTTTGAGTGGCAGAACTCAACGCCGCGCTTTGCCTCAACACCAGAGCGAAGAAATGGAAATATGAATTTAAGTAAATATTTCATCTCATCAGTCGGTTCACAACCAGTCGGTTTTACAGTCACACTTCGTGCCGCTGCGCCACGCCTGGCCTAATACATAATTGTTTATAAAAATTTTCTAATTTAATTAATTGTAATATTTTGTCAATATTTGATATTTTTCACTATTCATATTTACGTCTACTACAGTAACAAGATATTTTTGTATAATTAATGGGGAACTCAATGCTGAGTTGGGCGGTAATAGGATACATTCGGTGCTAAGCGATGAAACTCTACGCCGCCCGATGTTTCGCTATCATGGCTAGGAAATCAAAATAACTCATTCTTCTTGGTTGTAATTGAATATACAACCGTCGCCCTAACAGTTATTGCGCTACGACTGTCTCAAACATATTTAAGGAATCGAACCCACAACTAAGTATAAAGTATAAATAAAAAATAAACATCAGCATACGTTTCAACTATTGCTAATGACTTAAATCATTATATTCGATATGGAGCTCTATATAAAAAGCGCCAGACAACTTTTCCGGCGATTAAATATTCGTTTCTTTGCAATTTCCTCCAGCGAATGCCTTTAAAGTATTCGACGTATGCTTAACTACATTTTTTACGTGATTTGATTTCTTTTAATATTGTTATAAGTTCAGTAAAAAGTAATTTTTATATTATGTTTAAAAAGACTTTTTTTAGTTTTACTTTGTATCCTGCACTTAGCAGGGTAAACAGAGGGAACCTGGGAACCTAGTGTTATGACATTTCATTTTCAATTATAACACTTTCGTTCTCCCAGTTTCTACTGAATTATCGTGGCATTGCGTGTTAAGTGAAGGAACTCAACAAAGAGCTGTGAAAATGAAAATATTAATTGTTTTATTTCCCCGGGTGAGAGTCAAATTCACAATGTGTCGCGATTATAGCCAGACATTTATGCCACTGCGCCTCAATGGCCTCATAAAAGACTTTTTTGTGGTACCATTTTGTAATAAATCAAACTTGTACTTACGTCACACAATAAGCTCTAAGTGTTTTTGACTGTAATAATTAAAATTTTACACAGGAAATGCTCAAAAATGCACTTCGAATGACATTTTTTTAATTTATAACAGTTAGAGTTCGATTTCCAAATAGCTAAACGATTCCACCACTGTGACATTTTTCACTGTGAAATCCGAAAACATAATATTTTCTATGCTGTGACTGCGTATGACTGTAAATGGCACAGTCATTTACAGTCATACGACAACAAGGCAAAGCGCAGCGTTGGGCTCATTGCACTCAACATGCAATGCCTCGACGAAAACTGGGGGACGCCTTCTTAACACTAGCTATATATAGAAAAAAAAATACATATATATATATATATATATATATATATATATATATATATATATATATATATATATATATATGTATAACGTTATAACGTAAATAAAATATTGTTCAAAAGAAAACCGTTTTGTACGGCGACTTAAAAAGTTGGGATATAAAAAGTTCCAACGTCAGTTGAATTGTGAATGCCCACATTTCATATTCACAAAAATTCTTGGACTAAGCTATGTTAGAAGGATTCGCAAATTATAAAGGTAATCCCTCTGAGATTTTTATTTGCGATACAAAATTGATGATGCAGTGTGTTTATACAAGGTGTTTTATATTATATATTGTATTTCATATTATATATTGCGGCAAACCGTAGCGCATTGGCAAAAAATGTGACTGTAAAATCGACTGGTTGTGGGTTTATCCCAAGTCGAGGAAATTAAATGCTTATTTAAATTTAAATTTTTATTTCTTCCCTCTAGTGTAGAAGAAAGGCGCGGCGTTGATTGTTTTGGGTAGTGTAGCGAAATAACGTAAAGATATAACTTATATCTTTTTATAAATTACTTATACAAAGTCAGGTCGGATCTCTAGTTAATTATATAATCTTTCAGTCATTTCATGTAAATTTTAATTAAAACCATTAAAAACGTATGTTCTTAGAACTGTAGTGGAATCCTAATAAGTGCTGTAACTGAATACCTTTTGTGAGAGACTTGACTCGCTATTATATTATTAAACGTATGTATAATACATATTTAAGTTACGTATTTACGACCTCACGTTAGACCTGTTTTGAAAGAAGTACCGTAATCCTACATTTAATTATTATTAAGAATTGTAAGAATATTTTTACAAGGTGGATTTTTCCTCAACATTTTCTTCATTTTCTTAATGTTGAACATTTTGTGTATAAAGACGTTATTTATTTAAACTGCTTTGTTGTTAATATTAATATTATCTATACGAAAATGTCTATCTGTTATTATAAAATATATTTTTTAAGCACATATAGGTATTTACACTTAACTACAAATGTACCAGCAATACTTAAACATAAACAAACGATGTTAATTCTTTTTTTTCCTCTCTTTCTGTTAATCCAGGCTAATCTCCGGAACCGCTGAACCGATTTTTATGTGACTTTCGTACCAAGATAGAAAAAATCGTGAGCAGGACACAAGTTACCCCGGAATTCCGCAGGAACAACTACGGTAAGCCGCCTCAATAGATATGAAATAACCAAACATTTTTCATCACGTCGCATATAACAACTTTTGCGAGCAAAACAAATAAAATTTTAGAAATGATCTTAATTATAATTTATTTAGTCTATTCTTTTACAATAAATCAATAATTATACACTGCAAGCGGGCGAAGCCGCGATATGGCCGCTAGTACAATAACAAAATAGAAACGCCAGGTAAATTCGTAGCGTCTTAAGCTCGTTCTAATTACATAATAGAGGGTAATAAACGGACATCGCAAGAGGCGTTTAATCCACGATGAACCTGAGGATAAAGTATTTGTCGCGTTTATATTATAATAATAACATTTATATATTATTTATCTTATTTTTGACGCTATTGTAGAACAACGGGTAATTTGTAGAGGTTAGTTGATTATTTTTATTGTCCGTTAAAGCCAAGCGCGGCGTTATGTTCCGTCACTCGACGTAATGAGATACTGAAAGTGAGGACCAGAGTCTTTATACTTGCTCAATACTGGCTCTTTCTGCCTACTCAGATTGTTGTTAGGTAAAAATTATTATTATCATTAATATAACGTTCTTTTTATGGCCAGATGTGGCGCAGGGCGCAAAAATGATTTATGATTCTGTCTTTTATTCTTCTTTTATTTTTATAAAGACTTTTCTGCTAGATAGCGTAACTTAACGTCGCACTTTGTCTACGTACTTAGATAAGGCAAACAACTATCCTAAGGCAACGTATAAGTCACATTTAAACTTACAGCCACTGAGCTCGTTCAGACACGTACGAACTGCGGTGCGACAACCATGCATATTTTATAGTTTAAAGTCGTATCTTAACCGTTTCAGATAAAATGCAGCAAAATGCAGTTTCCCGCTTTAGCCCGCAAATAAGGTATACCGTTTTTAACACTAGGTTCCTTCTGCCTACCCCTCTATGTGCTATGCGGGATACCGCGTGAAGCTGCTTTTTTTATGCTTGCGTTCAAAACGTCTCCTTATGCAACAAACTCAATCTCTTAATCCGTTTATAGTGTTGTGACGCGAAGCACTCAGCGATTGATCTATGGATTAAGTGTAAGTACTTCGGGCATGTCCTTTATTTTTTCCATACTTTGTTGTGTAATTGGATTTAAAATGTATTTAATTGTAATGGCTTATGGTTTAATTTGTTAAAGTAACTGTGACTGCATTTCATTGGTTTTATATATTTTTATTGTAATTAAATACGTGAGGCTGTCATGCTGCAGCAGAACAGCGTTAGTGTAAACGCAATAGCTGTAGGTTCGATACCCATTCGATTAATAAATTATTTTCATTTGCTCGCTGTCGTAGACAAAGAGCGGCATCGAGTTCCACCACTCGACACGCAATGTCTCGACAGTTGGACATAACGTAGAGAATGGAGCACCTTAATACTAAGTTTCGTATACCTAACATATGGACGCATTAGGTGTTGGGAGGTGGAACTCGACGCCGCGCTTTGCTTTTATACCAGAGCGAAAAGATGAAAGTAATAAATTTAAATAAATATGTCATTTGCGCGAGTATGGATCGAACCTACCACCAGTCGCGCTTAAATTGACACACTTGTGCCCCTGTGCCACGACTGGCCTCTTATGAGATTATAGATTAAATTTTTTTATTATTTTTTACGTGTGGCTTCTGAAATAGAAATAACTAAGTCTCATGTACTGACTCGGTGAGTCGGTATATATACTTCGGTACGTTATATTTTGGATAAACAAAACTATTAAGTCAGTTTCCGAAGAAAATTCGAGGATCCTCAATCAGCAGTGTCAAATACATTCTCCATAAAATATTTATGCGAAATTTAATCCTTGTTTAATCAGTCGTTTCGATTATGCGTTATTCATCAGTCGCTCAGTAACGGACGAATTATATTCAAGACTCCATTACACGCTGTCATAGCGCAGCGGTACAGCATCAGACTGTAAACGTGACGGTTGTGACTTCTATCCTAACATAACCCAAATTCGAAAAATGAAGCATAGAGCGTCTTGTCAGTTATATGTATTCATTCTAAAGATTTTTACATAGCAACGTAGGCTGAGGGAACCTGGGAATTTAGTGGTAAGGCACTTTGTCCCCCATTAAGCCAATTCCATTCCGAACTTTCCGCCGAATTTCTGAAGCATTGCGTGTTGGGTGGCGGATTTTTAACATTTTGTCTCGTTATCAGAGCGAGGGAACGTAAATAATAAATATTTAATTCCATACTTAATATTTTAGTAAGGACTTTCTTCGTGATCTTATTACATGACGTAGTGAGAAATTAGTAAACTGAATCTTTAATTCCTTAAAGTAAAAGTCGGACTCACAACCATCGCTTTTACATTTAGATGCTGGGTCGCTGCAAAAGGAAGATATCTATAATTACAATATATTTATTATAAAAAAAACACATTCTTATTATATAGCATTCTCATATTGGAAAGCCTTATGACCTGCATTTCCTTCGCCCTTGACCCCCAAGACGGTGGTGTTCCACAAAAAGTCCGTATAGAATTACCTCATATCCCCCAAATTGGCCATGTCGGTGAAACCTCACAAATTTGTGTTAATTACAGCTTAGGAGTGTCCTCTAGAAAGTAATAACAAAATTTAGAAACTTAACACTGTAGACGGCTAGTCGTTGAAAAATATATTATCCCTTCTTATGAGATTAAATAGATCACCTTCACGCAGTATCTCGTACGCAGCAGGATAGGCAGATGGAACCTAATATTAAGACACTCCGTCCCCCACTTTCCGCCGAGTTACGGAGGTATTATGAGTAGAGAGGCAAAACGCGGCGTTGAGTTCTGCCACTCAACACGCAATGCCTCTAGAATTCGACAGAAAGTGGGGAACGGAGTGTCTTAACACTAGGTTCCCTCTACCTACCCCGATGTATGCTGTGCTGTATATATACAGCATGAAGCTGATTTGCTTCTTAAAAACTTAATGTTCTTTTAAATTAGTCCATGAGCACATAAAACGTACATTATGGAATTAAAATTTCAACACACTATTTACATTTCATGCATTACTCAACAAGAACAAAGTCACTGAATGAAACTATTGACATGTTAATGTACAAAACCGTAGTAATCAGTCCGTCCGTTGCCACGAGAGCCATGTTATTTTAGCTTTTAACTTTCAGATATTTTGAAAATGTACAGCATTTTCTTATACAATACTAGCCGCCGTCCCTGTTTTTTTTTTTACATTTTGGGATAAGCGTAGAGTAAAATTATCTTTTAGAAGAAAATATTCTTCTTAATTGCTATTATTATTGCTTAATTTTTTTTTAATATCTGTTTCTGTTGTGTTTTATGCTCTTTTTTTACCTTTTGGATACATTATTGACGTTTAAATGGGGACCCCTTAATTTTTTTAGCAATAATATAACATCCTAATGGTGATAGAGTTCTTATAATCTATTCAGTACTTTTTGATTTTGTTTATTAAAAGCATACATACAAATCTTTTCTCTTTGTAATATTGGTATTGATTATATTTTTGACGTTTGTTATAGTTAGTTGGAATGCGACATTAAGTCAGTCGCTTTCGTTACCAGAGCGATGAAATTAAAATATTAAATACTTCATTTCCTCGAGTGGCAATCGAACCCACAACATATAGCGCTTACAGTATCACGCTTGTGCCCCTGCGCCACGACTGGCCTGTCCTAATACTGCATCCATTGGCATCCATACAGGTTAATGCAATATCCTATATCTGAGCGCCTATTGATTTATATAGTTATCAGACACTCAAACCTGAATCATCACATCTCAAACCGAAAAAAAAAACAATTAAAAAAAACTATTTTTCAATAAAAAAATATCCTATGTGCTTTCTAATACCTCTAAGAAAACGTATATAAAATTTCATGATAATTGATTGAGTTGCTTTAGCGTGAAAGCGTTACATACATGATATGATACGATGATATACATACATACATACATATATGCAACAATTTAAAATAATTTTCACCAAGTCCATCGACACCGCAGATCCAATTTTGTTTACACATCGTCAACATTGTTATTTTGAGCATCGCACGTGTTATATTACACTAAATGGTGCCCGAATATTTCATACATACTCACTTCCAGTTTTACTCGCACTCGTGATCCCGATACTGGACCATTATGTATGACTGATGACCTGATGAGTTATAGAGCGCTGGCGAAAAGTGGGATGTTGTTCTGTGGTATCTAAATTTGGTGGGTTTTTGTTTGGAGATTTTTTTGGTGCTTTATTTATGAATTATAACAAAATTACCACCTACATAGGTGGTAATTTTGTAATAATATTGATATGTTTGTGTATGAATGTATATAATTGCAATGGTCAATGTATTTTTAACATTTTTTTAAGTCATATTTCACTCTTAGCATAACTCTCTTAGCAATAAATAGCATGATTTTTATGAAAGAAAAATCATAAAAATCATGCTTATTAAGAAAACGTATAAAAATTTTAACGTAGCGATTATATATATGTATATATATATATATATATATATATATATATAAATTTGGACAAAGTGTAGAGAACAGAGTGTCCTGACACTAGGTTCGACTTTACTCTGTTTTATTCTGTACACGACAATAAATAAATAAATTTTTCTGTCCAATCAATTCGCTTCCTGTAAACTTCCATTCTTGGCACATTGTTATATACATACTAGTATGTATGCACCACGCACACAACCACCACGTGCTCTAATTACTCAATTACTGATCTGATCTATTCTTAGATCCAATCTAAATGTTTTGTGGAAAAATCGTTTGATGGAAAAAATCTTTACAATATTTCAGGAATGCGGTGAAATTTTGTGTTTTGGGTTCAGTTTGTTATGTTTTAATAAGGATTTCATCTTTTTCTTTTATAGAAATTAGATTTTTATAAAAAAAAATCACCTTTACGCTGTATCCCGCACATAGCAGGGTAGGCAGAGGGAACTTAGTGTTAAGACACAGCGTTCCCCACTTTCCGCCTAATTTTGGAGGCATGGCGTGTTGAGTGGCGGTATTCAACGCCGCCACCTTGCGCGCCGCCTTGTGCGCCGCCGTCTTCATCGTCACTTACCAGCACCAATGTATTTTGAAATCTATTGAGATACGCAATAAATTTCATTCAAATTGGATCATGTAAGAGGAATAGGATGAAAATCGAACCTACATAAAAATAACATCTGTATCCATGCCAATATTATAAAACTGAAGAGCTTGTTGTTTTGAACGTCCTAAAAAATTCTTCTGCATTAAATAGTCCATTTATGGAGGAAGACTATAGGCTATAATGACATCCACTGTACGTGCGGTCAAAGTTGCTTCGAACATTTAGATTTTAGATTGTGTGTCTATGTGTCATATTTGTATGACACATAGATGAGGCCGATTCAATTCCCGTCGAGGAAATGAAATATTTAATATTTACATTTCCAAGCTCTGGTACCGAGTCAAATTGCGGCGTTAAGGTCCGCCTTTCAACCCGCAATGCCACAAGAATACAGAGAAAGTAAAAAGGAAACGGAAGTGTCTTAATGGTTCGTTCAGATTCCCTGCTCTGCGCAGGCTCAACTGTGAAGCTAAAAAAAATTATAGGCATTTTCGGCCACGGGGACGAACCTGTTGGTAAAATTTTATATGATCTATATAAAATGAATAAGGATGTAGGAGTATCGGTGCGGTGAATGAATTATTTTTTTTTTCATCTAACGTCACATAAACCGCAAATAGGAAGGATGTTTGTAAATTGTCACTATTTCTAAGTAAATAACTAAATACTTAAGAACGCGTTGCAGTAATAGTTAATTATTATGTATTTTTACGTTACTCATAGGTTTGTGGTAAATATATAGTAGGTGCTGTGTTTATTTACTATTGAATAATTATTAAAGATATGTATTATATTTACTTATTAAGAAAACGTATATATTTTTGAACGTAGCGGGAATTGAACCCGCGAGTCTTTAGAAACGGTCCAGGCGCTCTGACCAACTAAGCCATACGTTCTCATCGAGCTATGACGAAATTCTCATACGCTTTTTATAATTTATTTATGTTGTTAGCATCAGGCAGATTTTTACAATTTTTATACGTCTCCTAATAAATATTTTTCTTTCCTAAGTTTGGAATAACACTTTAAAAATGTAAAAATATATGTTTTTTTTTAGATTCACACTGTATCACGCATATAACTGTGTAGACAGTGCGAACTTATTGATATATTACGTGTTGAGTGGCGGCACTCAACGCTTAAACGTGTAGATTATAGATTCAATTTCTGCTCTGAAGAATGATTATATCCAAATCGTTTTTAATTCTCCATGTTAAGAGGAGTAAATGTGGCGTTTAATTCCGTCATTCAACACGCAATGTATTGATAATATATTGAAATGTTATATCCGATATCACCATTGTTCAATTGACTGCTTCTCATTAAGGATGATATATTTCTTTTTTCCTTTGATGTCAATGGACTCGTTTTTGTTTGTTTATTTATTTATATCAGTTCAACGATATGTTAAGTGATTTGAGCTCAGTCTTTAAATACATTTCTTTAATATATTTTTTGCATCACGTTGTATCCCGCACATAGCAGAGTAGGCAGAGGAACCTTGGCGACTTAGTGTTAAGGCACTCCTTTCTCATTAAGATACTTCCGTTTCTCAGTTTCTGTCGAATTCTGAAGTCGTGGCGTGTAACGTGTGGGAACTCAACGCCAACGCACAAAATATAAATATTTATTTTCCTCGAGTGGGAATCGAACTCACAACCTGTCGCCTGTTTACAGTCAAACACTTGTGCCTCTCCAAGATTGATTTGTCTTAACTTACTTAACTATAAGTAATTTTATTAATATTCTATAGGTATATTAACTGGTTTCTTCTAATTTTATACGCATCCATTAACTATGGAAATATTTAATACTTCATTCCTTGATTTTCTTTACATCTCTATAGAAACTATGTAAGAATAAAAAAAAATAATTTAGAGTAGAATCCAAAAAGAGACTTAATGACCAGCTTCACAGATATTTTCTCATAGTAGGAATTTCAGATACTAAGAACGAACCTAGTCTTAAAACTCCGTAAGACGCTTCCCACTTAACTTTCGAGACGCTGATCTCCCAGAGCCAGAAAATGAAAATAAATATAAGTATTTCCCCAAATGAGAATCGAACTCACAAGCATCGCATTTACAGTCTGACACTGTCTCATACCGCCGAGATGACTTAAAAAGAAGAAAACATACAAAAAAATGTTATAATTTAAAAAAAATTATGTTTTATATCTTCCTTCGTATCAATAAAGTTATTTTCATATACAAAATGCATTTGCATTCCACTTGCGCCGCGTGCACTCAATTTGACACGTCATCGACGGGAAGTGACGGGGGCGTGATGTGAATCATGCGGGCTTCGATTGTTTTATAAGGGAAACGTATAGTGTTACTATAATATGAATATTGTGGAGTTAGATAGAGAAATTTTATTGAAAAAAGTATATATAATTTGTAAATAGTAAGTAGGCAAAGCTTATTGTTGAGACACTCCGCTTCCAACTTTTGCCGAATTCAGGAGGCATTGCGTGTTGAATTGCGGAATTAAACGTCGCGCTTTGCCTCGACACCAAAACGAAGTAATGAAAATATTGAATAATTCATTTTCTCCATGAGAAACGAACCCATATCCTGCCGCGTTTAAGTCAACACTTGTGCCCCTGCGCCACGACTGGCCGCTACTACCCAGTGGTTGGTTACTTACTTAGTTATACCACACAGTGTCAGCTGCCAGATAAAATCAATCGAGGCAGTATATTGAACTCACAAATTGAAGTGCAACCATCGTTTATCGTCAAATTGAAAACGGATTGACGGACAGATGCTTTGTTTATGAGTTATTTACGTACAGTACGGTCGACGAGTCGTGGGCGGCGGATAAAAAGATCATATCGGCGCAGCCATCACCAGGACGGCCACGAGTCGCGGACTGTACTATAAGTCCTTGTAATATTTATGATATAAAGAGAATTGTATAAATAAAAATATCGATAACCATTTCACAAAACACTACTCCTTTTATAGTTGGTAAGTTTGTATTTGGTAAAAAAAATTGGTATAAATATTAGTTCGATTTCAGAGTATAACTTAATTCCATCGTGGCGCAGCGGCACAAGTTCCGTCTTTAAACGGTCGCGTGACGGCCGGGCGTTCGCTTCCCACTACAATATAAAACGCAAAAGGCATTGAGTTTCTTCATTCAATACGCAATATTTTTAAGATTGTGTTAATTAGGTAACTAAGTGAGGTTTATATGTGTCATACTGCGTGAAGCTAATAAAATTTTTTAATACTTAGTTATCTGTAATTATTTTCGAAACAATAACCTCCTTTTCTTACAGAAGTCGGTTAAAAAAGGATCGAACCTTCCACTACCGATACAATCAATGGCTTCACCCAAAATTATAACAAATTGGCAGGAGTGAATTGATTTAGTTTATTAACCTCGCAGATCAAAGTGTAGTACAGTAGGTACTTGTTTATTGATGTAATGGTATTTCGTTTTTGCTTTGAAGTTTTATGTAACTCAATGATATTGTATGTATTAGATAGGGCCGTATTTGAATAAGATTAGGTATTTTTTTTTAATATAAGTACGTGAAGATATCTTTAGGTTATATTGAGAAGCTATTAGATTATAAGATTAATTAATAAAAATAAAAATCAGCTTCACGCTGTATCCCGCACACTGCAGGGTAGGCAGAGGGAACGTAGTGAAAGACACTCCGTTCCCCACTTTCTGCCGAATTCCGGAGGCATTGCGTGTTAAGTGGCAGAACTCAACGTCGCGCTTTGCCTCGACACCAGAGCGAAGAAATGGAAATATAAATTTAAGTAAATATTTATCTCCTCGAGTGGGGATCAAACCCACAACCAGTCGGTTTACAGTCGCACTTTGTGCCGCTGCGCCACAACCGACCTCAAATTAATTAATATTATTAATTATTTATTAAAGTATATACAGGTCTAACGCGATCGATGGATCATATCCATTTCACCCCCATGTATATTCAGTGATTTTAATTGGTTCTTCTTTCTTTCTTTCTTTCTTGAGATTCTTGAACAAAATTGGCGCGTGATGTTTTTCTTCAATATAGTTAAATAATAGGTATTTCGTATTATATAATACTTAGAATCTATCCATCTATAATTAATATACATACCTGGAAATAAGATCAAAAAAAAAATACTAGACATTTTAAAAAATGTTTAATTTAAGCAAAATCCCTTGGAGGGCTGTAGCCAAAAAAAAACACCGATTTTTTTTCCAAGTCATTTTAAAAACTACTGATAATTATGTAAAATAATCCCTAAAAGATTCCTAAAGCTAGCTCAAAGACAACATGTACTTTTGTGCCGTGTGATCCCGGCCTAGAATAGGATCATCCTGGTTCTGGTGGTGTCGTACGAGGCGACTAAAGTACGTGTGGTAGAGTTACGTCGCCAGCAATGGCAACACGAATGGGCAGACTCGACCGGATCATTACCACCCCCGGCATTTAAAACCGGCGTGAAGTAGTGGCTTTATGCCACTGCGTTTCGCATCAAATAATGCCGGGCCCCGGCGCCCAACCCATCTTGAAGGCCGGCAACGCACCTGTAGCTCCTCTGGGGTTGCACGGAGTCGTAGGCGGCGGTAATCACTTACCAGCAGGTGACCCGCACGCTCGTTTGCCGTGTCTTTTCCATAAAAAAAAAAAACATTAAACAATAAAAGATTGTTTATTCTCTTTACCAGAATTTAAATCGAACCTTTAAATCGATTTCTTTAGATATTTATTGAAGTATTTGCATTTTTCACAAGTCAATAGCCAATGTTTGTAAAGCTATCGGTTACACAGGCCGTTATCGTGATTCGGCGGCAAGTGAGAAGCGCAAGTGTCTTAATAGGAACGGAGTTTCCTAACACTAGGTTCCCTTTACCTACCCTGTTGAAAATCAAATCATCATCGTATGTGTGTATGTTCGTTCAAAAAAACTTTAATAGCTATCCATAAAATAATAAAGTAAATTCTATTAAAAAGCGTGATATTAAGGTAATGTATAGAACTTTTGTTAACAAATCTTAAAGCTTTTTCCTAAATTGAAGGATAAATGTAGAAACCTACGCAACTATTGCAGACGTATATGTAGCATAGACGCAAGTAAGAATCGTACCCACAACCAATACGTTACTGTCTGTTGTAATACCACTGCACCATAACCCTTAAGAATGGATTATTGAAATAAAATATATAATAATAATAACCTATCCATAGTCCATTCCACAGTCCTAGTATAGATTTACACATTTTCCATAGTTCCTACGCAGTAACCGGCAACCATCTCTGGGCAATTACCTGTGGTTACCCAGAGATGGATCTCGGCTGATACGTCAAAGTAAAACGTTTGTATATTCTCTAAGGGGCCTCTACGTGTTGGACCTGTGTCCCCACGCAAGCCTTCCAAAGGACCGGGTTTTTTTGAATCCGAGAATTATGAAGGAGAAACATAATAATCAACTTATAGTATTTTATCACAACTTAAATTTATTTCATTTGAAGCTGGCGCAGTTGCACAAGCGTGTGATGTCGTGCAAGTGCGATAGTCGTGGGTTCGATTCCCACTCAGAGAGATTAATTTATACTTATCAATATTTTCATTTCGTTTTCTTAGTAACAGGGCAACAATAACAAGGAATAATTTGGCGGAAAATAGTGAACGGAGTGTCTTAGCACACAAAGTTCCTTCTGCTTAGCCTTCTATATGCGGGATTCAAAGTGAAGCTGAAAAAATTATTCAATACAAGATATATTTTAGCAAAAATCGCGTACCTTACCCTACATATATACTCCGTTTCAATTGAATCCAACGACAAAAAGATAAACAAATTGATTTCGCGATCAATCAATGTCAAAACGGTTACTACTTCATTTTAGCTTTGGGTCTGTACAAGGAATAAATTGGGAATAGTTACGGTCGAACGTGGAAGCCAGTTCGATTTTTGTTATTTTTTTATAGCATTCTTTTTAAATAAAAAAAATACGTTTTATAGTTAATTACAACGAGTAACTTGCGGAACTCAACGCCGCGTTTTGTTGAGACAAATTTTTCGTTTTCTGGCATATCATTGCAGGATTTAATTCACATTCACATTCCAATAGGAATCGAACCTGCAACCATCGCGTCCATGATCACTGCGCCACTATAGCATATAATAAATTCATTACTGATACGTAAATTGTAATACTTCTAAAGACAATTATTCATAGTATTGACATTTAATTATTAAAATATTATTAATAATATGTTTTATTGTGTAATTCATTTTTGAAAAGGAATTAGTAAATATGAAACATCACACTCGTATATAAGAAGCATTTATTCACAGAATAAAATACAATATATCACAATATAATAACATGATTTCAGAGAAAATATAGTTTACGTAAATATTTAAACTTAACATTTTTTTTAGCTTCACGCTTTATACCGGATAAAGCAGGGTACCCAAAGTAAATAATCAACAGTAGCAAGCAAATGAAAATATTTCATTTCTCCCCAGTGGGAACCGAAATCACCACCGTCGCGTTTAGTTAGTGTCCACTGCGCTACAAAAGCCTCAGTGATGTCTATATTAATCTAGAAAATCCAATTTTCTTAATAACTTGTTATTTAAATATACATATTTAGTACAATGATATTTCACTTCTTCAACTGTTGTTATTTCAGCCACTTCTTCTGAGGGCGGTTCTGGAAATATATTAAATATAAATTAAACGGTTTATTGTACGGATTGAACGATCTCCAAGAGGAGCAGGTTCAAATCCCACATTTTTAATACGTTTTAATCACAATTTTTTTAAGAAAATATATTTAACAAATAATTACCCAAATTCTGCCAAACTTGTGGAGGAAATGGCGGCAATTGTGAAAATAAGTATGTAACAGTGTGACTTCTGAAAGGATTTTCTGTTTTCTCCTTTTTAGATAATTGCATTCTATACCAAAGTGCGTGTTTCCTGTGAAAATATTATGTTATTAAACATTTATATTTAGTTTTTGTTTATGGTTTTAAAAAATTTTTGGAGTAAAAATATACAAGAATAAACAAGATAAATAATTAATTCAAT
Organism: Heliconius sara; assembly: GCA_917862395.2. Taxonomy (NCBI): domain Eukaryota; kingdom Metazoa; phylum Arthropoda; class Insecta; order Lepidoptera; family Nymphalidae; genus Heliconius; species Heliconius sara. The sequence goes on from OU860782.2 coordinate 3,198,245, forward strand.
AAGAAAAATGTTGAATTACTTGATAATATTACATTATTGTGTATTTGACTTAACTTAACTTAACTTCACGCTTTATCCCTAGCGGGGTAGTCAGAGAGAACAGAGCGCCAAACGCTACGGTCTTGTGTGGAGGACGGAGCTACAAATAGCTTGTGTATTTGAGATATGTCTAAATGAAGGAGATTGTGGGTTCAATACTATTTAGGGGAAATATGCAAATATAGTCCAGTTCTAGAATACACTACACTATTAATAACGATTAACAAGAATTTATACAAGCTAAAATACAGGGATATAAAGATATAGTTTAGAACTTTTACAAAATCAATTAAGATATTTTTTAAATTAAGTTTTATTAAGTTTTGTCATAGTTTAAAATTATAACTCCAATCTGAGACTGCAATTAAAAATGAAACTAACGCCATCTTTTATATGCTTCTTAAATGTCGCAGTATATGTGTAAAAGTAACATATTTTTATAATCGCCTGGAGATGGCGCTTTCTTTGTGCAACAAAGTTTTGAAATTCGCATCGTGAGGCCAGTCGTGGCGCAGGGGCTCAAAGTGGGACTGTAAAAATCAACTAGTTTTGGGTTCCGTTCCCATTTGATGAAATGAAGTATTTATTTACATTTATATTTTCATTTCTTCGCTCTGGTGTCGAGGCAATGCGCGGAGTTGAGTTCCGCTACTCAACACGCAATGCCTCCAGAACTCGGCCGGAATATAAATAGAGAGCCTGGATTCGAATGACTTTACTAGTAACTTCTAAATAGTTCCGATATTCAGATCCTGGCTCCATCATCACACCAGATCGTTGATACAATAACATTGTATTGTCATCTGAGCTACACATAAATGCCCAGTTTTACGAGAATACAACCATAACGAGTGATACAAATTCAAGTTCTTAGATTTTATTACATAGCTTGTTACACAGCTCCACCTAGTAAATTGTCTACTATATTTGGTCTGACGCACTAATCTCAGGAAGTACTAGTTATCATTGGATTTTTTTATTCTGAATATATATAATTTATTGAGGAACATATATATATATATATATATTAGGGTGGCCCAAAAGAATGACATGATGAATGACAAGTGGAATTTAGTTTTTTTTTTCATTTGGAATTTTATTTGCGACTAATAGTACTGATATAAAACCAATATATGTACTTGTAGAAAAGTTAACGATCTACAAAAAAGATATATGCTTTTCCAAATTTTTAATTTTTATTATTTTTTTGGTTTCACGCTGTGTCCTGATGCTTCCCCATATTCGGTCAATTTTTTGAGGTATTGCGTGTTAAGAAACGGAACTCAACCCCCTACTTCGCTTTTGTTATTAGAACGAATAAAGGAAAATGTTCATACATACTAGTTCATTTCCCCAAGTAGGAATCAAATCACTAACCGTGGCGTTTACAATTACAGGCTTGTGCCACTGCGCTACTACGGCCTCGGTAGGATCGCGTTAGTGATAAGCTCATACAATATATACTTACTTCAATTGATCTTGAACGACGTTGTTAGCGATCGGTATATTAATCTTTTGTACTGGATCGCTTAATAGCTGCCCCACTGTCTTTATGGGAGACTTTTCTGATACGTAATGTTCTAGAAGCTTCGACGCCATCGGCTTTAATTGAGCTGGAAAATGTATGTATGTTTTTCATATAAAAATATAACAAAAGATGTTATTGTTATTTATTTTTATATTTAGATCCCATCATGCTGCCACAATGCTGTATGTGGGATATAGCGTGAAGTTGATTTAATTATATTTTAGCTTCACGCTGTATCACGCAGGGAGGCAGAGGATACCTTAGAACCTAGTATTAAGACACTCCGTTCCCTTTAAGACATTGCGTGTTGAGTAGCGGAACTCAACGCTATGGTTCACTTTGTTACCATTGTGAAGAAATAAAAGTATTAAGTATTGCATTCCCCCAAGAGAGAATCAAACACAACCGCGTTTACTTTTTTTTTAGTAGTAGTAAGGGCAATAGCTATTTAAAGAACATTTTTTTTATTTCTATGCTTTAGTAAGCATACTCCTCTTGTGGCGTTGAGTTCCGCATCACGCAGTATCTCTCGCGGAAAGTGGACAATGATGTCTTAATACTAGGTTCTACACTACCATACTATATTTGGGACAAAAGTCAAGCTAAACAAGTTCATTAAAAATGTTTTAATATATAGTCGACGAGTTGTGGCCACCCTAAAACTAACTGTAGATGGCTGCGCAGATTTGATTTCATATTTATTCTTACTTTTGGTTAGTTTTTTTTTCCTACTGATCAATGCGTACAAGTAACACAACTTAAAGACCTTCAGAGCGACCACGACTCATCGACCGTACTGTAAGTCACTATTTGATAAGAATTATAACACAAATCTCACCAAAATCAGCTCTCAAACAATTCTCAGCTCGATACAAGTGTTCTAAACATACGTGGATTTGGGCGAATTTCGTAAGTAGATTCTTCCACGGTCCTATGTCTATCTCATCTGTTATTAACGGTACCTGGAAATTAATATAAAATTAATTAATTACAATTTTTATTCAGCTTCACGCTGTATCCCGCAAATAGCAGGGTAGGCAGAGGGAACGTAGTGAAAGACACTCCGTTCCCCACTTTCTGCCGAATTCCGGAGGCATTGCGTATTGAGTGGCAGAACTCAACGCCGCGCTTTGCCTCGACACCAGAGCGAAGAAATGGAAATATAAATTTAAGTAAATATTTCATCTCCTCGAGTGGGGATCGAACCCACAACCAGTCGGTTTACAGTCACACTTTGTGCCGCTGCGCCACGACCGGCCTCATATATACATATATATATATATACTACACTACATACACGCACATATATATATATATATATATATATATATACATACAATTAAACATACATATATAAAGATATAAAAAAAAAATAGTTTCTAAGATTTACGCGTTTAACCAAACAAACTCTTAGAATATTAGTATTAATAGATTATTTACCTCATTAACATCCTTCTTTTCACTAACTAAGCCATGTTTTTTCAAAGATGCAAAATCATCAACTGTCAGTTCATTGCCGTCTTCCAAGCAAATCGATTCAGTTTCAAAACGTATGGAGTGATCAGATGTGGTTATAGTTTCGAAGGGGTTTAGCGTGAAATCACCACCCATTGTCATATCTTGGATGGTTTGATTTATTTGTTCTATCGATTCCTGAGATCTGAGAAAAAAAATGTATTTTTTTATATACATTCTTATTTTGATACGACATTAATTATATTAGAAATTAAATTTAAAAAAAAACAGCTACACGCTGTACCCCGCGCGCACAGTAGGGTAGACCTCAAAGCTGGGTTCGCCACGACATCAGAGCGAAGAAATGAGAATATAAATTTAAATTAAAAATTTATTTCTTGGAGTGGCAATCGAACTCCATAACCAGCCACTTTTACATGCACACTTTGTGACTTAAATGAATTGAATTAGATAACTAATTAATAAGATTTTTTATTTTCGCCATTTGAAAATTCAACGCATTCACACATGTGATCTCACATCCACACAAAAAAAAACTTGTGAATAAAACTAACTTTATAGTAAAAAAAAAAAAGGAATTTTACCTAGAATCCGCATTCCAAATACCAGCAACAAAGAACGAATGTACAAACAACGACATTATCCTAGTATATTCCCATACAGATTTCTCGAACCCCACTTGAGCCACCAAAGACAAGGCTTGGGGCGGACTGGAACGTAGATTCTTCAATACTTTAACAGTTTGAGAATGTCCACGAGATAATTTCAGCACCAATTTTGACAGATACGTCTTGTTGTTCACGTCGATCTGTAAATGAAAAGAGATTTTATTGTTTAATAATAATCAATAAGACAATAATGGTCAGAATATGGTCGTAATGTCGTAAAGCTTCACATGGGAACCTATTGTTAAGACACTTCGTTCCCATTAAGACTCCCGCCGCTTAATAAATGTATTGATGTGTTTTTATCTTGCTTTTTAAAAACGTCAACCGCCTCTCATTTCTAACAGAAGCTAACTATAAAAATATATCGCCCTTTATCGCTTATTTAAGAGTTGTACTTTTGAAATTCTTAAATTATATTTTTCAATTTTATTGGAATATGAAAACACAAGAAATAGTATTAAGTACAAGAGAATGAAACAATTTACTTACAAAAGGCCTTATCTTGCCTGACGAAATGAATTTGAGAGCCTGAATTAACAATGTTATCATTTCTTCAGCTGTTTCACAATCTAAAAAAAAATGAAAACCAAGTAAGAAAAAAACAAAACTGGTCAAGTGCGAGTTGGACTCATCCCTCGTACTTATTTCAGGATTGTAGGTGAACGGGAAACTTATAAAACTTGACAAAATAAATAAGAAAATTATCGTTGCAATATAAGACGCCATTTGTCGAGAACGACGCACGCACACAAACTTATCAAAGGGAAACCGCCGCATACGCCTCATTCCGAAATCGAGTCGTAGGTATTCGAGGCAAAGTTAAAAGTTGATTAACTTTCAGTAGTACTTTTGTAGTAGTATTTGTTTACGTTATTCGTAGCTATGCGTAACTGCGTCACTCGAAATACAGGTATGGATAAACATCGTGAAATGAAAAAAAATCCTATGTCTAAACTGTTGAGACATCTTGATAATTTATTTTGGTGTGGATTTAAAATATTTTACCCTATATACTGTTCCAGTAAAAGGAGCGCTGAAGCTACAAAACCTTATGTTCTCAAATTTCTAAAGTTTCTTTCTTAAAGGTAGAATTAAACTATACAAATATTAAAAATATATATCATTATTTCTAAGCAAAAAAAAAACAAACCTCTTAAAATATCCCACAATTTATACGTAAAATCATTACTCGAACCGCAATTAGACATCAAATTCATGGCTTGTTTCAAACTGGTGGTATCATCAGTTATACATATACATCCTCCCGCTGGACATTCTGATGTATATGTATAAGTTTCTGCTTCATTTAGTAAATCTGTTAGACGCTTTGAATTGTTATACTTTTTCATGCCTGGTATTAGGTTTCTGTAACGTCAAATTAGAATTTTATTATACACTGAATCCTAAATTCAATTTTACTTAATAAAGCAGAGGAAACAGAGGGAACTGACATTCCATTCCTGACGCACTATCTAATTCTTGAGATATTGCTCTATCTTAGTATCAGAGCAGGGAAAGTAAGTAATTGATTTTCTAGTTCTAACTCATATTATATATTATGTTTGCAGAAATATTATTTTACATTTCACATAGTCCGACATGAAGTCGACATGGCGCAGCACAAGAGTACGACTATAAACGCAACGGTTGTGGATTGCCACTTGGGAATTGAAATATTTAATATTTTCAGCATATCCTAACAATAGGTTACCAGGTTCCTTCTGCTTATCCTGTTATGTATGGGATACAGCATGAATCTAAAATTTATAGTTAATTAGATATACAGCATCCCTACTCGAGGAAACGATTATTTTTTATTACAAGGTGAACAAAATCATTAAAAATGTTCAGTTAAAAATAGGCAAAAAGTGGGGAATGGACCACACAATTCTGCATTCTTCATAGGGAACAAGCGTGAAGCTGAAAAAAAAACTATTATACATAGCCTGCAACTCACATGTAGCTCCGCCCCTTACACTTATGTTATAGCTAAATTATACAAGAACTTCACATCAATTGTGAAGTTTTTGTCTATGCTTGTGTAGCTATATTACAGTTTCATCTAAATCATCATCATAATCCATTTAGTTGTTTTTGTGTTAAAATGGAACAAACATCCATCCTCACAAACTTTAACATTTATAATATTAAATTAATAAATTAGCAGGATATATACTTTATAACAGCATTCTCCAGCTGTATAGAACTGACTCCAGCAGCTGTCATGTCTACCAACAGGTGGTTGATATTGTGAAGTGCTGACACAGATTTCCATATTGCATTGCATGGACTTAATAAATGACCTACTGTGACTTCTTGTTCCTGGAATTAGAAAAAATATTTTTCATTATGTATTAATATCATACAGAGTTCAGAGTATCTCACCTAGAAACGCTAGGTATGTGGGTTTAATCTTCACTTAGAGAAATGATTTAATTTAATTTTATTTTATTTACCTGCTCAGTAGAGAAAGAGTTGCATCTTCAACATATCTCGAAAATTGATCAGAAAGTCAAACACAGAGTGTCTTAACACTAAGTTCTCTCTATCTAACTAAGTGAAAAATAGTTTCAGTTTAAAATTGCAATGTATTAAAATTCATTGCAATTTTGAATTTAAGCTGAAACATACCTACACATTATAAATAAATTAAGATTTAAGATAAATTCATTTAATTATACTTACAAAATTAACTTTACAACTAATAAAAGGTGTAAGCAGAGTTTTATTGGTCCATTCACAGTACAACTCAGTTACACCGCCATGAGGAGTATTTAGCTGTTCCTCCATGGTAAGAGATCCATACGACATGCCTGATATTGAATATCTACAATCCACTGCTACTTTTATCTGTAAAATACAATATAAGTGTAAACAGGTTTTCTAAATATAAAATCAGCTTCACACTGTATGCCTCTCACAGCTGTGTAGACAGAGGGAACCTTGTATTAAGACACTCCATTCCCCATTTTCCGCCAAATTCTGGAGATATTGCGTGTTGAGTGGTGGATGTCAATGCTGCGCTTTGCCACGGCACCAGAGTGAAGAAATCAAAATATAAATTAAGGAAATATTTCAGTTCCTCCAGTTACATGTCTGGTTGTGTGTCAAATCCACAACCAGCCATGTAACATTCACACTTTGTGCTGTGGATGGAATGCAAAAGTTTTAAAAGTAATTTTCGTAAGGTCAGATACTCTTTATATGTATAATTTAATTGGATTTTCAAAACCAAATTCGGCTTAGCAAGTCTCATAAGAGCCCACTAAAATAAAGTAAAATAATAAGAAAAATATATTAAAATAATATAACATATATGCATATGTATATTTTGTATTATTGATACTATGTAATCATTTATATCTAATATCAACTTACCATATCATCACTAACATTTTCATAAGAAGCAAAATCACTAATAAACTTCTCTACATCAACCTCTTCTAACACCATACAACCTTCATAATTCACTATGCCTCGGCCAAAACAATCTTCATTTGATTGAATAGTTAATAGTAATGGATGCCCCATGTTACTAGGATTACATAATACCCACATAGGTGTTGCTTCTTCTTTAGCTAGTTTAGCTAAAGTTTTGTTGTATTGATTAGCTATGTCTCTGTAAAATAAATAAATATGGAAAATGATTTATACTTTTCTAGTTCTGGTTTGATGACCAAGAACAGCTTTGGACTCCCAAAACTAAAACTCAGTCTTTTAATTTAGGTGGTATGCAAATAACAAGATATCTTAACACTACTGCTAGGTTCTATCTGTCTAACCTGCTACACATATACAAAATACAGTGTGTATATTTTTGATTCTTCTTTTTGATCTTTTGTTGAATGGCAGAACTCAATGTGGTGCTTTACTCCGACACCCTTGGTTTTAAAGTCACATTTTGTGCCCCTGCGCCATGACTTGTCTCAACTCAACCAATAAAGGCTCTAAAATATTTAACAATTTCACATACCTTGCTGTATCAATATTTACAGGTGCATGCAATATTTCTTCTTTCTTCCAAAGCTGAGGTTCATCAGGGAGTACTGTTTCATCCAATATAGCATGCAAGCTTAGATCCAATTTGAGAGGAGAACCTGTCAACTCGAGCTCTTCTGGAAATTTATTTGAAAAAAAGTGTATTTACTACAAATTAACATTGTAGATGATTTATAGTGTTATAAATAAAAAAAGTAGGTTTTTTAACACAAATAATAAGCTTACCAGTCTCATTTCTGTTGTTTTTATTATTTTCAGAGGAATTAATTGTTTGTTTAGCCTGGAAAAGGAAAGTATTTCTATTTAATATAAAAAAGACAAAACACAAAGAACATAACCGTTGATCATATTTTAACTTAAGACGGTCTTGGCGAAAAATTATAAATAAATAAATTTAAGCATAGATACTATCAAATGTGTGAAAACGATGGTAAAAACTCTAAAGTATTTAAAGTATTCATACTTTTATATAAGCCAAAACAATTTCGGTATCTTCATTTGTATATATTTCTACATAACTTGGACTTTTTTGTTTATCGATTGTTAATTTTGGAAAATTTTCTCTAACTGGCTCCAATAAGTTATCCATTGCTTCGTTTAATTAAAAATAAAATAAAACTTAAAGTTTAAATTTCGAATTTTACTTTGAAATCGTTACAAAAACTTCAAAATGAGATCAAAATTTGAAATTTGTTATATGTCAGTTAATACAGATTACAAATTATTATAATTCATCTAATATATCTCTTTTTAGGCTTTAATTGTAATTATGTATTTTACTTTTCTTTTTTTAATAATATTAAACAATTTACAAGAGTAATTTTTTATAAATAATTATAATCAGTAAATTTTTCTTGTTTTATATTTAAATACATAGGTACTAACACCATCTGTAGGCCTTTATAAGATATAATAATTGAACATAAATGTATCTAGATGGCGGATGGATGTATTAATAAAGGTCTTATTATAACTTTACTAGCTTTATTTGATTGGAATCAATTATTTGCGTGGAGTATATATTATAATGACAATACTTATACTTTTATTAACTACTTGTAATCATTGAATTTTAAAACCATAATTTCGATTGGTTATACTGAATGGCGCAATTCATAGCGCTTTACGGTGCTTCCGAACTTTATTTTAGATAAAGAAAAAAAAGAATTATATAAACATTTCACGCTGCTTCACGCTGTATCCCGCACACAGCAGGGTAGGCAGAGGAACCTAGTGTTAAGACACTCCGTTCCCCATTTTCTGCCGAATAAACATTTCCATGAGCGGAAATCGTATTTAAAACCATGTCTATTTCAGTCAGATGCCTTCCTATTACGGCAGCATTATATCAAGTTTTAATAAGTTTTAATTTACAAAGGATATTGCGTTTCACGACGAATTAATTTTGCTATTTTCTTATTTCTTAAGCTTTAAATAGCTAGTTTACTGTAGTCCTACTCAAATGTTTACGACCATTCATTTTTTACATATCAATGAAAAAGACCTATCACAACCACTTTCGCTATTGCTCAATCACCATTTCTTATAATTTGATCAGCTTCACGCTGTATCCCGCACACAGCAGGGTAGGCAGAAGGAACTTAATGTTAAGACACTCCGTCTGAGTGGCGCAACTCAATGTCGCGCTTTGCCTCGACATCAGAGCAAAGAAATTAAAATATAAAAGTGAATAAATATTGCATTTCCTCGAGTGGGGATCGTGCCCCTCATTTTGTGCCCCTGCGCCACGACCTTATAATTTAGCTATGCTTATATGGTTCATTATCAAAAATTCTAGATCTTTATTTGTAATTAAAATAAAATAAATTAAATAAATAAATAAAATTTGAGACCGGCCGTGGCGCAGTGGCACGAAGTGTGACTGTAAATCGACTGGTTGTGGGTTCGATCCCCACTCGAGGAGATGAAATATTTACTTAAATTTATATTTCCATTTCTTCGCTCTGGTGTCAAGGCAAAAGCGCGGCGTTGAGTTCTGCCACTCAACACGCAATGCCCCCAAAATTGGCAGAAAGTGGGGAACGGAGTGTCTTATCATTAGGTTCCCTCTAGCCTCTAGCGTGAAGCTAATCTTTATTTGTATCATTAGAAAATGCTTGCTCACGCTGAAAACGATGAACGTTTAGTTGGTTAAGGCGGCATTATATTATTTGATATAATTTAACTGAATTATTAGGGCTCGTCATGAGATGCATCAGGTATTCAATTATTATGTCATTGGAAAATGCTCATCACGGTCTTCAGTAAAAAATCTATATAAATATAAGATTTACAGATTTTTTTAATAAAAATTTTTTTAATAAATATATTCCTATGGTTTTCTTTTTAGTACAATAAAGACTATTCTACGTTATGATAAACTTCATATAGGTATTGGTACCTAACATTCGTTTATAGTCCAGTCAGATAACGATGCCAGAAATTATGAACTGCAACCAATAAAACTTTATGAACATATTATTACTGAGTAAACTTAACATAAAATTATAGTACTCAACTGTAATTGACATAACATTACTAATGCAAACATGGAGTTAACAAAATGCACTTGTATCGAGATATGGGTTAATTATATATATGTAGGTACTTATTGCGGATTAAATGTTTATTGATGGTTGAAAATGGTGAAAATTCTGTAAATAGGTATTTGGTTATGTCGCTCAAAAACTGTTTTTGTTTAAATTACTTAATTTGTCAACTTGAGGCCTGTCGTGGCGCAGAGGCACAAAGTGTGACTGTAAAATCGACTTCGAATCGATTCGAATTAGCGCTGGTGTCTAGGCAAATTGTAGCATTGAGTTCCGTCCCTCAACAAGCAATGCCTCCAGAAACGGAGTGTCTTAACACTAGGTTCCCTCTGCGTACCCTGCTGTGTGCGGGATACAGCGTGAAGCTGTTTTAATTTTTGTTTGATTTAATTTAATTTGGAATATATAACTGGAACGTTTGATTATTGTATTAGTTTTAAGGTCAGTAGTTCAATATCACAAAAGAGTTCTAATGGTTTCAATAAATTTTGGCACCTACACTATTTATAATCGGGTATTGTAAAAAAATATGGTACAAAGGAAGATACAACCACAAAATGAATTAGATTATTAATCTAATTCATTTTGTGGCTTATAAAACTTTAAATATTTTTACTACCCAGTTTCTAGGTCTATAACATTCAAAGAATACTTTTTCATTCCTTTTGGTTCGTTTCATACAAACTTTTTACTATACCTTTTAGCTTCACGCTGTATTCCGCACATTGCAGAGCAGGAGGAACGAACATGGAAACCTAGTGTTAAGTGACCTTTTCCTCATTAAGGCACTTCCATTCTCCACTATCAGTAGAACTCTGAAGGCATTGCGTATTGAGTACCACAACGCACCTTTGCTTCGTTACCGGAGCGAGGAAATGAAAATGTTAAATATTTCATTTCCCTGAGTGGGAATCGTAGCCACAACCGTCGCGTTTACAGTTGCACTATCTTGAAAAAAAATCCTTTAATAAATTAGAAAAAATGAGATTTTACATTTTATAGGTCATCCAACCGAAGTGTTGAAATAAATTTCATACTTTTATAATAAAAGGAAAAAAGAGAAAGGAATAATGTGTCAATCGGTTAACCCTGCCTACCTCACATAAGGTGAAGCGCGAGTGCTGTGAAGATAACAAGAAGAATTGCGATTCGATAAGATTAAAAAGAATCGATACAGCATTAAATAGAAGCTTAAACTTTTTTATAAGTTGAGTTTCATTGTTTTGTTGGATAATAAATATACATTATATGTGGTCGATCTATTTGTATTTTTTTTTAATTGGCGGTAAAGATATTGAGGAATGAACAAAATTTTGATGAACCTGACTGACCTGAAAAAAGAAAAGTAGAAAATTATCTATTAATATTTTTAATTATGAATATTTCTACAAGTAAAAGTCATATAGGTATATTGATGATAAATTTAAAAAAATATATTAAAATAAAATAAGCCTACATACCTCATATGACCTCTGTGATGTAATGTAGAAGCATTATATCAAAGAAGTCATAGATATAACATACTACATTTATATCACAAAAGTAACTAGTTAAATAAAAAAAGAACGACGACCAAAAATTAACACTACGTCATTTTGGCAAAGTGCTTGTGTAACTCTTGAACTACTAATCACAAATCCATCCATCCATAAAACATAGCCAAAAACCGATTCGATTCGATTAAAGAAACACACTCAAACCGGTTCCTTAATTCAGAAGGTACAATGTCACAGATATACTTATACACTGATATTTCAATTAGATCAATGGAGATTAAAAATCAGCAAACACAAAATATTTACTGTTCTAGAATAATCATTGAAACTTGCTATTCCTATCATTAAGACGTTTCAAAGCAACCTCTTTCTAACTATAAACAAACGTAAGTCACATCGAATGCCTATAAATATCTTAGGAGATAAAGTTCTAAGAAAGTCAACACTAAGGTAAATCGCTTCAGTAAATTTTCGCAGGAATCTTTTACATGAGAGCGTATGCGTTTCTAATGATACCGTGAATAGCAGTAATGGCAACGTAGGAATATATCTGTATACTCTATATGTACTTGTTTTCCTCTTTTTAGCGTCGCATCCTGTATATAGCGGAGTGGAACCTAGGTTGAGGTATTCCGGTCATCGTTTTTCGCCCTATTGTCGAGATGGGCGTAGGAATGTGGGAGTCGTGTGGTCATGTTGTCGTGTCCACCCCAGAATTTTTACAAATATAAAATTAGGCTTGAAAAATGTAAAAAAAAAAATTATTCAAGTCAAAAAATCATTTAATGAAAAGCAAGTTTAGTTCAAATATAATTTTTAGAGCAAGAAAATGAATCGAATCCAGAACCGTCGTGTTGACAAACCACTACACCGAGACGATAATATGCACTTATCAAGGTATACATTTTGTTAATTAATTATAAAATGTAGGCGGTAAGTATTGAAGCGTAACTATCAGTTCTATGACTAGCACACCGTCATATAAGCTTAATGCGGTTATTTGAAGATATTGGATTATATTTGTATTTCTCATACAATATAATCCTTGTTTCTGTTTGAGAATTACGTTATATTTAGATTAAAAGAAGATATTATGACTGTCCATATTATATGAATTTGAGATGTAATAGGTTATTAAATATCAACAAAAAGAAATGTACATTGAAAGGTTATCTATTTTAATATTAATATGACAAAATATGAAATTTAACCAATATCAATAAGGCCACAAACTGTGACTGTAAACCGATCGGCTGTGGGTTCGATTCCCACTAGAAGAATTGAAATATTTATTTAAAATGTATATTTCCATTTCTTCGCTCTGGTGTCAAGGCAAAGGCCGGCGGGGATCTCCGCCACTTAAAACACAATGCCTACAGAATTCAGGGGAACGTATTGAACGGAGTGTCTTAACACTAGGTTCCCTCTGCCTACCCTGCTGTGTGCGGAATACAGCGTGAAGCTGAAACAAAATGTATTAATATAGTAGTATGTTCTCAAATTCTACTGAACGGTGGCTATTGAGTGGCGGAACACTACCGCATACCCAAATACGATTAATTTAATATATTAAACATCTCTACTAGTCGAAATCGAACTTACAACTACCCTCTACAGGTTCATTTCTTATCGAATTAATTAACACTCGAAACATATCATTGCAATTTTATAATAAAATTGATTAAAATAACATGAAAAAAAAAATCCACACACATAAGTTGACATTCTCAGTTTTATAACCTGTAAAAAGAATTTAGAAAGTTTCATTTTACATTGTCCACGTTTACAGATAGGTATGTGTTTATGTTATAGGTATAACAAAGAAATGGAAGCAATTTAAGATTCCCAACAGCGGGACACGACAATCACGGGAGTGACAGAAAGGGCTCTTGGGGTTACTTCGCTATTTTTATAATACTTTCTTTTAGAACTTTTGCGCTATGCTTTCATGTTTAAATACATTTATAGTTTAAAGTTCTTAAATTTTTATAAATTGTTTTTCAGATTCACGCTGTATCCCGTTTCTAGCAGGATAGACAGAGGGAACATAGTGTCAAGAAACTCCGTTCCTCACTTGATGCTGATTTTCATTTTCAAATCAACGCCCCCCCTTAACCTTGTTACTGGAATCGATCCTACAACCGTCGAGTTTACAATCATACGTTTGTGCCATTGTGCCACAATGACCTCTAAAAGTATTAATTGTTGGAGCAAAATGGATCATGGAAAAATTTGTCAATCTGACGAAATAATATATAAATAATTGAATTTAGTTATGTCATTTCCCATATGGCTTTTGTCAGGGTACAAATAGCAGTACTATTATTAAATCAGTTCACGAACTATAGATTTCTCTGCATACGACGGAAGCTCCGTTATAAACGCACGCAATCTCTCTCATATAGCACCGTAGGCAGAGAGGAGGCTTAGTGTTCCGCTAACCACTTTCCGGTGAATTGTGGAGGCATTGCGTATTAAGATGCAGAACTCAAAACTGCGCTCAAAATCAGCTCCACAAGTGGGAATCGAATCCACAACATCCACACGCCCTTGCACCACGACTGGCCTAAAACTGGCCTATAAGCTATAATAATTAAAAATGAAAGGCTAAAAATAAAAATAAAATATATTTCTTATTACAAAACCTGTTACTACATCACTTTAAACAAAATATACATATTCTCAACGCGAACATTAGCGGATCCTCTTACCTGATTAACATTAAACATTTTATTCTGATTGCATTCTCATTACATTTACCTTTCTTTTATTTATTTTATTGATGCTATTCTAGTTTAATTTTTCTGTTTGAATTTTTATCTATACGTATTTTTATCTTGAATTGTTTTATAGTCTGTTTTAGTTATATTAATTTTTTGTCTGTTTTAGTTATATTTTTTGCAACTTTACGCTGTATCTCGCACACAGCAGCAGCGTAGGCAGCGGGAGTACCTAGTGTTGAGACACTTCGTTGCCCACTTTCCGCCGAATTCTGAAAGCATTGCTTGTTGAGTGAAACTCAACGCCGCCCTTTTGCCTCGACAACAGAGCGAAGAAATGAAATGAAATTAATTAATATTTCATTTCCTCGAGTGGCGATCGACCCCACAACCATTCGGTTAACAGTCGCACTTTGTGCCTCTGTGCCACGACTGGCCTCGTTATATTAATTATCAGTGTCAATACTATGAAAAAGCTTTTTTATAATGAAATTAATAGTAACATTATTACTACTATTTCAGAAAAAAATAATTGTTTTATCAATTGTAGGACAGCGAAATAACTAAGCTCATTATACATACTTAGCTAAGTGTGGAATCAACTTTTAAAAATGTTAAAAATATTTAATAAATTTATTTTAAAAATTATAATTCTACGCGCTTTAGGTAAATTATCTTTCTACAGAAATGCTATCAATATCTTGATGGTAACGTATGGCTTAGTGGTCAGAGTGCTTGGACGGTTTCCAAGCGTCGCGGTTACAAATCCCGCTGCGTTCAATTTTTTATATGTTTTCTACGATCTAGGTATACTAGTAAAACAAGGCCTTTACGTTATTTTGTAATATAATATTAATAACATGTAAACGTGATATATAAAAGTTAAGTGTGAGTCAGACTTGCCCACTAAAGGGTTCTGTACCAATTTCAGGATTGTTGGTCAACGGGCAGCACCAGTAAGTATTTTATGTAGTACTAGCGGCCTATTCGCGGCTTCGCTCGCATACTACTTATAATTGTTTTATTATCCAGCATTTTCCATAAGATAATCAATCTAATTTATATTATTAATATAATTTATACATTCAATAATTTTGAGAAACTGAAAGCACTAACATGGCTGCTTGCGAGGACGAAATCGGCGACATGACCGTCCCCCGCTGGACTCATGCCTATACATAAATTTGCCATATATAAATTTATATTTTCTCAAAAAGTATACATTCAAATTACATGCTATAAAAGACAAAGCATTTCTTCATAAAAAATCCTTGATGACGGAATAACTTTCACTCGTTAGTTTCAATATCTTTGTCAAATAAAAAACGTTGAAATATCACCTTGCAATTTTCAATTATTTTTTTGTCACAAAATATCTTATTGTGACTTATTTATGAGAGACAGAGATATCGTATCACGGAGTTTTTTTTAGAACTAATAAAATAGAACATTTTTTCCATACAATGTACTGACATATATTTTACTATATTTGCAGCGCACGCGCTTAAAGCAGTTCGATGGCGTTCATTATTATAGTTATTTCGTTATTAAAGGCTAATTAATACGTACACCATAATATTACATGCCTATAGCACTTTTGGAAAAACGTAGCTTTCAAACAAAACCAAAAATAAGTTAATCACACCAGTAGATCCAGAGATATTAGCGTTTAAACAAACAAACTCTTCCATTATGTTATATTAGTATAGATAAAAGCCGAAAATTATCTTTATTAAATTTGATGATGAAATGACTTTCGGTCGTAATTTTTCAATATAAATGATTTTCAATAGTATAAATAAATATTAAATAAAAAGTAGCGGGCAATGTGGCACAGGACCAAACTTTACACCACATCGATAAAAGAAGAAGAGAACCAAAGTGTAGTTTAAATTAATTATAAAAAACAAATAATTACATAAAAATTAACCATATTTCGTAAATGTATGAAAATTTCTGCCCATTCGCGTCGGTCATACTATGCCGCCTGAAGGCTAGGTCTTTTCGAATCAGTGACATCTTAATTATTTATTAGAATGTTATACAGTAAGCTATAATTTCAATCTAGATAAAATGCTTAAAGTGACTATTATATTTATGTGTATTATATATAAGGATGAATATCAAGCAAGCAAGTTCATTTTTGGGGTGACGTTTTCTTAAAACAACAAACTTTGCAAACCATTTCTTAAACGGTCGGTTGTTATTGATATGGCAGAATAAATCGCATGTCAAATTAGAAAGTATTTTAATATATTTAGAATATATGTGTAGTGTAATGTTATAGCCTATAGCACTTCTGAAAAATACAGCTTTCATACAAAACAAAAACAAAGTAAATCCGACCAGTAGATCCAGAGATCCTAGCGTTTAAGCAAATAAACAAGTAAATAAACGAACAAACAAACAAACAAACTCTTCCGTTTTATTATATTATATGTAGTATATGTATAGTAGTTTACAAATTTAAGTTTGCACTCATTTTGTATGGAATTAACCATAAATATAAATCTCGACATACATTTTGTCAAGTGTCATATCGACACTTGACATACCGGACGTACCGGAGTAACACCAAATTTCTTCAGAAATCCTTCTATGTATACGCGGCATCCCTTTGGAACCAATTCCTTAAAACTATCCAGAAAAGCTCAACACCTACTTGCAAAAGTTAGACACTTCATTTATATTATGCTATCTGATTATGCGAAAAAATATTTATATAAAAAGTAAAAAAAAATAATAAATAGATGAACAGACGGACAATAAAATATAGGATCATTTTGAAGGGTTCCGTTTTTCCTATTGAAGTACTGACCCCTAAATAAACGAAGAACAACGCAGGACGTTCAATTACAGCACACCTCCATATTGAAATTTATGGCGGCGTTATTGGAAATAACGTTATGCAGCATTAAATATTAATATTTGTATATAAAATACATGAAACCGTCATGGCGCAGCGGTATTGAGTCTTATTGTATACGCTTCGCTTGTGGGTTCCATTCTCACTAAGGGAAATGAAATATTAACGTTGTCTCGTTATGGAAACAAGACAAAGGGGTGCCTTGAGGTCCACTAGTCAGCACTCCATTACATCGTATGTTGAATGGTGGAACTCAACTGCCGCGCATTATGTATATAAAATATACTATATTTACATTTTGTCTATGTATTCACTGATATTGACATATGTTTACAGTTGATATGCCTGTACAGACTGTTTTATGACTAAGAAAAAAATACTTTCTATAATTATCAATTCTGTAAACTGAATTCATCGTCAAAAATTGAATTTTATTTTCACTGCTTTTAGAAAACAACATCGAAAACTGTTGCTGATGTTGAAATATATGACAAAAACACGAAAGTTAAATAAATTTAAGTAACAAATCTATTTATCTATTTATGGACTGTTGAATAATTAAATATAATATTGTATTGTTTATTCAAGTTTATATGAAATATAAAAAAAACTGTTCTTTTGTTAAACAAAGACCCAGAATCATTTAATTTGTTCTTTTTTTATCTTCAGGTGAATTGTTGTACAGGCTCAAAAGAATTCTTCGAAGGGTATTGTGTAGGTCAAATAAAAAAAAATTGAAATATATTTATTTTAAAACTTAATTACTTTTTATTTTAATTGCTAAGTAAATTAAATAACTATAACTTTTAAGTTATTTATATCTGTGAGAATTATACCTTGCATTTATTTTAAATAGTTTATCAAATATAACCTGTATGCTATACAGTTATAGCTATATATAACTATTGTTAATTATAATAAAATTTCCGCTAAAAAAAAAATACAAAAAAGCAAACGAAATCGAACATCGTTCTATTTCACCTCCTCCAGGAATCGAACCCACAACTGGTCGGTTTTACAGTCACACTTTGTGCCCCCACACCACGAATGGCCCTCTATATAGAAATCGAACCAACGACCATTGCGCTTAAACTAAACCGTCGTAATACATTTCAAATAAGGCGAAACACGTATAACAACAATGCTATTACGAGAACAGTCATTCGTATTATAAAATAATAGAAGTAAGAAGAAAAGTTCGCGAAAATAGCTTTTGAATCTTGAAATGGATGAGCGTGCCAAGTTTTATAATGAAGGCGACTAATGAGTGCGTATACCGTTAAGGCGTTTAAAGTTGATACATTATTTCTCGTGTTTGCAGGTGTAGGTGGTGTAGGTATTTTCTGTTAGTTAAACCTATTTTACCTTACATTTCTTGTGTTTCAATTTCATATTAAAGTAAAATTTTAATTTAATTTCAATTTTTATGTATTATAAGTTGTGGTACGTGACCGGTTGTGGGTTCGATTTCAATACGAGGAAATAAAATATTTAGCGTTTTAATTTCTTCGTTCTGGTAACGAAATAACGTTACATTAAGTTCTATTATTTGACACGCAATGCATCAAGAATTTGGCAGAAAGTGGAGAACGTAGTGGATTAACACTAGGTTCCCTCTGCCTACCCTGCTACAAAAGCTACAAAATGTAATAAGAATTTTAAGCGCGCAATTTTAATATGCGTAATTTAGTTCCAAAACAAAACTCGTGCGTGAGTGTCTTAACACTAGGCTCTATGTGCTTACTCTATTACTCTCCGGATACACCGTAAAGTAAAAAAAAAGGATTTTCTTAAATCACATCCTACTCACTGATTGTAAATTCAATACTGAGAAAAACTTGTATACGACGACTTTTTGTAGTTAAAGTTCTTTTTTAAAGTAAATACACTTGTTAAAGTAAATATATTTCAAATTTAAAATACCAATGTATTGTTACTAAAACATGAACGAACAGTTTTCATATTAGTATAACATTTCTTAATAACGGATCTAATTTAGACAAACCCTCACGCTTCCCTTGAATCTAGTGGGATGAGAATGAATCTAGTACTAAATTATTCTTTATTCCACATACAATATACTTTTAAAAATATTTTTATTCGTTTTTGTTTTAAAAATATTTATTTAGTAAAAAATAGAAAAGAATAGAAAGATCTATCTGATAACCTCACAGGGCAGTCTATCTTGAATTTTTTTACAACCCTCAGTTATGTGTATGGAGTGTTGTCCTTCGGTGTGTCCTGGTTAACCTTCGAAAACGAAGAATAGTATTGAAGATACTGGAGGGAGGTCACGTCAAAAGCATGAGGATCCCCCGGAGAGCATGTCTGAAGAGGTTGATGAGAGTGGACGAGGCGAAAGAGGTATGTAGAGACCGTAGCGTATGTCGCTCCGTTCTCTCTGAATATCCCGCTAGGGATAAAGCGTGAAGCTAGTTGAGTTTTTGAATGATAGTTTATAGAATGCACCTACCTTCCAATTTTTAATTATACAGTGCCTAGTCTCTGAGTAAAACGACTAATTATAAAAGTTCCATTTCCACTATTTGGCTACGAAACCAGATATTTTTCATCATCATCAGAAAATTTCATTTATAAAAAAAAATTATAAGTCTTAAATTTACATTAAGTATGTGCACGACAAATGGACGTATCACGTTAACCGATCTCGATGATTATTTTTTTATTGGAAAAGATACACTTGAAGAGTACTTTAGTTGTTAGGTTCTCATTATGGAATCCGGTTGAAGTCGGTTTTTTTTTGTTAGAATATGTTTGTTGTAATAAATCTTTATTAATTAATTAACAATTTAGATTTGACCGGCTCTACTAACTAATGTATCACGGAAATAGGAAATATTAAAATAAAACTGTATTTAAATATAAAATAATACAAACTATACACCGCTTAACCCGTATAACACGGTAGGTTATTAAGATGGGCTGTTCCAACTCTTCATCCCGTGTTGAGTGTCAAAAGTTATCGTAGCGCCTATTGTCTATCAGAATCAATTCAAAGCTGACAAATAAAAAGTAATTGAAAATAATCTTTCACCGTGTGGGGATCGAACCCCACATCATTGTTTACGGTCACACGCTGTCCCACTGCGCCACGACGGCTTCAAGTTGCACTATACATATGCCTAATGTTGAAGTCATTCTATATTATTTAGAGGTATAGATAAAAGGCCATATATAATACATGACTACGTATAATTACGAGTAAATTTTAACAAAGAAATATCATTTTTTTAACGGCCTATAGTCCTTGTGATTTAGGAAGAAACCCATGTGGAGGTGATAACTCTTTAGACTGCTTGCAATATACAGGATTCTGAAGGTGGAATATAGTCCAATACGTCCTACTAATACTGCCGTAAATAGAGTGTTTAAAATATAGAAAAAATCCAGCTTCACGCTGTATCAGAGAGTAAGTAGAGTAAGCAGAGGATACCTAGTGTTAAGTTCTGTACTACACTGAATTCGGAAGATGTTGCATTTTAAGTGGCGTAAATCAACGCAGCGCTCTGTCTCGACACTAAAAAAATAAATTAAATTAATATAATAATATATCATAGTACTGCATAAGATTTCAAACGCAAGAGGATTTAAACACACTCTATCTACAATATAATTTGCAACATTCCCAGCAAAATAATTTCTAAGCCAAACGAAT
The DNA here is from genome assembly GCA_917862395.2 of Heliconius sara. Taxonomy (NCBI): domain Eukaryota; kingdom Metazoa; phylum Arthropoda; class Insecta; order Lepidoptera; family Nymphalidae; genus Heliconius; species Heliconius sara. The sequence goes on from OU860782.2 coordinate 3,219,262, forward strand.
ATTGTTTGTTAACTTAACTTGTATTTATACATTTTTCTGTAGATATTAACTTTTTACACGTCTACACGTCATAAGTGTTTACCCTTGAATGATATCAGCTATAAAACATCCAAGACGGGTAAAAATATTTAGGTAAATATATATTTAAGGTCAATAATTGCAAAAAAAACTGCTTACGTAATACTTGAACGGCCCCAAACGCATCCATGATTATTTAATTTCTCGTACTAAATCGGCCCTTTTTATTAATTTAATGATGACAACGGTATAAAATACAGAATATTAACTAGCACTATATAGTTTGATGTATGGCTTAGTGGTCAGAGTGCTTGAACAGTTTCTATGAGTGCGAGTACAAATTTTATACGTATGTATACGTGACTATACTTTGACTTGTCTTTTCTAAATGCGGAATAACATTTCAAAAATGTTAAAAATACTGTATTTTACGTTAATTAAACACTTTAATAATACGATTCATCTAAAAATAAAGCTTTTAAAGAAATAGATAGAGAGGCTATTTTTTCCCATAATATCAGATAATTAAATGATTTTGTGCAATTACTCAATATTGGATGTAATTGTATAACTTTGTAATGTAAAAGAAAAGTAATTTATTTTTATTATTTTTTTAAATTCCTTTTTAATATTTATTCTAATGATATTAATAAAATATTGCGTATTAATTTGTATAAATACCTTAAAACTATTTATATATATATATATATATATATATATATATATATATATATATATATATAATATATTAATAAGCTAAAAGCTATATATTAATAAGCTAAAAGTTTAGGCCGCGTGCGTAGCTCCGCCCTACGCCCGCCCAAGCCCAAAGCGACTATAAATGCGACGGGCGCGCTTCCAACGGAACTTGTTGCACTTCGTCGCTCAGAACTTTCGAAATCGCCGGAAAGACTAAATAAGGTAAGATTTTTGAATTTTTTACTTATGTTTTTTTCCATAATGAAAGAAGATGTCTTTTCTGTGATTTGTTTTGTTATATTTTGATATGATATTAATTTACGAAATATCATACTTTAAGTTGTAATTTAATTTTAAATATAAGCATAATTAATAAGAATTGAAATATATTCGTAAAACATAATAAATTTAACATCAAAATTATAATCAATTTAATTTAAAAAAAAAAGGTAACTTTTGTTTTCGCTGTTTTCTAACCAACTCAATAATAAAAAAAATTAAATAAATTAAATTAGCTTCACGCTATATCCCGCACACAGCAGGGTAGGCAGAGGGAACCTAGTGTTAAGACACTCCGTTCCCCACTTTCTGCCGAATTTTTGGAGGCATTGCGTGTTGAGTGGCAGAACTCAACGCCGCGCTTTGCCTTGACACCAGAGCAAAGAAATGGAAATATAAATTTAAGTAAATATTTCATCTCCTCGAGTGGGGATCGAACCCACAACCAGTCGGTTTTACAGTCACACTTCGTGCCACTGCGCCACGGCCGGCCTCAACTCAATAATAAATCTAAATAATCAATGAAAAATCATAAAAAAGAATGATATTTAAATTTTTTAGCATACATTTAGATTTTACATAAAAAATAAAAGATTCTATACAATAAAAACACACAAAAGTTAATTATAAATATTTCTAGTTTTATTGAAACAACTAAAACTTATAAAAAGATAACAGAATATAATAAAGTGTGGACCAAGTTAAAATTTCTTATAAATGTAAATGTCATATTCAAATGACTTTTCCGATCGCAGTCCCAAAGGAAAATCGCGCGTAATACGTGTTACGGTCTGAAAATTCGAAAGTAAGCTTTGGTTTATGAAAATATATAATATCTAACATTAATATCTAAAAAAACTTTTGAAGTATTAATTTTTCTCTTTTTTTGAATACAAATCATAATTTTTTGTTGTATTTTTTGATATCTTTTTAGAATTTTCATCTTGTTTTAATATAAAATAAATCTTAGATAAATAAAAATTGTTAAGAGCTCTGTTATGGTGTTCCACTATGGCACAATATTTTCAAAACTAAATCTTACATACAAATTATTAGGCGTAGTAAAACATCGACTTATATAAGTTTCTAACCAAGCCAGGATTACTTTTTTATTACAATAAAAACGAACTCACTACCACAGCACTAGTCAAGTGATGTGGTCTGTATGTGATATGTCGAGGTTAAGCGCGGCGTTGAGTTCTGCCACTCAACACGCAATGCCTACAGAATTCGGCAGAAAGTGGGGAACGGAGTGTCTTAACACTAGGTTACCCACTGCCTACCCTGCTGTGTGTGGGATATAGCGTGAAGCTAATTTAATTTATTTATTTATATGTATATCCATATATAGTTTTTATTGTACATTTTTCAAAGACAGTAGAAAAGTATAGGAGAATATATGGAAAAAGAATCAAAACACGATATAAGCTAGGGTGGTTTCACTATTATAGAATCAAATGATGCAAATACATTAGATATAATAGCGTATTATACCCTTTTATCTTTCTTTTAAGTTAGGGGATTAAAGGATTAAAGTAATATATTAATATTACTTTATATAGGATATAGGAGAAAACAATGAAATCGAATAAAGAATATTTTTTATTAAAAACTATGATATTTATATGTATGTAATCTTTTTATGAATACTAATGGAAATAAATCAAAAAGAATTTTAAAAAGTAACCTTAAGTAAGTACAGTTCGAGTTTAATCTATACATTTATTATAATCGACTCTTATATTTAACAGACGACAAACAGACAAAAAAATATCATTATTTTGGGTACTATTTACTTTAATAAATGCTCCCCATAATACAGACATATGAAAGATACTTTTATATGAAAGATACGTTCATATAAAGATGGCGATGAGACACAATACATTTAATATTTACAGATGGAGTTTTTACGTTTCATCGATTTGTTTAGATATGGATTGTTTAATTATTTTTTTTTTTAAAGCTTAAGAATACAAACAAATCAGAATAAGGACATTTAAGCTATTAATTAACCTTGTTGTGGCGGAGGGGCACAGACGTGTCCCACTCTATGAATTGAAATATTTAATATTATCATTTGAGGCGTTGAGTTGCGCCATTCAACATGCAATGCCTCCAGAATTCGGAGAAAAGAGGGGAATGGAGTGTTTTAATACTAGGTTCCCAGGTTCCCTCTGCCACTATGAACTATGTATTCATAGGTATCCTATTGGATACCAGCGTAAAGCTATAAAACAATAAGATAAACTATTTTTTTTTATATGTAACGCGAAGGTACATTGCTTTCTAACACTGTAATGTCATTAGAAATCAGACCCTACGACTTTAATCAGTGGATATTCCCTTTCCTTTAGTACTTCAGTAACTTTTTCACCGTACGAGTTGAACAAAGACTATACAGAAAGTATTGGAGATATATAATATATATTTTATAATATATATTATATAAAAAAATATATATTATAAAAAAAAATATATAGTATATGATATATATTTAAAAAAAAAAATAGAAAAGGTTAATATGTTGTATAGTCAATTAAAAACTGAAACAGAACTTTGATTAAAAAAATATACCTAACGCTTAAAATGAATTTGAGTTAATTATCTTGGTTCCCACTTTCTGTCTTGTTGCCAGTGAAAGGAAATGACAATATTAAATATTTAGTTCCCACAGGAACGTAATATTTATGGGTCGGGTTCGATTCCCACTCCGAGTCCCACTCCGAGTGGGAATCGAACCCATGACCGGCTCGTTTCCAGTCGCACGTTCCTGCTCCTGCGCCATACACCATAATTCAACTATTTAAGGAACAAAATACTTAAGATTACTTTAATCTGTTATTAACATCGAATTGTAAAATATTTCCAAATCGACGATAATTTTTTCGATTTTTTTTATTTCCGTAAAACAGAAGAAAATTCTTAAAATCTTCAAAATCTTACTAACTCTTGAAAGACAATTAAAAGTTAAGCTAAAGATGATTAATCTTGTCAATGTAACAGTACAAACCCCTCATTCGGATAGTAAAAAGAAACGAGAAATTGATTTTCAGTGCTATATCTTTTATTGCTATAATTTTCATATAATTTAAACAAATCTAGACAATTCTATTAGATGGAAATGACCTACGTTATAGTTTTACACGTCTAAAGAGGTTTTTTAAAAGCTATAGTATATAAATTTTTAAGTATCTTTACTTACTAATAGTTTAGTAATATTTATTATATAGTAATAATATTTATAGCAATATTATTATTATTATCAGAATTTATTATTGTACTCATTCTCATTCTACAAGTCACTTTGTATCCATTGCGTGCTTTAACCCCTGTCTAATGAAACCGGCTAAATGAAAATATATTTTTTCACTTTCACTTCACGCGGTTTCTCACTTATAGCAGGGTACGATAGAGGGAATCTAGTCACTCTGTTCCCCACTCCCCTCTGAATTTTGGAGGCATTGTGTGGTGGGTGGCGCGTTTTGCCTCGTTACTAGACGAAGGAAATGAAAGAACATCTACCTCTATAGTTAGTAGTTAGGATAACTAAATTTTAATACGACCGTATCGTCCATGAGGATTGACATAAAATTTCAATAATATATGAGAGGGTAATCCTCATTTGCTTTCCGCTAGTGGAGGTTCAGCTCGGCCAATCATTTACAATGAGGGTAACTAACCAAAAAATATTACATTACCTTATTATTAACGATATATTAGATAGGATTATTTGACGTTGTGGTGAAATGGGAAAAAATATCTGGAAATTTTTTAAATATTTTTAAAGTGTTAATCCACACTTAGGAAATATAAATACTTATTTAGAAAACGTATAAAAATTTGAACGTAGCGGGACTCGAACCCGCGTCTCTTGGAAACCGACTAGGCGCTCTGACCACTGAGCCATGCGTTCAAACGTTCGAGTCCCGCTACGTTCAAATTTTTATACGTTTTCTAAATAAGTATGTCTGGAAATGTTGAATTTCCACTTGGTGGGATGGACGAGATACGATAAAACGAGGAAACCAAAAACAACACAAACAACCGTTTTGGTTTCCTGGTTGGTTGTGGACTGAGTGCAGTGTTGATTTCCAGTTGTGCAGGAAAAAGCGTAATGCTTTGTGTTTTCGCTACATTATTACTCATATTACTTAAGTCCTTTTGGCACAGAAAGGAAATATCTGACTGTAATTGCTGTGATTTTGGGTTCAATTTTCTTTTCTTTCCGTATCTTCACGATAACATTTTTTACTAAATGAATTTCTGATCTGGAGAGACTAAATGTAGCAATTTTATAAATATAGCCCGGATTGTTTTTAAATTAGGCAGAAAATGAAAAACCTAGAGTTTTACACTAGGTTTTTTTCCTAATTTACGTAATGTCGAATCTCTATAAATATTTTTTCATCTAAATAAATATATAACATGAGACGATTCAAAAGAAAGGCTTGAAGTTTTATTAAGAATTTTTATTATAGAGTGTAGAATAAATGAGATCCAACAAATTGTAACGATAGGTAATTAAATGGTTTTTTAGTATTAAACTAAAAAGATTTTAATAAATATTAAATGCCTTAAATTAAAATTTAATATGTGTTTAGCTTCACACTTTGTCCCATATATAGAAGGATAGATTTTAATGTTATAAGTAATAATTAAAAATATTATATTTAAACTTTCTCAATTGAATTCATCCGCAGCTTCTCGCTGTATCCCGCACACAGCAGGGTAGGCAGAGGGAACGTAGTGTTAAGACACTCCGTTTCCCACTTTCTGCCGAATTCTGAAGGCAGGAAGAAATGGAAACATAAATTTAAGTGAATGTTTCATCTCCTCCAGTGGGGATGGAACCCACAACCAGTCGGTTTTACAGTCACACTTCGTGCCGCTGCGCCACGAATGGCCTGGGATATATCACGTAACCAATAACCAATTGAAAATAATTTAAAAAATATCTCCGAAAGTTTGCCAATTAAAATAAGCAATTTATTTGTTAATTAATGGAATTAGATAACATCATGGTGCAGTAGAGCAGTTAGTTCTGGCTGTAAAGGTGTTGGTCATTGGTTCGATCCCCTCGAGAGCAAAGAATTATTTTCATTTTCCTGTTGTTACAAAATAAATAAAGTAGCGTAGTGAAAATATAAATTTAAATCTATCTATATTGCATTTTCTCGAGTGGGGATCGAACCCACAACCAGTCAAGTTTACAGTTACTCGCCATGTCTGGCAATGCTTCTATTTCGCTCCATAAATATAGATTTGTGCAATAAATAGGTTCAATAGTTAGTTAATAAGCTATTTCTTTCGTCGGGATCATATCGCGTTGGTATTATCCCGAATCGCCTTAGATTTTCCTTTGATCTGACCTCGAACTTACTCTTGAACTTTGATGGTATAATATATATATTTTTTCTAAATGTATTATAATATGTATTAAATAGTATTAGAATTATCTTCTTTTGTAAAAACATGTGTTTTTTTTTATATTAGATTTGTACTACTAGTAAAATATATTCGTGTAAAGTATACTTGTACCAGTAACTTTGGTCAATATCATTTAATTTTTTTATTTGGTTTTTCTGTAATTTCATAAAATTACATTTTTTTAAATTTATTAACCACCTATGGTTAGTATAACTAAGATTTTTTATGACAATATATCTTTTATCTATTGTCCAATCTCTCTCCAAGGTAAGTGATAAAAAAATCGTTTAAGCACAAATTATTTTTATAAAAAAGTTTATAACATTTAACCAATCTGTAGCGTTTATTAAATATAAACAAAAAAAAACTTCAATAAAACAATATTTTATCTCATATATTAACAAATAAATATAAGTAAGTATAAATTAGAGGAACATAAAAAATTTAACCCAATTATCACAGAGTTTGTATAACATATGTATATATTCACGTTGGGACATACTCGTATCATATTGAAATGAAAGCGGTTTTCGGTTAAAAATTAAAAGTAAATATCGAACACAATGACCGTATTAACATTCGAGCTTATATTACGTTGAACAGTACAGTACAATACAGTACTATACAAACATCAAATAAAATTAAAACAATTCAAGGAAAAATATAAAAGACAAAAGAAAAATATTTAATTTATAAATGAAATCTCGCGCTCCAAGAATTTGGTGGCGTAGTCGTTGTTGTGATTATACAGAGTGTTGTTTTAATATAAATATAGTTTAATGAATAGCCTTACTATGTATAATAGTATATTTTAGGGAGGGAAAAGGGAACCTAGGAACCTAGTTAAGACACTGTCATTACCCATTATTAGCTGAATTCTTGAGGCATTGTGTGCTGTGTGGAGGAATTCAAACCCGCGTTTTGCCTCGTTTCCAGACCAAGAAAATGAAATTATTAGATGTTTCATTCCCACAAGTGGCAAACGAACCCAAAACCGTCGCGCTTACAGTCGCATGCTTGTGGCCCTGCGCCACGGAGGACCCTAAAAGTTTGCTTAAGAATAAAAAAATGTTAATTAAATTACATATATACCTTTATATGTAACGATTGTATTTTTTATTGTATTTTAGTTTAGCTATCGAAAAGACGAAAATCTGATGGAAATGGGGTCAGATTAGCTATGTATATTGTATGAATGGTCTTTACCGAGTACGTTAACTTTACTCATGAATTCACAAAGCCAATTTCAAATTATTATTAACAAATTTGCCCAAAATTACTTTCTCAATATAGAAAAACTATAAAAGAAAAGTAAAAAAAAATATCAAAAGATTTGATAGAAAACAAAACATTCAATAAAACACGTTCTAATGTATATTATGTGAAATAAAAAATAGAAATGGAAAATATATACTGAATGGATTGTACTCTCGGCGATCTTACCTCACCCAAACCTCTGAGGGTCAGAATGTATGATGATTTTTATATTTTTATACGTTTTTATCATATAAGTAAGACAAAAAATATTTCAATTGATAGCTGAACCGTTCGTTGGGTCAAAATTTTCGATTTTGTTCGTATTACATTGAAATATAATAATAAAGGATTGGGTTTAGTTTATTTTTTTGTGTCTACGGCAAATATGTAAGTAGATTTGTCTTTTAAATGACTATAGTTTACCTTTTTTTAGTTTCACGCCGTATCACAAATATAGTTGGGTAGGCTGAGAGAACCTACTGTATGATTATTACGTTTCACACATTCCAACCAGTGACCATTGCATGATGTTTTCTAGATAGAACCTTAGAAAAAAAATATATTTTTATTTATAAATAAATGTTTAGAATATTGAAAAGAATTGAGGCCAGTCGTAGCGCAGGGGTACAGGCGTGTGACTGTAACCGCGTTAGATTGAGGGTTCAATTCCCACTCGATGAAATATTTAATATTTCCATTTCTTTCTCTGGTGTCGGTGCAAAGCGCATTAAATTCAGCCACTTAACACACAATGCCTACAGAATTTGGTAGTCTTAATGAGAACAAAGTGTCTTAACACTAGTTGAGCGTATGTGCCAGATATAGCGTGAAGCTACAAAAAAACTGTATTTGAACCTTTTCTCATCATGCTCCGTACTTGTTACTTATTCAGGTAGTACCTACAGAAAAACCAATCCAATATACATATATAAATCTTATTAATATGTAACATCTCCTAATGGATCATTGCTTTGTGTCATAATTAGTATATCAGACCATCCTCCTCAGTTAGTTTGTTCCCACATACATCACCGTTAACGCATATATTATTGTTTGTAATTCAATCAATGGCTTTGCTATAGTAATTAATTATATTATCACCTATGAATAAGTTGAATATAATAAATAATATTTATCTTGAGTGTGTGTTCGATTCTTACACGAGGAAATGAAATATGTAATGTTTTCATTCGTTCTGTTTAGTTCCACCATTTAATACACAATGCCTCTAGAATTTTTTGGGAAATAGAGAGCGGAGTGTCTTAACACTAGTGTAAAGTTGAAAAAAAAACACTTGAAAGTGGCTAAAACAAAGGGTAAAATAGACGAAAAGCGTTGTATAATCTTAAAAAATGCTAATTTTATTGTATGAACTATAAAATTATTGAAGAAAAAGACAGAATTTTACGATGGTATATAAGTCTAAAAACTGTCGTCCAAAAAATAGGCCAATCCGACAACAAAAAACAATATATCACCACTAATAACCACTCCAACCACTAATTCACCACTAGGTAAGACACTCCGGCCTTTCCGTCTAATTTTCGTCGCATTGCCCGCTAAGTGGCATACTACGTACTACTACGTACGTACTACCAGAGCGGTGAAACAAAAACATTTTAAAACAATTTAATCATTGCATCGAGTGGGAATCGAACCCACAACCCTTCACAGCCAGACGCAGTTCTATTTCGTCACGACGATCTCTGTTAATATTAAAAATATATAAATATATTTTAACTTCTGTTTGGTTTTAATACTGTATCATTCAGTGCAGGGACGTGTTTTCTGCTCTTAATTGTCTGAAATCGTGTATTGCATAGTAATTAACAAAAACGTTTTCTTTCCTTTTATATGTAAATTTTTATTATTTTATTTATATTCGTTTACCTTTTGTATGCCTATAGGCTATATGTTTTTTTAGCTAGGATATCTTCAAAAGAGTCTTGTATCTTTTCTATTCTAAGAGTCTCTATTAAATGTTATACTTGTACTAGATAAGAGTTATTCTACAAAAAATCTTATCTCACATCAGTTGCATCTGTGGCAATGTAGATGTCTTTATAATAAACCTATGTTTAATAAAACTTTTTGACGCTAGTTGTGGTGCAGGGATACAAATTTTGACTGTAAACTCGACAGGTTATGGATTCGATTCGTACTTGAGGAAATGATTTTTTTTATGATTTATATTTCTTCGCTGCTGTTTTCGAGGCAAAAGTCAGCGTTGAATTCCGTTACTTAACTCTCGAGGCCTCCAGAATTCGGCGGGAAGCGGTCATAAAACTAGGTTTCCTCTACCTCTACTCCTACTGTTTGCGGAATACACCGTGACGTTTAAAACTGTACTTTTTAATAACTTCACAACTTTCAATATTATAAAACAATATGTGCTTTTATCATATTAACATCTGTAATCTATGTTGAAGTACTTGGCTGTTCCAAGTACTTAAAATAAGGTATTAACTTTTATTAATATGAAAAAGTTCTCAACTCCATTTTGAAATAATCCAAACTCAAATAAAGTAAGCCGCAACTCAACTTCGCCATGTGATAGATTAATTAAAATAAGATTAACTTACCTGTATGTTGTAGCTGAAATAAAGTATGTTTCGAAACATTTTTTTTTCAATATTCAGTATATAAATCAGCTTTACACTGTATCCCCACAGCAGGGTAGGCAGAGGGAACCTATTGTTAAGACACTCCGTTCCCCACTTTCTGCCGAATTTGCCTCCAGGCATTGCGTGTAGAGTGGAAAAACTCAACGCCGCGCTTTGCCTTGACCAAGGCGAAGAAATGGAAATATAAATTTAAGTAAATATTACATCTCCTTGAAAAAATCCACCGTACCCCACGTTCCACTGAATAATTAAAATAAAATGATATCTCATAAATCTATTAAAATTATTTATATTAGATAACCCAAAAAAACACCACTACGACATCTATATTTTAATGTGCCTAGAAATATACCAAATTATAGTAACATACAACTTCATAAGAACATAAGTATACATTATTCCTTTGACGCCGTAATAATATGAGACCGAATATGTCAAGATAATTCCCCGGCCGCGGCCTTTGCTCGTTACGCCGGAAAATTCATTGATGGAAATCATGAACCCTCACTGCCACTACCCACTGCCCACTGTCCGCTACCCACTACCTAATATCTTATTAAAATTTAAATGAAACTAAGATCTCATTATTAGAGGCCAGTCGTGGCGCAGGGGCAGAAAGTGTAACTGTAAACGCGACTGGTTGTGGGTTCGATATCCTCTTGAGGAAATTAAATGTTTATTTAAATTTATATTTCTATTTCTTCGTTTTGGCGTCGAGGTTAATCGCGGTGTTGAGTTCCGTTACGGAGTACACAATGTCTCCAGAATTCGGTGGAAAGTTGGTAGGTTCCCTCTGCATACCCTCCTGAGTGCGGGATACTTGGTGAAGCGGTTTTTTTTATACATGTTATTAGAATTTAATTGAAAATAGTATCTTATTAAAATTTAAATGAAAGCAAAATTTTACTTTTTAAGATAATTACAATTCTCATCCAATACAATCTTTGAAAAATTTTAATATTTAGTTAGTTGCTACAAAAATTTTAATTTGTTCAAATTGTGTTTTTGCTTGTGACTATTTGTTTGTTGTTAGAAATGGATTTTTGGTGAGGATTTTCTTTTTGTTTTCCGTTTTAATATATAATTTGAAATTATATGATATTACTTCTTATCAATATTATACTTTATCAGTATTATAAGTCACGACATATTATAATTTTGCAAAAAAAGGAAATATTATTAGTAAAAAAAAGAACTGGTTAAGTGTTTATATTATATATAAAATAAATAAATAAATATATTTTTTCCACCACTAAGTGACTAATAGACAACACTATCAGAGTAACATAGCGTAGAAAACTGAATTTTTTACGAACCTACGTCCCAGAAATTGCTCCGGGATTTTACCTTTTACAATTTACACATAGGAAGTTAATACATATATTTACATTTAATTTTTTTCCACCAGACACCATGTTCAGCAAGAGGATCGTGATCGCCCTAGCCGTTGTAGTGGCCGCCATTTGCCTGGCCGAGGCCCGTGAGGAGGGACCTCACGACATGGCTGATGCTCTACGGATGCTGCAAGAACTGGACCGCCTTTATACTCAAGCTGCTAGACCTAGGTACGTTTAGATATGCTTTTATTATATATCCGCCTTGGAATTTATGATTGATAAATAATAGATATAGATATAGATTTGTACTTAGAGGTGGCCAGTCGAATTACAAATACATTTTCGTGTTTTAGCTTCACACTATATTCCGCACATAGCGTGGTAGGTAGAGGAAACCTGGGAACCTTGTCTTGATACACTCCGTCCCCTTTAAGACATTTCTGTTCTCACATTTCCGGCTATATTCTGCGCGCATTGCATGTTAGTGGGGCTCAACGCTGCATAGATCAGTAATATATGTAACTTTAGGTGTTTTTTTTCTGTAAATTAAAATTTATTTTGGTCAACTATACTACCTACTATTAGAACTAAGAAATATTCTAAAAAAAAGATGAATTAAAAGATTAATAGAAAAAAATGCACTATTAGGAGCTTCGACTGACAAGCAAAATATCATTTCAAATATAAAAAAATCATCAAATATCTTTTTTTTCCAAAATTTACTTGATTTAAATATAAATAAGAGGAAATGACAAATAAGTAAAAATATTCAAAGGGGAAGAGCACGATCACGCAACTTATCGATAGCTTCCATACAAGTATTACTTTAAAATTTTACTAATGTAGATTTTTATCTAGGCGAGATGATTATCATATTTGGACTGCAGCCAACGGTCAAGTATTCTTGTCAAGGTTTCAAGAAGTTCAAAGAACTCTATTTGTATGGAGCGTTGTTATATAGAAATAAGTTAAAAAAAAATATTTTTTTTTGATTAATCAGAATTAGAAGAAAATCAAAGTTGAAACTTTTATTTTTATTTATATGCAATGAAATTGTAATTTATAGATTTATATATAACAAGGCCGTCGTGGTTCAATGGCACACGTGTGACTGTTCGATTCCCTGTCGGGGGAATAAATTACGTACAAAAAAGGATAATGATATTTTTATATACATAAAATATTCAATTGTTTCTATAAAAATATTAAAAAAACATTTAGGAAGCAATTAGAAATATAACAAAAAAGAAAAAAGGCTTTCAATCCCACCATAGCGTTAAATAAGGACCATAAAACTTTGCAATCTTTGCTTAAAGTGTACTTAAGCTGTACGTAAGAGGAAAGCAATTAGGGGTGGAGCTGAATATTTTAGAAGATGAGTATTTGACTTGGCTCTGGTTTATTATATTTTTATTTACTGTTATTAACACATCCGACGCTTCCACTTACTCTGACTTTTATAAGGTCCAATTTTATTCCTACTATTTATTCATTTACTTCATTAATTATTTACTCAGACCAAAATATTACAAAATAAAATTGTATATTTAGGATTTTATAAAGAATTGTTAGTTGACGGACTAAATAAAAGGATTTCTAAAGCTTTTTGTTATTAAGTGTTTGCATTATAATATTTTATACAATTTGAAGGACAAATAATTGTTCAAGCTCTCTTTTATGTCCATTGTTTCTAAGAAATAAATTCCAGGTCATTTTAATATTACGATTTTAAGACAGAATACTTTCTACGTTAGTGCGATATTATATATTAACTCATACTTATTGTATTTGCACGTGACTTCAGAATAAAAAGATAAAAATGATTTAAATCTAGAAATAGACTAAAATTTATAAAATTAATAAAAAAGTACCCAATTAATTTCAATATATGCAATTGGCACCTTCAAAAAGCGCGTCTATCTCCACCTTAAAGGCCGACAATGCACCTGTAGCTCCTCTGGTGTTGCACGGTGTCGTGGGCGGCGATGATCACTTACTATCAGGTGATCCGAACGCCAGTTTGTCTTGTCCTTATCCATAAAAAAAAATCTTTTATAGCGACTACAAAACAAAAAGTCCTTTGTTCCCATTTCAATAGAAATTAGGCTCCTCTTAGTTCTCCCATACACTAACTAAGGATCGTCGAATATGCAAATTGGCCTGCGACTTCTAGTCCCTTATTACTTATATTATATATTTTTTAAATCTGCACAAATCTAGACAATTTTCTTATGAGGTTCCCGAAATGTAACGAAGATAATGGAAAAAAAACAATCACCAATATATTTAATGTAGTAGAATAAATAACGCAATTGCTCTGCATAAAGCATGATCTGGTTATATTGTTTGCCCTAGAAAGATCTACGGTTTTCTTTTTTCCTATGTAATTCTTGTCAGTCAGAATATATGCTTGTCAGTGTTAAAAAAATATTCTCGAAGATTCCATATCTGATACTATATTAATACATCTCGCTCTTCTTCAAATTATTGTAATCAATTCAGCAATCGTCAGCAATTTTCCTTAAAAAAAACTAATAATTGGAGCTTAGTTCCTGTCATCAGTACATTTAACCAAACAAACTCTTCACCTTTATAATATTAGTAAAGTAAAGTAAAATTATTATTGTGGTTATATTTTATATTCATTTTATAAACTACATATTCATATTAACTTCATATTTTTATAAAATTATATTTTCAAATTAAACTAAACGATACAGCAACATTTTTACTGAATTAACTTGACACAAAACAAAACTTTTATTAACTTTTCCACCATATATCATAAAAGCTAATTTCCGAGTGAACAACATTAGCCTGCCCTAGTAAGTATTCATTTTTAACGAAACAAAAAAAAACTTAAAAAAAAATAAAGCGGTAAAGTAGAAATTATATAAAATGAGTCTCAAAGCATTGTATAAAAATGGTCATATCCGGTTAGAAGCGACGCTATAAACCATTTTAGTTAAAAAATAACTTAGCCACTTTGACACTGTGTGGTATTAGTTTTGTATTATTATTTTTTTATGGTTCTAAAAGAATTTAAATCTTTTGAAAAAAAAATTAAGGCCAGTCGTAGTGCAGGGGCATAAAGTGTGACTGTAAAACCGATGTTGTGGTTTCGATCCCCACTCGAGGAGATGAAGTATTTACTTAAATTTATATTTCCATTTCTTCGCTCTGGTGTCAAGGCAAAGCGTGGCGTTGAGTTTTACCATTTTACACGCAATGCCTCCATTTGGCAGAAAGTGGGATACGGAGTGTCTCTCTGCCTACCCTGCTGTGCGCGGGATACAGCGTGAAGCTGATTTTTTTAAAAATTTTTTTTAATATTTTCATTTCCTCGCTCTGGTAACAGGGCAAAGCGTGGTGCAAGACGCTGTGTTTCCAGAATTCGGCGGAAGGTGGGCAACGGATTTATCTTAATGGGAACGAGATGTCTTAACACTAGGTTCCTAGGTTCCCTCTGCCTGTGTGCTGGATAAAGCGTGAAGCTAAAAGAAAGATTATATTTATTTATTTAGGAAAAATAAAAGCAAATATCAGAGACATATAATAGGAGTTCTGACAAATAACAAATCTTTATCTCTGTCAAAACACCTTAATTTATTATCTTCTGAGTATAAATAAAAACGTCACCAAAAGGTAAGTATTATTATATTAATAATTATCTTATAACAGTATATACTTTTCACATATTTATGTATTATTCTTATTAAGATCTAATATGATATGTATGTTTATTTATACCGCCCTTGTTAACCCAAAGGTTTTTTGGAGGAAATCGGTGATTACCGATAACACCGCCTTTTTTGCGTAAATTGCATTTTTTCTCTTTTGTTTTTCCCAATGGACTAAGTGTTAAGGCAGTCCGTTCCCCACTTTCTATTTCGAATTTTGGAGCCATTGCGTGTTGAGTGGCAAAACTCAACGCCGCGCTTTGCCTCAAGACCAAAGTGAAGAAATGGAAATATAAATTTAAGTAAATATATCGCCTTCTCTAGTGGGGATCGAACCCACGACCAGTCGGTGTTACAGTCACACTTTGTGCCCCTACTCCGCGACTGGCCTCGACTGAGTATATGGAATTGTGCGCAATAAGTGTAAATAAATATTTAAATATAAGAAGAATTTAAATATAAGAAAAGTCCAGTCAAGGTGTCGAGGCAAAGCGCGGCGTTGAGTTCTACTACTCAACCCGCAATGCCTCCAAAACTCGCCAGTAAGTGGGGAACGGAGTGACTTAACACTAGGTTCCCTCTGCCTACGCTGCTGTGTGTGGGATATAGCGTGAAACAATTTTTTTTAAGTTTTAAGAAGAATTATTTTACGCGAAAATCGTGTGTGCTGTTGTTGGAGTTTAACTCCACGCTTTAAATGAAAAGAAATGAAATGAAAAGCTAGAAATGAAAATAATCCATACACACATAGTTATATGAAAATTAAATCAAGCGTAGTAGTAGCATTCTTAAGTAGTAAAGAATTCTTTATTTAATATGAAAAAAATATACCACTAGTTGCAATTAAACGCTTTAGTATTTTCGGAATTATATTTATGCAATTTCGTTATTTTCGTTAATTTCTTATTTATTTTGAGACTAACTCTTTTACATACATATGGCCATAATTTACTTTGAACTTGATAAAAAAAATTAAGACACATCTTCTTAATTTTTTTGTTTACAGATTACTGTAATGTTCTAAATTTTCTTTAGTGTTTAATCACTAATTTTTTCTTTACTTATTTTTTGCTTTTCCTTTTTAAAACAGAAAAATCTGTCTAGATTTGCATTTATTGCAGTTGATTTAAATCAAAATACCATGAAATAATGAACTATACTAATTAAAGATTACGTATTTTATTTTTTCTTTCCTTTCTATCTCACAAACACAATATAATAAAACTTTTTCCCTTAAAACTTGAATTCCAATAGCTCGGAGGCAAGAAATCTTATTTGTACTACAAAATAGTGTGCTTTGTTGCAGGGATAAGATTAACTTTTTTCTTTTATTCCTTCAAGTAACGTTAAGTTTTTTTTATATAAAATGATTCTAAAAAATAATTTCTTCATTTTTCATTTCTTCTCTCTGGTATCAAGGCAGAAGCGCGGCGTTAAGTTCTGCCACTCAACCCGCAATGCTTCCAAAATTCGGCAGAAAGTGAGAAACGGAGTGTCTTAATACTCTTCTAAGGTTCCTGTCCTCCTATGCTCAGCCTACCCTGCTGTGTGCGGGATACAGCGTGCAGCTGATTTGATTTTTTTGATTTGACTCTTAATTAATTATGTTACATCTGAATATCTTACGTCACATTTACATTCTAAAATATAATGATTTTTCAAAACTTTTCCTGTAAAAAATCAGCTATAGAAACGATTTGAGGATGACGGCTTGGTTTTGGTTAATAATAATAATAGATTTAGATTAATTATTGTTTATTAGTATTTTATTTCTCCACTCAGAGGCCAGTCGTGGGGTAGAGGCACAATATGTGATTGTAAAACCGATTGGTTGTGGGTTCGATCCCCACTCGAGGAGATGAAATATTTACTTAAATTTATATTTCCATTTCTTCACTCACTTCTGAATTCCTATACTTTATCTTCCATTTTAGCTGTACTCAACTCAAACAAATATATCAATTTCATACATATTAATATACGCACATTGAACGTATACTATTCACCTAACAATTGTAACACATTTCCACTTAGTGTCCAATTATCATAACTTATCCAATAGAAGCTGCAAGTATTTGACAAGTTCCTTCGATCCATAAAAGTTGGTGTCAAAGGACTAAGTTCGGAATATGTGGTTAAAAGATTCAATCAAGGTTTATAAGCATTTATTATACGACATCGTTATATTGTATTACTTATGTTCTAAAATGAAAAAGTATATGTATAAACTTATTTAATTTAATAGTGACTTGGCACTCTTTTTCATTTCAATCGTATGTCTATTAATAACGCGACCAAATTAGCGCCGCGCCGCGCGCCTATTCAGTTAATGGCAAGAAAATCGAATTCACAACTACTTCTATATTAAACAATAAACGGAATATAAGATTCACTGTGCTGTATAGAGCATCCGTTTCAACTCTGTACAAAAGCTTTTGAAACTTAGAACGAGCGCTACTATAACTGTAAAGTTCTTTTATAAAAGTTGAAGATACGTGATGAATACTAATGAAATAGTATATGGTGAAACGAAACCGTAATAAAAGGTTTTTTAGTAAGTCAAAATTCATTAACATTAACGCTCTTGCTGTAAACATATTATCTTGGAAGGTACTTGTGTTTGAGGCCAGCCATGGCGCAGCGGCACAATCGTGTGATTGTAACACGACAGGCTATGGGTTCGATTGCCACTCACACTTGATAACACACACACACACACGCAATACCTCCAGAACTAGGTGGAAAGAGGGAAACCGAAGTGTTTCTATAGGAACGGAGTTTCTTACATTCCCAGGTCCGGTCGGCCAGCTCTGCTATATGAGAATATATCCATATTATGATGCTTAAAAAAATAAAAACGAACCTTATTTTTAATTGTTTTTAAGTTTTTACTTTTTTACTTTTGATAAAGAATTTTCATTATTAATAATCACACATACTCGTACGTTAAACTCATTTTAAGTGAAATATGTAAGTGTATTTTTTTTAAATAAATAAATATGTATTTTTCAGAAAAGAATATCATGTAGGTTTCAAATTCCAACTACAAAAAAGTTGCTATAACTATATTAAAAGTTACAGTTTAAATCAGCTTCACGCTGTACTCCGCACACAGTAGGGTACGCAAAGGGAACCTAGTGTTAAGACACTCCGTTACCCATTTTCCGCCGAATTCTGGAGGCATTGCGTGTTGAATGGCGGAACTCAACGACGCCCTTTGCCTCGACACCAGATCGAAGAAACAGAAATATAAATTTAATTAAGAATTTAATTTCCTCGATCGACCCACAACCAGTCGCGTTTACAGTCACAGTTTGTGCCTCTTCGTTTTTGTTGTAAAGTTCCAGTTCAAATTTAATTATTTTAAAGTATTAAGCATAAATAAAACAATAATTTCACATTGTTCTACGTGATATAATATGAAAATTGTATAAATTAGTTTTTAGAGTTACTGAACGCTTCCCTGCACCCAGTAATGAGTTAGTGAAGTGTCGTACTAATTACCGATACATCGATATCTCGCATATAATATTGTGATTAAGTGTACTCGTTTCAGTAATTTTCTGATTAGATAGTAAGCTTGCACTTTATTGCAAATCAGTTTAAGTGGTCGTGACGAAATTTAACTTGGATATACGGTTTTATTTATATATTTTCAACGGCGAAATTTTATATAAATGTGATTAACAACATCAAAGATTTTAAACAGTAACATATCACTCTGTTTCTTCGTCTTATATATTAAAGATAATGAATAAATAGAAATATCTGTATGCTATATAATTTTAGTTTTGTAGTAGTATACTATATTAGCTACAACAAAGTACGTGTCTTCAGCTTAATATATATTTTTTTTTCATTTCAAACATCTTTTGAAACAAGCATAATAGACAATTAGAATTTCAAATAAGTCACTCTAAGGATTTAAGGATTTTCACAACAAAATCAATAAATATAAACAATATTTTAAAATTTTCGCTTTTGAAAATTTTATCCGATATCGACCTAAAGACGTATTCACTTTCAAATATCAATTTGAAAATCATATAATCATGAACAATCGTATCTTGGTCGCTAGTGTTGTGAATACATGTCATATCGATATCGAAATATTGGCAGGATTGACCGCCGTGACGTTGCGGAAGGGGAGCGTGTCGACCCAGACTTGTTAGATCGTGCTGTGAGGCTCCTACAATTGCAGAAACTAGACCGCATTTACTCCTACCACACGCGACCAAGGTACGATATCGATGTTTGAATCCCCTCCCTATTGTTGAAGTTAGAAATGTAGGGCATGATCGATGTTTTTTTCCTTTTTTTCTAACGATATTTCTGTTTTCTATTTATCGTCTATGCGAGGCCTTAAGTCTCAAGTTAGATGTCAGATAAAAAATTTAGAACAGTAAGACTACGTTAAAAACGTTATATATATGTTTTTTTTTTAATTTAAAGAATGGATACATTGGAAAGAAGTACTACCTAATAATTGTGAAGGTTTTTTTGAGTTTCATGCGGAGTAAGCAGAGGATATAGATTTCAATGACTAATATCGCTGTTTTGCATTACAACAAAACAGTTATTATGTGTATGAAGAAACACACAGCGTTGATTGAAGAAGCAGTCTCCTAATTTCGCCTATTTTCATATATAAATGGTTTAACTTACCAAATAGTCTTCGATATACTTTCCTCTTTCACTTCTGCAGAGACGTACGTCATCTATTCTCTGTGGCGACGTGCTGTCATCTATCACTCATAGAAGTCTTCATAACTCACCAGCAAGAACCTTGCTGCAACGCTGTGTGTTTCTTCATACACATAATAACTGTTTTGTTGTAATGCAAAACAGCGATATTATGTTACTTCGAAACACACAGCGTTGATTGAAGACCTGTTTGTTTACTGCTGGTGAAAGAGAATGTATGCAGACAACGGATGCAGACGCTATGTGATCTTCAAGACAATTAAAATTATATACATATGTTAAAAGTGAATTTTTTAATTTACCTATAAAACATTAAAATGTTTCAAATAACCACTAACACTGTTCACCCTAATAAGACATTTCTTACCATCCTGTTTAATAAAATTTTACTGGTGATTTTTCTTTAATTATTTCATCATAAAACCTTTATTTAATGGTATAAGCTTGTCTCTAAGTTACAACAAAGTATTGTATAATAATATCAAAATATCCTCTCAATTAATTTAGGATGTTTATATAATAAACCATACTGTATCAATTTAATAATATCTATTATTAAATTTATTATTATTAAACATAATTATTACATTTAAATCTAAAATATCTATTATTATTAAACATAATCATTATATATTAGAAAAATTATTTCACAAAAAATCTCTTTTGAAATTATTAACTTTTGAAATTTTCAATTCTTTCAATAAGTTTCTTACTGTTTACTTATGTGAAACTTTTAGTTCTTGCAGTATACCTGAAATATATCATTATTACATCTCTTAAAAATCTTCTTTTATTGTCAAAGTAGTTGTCTCTTTGACTCTGTAGCCCATCATTTAATAAATAAATTTATTTAATCATTATTATTATCAAATGCTGCTGCTGCTTTCTTGCTGACAAGAGAAAAATGTCTCTTTCAAAATTAAGACCATTTAAGTGGTTGAATGTGGTTGGTTTAATAAAATTCAATTTTGATACAAAAATGCCCACATAAAATTCAACTGATTGGTCCTTCAAACATTTGAACCTAAAAATAAAATGATTACTGACTGATATATTAGATGTTCTGATACATCACAATGTGAGAGTACAACAAAATAATATTATGTTGTAGCACAATTTACTTTTGCTTTGGTTCCAGAAAATTATAATTACAATGTATAGTAACCACTGTCATGTTCAGCCTGTCACATTAGCACCCTGCCATCATGTTATAATACATATACATTCAGTTTTACTTGTCTATATCAAGTCTGGTTTCTTTTCCAATTTCTGTTTTAATAACAATCAAATATGGTATTTCTTTCAATTCCTAATATTTATTTATTATTTCAATTTCTGTTTAAATAATACCATTACAGCCACAAGTGTATCTTGATCGACTCACCTTCAGTTTTTGTTTTATTGTATCTTTCTGATTTTTCTAATCTTTAAGGGACTTGTTTCATGGTCCTTCTATTTTAATGCCTAGCCTACAGCTAGGTTCTCAATATGTAAGTCCCTTATATAGTGCCCTAGTGATCCGTGACTAAGTATCTATAGTACAAAGTTTGTCCTCTGTTATGTTTTTGGTTTTGATAATTAGCTATGAATTATTAAGATACCCACAACTTGTGTCACCTTTATAATAAAAGTAATATTAAAGTCGGGTAAGTTGATATAATGTCATGAACTTATTGTTATTAAAGTTATTGAAAATAAATAATGATGTGTATAAATATCATATCCTCTTGGATCTGGAACAACAGATGTTATTCAGACATGTCCTCCTTGAAAATTGTATGTCAGTCTTTGGTGTCTCATATCCATTTTGGAAATAAAGCTAAAGCTGTAAGTCCTTAGTGACGTTTAGTCGCACACTGGCCGACCATTTGTACAGAGAAAAATCCACGTCTAGGACGCTCCATATTAAATAAGGCCTCCGGAGCCTGGAGCAACAGATGTTATTTGGACATGACTTCCTTGAATAGTGCATCTCAGTCTCTTGCATCTCACCCATTTTTTGGAAATATAAGCTGTAAGTCCTTAGTGACGTTTAGTCGCACAGCGGCCGACCATTTGGACAGAGAAAAACGTCTAGGACGCTCCATATTAAATAAGGCCCCCGGAGCCTGGAGCAACAGATGCCATTACGGCATGTAAACGGTGGTCAGCTTTGTATCTCTCGATAGCTCTAACACCGTCAGAGTGATGATCAGACGATCTGCCAACTTGCAGATATATCATCAACTTTAATAGTTAATACCTGGGTCTGTTCCTTAATTTTCGAGTATACCATAAAATAAAATTACTTTGACACTTTTATATAGTACCATATTCACACTCTGAAAGCTTATTTTCCTTGTGCATACTGTTATATAAATATTGAACTTTTCTATTAATCTGCATGCCACCTATCACATCTGATTTATCCAGAACCTGCTTTCCTGAGGTAAAGCACATTCAGGTGGACTACTCAACCTACATACACTGCAGTTTTGTTGAGAAATAGAATTACAGGTGTTGTATAGAGACTAAGAATACAATTCTTATGATTTGACTTCCTACTAAGTCTATTATTGGCCAGTTGCCCAGTTCTGTCAAGTAAACTACTTAACTCACATGTGCTGTGGTCTACTTGAGACAATTTGACTTTCTACTAAGTCAGTTAGTGGCCAACTGTGACTATTGGCTAATATAAGTATTGGTTAATATGCATAAAGATCCACTTTTCCAACATCTGCCTTAACAATCAAAGGCAATCGCAGAAGAATTTGTGATCCATAACAACCTGCACACTTCTTTTCTTTAGAAGTTAGGTACACAACATAATTTCACACACAATTTAATTTTGAGTGCTTCATTAAACAACCAATAATACATAATCTCATATATTTTATATGAATTTTGTCTACTGAAAGCAATTTCAGTTTTGTAGCTGTATCAAAGACATTTCAATGTTTAATGATTAACTCAACAGCCAAAATGTAGTATTAGTTTACTATTTCCGAAATATTAATTGTTAATGTCAAATCTGTCCTGATCAATTGCCAGCATAAATCTGTTGGGATACACAACAACATATAAATGCCAGGTGATATGCCTGTGCTTTTCTACGACAATCTACAGTTCGTAAACATTGTAACTGTCTGGGAAGCTCCCAGCAGGTCAAAGAAGATGAATATATACTAAAGAGTCTCCTGGTTTTTAATGATCCTCTGGGTGCAGTATAACAATAAACATAAATTGTGTATTATAATAATAATAATATATATATATATATATATATATATATATATATATATATATATATATATATATATATATATATATATATATATTTTAATAGAGTATTATTATTAATAAACATAGAAGTGAGCCTATGTCTACCTTTTTTCAACCAAGATGGTATAATTTGCAACTATGCATTCTTTCAATTGCAATAATAATAATTTTTATTAATATATTTATTTCTTTATTCTATTCATTTCTATCCAATGGAGTTTCCTTTTCTGTTCTATCATCTTCTTTATTTATTATTATTTTTGTATTTAAATTAATATCTTATATGATCTATTTCCTTTACTTATATGTTATACCTTTTTTATGTATGAAAAAATACATACACTACATGTATTACTGTCAATTATTTATTATACTTCAACTTTGATCAAAACTCTGTTAATTTCACCTATTACACTTAAGACACAAAATCACACACTTTATAATTACATGACTTCATTCTTCTGAAGACCTGGATCCAAGTAATGTAGTATAGTCACAGTCAGCCCAAGCAAACAATTTTATTTAATATTAGATATCTCTCACAGCATTTATTTAGCTTCATTTTTATTAAAGTTACACAACTCCATGTTAACTACTAATTTCAAAAGCTGGAGTAAATCTGCAAAACCATTACAGACTGGTTCCTGTAGTCTTTAGTCACTTATTGACAGTAGTCAACCTTTGTCTGTTTATCGCAATACTACCATTCTTATTCAAACACATTTTTTAGCGACTAGTTACATTCTTTTATGTCACTAAGCTGTAGCTCTGTTATAGATAACACAGAATTATCACAAAAAAATCCTATAAGAAATAAAATTAACACCAAATCGTTGTGTTCTTACACAATAATTGATAATAAAATTCAAATTCGAATATACTTCATTCAAGTAGTAAATAGACATTTATTGTCAACTGAATATAGAGCCACCACCGGCCCAAGGAGCAGTTCTGTTGCCTAAGAGCTAAAAAACGGCGCTCTTTTAAATAAAAGTTACAATTTTAAAACAATGTAATTGCAGCTATGCTCCAAATTATTATTTACATAGGTACATGTTATTATTACACTCTGTAATGCAAGTAATTATACATAGAATATATAGAAGCTTTAATATAACTTTTTTATAGTTATCATAAACATTCTAGATCTGTTTGTATATTATGTACAGTAAAGTAACTTAATAAGTGTAAGGTAACCAAGCCCATGTTAAATAGAATGTTTTACAAGACATTATCGAAAAAATATCGAGCGTTGACTTTTAATGTATAATATTTCATCAAAATATCGTATAGAATATCTCTAATAACATTCAGTAGCTGTGTAATAGCTTATATGCTGAAATATAACTTACCAGTCTCAATTAGACTACTGTTATAATCTAAGTATCAGAAGTTTGTACCTTGCCTTTTGAACTCTTATATAGTAAAGGGGGCTTACTTTTTTTCTTCTCATTTTTCGTAAGTTAGGAAAAAATTGCTAAAAACTTTAAGGGCCTGTTGGCCATTTTGAATTCTGAAAACAGCAACTTTCCTTTTCCTGTACTTCTGAATTATATATATTCATTTTGCGAGACACAGCACAAAAATAAACTAAACTGCGTAATATAAAAATATTTTACACAAAATTTGTCATTAATATTAAATCTATCAAAGATAAATTTTGTTATTTATAATTTTTGCATCCGATCGCGGCAAAATTATAAGACGCTATGAGTGATAGATGACAGCACGTCGCCACAGAGAATAGATGACGTACGTCTCTGCAGAAGTGAAAGAGGAAAGTATATCGAAGACTATTTGGTAAGTTAAACCATTTATATATGAAAATAGGCGAAATTAGGAGACTGCTTCTTCAATCAACGCTGTGTGTTTCGAAGTAACATAATAACGCATTTCCCTACTTTTCACCTTTTTTTAATACTAAGCGTAGTGAGCCTAATCGTGGCGCAGGGGCACAAGCGTGTGACTGTAAACGAGAGAGATTGTCAATTCGATTCTCATTAGATGAAATTAAATATTTAATATTTTTCTTTTCACTCTGGTGGCGAAATAAAGCATGGCGTTGAGTTCCGTTACTCAACATACAATACTTTCAGAGTATGGCAGAAAATGGGGAACAGAGTTTTTTTTACCCTACTGTGTGCGGGATACAGCGTGAAGCTAAAAACAAAACAAAAAACATTGAACGTAAAATAAAGACGCACGGTTCATTAGGTGAGGTTCACTAATGAAAGTTAAGTGATTACCTGCAACTAATCCTATTACGTGTGCATATTGTAGACGTCGTTAAATTAATTTGAATTCGACTTATACGTTCTCTTATTCTTAAGAAAACAGACAAAACGGCCATTTTTCATGAGATTTATTTTTTATACTTTTTACTTTTTTTCATGAAAAAATATTTTTTACTAGCTAAATATGTAAGGGGCGCAAGAAAGAAAAAAAAAATAGTAAAAATATCAATTTTGCTGGGTTACGTCAAATAATTATAGATTTATATTAGTATCGAAGTTCATCGTGTCACAGTGGCATAATGTCTAACTATAAGCTCGATGGCTGTGGGTTGGATTCCCACTTCAGGAAATAAATTATTTTATGGTTACAAGACGTAAGTTCGTACGTTACGTCCCTATTGTTAGTTAAAACAGACTATTTCTATTCAATTCCCTAATAAAGATTTTCCGATAAAAATTACAGTTCAATTGGAGTCGAACTATCATACAAATCTATTTAATGAGACATTTGATGGAATTTAATAGAATTTTACAATTTTTATGTAAAATATCTATGTTTCTTAATATTTTATATAATAATTTTATACATAAGAATTTTGCTTTTGTTGTAACTGTTAGGGATTTTTTTTTATTTCTGTTGACGCTTTTGCTACAAATACGAATATATACTTTCACTTAGTAATCATATTGAACTCTTCATTTTCCATACTATTTTTAGTGATTAAATTGTATTGATCCCGGACCTCTTAATCAAAATTTATTATTTTATTATATTATTAATCGAAGTATTTCAAAGGTACATCAATAAGTACTTTCTAAGTATACGCCACCAAACCATGATCGGCGTTGTATTAATATAAAAAAATATTAAAATAACTCTATTCGATTGTTCACAGATTTGGAAAGCGCTCTGATGCATTCTCGAACTGGGCCAAGGACCTTGAGGTTAGTATAAAATCAGAAAAGTCCACATAAGCGTCCATTCAAATTTATTGGGTAATGAGTAACGCCATCGTAATATCGAAAATATTATAAAATGTGACCATTTCCTTCAGTGAGCTTTTAACTCACAACTACACCTCGACAGCGTTATTAACGTTTTAATCTTGGTAGTCTATGGTTATTTGATTTCTTGTATAGCATACAATTTTTTTTGCCTCTTTTTTTTCTATTTTATAGCATTTTCTTTATTCCTCAAATTGTTTTATTCTTCTTCAAAATTTCGTTACAAAAAATATTTGTATACGATATTGAAAATTAGATATAATTTTTTCCAGATGAGGGAAATTCTCATTTCACAAAGTACACTTGGCTATAAAACTGACGAGATGTTCAAAAATATTTTTTATATAACGCCAAGGAAAGGTCGCTTTTACATTATAAATAAATGTAATTACCGAAATCGTTTAAAGCAACGCGATATATATTTTTTATTTATATATTTTTTTGTTCAATTTTAAGAACAAAAAATATGCTTTATAGGTAATTAAAGTTTTAAATCCTAGTTTTCAATTTTTGTTTATTTTTCACCTCTCGAATTTTATAGGATAGGTAGATATCGATAGTTGTTGCTTATGATATACTTTAATTAATTATTTAGTGACTCCGTGGCCTAATTTATCTCTAAATATATATATTAAAAAAATGATATATAAGTTATTACCTTTTTGATAGTTCATTTATTCTCCATGTTCTACGGTACGGTACGGTACACAACTGTGCATGCATGCTTAGTAAAATTTTATAATAAATATATTTATAAAAAAACATAATAATCAATGAAAGCACCGGAAATATATAGAAATCAGGAATTTCTTATACTAAAAAAATATATACGTACCTACAAAAGCTAAAACTATAACTGTACTTAAAGAAAACTATTTATATTATGGCAATATATTTTTATCTAATTACATACTGATAAATTAAATAAAACTTACAATATATTTATTTAAAATCCTTTTTATTTTAAGAAAACATCCACTCTTGTATACGTTTTAATTATAGCGCCATGTTTATACAATCCTATCAAAACGAAACATATTCGCGGTGATTTTCTAGTTTAATTAAGTTGCGAGCTAGTCGATAGTCTAACTTTTTAAGGCTAATGTCTCATTTGTTTTTAGTAGTTTAATTTTTTTTCACCTTCACGCTGTATCCCGCGTGTTGCAAGGATGTTACAGGGCAGAGTGCTTGGTGTTAAGAAACTCCGCTCTTCATTTTTCGCTGAATTTTGAAGGCATCGCGTGATGAGTGGCGGAACTCTATATTATATATATATTAAATTATTATAATATTAAATATTTATTTTTTTCCAGTGGGAATTAAACCCACAGCCTATCGCGTATACCATTACACGTCCTGTCCCTGCGTCACAACTGGCCATTTTTTATATTATGTTAATTAAATACTCATTAAATTTAAGTTAAGTTACTTCAGCTATTTTTGTAATACCAGATTTAATTTAACTATGGTTAAAATTTAATTAATATATTTATTCAAATATTTTAAATAAGGTTCTAGATCTTTACAAGTTACCTAAAAGAAACTTCGTTTTCGTATAACATTTAGTTGCAGCGGTCGAAATAGCGTTACATTTATACTGTTTACTATCATTATATATCAATTTGCCAAATATAAAGTTATATATATATATATATATATGTTTTTTATTTTACGCTGTACATCTTGCACATAGTAGAGTAGGCAAAAAGGACCTGGGAACCTAGTGTTAAGACACTCTGTTCCCATTAAGAAGCTTCTTTTCTCTACTTTCCGAATTCTGGAGGCATTACGTGTTGAGTGGCGAAGCAAAAAGTAAAACCAAAAATACAGTGATATTCATTTCCGTTTTAAGTTTTTAATTATATTATAGTACAAGTTTAATCGATAAATTGGCCAACTCTTCATATATTTTTTTAATAATGTATGCAAAAAAACATATTTTTAAAGTATACTTAGCACGTATAGAAATGTCTTTACGAAAATAAAATTAACCTTTACTCGCCTTTTATTGGTGGGTTTAATTTTAATTAACTTAGTATTTTACAATTTCGAGAGGATACGGTCACTACGGTCACTTTAGACGATGTTTTAAATAAGAATATTTTAACGGTCCCTTTGCTCTGAACGGTTAATTAATCCGTGTGAATTTGTGAATTCCGTTGCTTTAAACAAAATTAGAAGATTTTTTTTACATATGAAGTAAAAATTAAGTCCTTTCTTATAAAGGAATTAATTTAAAAAATAGTTGAGCTTATGTTCTAATATAAAAAAATTAACAAGACGGTTGTAGGTTTGATTACTTATATGAACCCTATATTAATATTATAAAGTTGAATTTCTTTGATTGAACGCGGCAATCTCAGATAGCCATTGAGTAAGTCTATATTAAATCATGTTATGAACAATAGGAGTCTAGTAACAATGGAAAATATAGTACAAACTGGGGACGAAGAAAATAATTTATATTTTGCTGATTCAGGATTGATCTTCTCTCGGGGGATATAGAAGAGGGTTCAAAGCCACGGCTATCTCTTTTGAAAAAGACGCTGGCGCCACGATAGCCCCATTTATTTGATGCCTGAGACTCAAACGCGACTTCCCTCGCTTATAGTTATTTTTGTGCTATAGCCAAAGGATATTTTTTATTTAAATATATTATTAAAATGTATCCTATGTCTCCTCTAATACTTGTAACAAAATTTCATCATAATCGATTGAGTAGTTTTGGCATGAAAGCCTTTATTCTGATTATATATATAATAATAATACATTCTATTATATCTATATAATAATAATTTTTAATCTATATATTTTTAATAATAACGTAATACTATACTATTATCGGAGTCGATCCTGTTCGTAAAACCTTTATATCTACAATATTCACTTAAACGTGCCTTAGAATGGCATTTTAAAATATCTAGCCACAATATGAGCTTCGAACACCGTTCCATATTACGTCCGCTAACGCTGGCTGGGATTTACTTATAGTTATGACTGATACTCACAAGCGATATAACTAGGCTTTACCTGTATGTTGTTATTGTAAAAGGATAAAGCGCGGCGTTAAGTTCCGTTACTCAATACGCAATGTATTTAAAATTGTACGGAAAGTGGAGTGTGTTACCAGTGGAGTAGACAATTGTGGGTTTTATCCCTATTTGTGGAAAACATATTGAAAAAAAAAATCACTAGTGTTTCCACAAAAAATATTAAGTTCCGCTTTTTCTTTTTATTTCAGCTTCACACTATAGCAGGCATACTATTACAAACTGTAATATCATTATCTTGTATATTATAATAAATTGGACAATGCCTTCCGCCCCCACAGTGGAATAGAATCGAGTTGCTTTTATAATTTACTCACAGATTAAGTAATATACTAGATAATATATAAATAGTTTAGATAAAAATATGTATCTATATTAAAATATATTTATTTATAGTGGGGAGCGTAGTGTCGTAACACTTGGTTCACTCTCACTCTGCCTATCCTACTATGTGCGGGATACAGCGTGAAGTTGAAAAAAAAGTTATAGCTGTAAAAAAACTTAATAGCCGTTATGGCGCAGTGTTACTCCCACTACTAACTATTACCGTAGGTTAAATGGATACAATAGAAAAGCTGTTTCGTACGTTCTTAATTTTTCCCACATTGCGGATTGAGTGGCGAAATTCAACGCCGCAATTTTGTACCAGAGCAGGAAAATGGAAATAATTAAAATAAAAGATCAGTCTTCACAATGTAGATAGTTTTATAATCACGCACATTGCAGAGTAGGTAGAGGGATCCTAGTGTTAAGGCGCTCTGTTTCCCATTGAGACCGTACATACTTTCCGCCGAATTCAAATTTAATAAAATAAAATAATTCAATAAATCGTATGATTTATTTTGCGGGTGCGGGTTCACGCTGTATCCCGCACGCAGCAGGGTAGGCAAAGGGAATTAGTGTTAAAACACTCCGCTCCCCACTTTCCGCCGAATTCTAGAGGTATTGCGTGCTATGTCGCGGAACTCAACACCGCGCTTTGCCTCGACACCAGAGCGAAGAAATGGAAATATAAAATATAATAATAATAAAATATTTTTACAGAAACCCGACATACCCGCTTGGTTGGCCTACGCCCGGAGATGAGCGCGACGTCAGCATATAAAAAACAATATATCACCCTTAACGCACTACGGTCATCAAATAAACTGTATTTCATATTAATTTTCATATTTCAATTCTACTACTAGTTTACTGTATTGATGTCATATAACGCATTTTTTTTAACTTTCTTAGTCAATTCGTTAGATAATATCGTATAACATTTATAGAAAGTAGTTCATATCAACTGTATTTCAATTATTCATTGTAATGTTATAAATAAAGGCATTTGTTAAAAAGTAAATTTAAATTGTGGTTTTATTTCTGGTTCTTTTCGGGTTTCACGCTTTATCCCGTGTATTGCAGGAAAGGGTAATCTCCATTACGATTAACCATGCATTAATGTTAGGTAACTTAAGTAATACTTGAGGCCGGTCGTGGCGCAGCGGCAAAAAGTGTGACTGTAAACCGACTGGTTGTGGGTTCGATCCCCACTCGAGGAGATGAAATATTTACTTAAATTTATATTTCCGTTTCTTCGCTCTGGTGTCGAGGCAAAGCGCGGCGTTGAGTTCTGCCACTTAACACGCAATGCTTCCGAAATTCGGCAGAAAGTGGGGAACGGAGTGTCTTTCACTACGTTCCCTCTGCCTACCCTGCAGTGTGCGGGATACAGCGTGAAGCTGAACTTAAGTAATATTTGTTTTTTATTGACCAATTAATGGTTGACTGATTGAGAGGCCAGTAGTGGCGACAGATTGGCGGTTCGATTCTCACTCGAGGTAATGAAATATTGAATATTTTCATTCCTTCGCTCTAATGTGGAGGCAAAATGCGGCGTTGAGATTCGCCACTCAATACGTAATGCCTCCAGAATTCGACAGAACATAAAAAACGTGGTATCTAACCATTAGGTTCTCTATCGGCCAAATCTTTTTTTTAAATAAATGTAGAAAATCAATCAAATCAATCAGCCGTTAGAATTTCAACTGTATATCTCCAAGTGTTCCTGAGAAAAAGGGCTCCTTACATACATCCTACAAATAGACCTATTTAATTTAATGATAAACAAAGAAGAACAATAGTATTTATTTGTGTCAAAGTCTTATACAATTGTGTTTCAGATAATAGTATATATAAATAAAATTCTGTTTTTGATCGTTCATACAAATAATATTTGTTGATTGTTCTAAGGGAGCTTTTGTGAGGATTTTTACATACATGTCTTTATTTACTAAATTTAGCAATGTCAACAGATGTTTGTGTAAATATTCTTGTTTAGTATAATTCTTTGTTGATAGTTTTGGACTTACCAGTCATCTATAAAGAAGGCAAGCCTGCCATAAATATCGTTATAAAGAAAAAAAACACATTTTTTTTATTGTACGTAACATATTTCACTATACTAGTTTAATTCATTATTATAAAACCATTTAAAATATATATGTAAAGCTTATTAGAAATGGTCTCCATTGACTTCAATAGTTCTTTGAATTTTGAGGCCAGTTATGAATACTTCTTCTATTTATTTAATCAAGCACTCATTCTATGGTAGAATTGTTCACTGCCAAAAGAATGATATTTTCTTACATTTGTGACAATATTTAGATTTTTTTTTCACAAAAATATGGCTCAATCACGGCAAAATAAAATATCACGGAAATTAGATTATGCGCACATTGTACTCTGTTGACTTATAGGGATTTTTCAGAGGTGTAAACATAAATATGGTCATTTTATTTGTTAAAAATTAATCAATTATAAAAAAAAATCTTATCTGTAAATATATTTTTTCTGTGATTCCCTTTAAATATCGCTTAATCAATGGTTTTAATTTAACCACCCTGTTTTTATTTTATTTATCAGTTAAGAAATGACCAGTGCAACTCTTACAGGCTGCAAATCCTAAGTCGTTTTTTAAAATACGCGACATGGTTCTAGGTGCTGCCTTCACGTTCCCAGATAAAGTCTTTTGCTTCCAGACAGGATTTCTTCGAATTGAATTGAATTACTATAAAATATTTTCTCATTTGATGAGGTTTTGA
This sequence comes from Heliconius sara, assembly GCA_917862395.2. Classification (NCBI taxonomy): domain Eukaryota; kingdom Metazoa; phylum Arthropoda; class Insecta; order Lepidoptera; family Nymphalidae; genus Heliconius; species Heliconius sara. The sequence goes on from OU860782.2 coordinate 3,251,926, forward strand.
TACAAATATGCATATAAATATCTTAAGTTTTCCTAGTTATTTTTATTATTATTTTTATTTTTACTATTTTTGTATTGTATTCTGCATAGAATAATTAACCAACCAGACACAAGAATGTTTGATAGATCTACCGATTTCCAGGTCACCTAAAACTGTAAGAGCACTGGTACCCATAACACAAGTTAAATCTTACAATGGGTACCAGAGTTCAATAAAACCAGAGTAAAATTGCATTACTGATTGCTATAACAAATAGATTTGATTTATTGTATCTGGTTACTGTACTTATATATTGACAATAAATTTCATTTCATTTCATTTCAATTCTTTCCTTTACTGATTTGATTGCCTTTTGTTGCCATACGAACACCACGTGGACGGGTAGATTTTTTTCTCCCACGCACAGAGGAGGTTTCGTTATACCTATCAATAGTTCGGAACCCAAACATTTGACTAATACTGACCATATGGAGGATGTTAAAAATTGCATTTGTCTCTACACCTACTTTATGAAATCAAATCACAGTAATTCAGTTCTCTTTATCATCTCACTCCAATAATACAATATATTTTAAGATAAATTGGTGCGAAAATAAGAAAACACAATGAACAATCATATGCAAATGACAGGTTGCAAATTCAAAAGTAATATTTGGTTTCTTTTTAGTATTTAACTACTAAGCCAGACCAGACTAAGTAACTACTAAATAAAACCGATTCGCTAATTTACTGTCATACGATTCAGTGGCAAAAGCTGTATAACTGTTATCGCAACGGTTATGAGTTTGATTTCCATTTTGGAGAGTGAAATATTTAAAATGTTGATTTCTTCCCTCTGATAGTAAAACAAAGAACGGCGTATTTCCATTATATTCCGTATATAAATACCAAAAGTAAGATTGTTGAATTTGACCATGTCTATACTTAAAATACTACCCTTAATTCACGTAAAATTTATATCGTTGCATTAAATAAATGTAAACAAACAAGCGAGGCTGGTTGTGGTGCAACAGCACTAGTCTGTTACTGTAAACGGTATGGTTGTGGGTTCGATCCGCTAAATAATAAATGCTCGAGGAAACTAAATATTTATTTAAATGTATATTCTCGTTTCTTCGCTCTGTTATTGAGGCAAAGCGCGACGTTGAGTTCTGCCCTCAACAAGCAATGCCTTAGAATTCGGCAGATAATGAGGAACGGAGAGCTTTAGCACTAAGTCCCTCTGACTACCCTGATGTGTGTGTGTGTGTGTGTATGTGTGTGTGTGTGTGTGTGTGTGTGAGATACAGCGCGAAGCTGATTAAATTTTAGTAAAAAATAAAACACCATATATATTTATTAATTACCCATCTAACTTTATTATTCTGTGTCAGTACATCGAGGTATCATTAAATAGGTGACTAGCTTACAAAGTTAAGCACGAAAAATTATTCCTCTTTAAAACTATATCAATACACTGCATCAATCATATTTTACATTTGAAATTGACGAGAATCCACCGCTCAAGCACCTATTTTCATACAACCGTACATTTATACGAATTTATTATTTAATTTAAATCTTATTAATTAATTTTAATAATTAATCTTAATAATACGTGAAAAAATACAAGCCATATGATGGATATCTATTTCTGAAATTATAGTCGAGATAGTTTGTTAAGGATGGTTCAATAATATTTAGAAAATTAGAAAGAAAAATGTAAAATATTAGAAATATTCAATTGTAGAGAAATCGTTTCGAAATATCATAATATATAGTATGTGCCAAATAACGCTACAGGATAATATAATATTTTCGATTTTATACATTTAAAGATGAAGCGTTAATCCTTAATAATTAATTAATAAAATAAAATGATACTACTAGATAAGATTCTACAGTCAAGTTTGTGGAAAAAAATAAATATGAAGAAGGAACATTAAAATATAAGATTATCGTGCATTTAAAAAAACAGTAATCATTGGTTTTCCTAATTAACTTTACCGCGTACTACGAAGTTTTAAATAACTTGCCCGTAATTTTTGACTATTTTAATAGAAAAAAGAAACAGATTTTCAGCTAAAAATGTTAGAAAGGCATCGAATTTTAAGATAGAACTAGTTTACAAGATAGGTATATACTAGAAACAGATCTAATATCTAACGAATTACAACAAAACATCTAAGAACAGCTACAGTAAAAGGCCTGGTTGATATTTAAATGGGTTTGACGGATTTTTAGGTCACATCGATTATGAAGCTTGAGTTAAAAGAAATATATTTTTGCTAATTTCAAAATATTTTTTCTGTATACACTACAGACTGAGAAAATAGTGTTACTAGGTTTCGGTCAGTACTTTCTGAACCTTTAACTTACCGAGTGTTAAGACACTCTGTTTTAATTATGATACTCCCATTCTCGACTTTCAGCCGAACTCTTGAGGTATTACGAGTGATTATTAAGTGGTGGAACTTAGCTCCCGCGCTTTACCTCGTTATTAGGACGACGAAATGATAATGCCAAATATTCCATATCCCACGAGTGGGAATCGAATTCACAGCCGACCAGTGCGACAATATGGCCTATTTTTTTTGTTGTTGTTTTAAATCAAAAAATTAAATTAAATCAGCTTCACGCTATATTCAGCACACAGCAGGGTAGGCAGAGGGAATCTAGTGTTAACACATTCCGTTCCCCACCTTCTGCTGAATTCTGGAGGCATTGCGTGTTGAGTGGCAGACATTGCGTGTTGAGTTCTGCCACTCGACACCAGAGCGAAGAAATGGAAATAAAAATTTAAGTAAATATTTAATCTCCTCGAGTGGGGATCGAACCCACAACCAGTCGGTTGTACGCCGCGCCACGACTGGCCTCATTATTGTTTTAATAGTTCAAAAATATAATATATATTTTTTTTAATTTTGCTAAATTATTATCAGAATTGACAAAATTTTCTAAGAACTTGTCAACACATTTCAAAATCACGCAGGCCTTTAAGAAACTACGTTACATACATAGGTAAAGAAGAAATAGATTAGACGGATGGAAATTCTGGGGCATTGCATATAACTAGGTACTACATATTTAAACTCTATAGGATTATTACGAATAGAGTACGCTAGAAGAAAGACTAGAAATCTCTATAATATAATTATTAAGGAATTTTGGCAACACAGATTATATACATGTAGTGTCCTGCTTTTTTTTATTTCAAATTTAAATCTAATTTGAATTTATAGTCAAAAACAGAGAAAATTTCAAAAGTGTTACTTGGACAAGTCGTTCTTTTGACTGTGAAAAAATTTTGACTATAATGTAGGATTTGAAGTCCACTTCGTATTTTTTAATTCATCCCTTTCCATCATAATAAATGAATGTTTACTTATTTTTTTTTAGTTTAACATTCTGTTTCATATATATTAAAGATATAAATGTACAGTAGACATTAGGTTAAATAATAGATTGAAAATGTTAAGTGTAAAAGGAATTAAATAATAAATTTAAAACAAGTCATTTATGAAAGAAATACTACCTACTATACTTCAAAGTGTTATGTATGTTACTCATACACAATAGTAGTAAAGAAAAACATTTTAAAACTTATATCAACGTAGCGACGCTTGTACGGTGTTCAAGAGGCGCGGATTTGATTCCCGCTACGTTATTTTTTTTAATATATATATTTATAATTGCTTACTATCTTCTCCTTTGTATGAGAAATACACAAAATTCAAAGAACACAGAAATAATTGACTGAAGTAATCAAGATATTTATTTATAAAGAAATAAAATGAAATTTCGTATACACTTATCATTTCCATCTATTTTATTATTTTCTTTAAACTACAAATTAAATACAACCATTGAACTTACGCAGTCAAATACTCTTATAATACTGTTAATATGAACTAAATCTTACGTTTATAGTGTTAGTATTATATGTAACCAGCGGTTCTAGCTTCCTACTTTATTTAATTTCATTACATTGAAATTCTAGATTTTCAGTTTTATTTTAATTTTAAGGCGTTTAAGTTTATGAAATTGCAGATTTTAAGCTTGTATTTATTTCATGAGTTTTTAAGTATAAATTGTGATTGTTTTTTTATTTATAAAAAGAAAAACAATTGATAAAATATATGTAAGAACCAAACAATCTTAAAAAAGCGAAATTATGCAATAATAAATAAATTATATTGACGTGTTTAACTTTAAACTTGTAAAAAAGATACAATTTATTAATGATATAATTTTTAAAAAAAAAATCCTATATCAGTTATTTTCTATTCGAAGTATTAATCAAATGTGAGATTCTTTACATAAATTCAAAAATACCTTATTATGTAACTTCGCTTAAATAAGCTTTCATATACAAGCTTTGAGCATGACACAAACACACAAAGTCACAGCGCATTTAATTACGAATAAACACAAACACACTTTATTTACATTTTAAATGTTAAATATAAACAATTAGTGCTTCCAAACTAACGAACAACTTGTGCTTAGAAATTATTCGATTTTTTCTCTTTCTCTCTCTCTCTATTGAACTCAAAATGGCGTGAATATTACAAAAATATGCTGAAGTCTTTGCCTTAAATATTATATAACAATATTTATAATGATCGATTATTTTGCGATAATTTGTCGTCTTCGACATCGATTTTGGCATTATTCGGGTCTTTCAGTAGCTCCCATATGTTATTCTTGTCTAAGATTTCAAAACCTCCTTTATTTTCAGGCGCAATATCAATTTTTATTTGGCTGTTTAACGATTTGTCTAAATCGGTTTCAGAAATCGGATTCGCTGGTATTTTGTGAATTTCCTTGTTAATTGATTTTATCGGTTTTGATATATGTTTTGTCACTTTATTCGATTGTATAATCGTATCGTCTTTGGTTGTATTATTGTTGATATCTTTGTATGTGTCATTTGTGTTGATTAACGGTTTCTTTATTTGTGTTTTAGGTTTCGGTTTTTTTGTTCTATAATGAATATTTTTTATATTGCCTTTCGTGATTGTCGTTATTGTATGAGGCATTATTGATGTTTCAGTTGATTTTGTTGTTTGTATCATATTTTTTAGATTTACAGTTGTGTTTTTGGCCAATTCGGTTGACTTTGTTGAAAATATTAAATATTTCTCGGTTGTAACCTTACTTTTATCTGATTCCTTTACTTCGACCACTTCTATAGTTGTTATAATAGGAAGTACTGTAGTAGAAGTTGTAGTAATATTTTCTTTATTTGCTATAACTTTATGATTTGCTTTAGATTTTTTAACGACTGTAGCATTATTTTCAATGTGTTTTATAATTTGAACAATATTAATAGGTTTAGATTTGATAAAGAACTTCTCGTGCTTATCTCCATAGGTTGCTTTCAATGTACCTTTACGCCGAGGCAACGGTTTTTTGAAAATATTGGACTTTTTCAAAAAACTTTTGTTTACAGGTACTTTTTGTACAATAAGTTCACCATTTATATTTGGAACAGGTTCAATTTCATTATTAACTTTTTGATTATCTGCGTGGTTTGTATATGTTACAGTCGGTATTATTATAGGATCATCGGATTTAATAGTAGCATCCGTGGATGAATATGTTGTTGTATTACCGTTTATGTCATAAGTTGATGCTATTGTAGTATCTAATATTCGTACTGTTGTTGTTGAAACATCATTATTAGTTTCAGTAGAACTAACTTCTGGACTTTCTGTCGTACTCACACTAACTGTAGACGTTTCAGTACTAACACTTTCAGTGGAGCTTTCTGTAGTTGTGGGATGTTTCTTTTCATAATCTGTTCTAAATTCGTAATCACGACTACAGATACGTCCACATTCGCATATATTATCTATATTTGTGTTCGTTTTGAGACTTGCCAATTGTGTTTTATCGAACCAAGTAATGAAATCGTCATCAGTAATACCTTTGAGTAAAGGACTTCCAGGTCTCGCGTGGAAGAAGGTCTCAACAGCTAAATCTGGTCGGCTTGAAGGGTAGATTTTGGCGAATGCCGGACGGAGACTGGTTATAACGAATTTCGATCGCGCTTCGTATGTCACACACACTGGACATGTTGAGCTAATCTGTAATTAAATTACATAAATTATTAAATAAATATTCTTGTACATCTAAAAATAAAAAATGTATACAATTATACACACAATTTATTGAAAACAATAATGTTTCAAAATAAATATTGATATTATTGTATATTTATACTTACATTAGCAAAAACGAACCAAACAGATTCTCCTCTGGACCCATAGTGGAGATCAGCGAATGTGGCTCCGTCTAACACCACTGGGTTTACAGAACGTAGTTCATAACCAGAGAATAGAGACGATTCGAGACGAAGGATTCCAGAACGTTCTTTACCTTTCCATCTAAAAAAACATTGATATAATAAGTCTTAATTTAAATTATATTTCTAAATAGTATATTGATAAAGTAGCTGTAAAGTAAAGAATAATTTTATAGGATTTCGTAACCAAAAAGTAAAACGTGTCTATCATCAGGCTATATCTCATGAATCGTGGTAGTTAGATAATTGATATTTTCACTAATGATGTATTTCTGTTGCCGCTATTACAACACGTACTAATAAACAGAATAAAATAAATATTTCAAAGGGCTCCCATACAATGAACGTTTTTATAGATAATGGTGCGGTAAAAAAACCTATTTAATAAGATAAAAACAAACCATATAAGGCTGTTTTTAAAAATTATAAAGTTTATTATAATTTTGAACATTTATGAAACGTACTTGAAGCAAGTTTTGATGATAAGCGTCGGTAGATTTCCTTGTAAATCTTCAATACTACTTCTTTCCGGTCGTATCTCTTCGATTATTGCTGCTTGGACGTTGAGAAGAGAATTTTCTGGTTTCGGTATATATGTTGAGTATGATATTGTTCCCTAAAACAGTAAAGAATGGAATATAATGTAAATGGTAATAATGTGTATAACATTATAATGTTTTAAATAGGCAAAGCATTTATATCAATTATCAGCTACACGTTGTATACGTACACACAACACAGTAGACAGAGGAAATCTAGTGTTAAGATACTCCGCTCTCCACTTTCCGCAGAATTATAAAGGCATTGCGTGTTGAATGGCGGAACTTAACATCGCGCTTTGCCTCGACACTAGAGCGAAGAAATGAAAATATAGATTTAAATAAATATTTCATTTCCTCTAGTGGGGATCGAACTCATAACTCAAATGGTTATGGGTTTTACATCCACATTTTGTGCCTCTGTGCCACGACAAAAACACGGCTGGCTGTCTTCGGCTTTGGCTGGCTTCGGGAGGCTGTCGTAGCGCAGTGGCAATGGCAAACGAGCCAGTGCGCACGATAGGCTGTAGGTTCGATTTTCGCTCGTGGAAATGAAATATTTAATAATTATATTTTTTTTGCTCAGGTTACGAGGTACAGAGAGAATTCGGCGGAAAGTGGGTAACGGAACCGTTTCAATGGGAACGGGGTGTCGGTTGTGCGGGATACAGTATAAAGCTAAAAAAAACAAAGAAAACTCGGAACCTATATTTAAATATTGACCTGTACGGTAGCGCACCCAGCGCCGGTCGCGTAGACGAACACCTTAGTGGGCAGCCCGGGCAGCGCGAGTGCTCGCGGCGGCGTGCGCGCGCGCAGCTCCAGCGTGTCCGTCAGCTCCATGCCCGCCGTCGCTAGGGACACTGTCAGGGCACGGTGTCTGGAAATTACAATAGAGGTGTTATACTTTTTGATAGTTTTTATTTTATTAATATAAAATATCGGTAGCCTTATATAATAACATTTTTGTTTGTTTGCCTGCATGTCTGTGAACCATTTTCAACGTTTTGAAAAATTAACTTATTTATTTTATTTTACGCTGTATTCTGCACATAGCGGGATACAGCGTGAAACAGGGTGGGCAGCGGGATCTGGACACTACTGTTAAGACATTTCATTTTCCATTAAGCACTATTGTTCTCCACTTTCGGTCGAATCCTTGAGGCAAAAGTATTAAGTGGCGAAACTTAACGTCGCGTTTTACTTCGCCACTAGAGCGAGGAAAATGAAAAATATTACATTCTACTATCAACGCAATACGATCCCACGATCGTCAAGTCTTATCTGAAGACTGACACTCCACAGTAAAATTTTCAAAAATTTCTTCTTCTTCTTTTCAAAAAAACTCTTACGAAAGATTGCTACGACCTTCGTGTAAAAAATACAAGCATTTCCTGTGCATACATTTGCGTTTGTGTAAGAGAAGATTATTGTTAATGTGTGTGACCTGTCGTAGGCGAGGCTGGCGTATCGGGCGGCCGCGTCGGTAGCGCGGAAGGCGAGCGCGGGGTGGCGGCGCAGCGTGGACGCGCGGTAGTACAGAAAGCGCGCCGCCGCCTCGCCCTCCGCCAGCGCGCCGCGCGCGCACGCGCATTGCAGTACGCGCACGCCCGCCACGTACTGCTCCATCGTCACGGCTTCTGTAAGGATCGTGAAGCAAAATACATATTCATTAAATTTTTTTTAATTCATTATTTTCATAAAAAATCAATGATTTTTATGAAAATAACCAATTCAAATTCAGATTTGATAACAACATTCTAAATTTATTTCTGTAGTAATAAAAGATATGTAGCAGGACTAATAACTTTTGACATTAATATTCAGTTCTTCGAACCATTTCAATGATTTACTTGGCGTTCCTTTTTCCGATTTTTAGTTACTTGACCTTAATTATTCCATAATAAACGTAGAGCTACTCGAATCCAAAATTGAATGGAGCATATATAAGATAATAATTTATCTAAAGTCGGTCGAAAGACACGTCAAATATTTTTTGGACATTTTACTACACATACTATATAATAATCAGCTTCACGCTGTATCCCGCATAGAGCAGAGTAGGTACAGGGAACCTAGGGTTAAGACACAGGTTTCCCCACTTTCTGCCGAATTCTGGAGGCATCGCGTATTGAGTGGCGGAACTCAACGCCGCGCTTTGCCTCGACACCAGAACGAAGAAAAGAAAATATAAATGTTAATAAATATTTCATTTCCTCGAGTGGGGTTCGAACCCACAACCAGTCGATTTTACAGTCACATTTCGTGCCGCTGCGCTACAACTGGCCATACTATAAATTTTGATAATTTTTTGCTTGAATTTCGGACCATGCTTTAAAAGAAAAACACATAAAAATAATTTCTTCTGTCACCTGCATTAGTTTGTCTAACGATCTAATAACTAGCATGTATATTTATTTTTTTATATGGTGGTTATTATTATTAGAGGCTTTCGTGACACCTCTTTTGATTGTAACAAAATTTCGAAAATTTAAAGATACATCGGTAATTAGCAGCAGGTTTCCTCTGCCAAATAAATGTATGATACAGCGTGAAGCTGCAATAAAATATTATTATGAATATTTTGAACTAACCATAAGAAGTAGTCTTGATGTTTCTTGAAGTTTCTTCCAACAACCAATCTGCCGCATCTTTTCTCGGCGCCGGCCAACCGAACTCCCCTTCTTCGGTTGTTGACGCGTTCTTTAGTATAATAAGCGCTTCGGGTACCAGCGGACTCCTGAAAATTGTAAATAATTCATATTTCTGGATACAAATTTAGCTTAATAACAGTCAAGTTAAGGTTAGCTTAAATTATATTAGGAAATATTTAAAAAAAAAAACATTAATACCTAGCCATGACTAAAGCTAGCACTGACGCAGCCAAAGCAGCTGGTGAAGTTAAATTATATAAATTTTTCTCCAAATATTTCTGCGCCCGTTTAGCGATGTCGGCGTCCACCTGTAATGTACATAATTCGTTCAAAATATAGTATAACTTCAGATGATATGATGAAGGAGGGTTTAAAAAAGTTTGGATCTGACACATAAACTAAATATACTTTATATTATTCGCCTTCGCTGTTTAGAGATTCAGAAAAATACCAATATTAAAAAAATCTATTTCAACAAAGCTGACAATATAATGATTGAATTGAACTATACGGTTTTGGATAAAAAAAACTCATCTGATGCAATGATGATATTTAAAATATTTCTGTGTTATTACATGATAATGCGATGAAGATAAAGTTGCGGTTCTACCCCATAAAATACAGTTACTTATTACAAAAAATAAAATAAATTAGCTTCACGCTATATCCCGCACACAGCAGGGTAGGCAGAGGGAACCTAGTGTTAAGACACTCCGTTCCCCACTTTCTGCCGAATTTCGGAGGCATTGCGTGTTGAGTGGCAGAACTCAACGCCGCGCTTTGCCTCGACACCAGAGCGAAGAAATAGAAATATATATTTAAGTAAATATTTCATCTCCTCGAGTGGGGATCGAACCGACAACTAGTCGATTTTCCAGTCACACTTTGTGCCAATGCGCCACGACTGGCCTCAATTACAAAAAATAAAATTTACTTAAATATTTGTAAATTCTTACCATTCTCATAAAATTAAACTACGATACTTTTAGAAATGAAAGCTATTAAATATTATATTCTTACCTGATTTTCAACACCAACTTCCAACAAAGCGGTCAAAGTTTCAGCCGTCACTTCAACAGTCCTTTCCCATTCCATATCATCTTTAGTCATATTACCGTCTTTATCATAATAATAATATTCACTAACATCTATATTATCTATTTTATCAGTATTATTCTTCATTTCCACAGGAAAATAATCAACTTCTTTATCATCTGGTAAAGGAGTGAAAGAACCATCTGAGTTTTGTCGTTTTTGTATCCAAGTCTTAATAGATTGAAGTAAATTTGGATCAATTGGGTAATATGATTGTATTTTGTTAAGAATTTCTAATATTTTAATAGTTGATAAGTGACTGCTGACGGAAGGATGGTCGCTGAAAGAATTGTCGCTTTTTCGGAAGGAAAGTAGAATTTGAACCTGTAATTTTATTTCAGTTATTAGTATGTTGTCCTTATGTGGCATCTTTATTTTTTTCTTTTAATTAGTTAATAAAGATTCGACGTGTGATTTTCATATTGTATTAAATGAATTCAAGAATATTGTGTAAAAGAATGCACATGTATTAAATTTGTTTTGTTTATATATTTATTTATTCCCACAAAATCAATTTCTACATAAATATGATTTTAATTGATCATGATTACAGAAATTTAATAACCTGTTCAGGCAACTTCTTCAAGATCCTCTCCCTTTCATTGACGTCAACCAAATGTGGTATGTGTTCTAAAGCCAACAATGGCGCTAAATCTGCAGTGGCAGCTGATATTTGTGAATCCCTCCATACATCCGACCATTGATCCTCATTCTGGAAGCTATATAGTGGAAGATGTAGACCACCAGATATTAGCAAATTTCCTGATGCTGAACCTGGTACTACACCGTGAGGGAGACCAAGTTCCAGTACTTGGGAGAAACCGGCTTCTTCATTGAAGTTCCATATTCTGAAATGTAAGGAATTTCCTGTAGCATTTAGATTTTATAAGCAAAAGAAAATAACGTGGAAAAAAATCTAAATCATAAATAATATTTTGTTTTTGTTTGTATTTATACTATCGTCATATATTTGTATATTGTTTAATTAAATGTTTATATATTTATGTGTGAAACATATTAATTTTTAAGACAAACATAGAATCTACATAATATTAAATGCCATTTCACTTATTTTTAACCTTTGGCCATACTTGAACAGAAGTTATAATTAAAGTAAATACGCCTGCGATTTGTACAAAGTGTTACAAGTTCCACCCTCACCACTTTCAATTTCGCAACTCATCCCTCACAGTAACTTAAAGTCTTGAATAAAATATTGTAAAAACTCTAAAACTCACCTAAAGTCAGCCTCATCACCCCACAAAGCGCTAAACCCTACATATTTGATCCTCATATCACTGGCCAAGGGCCATACTAGCAATCGTCGCTCAGATGGTACCGCTCCCCTACCGACTGATAGCCTCGACCCCTCCCACCACACCCACCACGCGCACCACTGTGTACAGTCTGTTTGGTCTGTTTGTTCTGCGCTCGCTAGATGGACGTCGTAGCCTGAAAATAGGAATTATCTCAGTTCAATATGGCACAAAAAAAAGTTTTGTAGTAATAAAAAAACACGAAAATAAATATATATAACATAAGAACTGAGAGCTGTCAAAAAAAGAAAACCGCGTAATCAAAATGTGTAGTATCTAAATAAACATATTTTATAAACTTCTAGTTCATTCGTAGTTTTCTACGACTATTGACTAGATATGTGCGTAAAATAAATAATGAACTATGCTTTCTACTTTTTACGTTGTTACGCTTCTATATGTGTATAATTTCTTATCACATATAATAAAAAAGTAATTTAATATTTTAATAAAAGAAATTAAATTGTATCAATCAAAATCTATTCTCGATTGAAATTTTTTCCATAATAAATTAAAGCAGAATTGTATCTCACCATGTTTCCCTTTAGCGATCCACACGCGGCTCCTCTCAAACACAACCCTATACATGTCATCAGAAGGCTCTCTTATCGTTGATAAGGCAACATGAGCGGCGCCTTGGGCTTTCAATTCTAGTACAAGCCCCGCCCTGTTCCTAGGCGCAGCTACCCACTGCCATTCCCATGAACCACGGGACGATACGGCCAAATGTTCTGAAAAATGTACATCAGAAAATTCGTATCGAAGATATTAAAAAAAGTATATGATTTTGTAAATTCAGACTATTAAAAAGTTCTATCCAAAAGTGCCTTATATATATCATAATTTTTTTGCTTATAAAACTTTTATCGAAAAAGGCCTGAAAAAACGTCAAAAAGTATAACGTTTTGAGCTTTGCACTTGTTTTTCGAACATACATTTCGAAAACCAGTACTAGTAAATGAAACAACTCAAAATATACTACAAAACATACGACAAAGTATCAACATTTTCCTAACCAGAACATCGATAAAACCTACTTCATAAACGTCACTTCCTTTCTATCAATCAATACAGCGTTTTAAAAAAAACAAAAAGACTGATGCCAAAACAAAACAAAAAAAAAATACAAACCGTTCGCACAAAAGTATGCGCTTTGTGTGTCACTCCTGTGAAGGCCTTCAGGCAGCACCAGCACACTGGCGGACCGGATCACTGAACCAACTAACGTCTCGTTGTTAAATGAGGTGTAGGATATTGAACAGTTATCAGCACTATACCCGGTTACTTCCACTGGAAAGAGGATTCACTGTTATTTGTGGTGTATTTTATTATGATCGTTGTATATTTTTTTCAGCTTCACGCTGTATCCCATATTAAGCATGGTAGGCAGAGGGAACCTTGTTAAGACAATTTATTCCACACTTTCCGCGGATTTTACGGCCTGCCTTGTTATCTGAGCAAAGAAACGAACAATATTAATAAATAATAATTGATTCCTCCGAGTGGGAGTCGAACCACCACAATCGTCCCGTTTATATTGTCACGTTAGTACCACTGCACTACAACAGTGTCTGCCTTTATTAATATATATATAAAAAATTTAAAAGTATTTTTTATGAGTATATATATTTGTTTCTTTATTATATATATTAAATCACTTTTCTACTACACTATCACCATTATTACCACTGCTTATTAACAATAAACAGAACTAATTAACAAAAATTATAAGCCTATATATAAAACATATCAACTCCAATACGAACAAAAATACTCTTTATATGGGTCACATAAGAACATCAATCTGTATCAAAACAGAATCAAACAGCCCGACGAAACGAGCACGAAATCGTATAGTGAAGTATCGATACGTGAAATTTGCTACAAAATGAGTACTCAATCATTATGACGCGTTTCATTTTAGCTGTAAGCACGGGACGTATTTTTTTTTTCATATTTTCTGTGACAAAGTGTACGAGAATTATTGCGTTGTTGAATAGTTTTTATTATTTTATATCCTTTGTTGATTATATAAGTAGTTTCTATTATATTATTTGATTATGTAAATTTTAGCTAGAGCTAACTTATTTAAATGTTTGACAATTTAGATATTAGATAATACATAATTCTATCTTATTTTATATAAAAAAAAGAAACAACTCAAGTCAAAGATAAAAATCACTGTATCCAGAGAGAGGCTGTGTTAAGACACTCCGTTTCCCACTTTCTTCCGAATTTACGTCTGGTTTTTGCCTTGGTGCCAGAAAAAGCAAATGAAAATAATAAAATATAAATAACAATCCATTCTTGCGAATGGCGATCGAATCCACGACCGTTGCGTTACACTCACACTCCTGTGTCCCTGCGCCACGATGGCCTATAAAAATAATAACAGAATCATGTTATGTTTACATAAAATTTTCCTATAATACTAACTTTTACATTACAAACATCGCTAACTCCTGTAACTTTTACCGTAACATAGACATTAAAAATATCGGAACATAACAGAGTTAGGTTCGCAAAATATGTTAGTTATAGCTAATAATGTTTCATTAATCGAATCGAATTCCTAAAATGTGTCAAAATATTTTTTTAGTTTCACAGAGACAAAGTTGAGGCCAGTCATAGCGCAGCGGCACGAAGTGTGACTGCAAAACCGACTGGTTGTGGGTTCGATCCCCACTCGAAGAGATGAAATGTTTACATAAATTTATATTTCCATTTCTTCGCTCTGGTGCCGAGGTAAAGCGCGGCGTTGAGTTCTGCCACTCAACACGCAATGCCTCCAGAATTCGGCAGAAAGTGGGGAATGGAGTGTCTACAACACTACACTAGGTGTTTCCTCTGCCTACCCTGCTGTGTGCGGGAATACAGCGTGAAGCTGATTTATTTATTTTTAGAGACAAAGTTAGATGGAATCGAGTACTAGAACACTATTTTTTCACTGATAGAAATATTCGCTCTAATAGGAAAACTCAACAGCCAGCTTTTCCTTATTACGAGAGCGAGGAAATGAAAATATAAAATATTTCATTCCCACAAATGGGAATCGAACCCACAAACGTCGTACTTAGCTCAAAAACACTACGGCCTATTGTTATTTATAGTCTTATATAATAATAATTTTAAGCGGGCAAAGCCTCCTTGCAAAGCAAATCTTATATTCAAATATGATTTTCTATATTGTTTAATAAACTGCGTTACAATTCACAAATAATGATCGCCGCCTCCCCTAACTAACACCACGACATAGACATTAAGAATACCGCAACACGACAGAGTTAGTAACGTAATGGAATTTCAGACTTCACCGGGTTTATTGCCATGTTACTGTGTAACCCAGTTGAAATATTGCTAGGTTCGCATAGATTTGCTTTGGAACGCTTTAAATTGTGTTAAAATTTTACATTTTGGTTAATTTTCTTATTTTGATTATGTAGTTTGGCTTTTTTTTTAATATTATTTTCTATGTTAAAAATTATAGAAGAAAATTATATACTTACTATAGACAGAATAAAGCTCTTAGTTCCTTGTAACGAATGACATTTTTAATTAGATTTGAGCTTATAAAATGTTAATGAACATAACTTGATTTTTCTATAACTAAATCTCAGTAGCAGCAAGAAGTATATCAACAAGATAATTAAAATAGATTGGACAGACTGAACCTGGTGTTAAGATACTCCATTCCTCACTTCCACCAAATTTTTCAAGACATTGCGTGTTGAGTGGTGGGACTCAACGCCGCGCTTAGTAGAAAAAATTATGATTCAAAAATCAAAAATAAATCAACTCCACGCTGTATCACGCACACAGCAGGATAGGCAGATGGAACCTAGTGTTAAGATACTCCGATCCTCACGTTTCGAGTTCTGGAGGCATTGCGTGTTGAGTCATGAAACTCAGCGCCGCGCTTTGCCTCGACACCAGAGCGAAGAAATGAAAATATAAATGTAAATTAAATATTTCACTTTCTCGAGTGGGGGTCGAACCCACAACCAGTCGATTTTACAGTCACGCTCTGCGCCACAACTGGCCTCTATTTTTTTTATTCAAACACATATAAGATATTTAAATATAGGTATTTATAATATTTATGTCCTAAACAGTAGATGCCTTAACTACAATAATAAATAGAAGAAACACAGCTACTGTCATTTGCATAATTCACGAAATGACGTCATTAAGCGTGATTGTGCTGACATGTTCGATATAAATGTTAATTCGGTTGGTTTAGTCACATAATTTAGATAATATATTACCGAATATGGATTATAGCATTAATAAATTAGAACCGCTTAGTTTATGTGGTTATTGGTTTATATATTGGGTTCAAATCTCTGAACTTTTCTAGCTAAGAATTTAGTAGCCGATTCATTGCTCTTTTTTTTCTATTTTAAGGTTCCGTACCTCGTAAGAACTAAACAAAACCTTTGTAGGGTTACTTTGTTGTCCGTCTCCCGGTCTGTCAAAATCCTTAATCTCGAGATTGCATGGAGGTATCAAGTTGAAATAAGTATTAAATATTTATGTAAACAATTTCAACTTCTTTAGTCAACCTAATAAAAGGAATAAATAAAATAAAGAAGAAATCGAAAGAACGAAACTAACTTATAATTGTCGTTCGTTTTAAACAAAAGGAGTAATACGCCTGCAAGTTTTACTTAATCTTGTTCTACAAACAAGAAATTGGTACGGAACCATCGCTAGATGAATCTGACTCGGCTTCGTCGGAACATACTATGGTTGCAAAACCAAAGTTCACAAACCAAGAGTTCTTTACTACAGAAAAATTAAATAAATCTTCCCCACTGATGGGAATGGATACAGAATTTTGCGTTTACAGTTAGACTTTTTGCCGTTGCTCCACGAAGCCCACGCCATACGATGTAGATTCAAATCCCACTGTTTTCATACTGCGTTGTACATCGATGACTAGTACATTTATATATATTGTTAGCGTACTCGTGTAAAAGAGGGTAGATTTAGATGAAAATGATGATAAAAGCAGTGGAATTGTGTCAATCGGGGGCAATTGCTTGTCGGAAACGGACCCTTATTGGAAGGAAACTAGTGTGAAGTATTGTTATTAGGTGATACATATCACTTATTGCTATTATGTAGTATCCCTTTCCAAATAGTTTTGAAACATATGGACAATGTGTGTTTTTATCTTCTTTTTTTGAAAACTACAACCACTTCCGATTTCTAACAATATATATAAATTTAGTACTATAGCAATGTTGGGTTTAATACAATGTATTACAAGGTTTCATTAGTAGCAAAGCGACACGAGTGAAGTAGGTTAGGTGTTGTTAGGATTTCGGTTATATCTAAATTTGTGTTTGTTACGCTATACTAACTTAATTTTCATATGATCAGGTTTAAAAGGTAACCTATAATATGTTTATGAAGATAAAGTTAGTTTCTTTATATAAAGTTATTAAATAAAATGATTAAAATATATATTTTTAGATTTTTCAATAATCATTTCGATCGTCGAATGGAATAATAAATAATAGCAACTTCCTAAATAGGAATGGAGAATTCTCTGCACTTTCGAGACATTAAATATTTAATTACGAAACTATACGCTGCGTTTTTTAGCGTGGGAGTAAAAAACATAATTTAAATATAATTATTGAGTCTCGAGTCTCCGAGTAGGTATCTAAAGGCTTAGATACCTTTGGCGTATACAGTCAGATACTGCACCACACCATTTGTTTTAGCTTCACGTTACATCACGCACATTGCAGAGTAGGACGAAGGAACTTGAGATCTTAGTGTTAAAACACTATCATTCCTCATTCTCCACCGAATTCTAGAGGCAATGGGTGCTAAATGGTGGAACTCAATGCCTCATCGCCTCATTACCAGAGGAAAGAAAATATTAATTATTTGGTTTTCCTGACTGGGATTCCAATCCACAATCTTTGCGGTAATTGTGCCTCTGCGACAAGACTGGCCTGAAATAAATTAATCCTAAATAAACTAACATTCTTAGCCGATTATATAATATACAATATATTATCTTAATATACTAATATACACAAAGATTATATCATTTTGTATAAAGAGACTTCCAAAATGACATAGAGGTTAACAAGGCAAACCCGCTCTAGTCTGTACATTCGACTAACACAAATATATGAGGAAATTGCTTCACATAACTCACAAAAAAGTTTATGCAATAAAGAACAAAATCCTTTGGCGTGTTGTAGAACAAGATTGTGTTCGAGCTTTCCTTTTGTGTTACACGGAAAATATTCTTTGAGTAGTTTTCTCAATAATAAATTATATTAAATGTAACTTTTACAAGCTGTGTAAAGTGTGATTATATGAGTTTGTTCGTGTACACGCTAGTACGGATTTGTATGAAGATTTGTATTATTGTTGTATTAATACCTTTATGCTGTATTCCGAGCATAGCAAGGTAGTCAGAGGGAACCTGGGAATCTAATATTAAGACACTTCATTCCTCATTTTATGCATATTTTTTTAGGCATTGAACTTGGCACACATTTACATCTCACTTCTTTTATCGCTGAAGTCAACCACCAACTTATATATCATATTAGTGAACTTGGCTCTCATTTTACATTTATGTTTTTGATGGGATCAATAATAATTACTGTTATGTATTACGTTTGATATTTTTGACAAAAATCGATAAAAAAATCGATTCTATATTATAAGAATTATATAATAATATTTAATAAAAAAAATGCCTGGATGATATAATTAAGCTGTGAAGAGCCAAGAATTCGCATGGGGGACTTCATTTAAATATTTTGCTTGAAAGATTAACTGGATGAAGATTTCGAAGAATTTTTTACTTTGTCTTTACGTCCTTATATTAATTTATGTTGGAAGATTTCTTTATCTGTATTATATCTTTAGTGGTTTAAAGTTAATGTTTATTTTAAAACAACGAGTGTAAAATAATTTTACATCATTTTGTATATTAGCGTTACGCTGTATCCCGCCCAAAACAGGGTAGGCAGAGGGAACTTAGTGTTAAGTCACTCCGTTCCCTACTTCCCGCCGAGTTCTGGAGGCATTGCATGTTGAGTGGCGGAACTCAACGACGCACTTTGCGTCGACACCAGGACGAAGAAATGAAAATATAAATGTAAATAAATATTTCATTTCCTCGAGTGGGGATCAAACCCAAAACCAATCGATTTTACAGTCACACTTTATGCCCCTGGAGTATAAAATAATAATTGTTCTTTATGTATATTAATAATATAACTTTTGTGGCGCAATGGTTATGAGTTCGATTTCCATTCGGGGAAATATTATTAATGTATTTATTTTCATTTTCCTCGCTCCGAGCAACATCTTGCAGACTTGATTTCCGCCCTTCAACACGTAATGTTTCTAAAGATGAGTGTTGCGTTGCAAATTTAGTATCTTAAGACTATATTTCTCCTGCCTACTATACGTTTTCGTTATAATAATTGATATTTTATTGGTATTATATGTAGATTTTATGGCTTTGTAGATCAATTTACTTTGTTATAACTAAACAACGAGCGTGTCTAATTTTATATGCGTTATAGAGAACTTACTTCTAAGTAAACTTTAAGGGTATTTTGATTTACAGTTAAGTTTAGACTACAAATGATTACAAAACAATATGAAACATTGAACAACTGTTTTGATATAAATGCGAACATAGTGGGTTTGATTCCCACTCATTTTGAGAATGAGTGGGAATTTTATATTTGTATTGTTCTTATTTCTGTTGTTAAATTTGGAAATCTAGAAATGTTTCTTTGGGCTGAGAGTGAGGACATGAAGTGAAATGTCTTAACACTATGTTCTCTCCAATTATACTGCTGTATGATAGATATAGGTATAACCAATACAAAACCAGTAGACAATTTTTTCTAGTTAAGACACTCTGTTCCCCACTTTCTACCGAATTCTGGGGGCATTGTGTGTTGAGTAACAGATCCTAAATTTCTTGAGAATCAAAAAATGGAAATATAAGTTTAAATAAATATTTCATCTCTTCGAGTGGGGATCGAACTCACAATCAGTCGGTTTTACAGTCACACTTTGTGAACCTGCGCCACGACTGTCATCCAATTTAAATTCAATATAAGGTTTCCCAATATTATCATTGTAATAAGTTGAACGTGAAATGTAACGAAAATATATTATTCACGTACATTTCTGTTTTGTTTGTGTATTTTAAACTGTCACAAAGTATTATATATAAAACGTCAACGTTACCTTGGTGCAGTGGTAATGTGTCTAAATGTCGTTGATCAACAACAATGATCCTAGGTTCAAATACTAACTAATACCCATAACTAATACTTCCAATTAAAAACTATATTTTTGTATTGAATAATCCATTTATCGAGAAAGGCTTTATATACGCTATTATATATATATATATATATATATATATATATATATATATATATATATATATATATATATATATATATATATATATATATATATCTATATATATATATATATATATATATATATATATATATATATATATATATATATATATATATAAAAGGACTTGTTCTGACTGAGGTAAGACGCACGCACAGCCGTAACCGCTGATGGTAGAAACGGGAAATTTGGAAAGATGCTTATTTTTATATTCTGGATATCCTCTAAGAAGGGATTTTTAAAAATTTTAACCCTAAAGGGATGAAATAGAGGTTGAAAGTTTGTATGGATTTTTTTTTAAAACTGCACTGATTTTTATAAAATTCGAAATTCAGACTCTTTAAAGTATTTCATTGAACACGTGTTTCATGGTTTATTAGAATTTACCCCCTAAGGGTTCAAATAAGGGGTTGAAAGTTTATATGGAAAAATCTTTAAATCGCCACCGATTTTTATAAAAATTTAAATTCAGACTAATTAAAATGTTTTATTGAACACATGTTTCGTGGTTTTTTTAGAATTCACCCCTAAGCGTGCAAAAGCGGGAAGGAAGCCGCGCCGCCCACTAGCATAGTATATAATCAAAAAATAAATATCAAGTACTTAAGGTGACAAACACGACTCTTAGGCCCAAATTTATAGACCACTTTTAGGTCTCAGATTGATCTTGAGATACCGTTTTTTATTAATAAGTTATATATAGTTATCTTGGATGAAAGCGCCGTCTCAAATATTACATATACAGGCCTATTTATTTTCACGGGGGCAAAGTTACAGGTAAAAGTTATTCATATATAAATATATAAACAAATATAATAAAAACTTACCAGTAATATTCTTCCTTCCCGGCGTATTAACAGCGACGCGAACAACCAATTGAGTTCCTCCACGAGGTCCAAGTCGCAACCGCTCTGTCACGTAAAGAGCTCCCGTACTAGCGAAAGCCGCACCCGCGCTTAATGCTAAAAGCGCTGTCACCTTGAATTTGTTAAAATTATTAATTAATATTATAAAATTCTTCCAAATTAAGTTAATAATAATTATCAGCTTCACGCTGTATCCCGCACAC
The DNA here is from genome assembly GCA_917862395.2 of Heliconius sara. Lineage (NCBI taxonomy): Eukaryota > Metazoa > Arthropoda > Insecta > Lepidoptera > Nymphalidae > Heliconius > Heliconius sara. The sequence continues at coordinate 3,273,315 of OU860782.2, forward strand.
AGCAGGGTAGCGCACAACCTCAACACCGCGCTTTGCCTCGACACCAGAGCGAAGATATGGAAATACAAATTTAAATAAATAAATATTTCATCTCCTCGAGTGGGGATCGAACCCACAGCCAGTCGGTTTTACAGTCACACTTTGTGCCTCTGCGCCACAACTGGCCTCTAATAATAATTATGAAATACTTAAAAATGAATTTGTTGATAATTCCCATAAAAATTGTTTAAATTGTAAAAGAGTATAATCAACTTTATAAAATCAAAGAGTGCTTGTAAGTTATTTTAGTAAAATAAATTAGTTAAGTAAAGCAATTATTTGCTGTTAATTATTTTAAAAGTCAAATATTTTCATTATAAGGAGTACCATTCGTTAAGAGGTATTTAAACTGATTATAAAATTAAATAAAAAAAATATTTGTGGTAAAATGATTCACTTCTAGAAAGTAAAGAAATGTAACTAGATAAAATAAATAAATCAAATTCTGGAGACATTGCGTATTGAGTGACAAGGCTCGGCACAAGAGCAAAGAAATGGAAATATATAAATTTAAGTAAATATTTCATCTCTTCGAGTGGGGATCGAACCCACAACCAGTCGGTTTTGCAGTCACACTTGCCGCTGCTGCCGCTGCGCTACGACTGGCCTCATGTAACAAGATATTTTAATAAAACTAGGTTCAATATTACGAATTCTTTTTCTTTCTTATTAGATTTATTTTAATATTTTTAATAATTTTAACCAAAAATAAATTAATACTGTTCATATTTTTAATAAAAATGTATAAAAATAAATATAATTTATAAGTTTTATATAAGTGGCAGTCAACAGAGTGAGCTACGATCATGTTTCTCAACTCAACGTATCTAGAGATAGCAAGCAAAACTTAATCTCATAATCCACGCTATACTAAAGTAGGCGTCTCAGGAGTACCGGTTATATGGAGTGACAAGGCTTTTGATAAATTCAGTATTATTTGTATTGGGTCAATATTGGACTGATTCGTTGGTATGTGCTTAATTGAACTTAGTGAAAACGGGAATAGGATCGTTTATATCTAAAGTAAATACGATTTTAAGTACTTTGAAATAACGGTGTGTTTAGAAGGTAGAATATAATAGATATTAAAGATTTAATGAATACTATTTTCTTTTAGAGATATTTTTATTTAAAAGTATAAAATGTGTGAGATAGCTGCGATGATAAAAAAAATTTTAGAAACCATTACATCATATTTATATTTTAGAGGCCACTCGTGGAGCAAGATCACAAGCGTGACTGCAAGCGCGACAGGTTATGGTTTCGATTCCCAGTCGAAAAAAAATGAAATATTTTTAGCAGCAGAGTACAGCAGAGTAGGCAGAGGGAGACTCGCATTAAGGCACTCCGTTCCCCACTTTCTGCCGAATTCTGGAGGCATTGCGTGTTAAGTGGCAGAACACAACGCTGCGCTTTACCTAGACACCAGAGCGAAAAAATGGAAATATAAATTTAAGTAAATGTTTCATCTCCTCGAGTGGAGATCGAACACGTAACCAGTCGGTTTTACAGTCACACTCTGTGCCATTGCGACTGGCCTCGAAAGAAAAAAGAAAAAAGAGACAAAAATTATATTTTCTTTTATATTTGCATAAAGTTACCGAACACATCCACATCCAACAATACACCAACGTTGGACAAGGATAACATGAACACCTGCACAAATTTCCACCCAACGGGAGTCCGTTCGTTATAGCCGTTGAATTTCTCTCCCTGGAGTCATTTGGAACGGGACAATGCTAACTAGTTCGCAAGTCGTAGTACCTTGATTACGAGTCAGTCGTTATTTAGGAAAATTAAAACTTGGATCGTCCACGTTTTGTTATCTACAATGGTATAAAGCATTCGTCCCTAATTATGTTGGGCTTTTTAACGTTTGAGAAACTTTCATTAGTATAGCTGATGGGTTGAATGAAGAGGGGGCGTTGATGAAGGATTGAGTTGTTTGTGGATTGTCAATTGAATTTTCATTTCGTTTGGGAAATGTGAAATATATTGTATGAATAGATTTTTTTTTAGTTTTATGCTTTATGAGTAGCGGGATATCCTGAGAGGCAATAGGACAATACGATCTCGTCATATCTCATCCACTGTCTACCTTAGTTCAGTTTCAGTGGGATCCTAATGGTTGTTATGTGACCTAGAGACCTGTACAGTATCATCGATACTGTGTTCTTCTAGGGCTTTTAAGGGAATTTGTTTACTGTCACATGTCCCGTTGTCTGTAATAAAATTTTGCAAGTTAAATTTAATCCAATTCCCGAATTCCGATTGAGAGGAAATTTTTCATGCATGTATAAATCGGGTGACAATATGACATAGAGCTGGTCTGATGATGTAGCTGGAAAGTGGCCATAGAAACTCCGTAATTAAACAACGCAACCTCATCGAGTTTGCGCTCGTATCATACATCTTGACGAGTACTGAATATAATGAATTTACGTTATATAAATATGTAAATACATAACTCAGAAGACTCACATATAATGCACAAATCTTATCTACATATATAAGAAAATTCATATGTAATTTGGTATCTGTAGATTACTCTGAATTCCCTATAGGGATTCACGGAATAACGCCGATCGCAAAGCATATCGCTAACGCACGTGTGCATCTGACGGTCTTTTACAACTTACGATGTATCGGAACATATTATATGTGTACTCGTGTTTGATCATAATTGACATGTTCCTTTTTATCTTCTTGCTCTTGACCAGTTTTTTATGGCATACTAACTTGAATCTTGTAGTACATTTCAAATTCAAATGGGAATTAAGGGGTAAAATATTTATAAACTGCTATATAGTAGATTTTGCTTTTACTACTTACTTTTACTACTAGAGTAGAAACCTAGAGTGGGAACGAAATTGTCTTAATGGAGAACCATTAAGACAATTTCGTTCCCAACCTTGCTCTGAATATTGGAATTTGCTTGTAGAGTGTTGGGACTAAACGCCGCGTTTTGCCTCATCACCTGAGCTGAGAAATTAAAATATTAAGTATTTCATTCCCCTGACCTGGGTTCGTACTCAAAACCGTTACAGACACACGCTTGCGCCTCTGTGGCATATACAAGTATGTATAGACGCCGTCGTCTATATATATAAAGTCATATTGCAAATATAAATATTTTATGAATAAATAACTTTCTTATTTGCTAATTTTTTTTTAATAATTCCAAATACTTTCCAAGTTAAGAGAATAAGTCTATCTAATGTATTCCCTACTCATATACATATGTATTTAAAAACCAAATAAATACATACATTTCCTACATTAACATACTAAAATACACGTTAGCTTGTTAGAAATATTCATTTATAATACGACATTGTAAATATGAAGTCATCGTTGGTCGTAAAATGTAAATGTTAGCTTTCCACAGTCTATACAGATATTAAGTGTGATGGATGCGCAGAAGCTTTTACGTTTAATAAATGATTTTTTCCTTTATATATATTTTTTTATTTTTCGTTTATATTATTTTTATGCTTCGTATGCAATTTTGTCACAAGTATCTCCTATTGGATATGGGCGCAGGAATGAGAACGGTCGGGTAGCCTATACAGGACAGTTTTTGTCCAAAAATTCTAACGAAAAAATCATCCTGAAAAATAAAAAAAATATATTTTACGCGAACAGATTTGTAAAAAGATAAAATGGCACGACCTGGAGGAAAGTAGAGAGAATTTTCATCAATATGTCGGTCTCTTATAGTAAACGCGACGGTTGTGAGATTTTTTACTCGGGCCAATGAATTATTTTCATTTGCTCGCTCTGATAAGAAGGCAAAGTGTGGTGTAGTGTTCCGTCACTCCACGTGTAATGTCCATGGAATTGAATTGGATAATTTCTGGAGAAAGGAGTGTGTAAACACTAAATTCCTACAGCCTACCCTGCTGTATAGTAGGATGTAGCTTAAACTTACTACAAACAATTTATTCAGATTGCGTGATCAGTTGCAAAAAACACCGTGTTTTGTCTGAAAGGCGTTCTAGACTAACATTTTAAATATACAAATATTGTAGCTATACAATCATCATAAAACCAATTATAGTCTAAAAAAAATCAGCTTCACGCTGTATCCCGCAGGGAAGGCAGAGGGAACCAATTATATCTCTTTGACAATAATCAAAATAATAATATTAATTTCATTTCCATCGTCGTTTATTCCGGAAGGCGCCCATTATACAAGTTACATAAACATAGAGGAGAGAGGAAGCATATATATTATTAAGGAAGACTGTATGAGATTAAATTAAACGCCTTACGCCATGCACTGTTTATTCTGACACCTCCAAAATAATAATTGGTTTGACGATCTCGAAATCAATTTGCCTTTACAAATACACCGACAGTGTGTTACGCGCCTAATATCCAGGTATTCTTAGATTGTTTATAATTCATTGTAATCGAAAGTTAATTTTATCACGTACTAATAAAGTTCATAATCCATTGATACAAGAATGAACAACGAATTAATTTATATAGCTATTCGAAGTAGAGCAAATAATATACGATAACATTTATAAGGGAGCGTCCTGAGTAAATACAATTTATTTCGTTATGTTGTTATATTTAGGCAGACTCTTCAGATGTAAATAGGGCGGATACTCTATTTGGCTAAGGTTTGCTTATATACGGATAATATTAAACATAATTTAATATATATTTTTTGTTGAAAATATTATTATTTTAAATTACACTTTCTAATATACGAATTTTTTTACTCAGTAAATACTCTTTCTTATTTTCAAGGTTCGTTTTATCAACTAAGCCTCATTGTAGGTACTTAAAAAAACGGCTTAAAAGCCACAAATTAACTTTAAATTATATCTTATAGTATTTGTTTGGCTTAGAGTATAAATCTGCTTAATATGTTTATTTGTTTTTTCTATGCATGTACATACTATTTGAAAGTGTAAAACACAAAATTTATTTGTATTCTATTTCATTTTATAGTAACGAATACAAATCAATTTTCGAAATTGTAATAGCTCATATTTTTTCTAAAGACCTTTTTTGTCTCTCCTAATAAATTGCTAAATAGGCCGTTCACAGGTATACACTCTAAGCCGACAATATTACATTTCATATGAAGGTAATATCAATTTCTTATTTCCTTTATATATTATTATCACTATATACTAGATAATAAAAATATATAAATGAGCTTCACGCTATATCCTGCACACAGCAAGGTAGGCAGAGGAAACCTAGTGTTAAGATACTCCGTTCCCCACTTTCTGCCGGATTCTGAAGGCATTGCGTGTTGAGTGGCAGCACTAGGTAGGTATACTGAAAATAAATAATAAACGAGTACTAAAATACTTACATCCATACAATTATTGATATTATTCGTAATCTTCACATCCACTTCGACGGTTTCACCAACTTTCAATGCGGGAGGTAGGGCGAAGTCAAGTTGAATTGGTCGGAAAACGTTGATCGTTCGAGGCGTTGAGAATCTGAGGCCACGATTCGATAGAGATAGTGCCCACAGCGACCACCGACCAGCTTCTGATGGAGCCGCTATAGTAACACCGTCAGTGGATAATTGAGTTCTGGAAATAATGGGTATTTTTTATTTTATATTATATTACTTAGTTTTTTTTACAGTTTATATTTTTATATGGTGGGTTAGGATAGGATTTTATAGGTGAGTAGGTATAGGGAACTTATTTTTCGATTCGATTTTCCGGCCCAATTTTAGACATTTTGCATTTTGAGTGAGTGGTGGAACTTGTCGCCACTCTATGTCTTGTTCTAAAAGCAAGCAAAATAAAATAATTGACTGCCACGAGACTAGGCCCATATCATCTATCTAGCCCCCAATCGCGGCGTTTACTGTTATATGCAGGGCAACTGCGCTACGACGCGACAATCTCGAATACTTAGATCGATATTTTTTTTAACAAATGCCCCAATTGGGACCGATTCTAATTATTTCATTTGTTTTACGATTGCAATGGAATTACAATAATATTATTATTGTTTATTTAAAATTTGGTAAAATTAAAAGATTTAAAGAAGGTATAAAAGAATATAATCTACAAGCTACTAAGCTTATAAATATATTAAGCAATATTTTTTAATATTTTAAAGTGTTATTCCATACTAAGAACACAAAACATTTGAATGTGTTTTGAAATCACGTTGGGGAAACGTATTGGAAATTATGGACGGTTTCTAAGGAGACGGGTTCCAATCCGTTTTCCGTTCCGATAATTCTTTCCAAAATATCATATTAACATATATTTAATTTACTTAGAAATTTCATGAAATAGGTCAAAATAATTGCTCTCCGGCGATATTAGTTAAAAAAATCCAATTTAACATAAATTACCCATTTCAACAAAGGACATTCATTGTATAGGATATTGTGATAATTTGGTACACGCACGCTACAAGTCAAGCTCGCTGTATGATAATTAAAATGTACAACGAGACTGTTTTATCGAAAAACAATATACGAAAACCAATTTGATGGTTTTAACTGACACGAACGAGTAATGGACACGATATTGAATATGTTTTTGTAGTGTTATTGTATTGCGCTAACTGGTATTGTGTAAAAAAAATCAGCTTCACGCTGTATCCCGCACACAGCAGGGTAGTTAGAGGGAACCTAGTGTTAAGACACTCTGTTCCCCACTTTCCGCCGAATTCTGGAGGCATTGCGTGTTGAGTGGCAGAGCTCAACGCTGAGCTTTACCTCGACACCATAGCGAAGAAATGGAAATATAAATGTTTGATCGTTCTGATAACAGAAAGCAGCGCGACGTTGAGTACCATCACTCAATCCTCTTTTCCAAAAAATGGGGGAACAGTAAAGAACCGACGGTTTTAATATTAGGCTACGCTCTCATGCGGGAAAAGTGTGAAGGAGATTTTTTCACTTGTACAAAGGCCATAAGCGCAAACATTGTAAACGCGACTAGTTATGGGTTCGATCCCCACTCGAGGATATGAATTATTTATTTAAATTCACATTTCCATTTCGTCGCTCTCGTGTCGAGGCAAAGCGCGGCGTTGAGTGTCGCCACTCAACACGCAACACCTCCAGAAATCAGCGGAAAGTGGGGAACGTATCGTAACGTGGGGAGTATCGTAACACTAGGTGCCCTCGGCCTACCTCGCTGTGTGCGGGATACAGCGTGAAGTTGATTTATTTATTATTTTGTATATTATTATATGTAACAACTATGTGGAATATATTCTTAGTCCAAAAAATGTATCGGTATTTCCATCGTGACGAGCTAGCAGACCATAATTCTATCACGACGTCACGTAGGTTTTTCATTTGCTTGAATTGAAACATTCCTGATAGCCGGACGGGGCACTGTGTCATTCAAAACGGATAAGTTACGACCGAGAAGAGCGGACAGGTGAAGATTTATTGAAGTTAATTCTGATTTATTTATTACTTAGTGAGTTATTTAATTTGTTGTGTAAATTATGTAAATATATTTGATGTTTATTAAAATTAAATCAAATTAAATCGACTTCACGCTGCACCCAACTGCAGCAGGGTAGGCAGGGAGAACCTAGTGTTAAGACACTCAGTTCTCCACTTTCTGCCAAATTTTTAAAGGCTTTGCGTGTTGAGTGGCAGAAGTCAACGCCGGGCTTTTGCTTTTGGCGCCAGAGCGAACAAATGAAAATTTTGAGAAATAAAAATTTATTCCCTTGTGTAAGGATCGAAACCACAATCGTCGAAGCGTTACAGTCACTCCTCTGCGCCACGACGATATCCAACTGTTAATACTTCTTACTAATTAGTTTATACTATTTCTAGTCGTAGACCGCAACTCGGTAAGACGAGAGTTTCGTTGTATCTCCTCAACCGTAGAAATTTCAAGAAATTTTGTTTTAGTGCTCTCTTACACTTCCTAATATAACCACACAACAGATTAGAATTCAAATTTCTAAGTCCAATAATTTCCAACACTTTACAAACAACATTATAATTAAACAATTCTAATATATTATTTTTGCTTACTCTATATTATATTATTTAAGCGGGTAAAGCATCAAAGGAAACGCTTTTAAATAACGTAACTTTTAACGCCAATATCTCTCATGGAAAATATATTTTTAGCTGGTTTCATATCGCTTTTCAAGTATTGTAGTTTTTAATGTAAATATACTTATGTATGTATGAGGCCAGAGCACAGAGTGTGACTGTAAAATCGACCGGTTGTAAGTTCGATCCCCACTCGAGGAAATGAAATATTTATATACATTTATATTTTCATATCTTCGCTCTAGTGTCGAGGGTAAATTCCGCCACTTAGCACGCAATACCTCTAGAAATTAGCGGAAAGTGGAGAACGGAGTGTCTTAACACTAGGTTCCCTCTGCCTACGCTGCTATGTGCGGGATACAGCGTGACGCTTATTTATTTACATATGTTTAGGTTATACGTATACGTAAGTACGTAACCTTATGCTCAAAACAGAAACCCTGCCAAATGGAATAATAAATGTTAATGCTAATGAAATTACGTATAAAATATCAACCCTAATAGGATTTTAAGACGACGCCTCTCTTAGGAAACATGTCTACAAGCGTAATCAATTAAGCCATTGGTTTTTTGTTAACATTTTTAAAGTTTAAATTCTACACTTAGGATAATAAATATAGATAATATAAAATATATCAAAATTTCCATAATATGAATGTTGCATTTTTATTGGAAAATTTCTTTCAAAATTTCTAGTATAACGTTGTTTGGCGTAGTGGCTGAGGATATGTGAAAAAATATATAATATTATTTACTCTAATTCCGAGGAAATTCTTAAATCAAGTATGTTTTTTTTTATTTTTATACAAATAAACACGCCATACTCCGTATAGCTCTACTGAGTGAATGAAAGTAATTTAAAATATAATCTTTTTCCTCTAGTAGGGATAGAACACTAGTGTTTATCTATTTATTATATTATAATCATTTGTATCACAACGAGAACTTTTTTTTCAGCTTCACGCTGCATCCCGCACACAGCAGGGTAGGCAAATTAAAGTGTTAAGACACGCCGAATTCTGGACACATTGCGCTACGATATCAAAGCAAAGAAAAGACAATATTCATTTAAGTAAATATTTAATTTCCTCGAGTGTAGATCGAACCCACAACAATGAAAACTTGATAAATAATAATTAACCGGCGTTCAAAACTGTACATTTTAAGTTAATTCAAAATTTATGGCTAACGCACGTCACCTACAATTATTACATTATGTTCCACATATATCATATTATATTATTATATAATGTATGTATATTATATCATATTATATTATATATGTATATGTATAGTTTACAAAATCATATGTATGAAAGTTACTAGTGTATGTTAGCCACCAATAAATATAATATAATTTCAATTTATCATTAATACATATTTTTAAATCCACTTAAATTTTAATGTCAATCATTAAAGTACATTATTTTACTAAAATTTAATGGTCAGTTTTATTCTGTATAGTCGGCAGTGGTAACTTGGTAACTAGTGTCAAGACACTCGTTTCCCCGTTTTTGCCATTTTACCAGAGCTTAAAATATTAAATACTTTAATTCCTCGAGTGGAACTCGAGTCCACAACTTATGGCGTTTACAGTCACATGCTTGTGCTGTTGCACCACGAATCGCTCTATTTATTGCAAATTAATGTCATATAGCTCTGATAATAAGACAAAGAGCGGCGTTGAGTTCATCCACTCTGCACGCTATGTATCCAAATCGTGAAGCTAATAGTATCAGGACTAATAAAAAAATATCAATATCGCTGCGTTATAGACGTAGATATAAATGTAGTGAGTAAAATTTTAAGAAGCTTACGTCAATATGCAAGAGAATATAACAAAGAAAATAATATAAAAATGAAAAAAATATGATATGAAATAAGAGAAAGTTCTTCATTATTATCAACTATGGTAGATTGCGTGTTAAGTGGCAGAGTTTGCCTCTACACCAGATCGAAGAAATGGAAATATATATTTAAGTAAATATTTCATCTCCTCCAGTGGGGATCGAACCCACAATTAATCGGTTTTACAGTCACGCTTTGTGCCGCTGTGCCACGACTGGCCTCTATATTTTATATGTATATATTTTTTGTGTATACTAGTAAGTTACAAGAACCATGGCATGTATTCAAGAATAAGTTTGTTGTTTCAACTGTTTGTTAAAGATAATCCAATTATCTTTTTAAGCAAAAAGTATTCTATTAAAACAATGTTATTGTTATTGTTTAACAACAAAAGTTGTGTAAGGATTTTTTAAAATCTTTTTTAAAAAAATGTTATTTCACACTTAGGAAAGAAAAATATTTATTAAGTAAATATATAAAAATTTAAACATAGCGGAATTTGAACCCACGCCTCTTTGGAAACCTTCCAAGTATCCTGCTGGCGTTTTTTGTTCCTCTCACTATACACCATGAACCCCACCACATTTGTGGGCAAGTAAGAGGAACTGGTCTGCCATCGTCTCATTCTTTGAATCTGTCATGGCATTGAAGGAGGCCGCGGAGTGGAGTGAAAGTCCAGAATGAACGCAGGTCACCTCCGTAATTGCAGGCTAGGTGGTAAGAGAAAACAGTACCTGCATCTCTAACTACATGTACCCTAGAGATCGCGGAAGAAGGACCTACTGCACTCAGTCATTGAAGCTGCGATTGCTTTAGAAGGCACCCCAAAGACGATGATGGCTCGCAATAGGCGGGCCTATCATCGAGGTGTCGTAGTGGAATACGCGAGTGATAGTGCCGCATATCCACTTAGGAGGTGAGGTTTCGCTAGGTTTTAGTGGGTAGTATTTCCCTCCGATGGTACTGGTATTGGTACTGGTGATGATTGGTTGGTACTGTGGTCAGTACCATGATCATAAAGATGATCACGCATCGCAATCAAACGATAATAAAAAGTTACGAGCGAGATTATGAAATTTGGCATGAAATAAGAAGTTACAGTATAGTCAAAGGAAAATATCCAAAATATGGAAATTGATTATTATATCAAAGAAAAAAAACAAATTTATATTTGTAGCTCATTTGATACAAAATGAGTATATACGCCCACCAACTAAAGATTGTTATATTTCACATTCCAGTTGAAGTTTAATCATGAAATTTATACGGCACCATTAGTGCCCGAGACCGGATCGAACTTGACATATTTTTAAAATATAGTTAGAAAGAACTCAGAACATCTCGCCCATAAGGATCACCGGGGTAGTACAAGATAATCCTTTAGTAAAGTTAAAAAAACGTAAAAAATTTTTATTATAAAAGCGAAAGAAAAAAAACAAACACTATTTACCAATATAACAACAGTATTTTCTTAAACGTATATCATCTCCTATAATAATGAAATAGGTACTCACGTATAATTAAAGCACTTCCACATCCACAACCTATCATGAGACGCTGGTGGCACAAGATGAGCAGGCGCTCGGGGTACAGACGCTGTCCTCTGCCTGTACAGAACGCCGCCACCGCACGCCCCGCCACCTACGAAGAGGGACACGCCGGCTGAAACGAACTCTGGTCCCGGTGGATCTTCGTGATCGGTGCTAGAGAAAAGAAAATGTTATAGAGAATTATAAATTAAATATTATTTTTTGTTGTTTAAATATTTTTCAATTTCGATTTATTTCGTAAGTTTCTAAGAAGTAGTTTTAGGAACCGTATAAAAATTAACATAGGAGTCGAACCTGTGTCTCTTGGATACCGTCTAAATACTCTAGCCACTAAGGCATACATAGATATGGCGCTATATTGAAATTATTTTATGCTTGTGACAACTGATTTTTGTTCTTTTTTTCCTCGGCATGGAATTATACTTTAACAAAAAATATTGGGGAATGAAAATGCCTGAATGTACAATCTCAGGTTCATAGCAGGGTGGATAGAAATCTATACTGCTGTGTGCGGGATACAGTGGGAAGCTGAAAAAATATATTCTCTCCTTAACATAAAAAACAAATAATTCATATATACGAAAGAGTAAAGAAAAAAGAGTAAAGAAAATAAAACATATATTATTCGACGTTTTTATTCAACAGTAAGAAAAACATACACGTACATGAATCCACGTTTCATATTGTTTTTTCAGTTGCTGATAAATGATCTATATCAGACGCGATGTTGGTATAGCATTGATTTATTGAAACTTCATAATGTTATTGTTTTAAAAAGAAACAGCTTCACGCATTTTCCCACATGGCAAGAGGAAACGGAGAACTTTATATTAAGATACTTTCTTACTAGTGAGGAATTCCCGAACAGAACTCAATACTGCGCTTTATGTGTATGTTTATTTTAATTTATATTTTCATTTCTTCACTCTACTTCGCGGCGTTGAGTTCCGCTGCTCAACTCGCAATACCTCCAGAATTACGCGGAAAGGGTGGAACAAATTGTCTTAACGCTAGGTTTCCTCTGCCTACCCTGCTGTGTGCAGGTTACTGGCTTAAAGCGTGAAGCTGATTTATTTGATATATTTATATTGAAATATTATACAAAAATATGAAAAAAATATATATTTTGAAGTTATGACAATATTTTATCTACAGTATAAAATAAAATCTCAACATAAACTGCTACTAGAATGTCTTGCATCAATTTAATTCCAAGAGGAAATAAAGGCAGCTATAGCGAATTAATCACGAGGTAAAGTTGTTCACAGTTTGTTACTAGAAAATACTACTCGGTATTGGAACTAAATCTATCAAGGCGATTCAAATACTTAATCAACCTGGTTACTCGCTTCTATTCAGTACATTTAAATTTGTTACTTAACTTAGAACCACTAACTAATGTTTTGTTTCATTTAATTTAGATTTATTTTTGTAAATCAGCTTCACGCTGTATCCCGCACACAGCAGGTTAGGCAGAGGGAACCTAGCGTTAAGACACACCGTTCCCCACTTTCTGCCGAATTCTGGAGGCATTGCGTGTTGAGTGGCAGAACTCAACGCTACACTTAGCCTCGACACCAGAGCGAAGAAATGGAAATATAAATTGAAGTAAACATTTCATCTCCTCGAGTGGGGATCGAACCCACAACCAGTCGGTTTTACAGTCACACTTCGTGCCGCTGCGCCACGACCGGCCTCAATTTTTGTAAATGCAGTTAAATTAACGTTTTCTTTTTTTTTCTAGCGTAACTTGTTAAGACACTTCTATTCCCTACTTTCCGCTGACGGCAACGCGTGTCGTGTGGTAGAACACAACGCCGCGCCTTGCCTCGTTATCAGAGCGAGATAATGTAAATATCAAATATTTCGATTCCTCGAGTGGAAATCGAATCCACAAACTGTCTCATTTACAGTCGTACGCTAGTGCCAATACGTTAGGACTGGCCTATTCACTTAAGCAAAAACTTTTAATATAAATTTAATATCAAAATATCTAAGCGGATCGTAAATTTTTAATTGTCTCCGTCATCAATACATCAATAACATATAGTACTTGAATATAAAGCATTATCGATAGTAATATGCCAATATTTGATTGAGGATTTCCCAGTTGCATTCCATATAGTGATTCGCTGATTAGTTGTTAGTTAGCTTTGAGGGCCTTTGAATACAATACTAATGTTGAACTCGATATAATTTTATTGTTTTTAACGAAAAATTATGTGAATTATTTGAATTTTAATTGTGGCGTTAAGTACCGCCACTGAAAGCCTCTAGAATTCGGCGAAAAAGCGGGAAATGAAAGTGCTTCAATGGGGGCGAAGTGTTTTAACACTAGGTGCTCAGTTTCCCTCTGACTATGTCAATGTGGCTACGTGCGGGAAAGCGTGAAGCAAGCAGTAAAAAAAGTGATCAGTTACTAAATAAAAAAATATGTACTTTTTAAATAAATTCCTAATATATTCAAAATAATCTCAACCATATTTACTCTACTTTAACATATTATTTCAACATTTCTTTCTTTCAGTAAATCAAATGAGGCATATATTTTTTTATGTTGCTTAAAGGCAAAACATAAAATATTTTACATACTTTTGAGGCTAGTCGTGGTGCAGGGGCACAAAGAGTGACTGTAAAGGTGACTGGTTATGGGTTTGATCCCCAATCGAGGAAATGAAATATTTACTTAAACTTATATTTCTATCCGCTCTGGAGTCGAGGCAAAGCGCGGCGTGAGTTCTGCCACTCAACACGCAATGCCTCCAGAATTCGACAGAAAGTGGTGAACGGTGTGACTTAACACTAGGTTCTCTCTGCCTACCCTGCTGTGTGCGGGATACAGCGTGAAGCTGATTTATTTGTTTATTTTACATACTTTTGATGTGCATCAAAGCGGGTATCCGGAGGAGCTCTGGCACCAATCAGACACATAAGAGAATCAGGTGGTGCTAAAACTCGTAATTGTAGGGTTGCTCGTGGATACCACCAACGTCTCTCTTCTAAGGCCACTGCCACCTAAGATAAAGAAAAAATATTATAATTAAATTAAATAATTTCAAGATTGTGTCTTGGTACTGATACATATGCATTCTATAATTTATTCAAAGAACTCAAGAATGCACAAGTATTGATGCATATACATTTAAAATACTCAAAGACGCACCAGTGCACACAAATCCTTATTTTTAACTATATAATCAGGGGCACAAAGTGTTACTGTAAAAGCGACTGGTTGTAGGTTCGATTCCCAGTCGATGAAATTAATATTTATTTAAATGTACATTTCCGTTTCTTCGCTCTGAGTTCTGTTCATGTTGAGTTCCGCCATTCAACAAGCAACACGTCCAGAATTTGGCAGGAAGTGGGAAACGGAGTGTCTTAACACTAGATACCCTCTACCTAACCCTGCTGTAAAAAAAAACTATAAAATCAACCATAATAATAATCGTCTTATTAAAAATATTTAAAAAAAATGAATACCATTTTTTTCACAGTAAATAGATTAGGTATTAAATAATTATGTAGTGTGAAACGAGAGTTCGAAGCGTTAACCCATTAAAGCCACATGATAAGTTAGTGGCTAAATTTATGCTTAAGTTTTGCTGCTTCCTTGTTACCAACAATACAAGTAAATTGAATTTACCCGATTTATATAATATATACATGATTTTATAGAGGCCAGTCGTGGCGCTGGGGCACAAGGTGCGACTGTAAAACCGACTGGTTGTGGGTTCGATCCTCACACGGGGAGATGAAATATTTATTTAAAATTATATTTTCATTTGTTCGCTCTGGTGTTGAGGCAAAGCGCTGCGTTGAGTTCTGCTACTCAACACGCTGTCTCCAGAATTAGGCGGAAAATGAAGAACGGAATGTCTTAACAGTAGGTTCCCTCTGCCTACCTTGCTGTGTGCAATACACCGTGAAGCTGGAAAAAAAATACCAAGACATTTCGTTCTAATGGTTTAAATATAGTACAAATAACGTATTAACTTAAATAAACCGATATAATCAACAGCACATCACTAACACTGTAAAGAGAATCGTTAATTATTAAGATCTCAATAGAAACAGGGAAGAACGGATAGATATAGATTACTGATTAATGATATATTATTCAAATGTCTATTCACCATACAATTACATGAATTTATCTCAGCTAATTACATTGTCTTGGTCAAGTGATAGAACGTAAATCTCAACAGTTCTTCCTCTTATAAATAATTCAGATTGTTTACATTTGAAATGAACGGGTGGAATATTTTAATTATAAATGAAAGAAATATTAACAAATGCATTATATTTTAAAATTTAAGCAACATTGCAATATTGTTTTTTTGTTTTGATCTCATAATAATTTTCACCTATAGACATTTACAGTTATTTACTTCTGTCAAATAGGTAACTTTGACACATAAAGAACCATCCATAAAAAGAGAGTTCATCAGTAATGATTCTTCTTTTCAATCTAGGTAATGAAACAATAATTCCGAAGTTCGGCTTATATTAAAATTTTCCCAGTAAAACAACTATTCTTTAACTATTAATTGATTCAAATGTAGCTTATTAATTACGTAACTCAGCGAGGTGTACATATTACAGATATTATAAATTTAAATACAGTAGAGTTTCTTGTTTATTTAATATTTATGCCAATTAAAAGGCCTTCTGGCTCGTCCTCTGTGAAATTGAACTGACGCCTACAGTGTCTAATTAGTGAAGTGTTGAATTTTCAAGATCCATTCTCTTTAGCAAAGGTACGTACGTTCGTAGGCTTTAGGAGACCGTTGTTTAATTATAAGGTATATTTTTAAATATCTTTATTACCTTTTTTAAATAAAATTTTTCTTTAAGGAGCCAAATAATTCACACCAAACTAAACAACATAAATTAAAAACATGTTTTTTTTTAAAACTAGCTTATATTGATGTTGTAAACTTTTTGTAAAACTTGTCTAATGATTTTTAATGAGAAATGAGCTTATCGGCCAGAGACCCTGGTCGGTTTCCGGGAGGCGTGGGTTCGAGTCTCGCTACGTTCAAATTTTTATACGTTTTCTCAATAAGTATTTTTCTTTCCTAAGTGTGGAATAACACTTTAAAAAAAAATAGCCTATATTTATTGAATTTATTTTTAGTCCTTAAAAATTTTTTTAGGTTCATGCTGTAATCTGCTCTAGCATGGTAGGCAGAGGAAACCTAGTGTTAAGACACACTCCGTTCTTCATTTTGCCGCCGAATTCTGTAGGTATTGTGTGTTGAGGTGGAACTTAATGCTGCGCTTTGCCTCGACAACGAAACAGAGAAATGAATATATTTCATTTTCTCAAGAAGAAACGTTGCGTTTTACAGTCACACGCTCAAATCCATATAAAAATAGATAAATCATATTTTTATTATGGAAAAGACACGGCAAACGAGCGTTCGGGTCATCTGATGGTAAGTGATTATCGCCGCCCACGGCCCCGTGCAACACCAGAAGAGTTACAGGCACAGCGAAACGCAGTGGCATAAAGCCACTACTTCACGCCGGTTTTAAATGTCGGGGGTGGTAATGCTCCGGTCGAGTCTGCCCATGCGTGTTGCCATTGCTGGCGACGTGACTCTACCACACGTACTTTAGTCGCTTCTTACGACACCACCAGTACCAGGATGATCCTATTCTAGGCCGGGATCACACGTCGAAAAATTATTTTCAATTCCCATGATGTTTAAATGAAAATAATATATTGTTAGCATATCAATCCAATTTCCATACACACTTCATAATTAAATCTAAATCTCACTTTCATGAAACCAAATGCAAATAGTAGGTATAATTGCATGCTTCAGTTAATCTTGCGAGAAATTCTTAATATAAATATTCGTATGAGACCAATCGTGGTACAAGGGTACAAGCGTGTGACTGTAATTGCGACTGGTTCTGTGTTCGATCCCTAGTCGAGGAATTTAAATATTAAATACTTTATTCACTATGGTGTTGAGGCGAATCATGGTGTTGAGTCCCGTTACTTAACAAGCAATGCCTCGAGAATTCGGCGGAAAGTGGGGAGCGGAATGTCTTAACACAATGCCCCCTCTGAATACCCTACATAGTGGAGGATATAATGTAAAGCTGAACAAAGGAACATATTCGTATCGAAGGCAATATTAATAAAATGCTTAGTGTAATTAAGGGTAACGTGCGCATCCCTTTTAATTAGTTGTAATAAGACCTCCAGCGTTAATATAGTGAGACCCATTTCCTTTTACAAAACTGTACACTTAATTGTTGCTCGCAATTATAATATATTTCACATTTGGGGGGTTTAAATCTAAAGGATAAGGAACCATTTTCTATATTCTACAAAATATTTCTTAATGTTAAATATATTTTATCATGTTTCGAATTATGTCGGTTATGGAAACATTATATACTTATTAAGACGATATTTATAAACCCTCTTAAGAAGTATATACATATATGGGTCAACAAAAGGTACATTATTAATTGAGCTTAAAATTAATCGTGTGAATGTACCCTTGAGCTCATTTAAATGATAGAATATATTTTGTAACAAAGAAAAATGCTTTACGCTACGTTTCACATATAACAGGGTAGGTCTATAGCTAATTAAAGGAACCTGTATTTAAGACATTACATTTCGATCCAATTTTCGAGATTTCTCAAGTACCGGAAATCATCGCTTTATTTTAAAGATTGAGTGAGGAAATGTAAATAATGATTCAGCCCTCCGAGTGCTCGATGAGGACCCCCAAAGAGCATGTATAAAGGATGATGACAGTAAAGGAGGCGAAAAAGGTATGCAAAGATTGTAACGTATATCACTCCGCTTTCACTGACTATCCCGCTTGGGATACAGCGTGAAGCTAAGTTAAGGTAATAATTTTAAAGCCTTGCAAAATGACATAGAATATAAACAACACTAACTATCCAATAATCAATCTGAAACTATTGTACAAGTATCGAGAGATTTAATTACCGACCGGCTTAATGTGTATCAATTTGTGTTCGCGAGGACTACAATTAAATTGGGGGTGCTTCGATTTTAATATAGAATTAGCGAATGTACAACTGATTTGTTTAAATAAGCTTAAATTTTAATTATTGTTTTAATAAGTTGTGTAAATAATAATGTAATCATTATAAATCCTGATTTCGTTTGTACTTGTACTTAATTATAGATTTAATGTGGTTATTGTGGCTGTGTTGGCGTTCAAATTGATTTCAATTTCGGGTATAGATTAGAAAGGTAAATTTTAGGGTTCTGTACTACTTTTTAGGAAAAAAGGGACTTTTATAAGATCACTTCATTGTCCGTCTGTCTGTCTTTCAAGAGCGATTGGATACATCGAATTGAAATTCAAATCATATACTCAAATCTATGGTTCCTTTATTTCCTAAAAAAATCGAATATCTACATTTACTTTAAAAAAATATGGCAGTTTGTGTCTCAAAATCACAGATTTCGACACTATAAAAGGATTCAAAATTAATAGGGCTTCCTGTTGAGCTAAAATTGTGAACTACAAATAAAAAAAGTATATATTTATTGAAAAAATCGGACAAGCGCTAGTGGGGCTTGTCTAGAACTGTTAGCTGCCAAATCTCATAATTCTAATACGCGTAATACGCGTTTTTTGCGATATAAACGGCCATATCTTTTTTAAGTAAATGTAGAAATTAATTTTTTTTGTGAAATCATTGGGGCCGTAGATATGAGTATATGGTTTGGATTTTAATACATATCGAGTTGCAAGCATTCCTGAGATAAAGGCTCTTGACAGGCGGACCACAAAAATCTTATAAGGATTCCTTTTTTCCTGTAAAGGTGCCGTGTGATCCCGGCCTAGAATAGGATCATCCTGGTACTGGTGGTGTCGTTAGAGGCGACTAAAGTACGTGTGGTAGAGTCACGTCGCCAGCAATGGCAACACGCATGGGCAGACTCGACCGGATCATTACCACCCCCGGCATTTAAAACCGGCGTGAAGTAGTGGCTTTATGCCACTGTGTTTCGCATCAGGTAATGCCGGGCCCCGGCGCCCAACCCAGCTTAAAGGCCGGCAACGCACCTGTAGCTCCTCTGGGGTTGCACGGGGTCGTGGGCGGCGGTACTCACTTACCATCAGGTGACCCGCACGCTCGTTTGCCGTGTCTTTTCCATAAAAAAAAAAAAAAAAAAAGGTACGGAATCCTAAAAATATTCGAAGTACATATTCTTAAACAAAACGGACGTAACAAAAAACATTAAGATGTTTCATATATATTTATTTTTCTTTAAACAAATGGTTATTCTATAACATATTTCGACTACCGACCACAGTATTCACAATTCTATTTATACAAAATTTTTCAAACAGTTTACCGCAAAAATACAAGCACAACGACAAAAACCGCACCGTTTAATTCAGATACGAGCGGAAAATGTCACGATTTGTTTTCTTCGTATTCCATTCTATGTGGATATGAAATGAATTGAAAGACATTTATTTTCTGATTATATTGACTGTGTATTCTTTCTACTTAAAAAAAACATAATTATTTTAGTATCACGCTGTATCCCGCACACGGCAGAGTAAGCAGAGGGAACCTAGAGTTAAGACATTCCGTAATAAATATTTCGTTTATCTAATTTCTTCCTTACTTGTTTTGCTTAGCTACACCTGTATATAGTACGTTCCCTCTACCTAGAGGGCATCTAGTGTTAAGACACTATATTTTCTTTTTTCCGTATTTTCGAGACATTACAAGTCGAAATTCCCTTTCTTATAACAATTTGAATTTTCACCTAATGCTTAACATAGAGGATTGATAATATAAATTTAAGCCGAAATGGATTCAGTGTTATCGCAATTAAAGTTTCGCTGAGCAAATTCAAAAGTAAAGATTAATAAGTACGACATCTATATAATTCTCATCAATTTATATCAAAAATGGTTTATTTTAATCTAAAATAAAATGATAGCTACAATTTTTTTAAGCTCCTTCTCAAAAAATGGTTTATCATCATCATTATATAATTAGAAAACAGAGCCTAGCTAATCAAAAAAACAGACAAATTTTTAAAAGTTTCTTAGCTTCACGCAGTATCCCGCACACAGCAGCGTCGACAGAGTGTCAAGACACTCCGCTCCCCATTTTCAGTCGAATTTCTAAATCCAAGTATTTTTCTCAAGCTAAAAACACAGTAATAGAATAATGGAATTCCATCACAATATCACACAATAAACGAGCCTCCCCAGGTACCTCGATTACCTACAATGGGATCTAAATGGCATTCTAACTTCTGTAGAATTGAGACATTAGGTGAAACTAGACATATTTCATCCAGAGACCAGCTATACTGAACCTTGTGGACCTACCTCTTTGTGTAGCAGTCGTACATGAAAGCTGGCCACGTCACTCACAGGCTCGCCCGCCTCAGTGACGTAATAGACGAGTAGTGAACTGACCGGCGCCATGTCAGCTGTCACAGGGAACCTGGAGGTTAAACGGGTGTATTGTTACAGGATTTCTTGATTTGTGGTTCTATATTAAATTGTTGGAAATTTGAGAAAGAGAAGAATTAAGATAAATAAGATAATAATAGTATTGAAAATAAAAAATAAATAAATAAATACCGTCGTAGCGTAGGGGTTCAACGGTGCGTGTGTACTGTGATCATTGTAAGATCGGAACATTATGGCAAACGGCCTGGCGTTCAAATCCACCACTTAGCACGCAATGCCTCGAAAAAAATCGGCGGAAATTGGAGAAAAGATAGCTTTACTAAGTTCCCTTTGCCTACCCTGCTGAATGTGTGTGATGATTTTTTTTTCACGCTGTATGTGTATGAATTCATACAGCGTGAATAAAAATAAGTAAATTAAAATTATTTTCATTCATTTTAAAATATTTAATATAACCAATTCGAGGAAATGGAAATAAGAAAAAATATATTATACTAGCGAAATTCCTATCGTTACGTTACTATTACCTAAACAATATGAGCTATATTGAGAAGATATTTAATATTATTCGATGACACTGTAAAATCCGACACGAAAATTGATACAGAAACCTATGCCACATTTATATTTTGACATGCAAACAAAGCGGTTATGATATAACAAGCGTGTGACGAGGACTTATCGGCTGTCGGAGCGCCCCGGGGTGAAATGGATAACGTATTGGTCGACCGGGCCCCGGACAATGTCGTGTTTTGTTACGTGCCCCCATTGTTGGGTACGAGATTCGAATAAGGTTACTGGAATTTAACATTTTCAGGTTAACTGCACTGCTCTGTAGTTTTAGATTATACAATAAAGACAAAAGAATTGTATGATTGTAATATTTATTAATTTTGTAAGCCTAATTTGAGGCCGTCGTGGCACAGGGACACAAGGATGTGACTGTTAAGCGACGGTTGTGAGTTCGATCTACACTCGAGGAAAATAAAAAAAATGATGATATTGATATGAGGCAAAGACGCAGGCGCACAAAGTGTGAGTGTAAAATCGGCTGGTTATGGGTTCGACCCCCACTCGAAGAAATAAAATATTTATTTACATTTATATTTTCATTTCTTCGCTCTGGTGTTGAGGCAAAACGCGGCGTTGGGTTCCGCCACTGAACACGCAATGCCCCCAGAACTCAGTGAAAAATGGGGAACGGAGAGTCTTATAAAATTTAGAACTAAATTTAGCTAATATATCTTTATTATGTTTTCCAAAATTTAAGAAATATAGTCTGTTTATAAAAATTATGCTATAAAACAACCCACAGATGGAAAACCTCATGTACAATATAAGTCTTACCTTCTTAATATAGCACAGTAATAATTGTAAGTTAATAAGTACATAAAAGATCTAGCATTCCTTTGAATCACCTTGGGCTGTCTATACCCTTGTACCTTGTAGGTAAATGGAACCTAGTGTTAGGACACTTCCCCATTTCTCGTTGCATCATGGAAGCATTGTGTGCTCAGTGGCGCAATTCAACGCCGCGCTTTGCCTTGACGCCAGAGCGGAAATGAAAATATTAAAAATTCTATTTCTTCGAGTGGAAATCAGACCCACAGCCTGACGCGTGTACAATCACACTTTATGACCCTGCACCACGACTAGCGTTCACTATACTGTGAAAGATAGGCAAAGATAAATATAAAACACACAGATATATGTATATATAAATTATATTAATATACAAATACATCACTCTTATACAACTGCTGGATTAATCAGAATTAAATGAATTTTCAATTTCCCTGTACTCTATAATTAAATGGACCAAATTTGTATCAAGGTATTAATGATCCCGGTCTTTTTTAATAACATCGTCGATTCGTATAGTATTTATTTGAGAATTTAGTACATGTTTCTATATGTTTCTTTTTATATCTTAAAATACGATATTGTTACTATATATTTTTATACGTATCGTATTAAGAAAAATATATGACTGTAAACGCGACTGGTTGTGGTTTATATTCCCACTCCAGGAAATGAAATATTTATTAAAATTTATATTTTAATTTCTTCGATCTTCGATCTGGTGATCGTAGCAAGACGCGGTGTTGAGTGTCGCCACTTAATAATTCATTTCCTCGAGTGGGGATCACTCAGCCTACGACCATCGCGTTACAGTCACACCACGCGCCACTGCGCCACGATGGCCTCTATCTTATATTTATTTTACTCAGCTTCACGCTGTATCCCGCACACTGCAGGGTAGGCAGAGGAAACGTAGTGAAAGACACTCCGTTCCCCACTTTCTGCCGAATTACGGAGGCATTGCGTGTTAAGTGGCAGAACTCAACGCCGCGCTTCACCTCGACACCAGAGCGAAGAAATGGAAATATAAATTTAAGTAAATATTTCATCTCCTCGAGTGGGGATCGAACCCACAACCAGTCGGTGTACAGTCACACTTTGTGCCACTGCGCCACGACCGGCCTCAATCTTATATTTATAATGGAACATAATAGATGGTACTAATAGAAAACCGTCAGACACAACACATTGACGTTATTCAATGATCTACGACGATCGACCTCCAACACAAACTTTCTCCATTACGACTCCAGCCCGCCTATAGACGTCTCTTTAACTTAAATTACTTTTGAAGTTTAAATGAATAGTTTCTTAATAGTATCATAAATGGATATTTAGAAACTACAAGATGTCTCGAGTACAAAAGTTTGTGTTTGTTGATATTTGTTTTTCTATAGTTTTAATTACTTTATACAGTTATATTTTATTTATTGAAGGAATTTATTGAGGCCAGACATTGTGCAGGGGCACAAAGTGTGAGTGTTCAATCGACTGGTTGTGGGTTAGATACTCACTCGAGGAGATGAAATATATATTTAAATTTATATATTTATACTGGTGTGGAGGCAAAGCGCGGCGTTGAATTCTGCCACTCAACACGAAATGCCTTCAGAAATGGGTAGAAAGTGGAGAACGGAGTGTTTCAACACTAGGTTCCCTCTGCCTACCATGCTGTGTGAGAGAAACTGTTTTTTTTTTATTTATTGAAGACAGTCGTTGCGCAGGGGCACAAGCGTGTGATTGTAAACGAGATACGATGGTTGTGAATTTGATTGCCACTCGGAGGAATGGGTTATTTTCAATTATTCGCTCTGGTTTCCTCGCTCCGGTTACGTTAAGGTCCACTACTCTACACGTAATGTCTTGAAAATTAACCGGAAAGTGGGAAACAGAATGTATTAATACATTGAATCCCTTTTACCCACCCTGTAGAATACAGTGTGAAGCAAATTTATTATATTGTTATTGATATGGTTATTGTTGCAGATTTTCTGATATGTATATTAATATTAAAATCACTAAACAACCAATTAGGGTTGAAACTGATGTTCTCTTTAGGCATTTTAAGTTGTCTAAAGAATTCTATCTACATTCTAATTTCATTCAACATTTATATTTTGCCTTCTAGTTAGTTTAAAAACATTTATTTAGCAAAATTTCTCGTTATCGTCTTAAAATATTTAACAATTTTTATTTATGAAAATTTGAAAATATGTATTGTAGTGAGGCCATGTTGGCGCAGAGACACAAAAATGTGAGTGTACCGCGACGGTTGTGGATTCGATCCCCACTCGAGTGAATGAAGTATTATTTATAAATACTTTTATTTCTTGGCTCCTGCACCAAAGCAAAAGCCCGGCATTAAATTCAGCCACTTAACAAGCAATGCCTCGAAAAGTTGGGCGGAAATTTGGAACAGACTGTCTTAACACTGCGTTCTCTCTGCTGACCCTGGAAAATGTGAAGTACAGCGTCAAGCTGATAAATAAAATAAAAAAAATATATAATGTAGAGTCGATTGATCAAAATTACATTTAAAATAACTACATAAAAACTTAAGTAATTATTAATATTCAATTAACTTACTAAGAAATGATAAATCACTAAAGCTTATAGAAGCTTTCTATACAGAAAGTATTAAAATATCGTCAATCATAAAACTTTCATTTCAAAGCGCTACTTCCGTTCTAATTACAGTTCACTTATTACAATACAATAGTGGGTAAAACGAGCAGCTCGCAGCAATATTGTTTTTCTTCAGTAAATAATATAAATCGTATTTAGTAGAGAAACCCAAATGAAGAAGATTTAGTTTGTATTTTGTCTATTTTATAGGTACTTTTTACTAAAGTTAACTCTTTACATCCACGAGGTAAGAGGATATATCCGATTTCAATTTGAAAATGCCAATCCCTCATAGTAGTAAAAACGTAATATACAACACTTGATCATCACCTAATGCTACCTCAAAGTAGAAATTTTGTAAATTAATTGTTATCATATATGTAGATATATAAGTATTTAATAATTACTTAAACAATAAAACTAAGAATTAAGAAACAAGAAGCCTTAAGAGGGACAAAAGTCAGAGTTCACAGTGAGGCTGGTCAGTGCAGGAGCAAGCGTGCGGCTATAAACGCAACCTTTTGTGGGTTCTATTCCTACTTAAGGAAAATTTCCTCGCGCTCCTTAAGTTCCGCCGCTCGGAAAAAGGGGGTAAAATTCGACGGAAAATGCGAAATGTCTTAATGGGAACGGAGTATCTTAAAACTAGATTCCTATATTCCCTCTGCCTCCCCTGCCATTAGCAGGAGGATACAACGTGAAACAAAAAAAAAACTACTCTTCCCGCATAAGATAAATGAAATATTTATTTAAAATATAAAAAAATATTTATTTAAAATGTGGTTATTTAAACCACATTTTTCTAAGTTACAATAGAATTAAAACACTCACAGGTACAATTGGAATTACGCCACGATGCTGTAAAATATACCAAATTAAAAGCAAATAAGTATATCTTTTTCCTGCTGATGTATAGCATTTGCTCCATATATTTCAAAATTTATAAGAAAATTTTCATAAAAAAAGCCAGTAATCTTCCGGGTTGGACAGAAAGATGAAACGGCCCCGGGGGTACCACTGCCCCACATCTTATGAATTATGCTTGTCTTAGAGCGGATCTTTCTTTGGAAGGTTCGAGAGTATGGGGCTTTTGCTACCTTAATAAAAAGTGCAAATATTGCTGGTATAAATATTGAGGAAGTAGTTTTTTTAAATTGTATAAAAACCTGAATATATCTGGACTCTGGCTCGTATTATGTTATATTTTATATTCATATATGGCACACTACGTCATATTTTTAAAAACAAAATTTTAGAATTTTATTGCTAATCTCATGTTGTTATTGTATATATAAATTCCTTAAAGTATATGAAAGCAACGTATTAATTAAAATTTGAACGATATGAACCCGTTCCTCCTGAAAGCCAAGTCCAAGAGCTGTGACTCACGTTCTCACCACGTGCCACACGTTCTCACCAAGCTACGTTGAAATTTCTATACGATTTGTTACAACAAATTTATGTTGTAAGTGGCTAGTAATGTAGCGTGGGTACGTACAACTCCGCTACGTTCAAACGGTTACCCATGTTTTAAAAAAAAAAAAATATTCCTAATTATGGAATAACAGCATAAAAATATTTGCCAATAAAATATTATTATATTGAGGTCAGTCGTGGCGCAGTGGTACAAAGTCTGACTGTAAAACCGATTGGTTGTGGGTTCGATCCCCACTCGAGAGGATGAAATATTTACTTAAATTTATATTTCCATCCCGCAAACTGCAGGGTAGGCAGAAGGAACTTAATATTAAAATACTCCATTCGTCACTTTCCGCCGAGTTCTGAAGGCATTGCGTGTTGAGTGGCGGAACTCAACGCCGCACTTTGCCTCAACACCAGAGAGAAAAATGAAAATATAAATAAATCTTTATTTCCTTGAGTGGGGATCGAACCCATAACCAGTAGATTTTACAGTTACACCTTGTGCCCCTGCGCCACGACTGACCTCAGAATATTTTATAATACACAATATATAAACTAGAAATATAATTTAGTACGGCAGCATTGCGTTATAACGCAATAAAGTATCCGGGTATTGTCCCGGCGCGTACCAAAACAATTTGTATCCCGTCAGCGAACGATACCCGGGGGCTTCAAATTACATTGATTCATTAGCGAATCCCTTATTCGTGTGATATGGTGGGTTAATTTGAAATGTATTGTTATTGAATCTGGTTTAAATAAGTTTTTTTTATTTTGAGTTTAGAGCAAAAATTGGTTTTTTTAGTCAATTTTTGTCACATAAGCAAATAAATATTTTTTTTAACAGTTTTTTATTAAATTGAAATTTAAGTTAATTCCGAATTATTTATTTCTTCAAACTATTATTACATTAGACGGAATCTATAAGTCTTAAAAGATATATTTTAACAAGATGTTGTTACTATACAGAATCTACCAATAAGCGTAATAAGGCCGTTGTCAAAGTTGAACAAAGCACAATTTCGTCCAACGATCGTAATAAAAGCTATTTCAGACAATACCAATAATGGAATCTTATTCTTAAAATACAAATATTTAATATTTTATTTTAGGGCCGTCGTAGTGCAGCAGCACAACGTCCTACTGAAAATACGACGGTTGTGTGTTCGATTCCTACGAGTTTCGAGACTCAATAAACAAAATGTCCGCTATAGGCGTGATCCAGCGTGACGCTTTAAAATTTTGCTTCACTTGTATTCTAAGAAGAGACGAAACACGACGTTATGTTATATCAATAGGCACTGTCTTACAAGATTCATGAGATGGGTGAACTACGAAATCGTGTTCTAACTTAATCCCAGCAATACATATTGTGAGAAAATCAATACTCCAACCATTCCCATCCCAAAATCCCAGTCAAAGTTACTTTCGCATAAATCGGAACACAATATGGGAATATGGGAAGTCGGTAAGTTAACATGTAAGGCTTTCTTGTCTATGTAAATTAGATGAAACACAATAAGCTAATAGAGTATGTTGTGTAAATACTGTATTAGAATATATATATATATATATATATATATATATATATATATATTCATGTATCTCCATATACATATGTGTATTTATATATTTTCTTGCCTTACTTAAATATTGGGCAGATGGGACCCTGGAGGGAGTATTAAAAAACTTTGATCCCCACACTTCTCTGAATTTTCTACACATTACGTTTTGAGTGACGAAACTATACACCACGCAAAGGAAATGAAAATAGTTTATTTTTGAGATTAGAATTAGAATCGTAAAACAGATGCTGTGCCACTACGCTACGGTGACGTCAATGTTACGTACAAAAATGATTATATCAGGATCACACAAAGTCCTCAACATTTTATCTTTGCTAAAATGACATGGCCTGGGGCCCTGGTATCTTGGGCTACTGCATATATAACCAAGTACATACATGTATTTATATTAATAATATTTAATTTAAACAAAAAACGGTATCAATTTAAGAACTTTAAATTTTCTTTCGTTAAGAAAACTTTCGAATATTATATAATTTCAACTATATACAGATGATGTAAGCACCTAATACTTCACGAGGCCCTAAACAATCATAAGAAGTCCTTAGAATAATAAAGAAGTTTTCAGCAACGTTATTGATAAAGCGAACTCGAGGCTAAGTAAGTACATGAATAATTTGATAAGATCCAAGATGAAATAATACGCTACTTGATAACGATAGAATAATTTAAAAAGGAAACCATTCAGACATTTTCATACCGTCACATTAATATGAAATAACAGGAAGTTCCTTTACAAATATTTTATAGATTTTTTTAATCTTTTATGCCACACCTAAGGAAGAAAAGGCCGTTGAAATCGTCTTAATGTAGTAGAACAAGCGTGTGACTGAAAAGTCCTGGGTTCGATTGCCACTTGGGAAAATAAATAGTAATTTAATAATATTTTCTATGTTCGTTCTGGTTACAAGATAAGGCACAACGTTGAGTTCTGCCGCACAGCACGCGATGCCTCGAATTTTTTTTGAAAAATAGGGTAACAGAGTGACTTAATACTAGGTTACCCTATTATATGCAGGATACGGTATAAAGCCGTAAAAGAGCAAGATTTTTCTTTTTAAAAACGTATAAAATTTGTTCGTAGAAGTATGGGGAATCAGATCAGAGATGCCAATAATTTATTTTATTTATTTAGTTAATAAATTGTAACAACAGTATCAATTTTAAAACAGTATAAAATTTCGACGCAGCTTGATGATAACGTAAGGCTAACAGCTGAACGTTAGCCTTACGTTCATATCACTCAAACAGTGTCTAAAAGGAACGGCTTCAAGACCTGTTACGCCGATATTTAAATAACTTTTAAAATTTAAAATATTTTTGATAAAATACAGTTAATTAAACTTAAACTTATTTAGAATATGTATTAATTAACCTGCGAAAAAATCAATACTACGCCAGTTCGTGCTCCAATTTTTGCCCACATAGTAGAAAATAAAAAACAACTTTAAAGTAATTCGTTCGAGTAGAAATGGAACCTACAATTACATTGTGTATGTGCAGTCTGTGCAAATAAACTGTCAATTATGAAGAAGAAAATAAGATTCATTATTATAAACAAATAAACACACATCCTCGAAAACCAATTACAGGAAATCGTTTAAAAAAATAGGTAAAAACAATAACCAATTTCAAAAATTAATTTAGTGGAATATTTCTCTCTCCCTCTCTCTCTCTCTCTTTATGAACGGGTCCACTAACGAGGTATAAATCACAAACGTACGAATAAACAAAATGCAATAGTACGCGTTATGACCGGGGAGGAGCATTCATCACACACATAATCTTGTTTCCGGTCTGACACGGACGTATTGGACGATATATCTTTTTTATATTTTTCGTTTTATTTATTTTTATTGTTTTTTTTTTTTTAAATTGTATGGAATTATATTGTAGTTTTTGTAGTTTTGTATATTTGAGGCCAGTCGTGGCGCAGGGGCATAATAAGTACGCGACTATAAATGCGACTGGTTGTGGGTTCGGTCCCCAGCCCCACTGGCCGAAATGAGATATTTATTTAAATTTATTGTTCATTTCTTATCACTTGTATCTAGGCAAAATTTGGCATTGAGTTCCGTCACTCAACAAGCAATGCGTTCAGAATTCGGTGGAAAGTGGAGAACGGAGTGTCTCAATACAAGGTTCCCTGTCCCTACCCTGCTTTGTGCGGGATACAGCGTGAAGCTGAATGATGCTGAAAGTTATTTGCAGTAGTTGTTGGCACTGTACATTATTTATGCTGATTTCTATTAGGTTTATATTTAGATTTGGACTTTCATTAGGTTTAATTATTTCTTTACCATAATTTTTTGTTCTGTAAAATGAAAAACGAATCTGTTGTTGAGACACTGCTAACAGCAGGTTCCTTCTGCCTTTATATGCCAATTTAGGAAAACCAAATAAATTACCAAGATCGTCGAAGTATGTTTTGACGTCCACCGAGTTTAATTCGAACTCACAACCATCGTTGTTTGTGTGTCATGTACTAACTGAAAAAAATGTGACACTACATAAAATCACTTAATAAAATGTCAGGAGCGAGTAAAAAAAAAACGTTCAACTCAATTAATGTGGCTTTCACTGTAACGTTATAAGATTTTTCAGAGGAGCGCCGCCTAATTACCTTAGAGCTTATTTTAACGCTACTTTTTATGCGTCCATTACTCTTATAATGCAATTTTCAGGAACTAATTATCGAATTTTATTTTTATAATAAAATTTAAACGACCCACAATACGTTTTCTTGAGGTCGTCGTGGTGCTGAGGCACAAGCGTGTGACTGTGAACGCGACGGTTGTGAATTCAATCCCTATTCGGGTGAATGACTGATCATTTATTTACTCTCTATTTTTCTTCACTCTGGTAATAAGGCACAGCAAGACTTTGAGTGTGGCTACTCAGCTACGTCTCGCACATTCGGCTGAATGTGGGAAACAGAGAGTTTTATCACATCAGGTTCTCTCTGCCTACCGTGCTATGTGCGAGATACAGCGTGAAACTGAAAAAAAAAAACGTTTTCTTTTGTTTATAGAAGACAGACGATAACGCCATAATATTTTTACTTTAAGCCTCATTAAAATGTTCCAGATAGAACAAATGGTGAATCAAAAATGTTTCTTATTACGACTACAAAACTACAGGACAAAATTTATAACAATAATGGCATATACCATTTTTTAATGCTTTTCATTGCAATTAATTTTAATTATTTCAATTTCGTTTCAGTAAATTATTGCACTGTATTGCTGATAATGGTGTTCGTGGAACTCGTCCTATGCAATTTAGTATTTTAAGTTTCGATTGTTTGTTTTCTCACATTGTTTGCGATTATGAAATAAAAAAAAACCGGTTAAGTGCGAGTCGGAATCGTCGGAAACGTCGAGGCATCCGTATCAATTTCAGAACATCGGATTTCACAGCTCTGAAGGATAGTATACTTTTTAGTATTTGATATAAACTTGAGCTTAGAGGTAGTAGACGGACAACAAAGTGATCATAAGGGTTCCGTTTATTCCTTTCAAGGTATTAAGGTACGGACCCTAATAAAAAATCTAATAACATGTTATTCATGTGTCAGCTTGCGTTCGATTGGTTTTTAATTTTAAACACACTAAGGAGACATACATTAATCCCCCAAATAGTTAATTTTATAATCCGAATCCTAATATTAATTGTTGTCCGTCGGTCTGTATCTGTATGTCTCACGACTGCTTCCTCAAGATGAAATTAATATAATAAGTCTAGGTCTACGGTCCCTGGCATAGATACAAAAGGTTAAGCATATTTTTTTATAGTAATTGGTATTGTATGTATTTTTTTACCATAATATCGTCCATTCCTAACATTTATTATCTCTGTCTAGTGAACGTGCGCAGCTTTGCCTGCTTATTTGCACCCTTAGGGGTGAATTCTAAAAAAACACGAAACACGTATTCATAAGATATTTTTAACAGTCTGAATTAAAAATTTTATAAAAAACGATAGCAATTTAAAGATTTTTCTATATAAAATTTCAATCCTTTATTTGAACCCCTAGGGGGTAAATTCTATAAAAAACCATGAAACACGTATTAAGTGAAATATTTTTAAGAGTCTGAATTTTACATTTTATAAAAATCGGTGCCGATTTAAAAAAAAACCACACAACCCTTATGTCATCCCTTTAGGGTTAAAATATTTTCAAAATCCCCACTTAGTGGATGTCCAGATCATAAAAATAAATATCTGTCCAAATTTCACGTTTCTACGCACAGCGGTTACGGCTGTGCGTGCGTCTTACCCCAGTCAGTCAGGTACATGTCTTTTATATATATATATATATATATATATATATATATATATATATATATATATATATATATATATATATATATATATATATATATATATATATATATATATATCTATACTAATATTATAAAGAGGTAAGATTTGTATTTTTGTATGTTTGTATGTATGTATGTATGTATGTGTTTATGTTTGTAGAGTTTTCACACAAAAACTACCGGGCCGATTTAAATAATTTTTTCACTATTGGAAAGCTGCATCTTTACTGACCAGCATAGGCTATATTACATTTCCAAAAAAATAGAGATCCCTAATAGAAATGCAATAATGTAAACCAAGGTGTGAAAAAATTGATCTTAATAATTCTATCATCGCGTGCGCTGCGAAAACTATTGATGATATAACAAAACAATGTTCTACAGTATTATAGAGCACATCAATATCTATAAAAAAGTCCGCGATAGCATATGTCTAACTACTGTAGTTATGACAATATAATCATTTTTTTATATTTTATACGTTAACAAAAGTGCCGACAATAATCAAACCATATTGTTCATACCTCTGCATCAATCCTTATCCCATGAAATGATATTTTATGAAAGATAATTTCAATACCTGTAAAATACTTTTTGAATTAATAAGATCGGACATCCCATTCAAAAGATATAACGAATTTAAAAATATAAATCTAAAGAAAATTATGTAATAATAAAAAATGCGTAGTGTGTGCCGTGTGGCCTCGCGCACCGTGGCGAGTACCTCTGCGGGTGTGGGGGGGATTTGTATCGATACCACTTAAATTATTAAGACAGTCCATTAGATTTTTTGTTTTTTTTTTATGGAAAGGACAAGGCAAACGAGCGTTTGGATCACCTGATGGTAAATGACTACCGCCGCCCGCGGCCCCGTGCAACACCAGAGGAGTTACAGGTTCGTTGCCCGCCTTTAAAGTGGGTTGGGCTCTGGAGCCCGGCATTACCTGATGCGAAACGCAGTGGCATAAAGCCACTACTTCACGCCGGTTTTTAATGCTGGGGGTGGTAATGATCCAGTGGAATCTGCCCAGTCGCCTCTTACGACACCACCAGCACTAGGATTAAATAGACCCGATAAGGAAAATTCTTTTACAATTACACGATTAACGTGTAAAAAAGTACCAAAAAAACCTTATATCGCCTACGTTGTGGAAATTATTGACAATAGCGCAAAGTGATGTACTGCAATTTTATAGAAGACATCAATATCTAATATATATATTTATATTTTAGATGCCTATATATCTATACTAATATTATAAAGAGGTAAGATTTGTATTTTTGTATGTTTGTATGTATGTATGTATGTATGTGTGTATGTTTGTAGAGTTTTCACACAAAAACTACCGGGCCGATTTAAATAATTTTTTCACTATTGGAAAGCTGCATCTTTACTGACCAGCATAGGCTATATTACATTTCCAAAAAAATAGAGATCCCTAATAGAAATGCAATAATGTAAACCAAGGTGTGAAAAAATTGATCTTAATAATTCTATCATCGCGTGCGCTGCGAAAACTATTGATGATATAACAAAACAATGTTCTACAGTATTATAGAGCACATCAATATCTATAAAAAAGTCCGCGATAGCATATGTCTAACTACTGTAGTTATGACAATATAATCATTTTTTTATATTTTATACGTTAACAAAAGTGCCGACAATAATCAAACCATATTGTTCATACCTCTGCATCAATCCTTATCCCATGAAATGATATTTTATGAAAGATAATTTCAATACCTGTAAAATACTTTTTGAATTAATAAGATCGGACATCCCATTCAAAAGATATAACGAATTTAAAAATATAAATCTAAAGAAAATTATTTAATAATAAAAAATGCGTAGTGTGTGCCGTGTGGCCTCGCACACCGTGGCGAGTACCTCTGCGGGTGTGGGGGGGATTTGTATCGATACCACTTAAATTATTAAGACAGTCCATTAGATTTTTTGTTTTTTTTTTATGGAAAGGACAAGGCAAACGAGCGTTTGGATCACCTGATGGTAAATGACTACCGCCGCCCGCGGCCCCGTGCAACACCAGAGGAGTTACAGGTTCGTTGCCCGCCTTTAAGGTGGGTTGGGCTCCGGAGCCCGGCATTACCTGATGCGAAACGCAGTGGCATAAAGCCACTACTTCACGCCGGTTTTTAATGCTGGGGGTGGTAATGATCCAGTGGAATCTGCCCAGTCGCCTCTTACGACACCACCAGCACTAGGATTAAATAGACCCGATAAGGAAAATTCTTTTACAATTACACGATTAACGTGTAAAAAAGTACCAAAAAAACCTTATATCGCCTACGTTGTGGAAATTATTGACAATAGCGCAAAGTGATGTACTGTAATTTTATAGAAGACATCAATATCTAATATATATATTTATATTTTAGATGCCTATATATATATATATATATATATATATATATATATATATATATATATATATATATATATATATACTTTAGATATGTATATGTATGTATATAATTAATAGTTTTAAACTTTGCATACAAAGTTATCCCGTAAGTAGTATATAATTTTTTTCAATTATTGTTACCAGCATAGTGTATTGATACTAATGTGGTATCTATATTTTTATATATATATATTTATATTTTTTCTACCCTTAGTGTTTTTCAGGTGGAAAACATAGACACTTTTTTTTATTTGATAAAATATTTTATTCACCATAAAAATGTTGGTAGTTTTTATAATTCTAATATAATTAAACAACTTTCTAAAATGATCTTTCCTTGCATGTGTTGTAATAACTATGAGGAGCTATTAAACAAAACAATACATTCTCATTTTTATAAATATACTAGCGACCCGCTCGCGGCTTCGCACGCTTTAACCACAGAATGATTTACTTAATACACTAAAATTATATTTATGTTTCAATATACCTATAATGTATGCTTGCAATGAACTTGAGATTTCTAATGTGAAAATTATTAAAACCTTAGGTGGCATTTTCGTACCTCCCATAAGAGAGATGCAACTGTCAATATATTAATATCTTTAAACTTTTGCCTTATGGAGTCTTTAGGATAAATTGTAGTTATAACTATATAGTTATAGTTATATCGATACTTACAATAAAATCCTAACTCATCGGTGTCTGTACGTGGAAGATATATTAGAAAAAATATTATTATGGACATTTAAATATTTAATAGAACTTGATCAGTTTGTTTGTTTATCTCTGCGTTCACGATAATCGATGCGATGCTTAACCGATTTAAGTGCAGTTTTGTAATTTGGCTAACTTCCTTTAAATATTTAGTATTAGTTTTATTTTAATCGGTTCACACAAAATTAAAACCAGATTCACGCTGTATCCAGCCTATAGCAGGGAAGATAGAGGGAACTTAAGTGTTAAGATA
The DNA here is from genome assembly GCA_917862395.2 of Heliconius sara. Classification (NCBI taxonomy): domain Eukaryota; kingdom Metazoa; phylum Arthropoda; class Insecta; order Lepidoptera; family Nymphalidae; genus Heliconius; species Heliconius sara. Next base: position 3,308,949 of record OU860782.2, read on the forward strand.
CTGCGTATGATATATGACTGACGTGAAATGAATATATGATTAAATTTCAATTCAATCCTCCAAGTGGGAATCGAACCCATAACGTCACGTCACTGGCACAATTTTGTGCCCCTACGCCGCGACGGTCTTTAATATTCATACAGAATGGAAGCTTCAGCGCACCTTTTACGGGGAGTATATAGGATAAACTATTATTATATAAAAATAATTAAAAATATAATAGTTTATTAAACCCATACCTAAAGAAATTAATCAAGATACCTCAGCAGTTTACACGTAGGATCTAAACCTGTATTTCCTGTGACGCAGTTACGCATCTATGCAGATACCAATAACGCAATCACATACTACTACAAAATATTACTAAAAGTTAAGCAACTTTGAACTTTGCCGCCAATACCTACGACTCGTATGTTTGCGTCTTTAATGACAAATAGCGTTTTATTTTAATATCAACGATAATACCTAAAATTTACTTTGTATGAAAAAATAACTTTTTCCTTCCATTTTTTAATTGTATTAGGCTTTTATAGTACTTTTTAATTGTATTAGGCTTTTATAGTTAAAACTATGGTTTCATTTAAAGTGGTACTGATAAAAACATTATATAATTGACTATATAATATCTATAGTGATTTTTTAGTGAATAGAATTATTATTATTATTACAACACTTGCGAAGAGAGCATATTTCGGGCATTTTTTAAATTCTTATACCTTTTGAGAAACTACCAACATTCTTATCGTTAATAATTTTTTTTTTAAATAAAAAAAACATTTGAATATTTTGTCTAAATTTTTCGTCATAATGACGCGAAAATATTCAAAATGTTCAAAATTAAAAGTTTAAAAATGTTGGTTGAAAATAATTATACTGTAGGAGGATACCTTTATATGTACTGTTTAAATCTGTTGTTTTATGATATTATGTAGAATAATATAGTCTATAGATCGAATCACACATTCCTCTTCACACTTTTTATTCTTTAACTATAATAAGTAAATATATTTAACGTTATAACGTTATATTAAACGTATTAATAAAATTAATTAAATTTATTAATACGTTTCAAGTATTCATTTGTTTTGAATATAACATTAAGATTGATTCATAAAACATATTTGGCACTTCCTTAACTTGATTATTTCATCTATTTTTTTATATACAAAGTTTTGATTAAGTTCTCTTGAGAAATATATATTGAGAAATATATGTACTGTAAATGAATGTAACGTACCTACGTGCCAATGATTAAAATGTATTGATATCCCCACGTGATCCATCTAAACCCAATATAAACTTTTATAAACTATAGCAACCAACTCGCGGCTTCACCACATTTGTGAATTATTTGTTTGTTTCGATACAGGGAATTACTTGAAAGTTTGTATTAATTTTTTTTAAAACAGCACCGATTTTTATAAAATTTGAAAGTCAGACTCTTTAAAATATTTCATTGAACGCGTGTTTCATGGTTTTTAGAATTCATCCCGTAAGAGTTCAAATACTGGGTTGAAAGTTTATATGGAAAAATCTTTAAATCGCCACCGATTTTTATAAAAACTTAAATTCAGACTGTTAAAAATATTGTAATGAACACGTTTCGTACAGAGTAACAGAGGCCGGTCGTGGCGCAGCGGCACAAAGTGTGACTGTAAACCGACTGGTTGTGGGTTCGATCCCCACTCGAGGAGATGAAATATTTACTTAAATTTATATTTCCATTTCTTCGCTCTGGTGTCGAGGCAAAGTGCGGCGTTGAGTTCTGCCACTTAACACGCAATGCCTCCGGAATTCGGCAGAAAGTGGGGAACGGATTGTCTTTCACTACGTTCCCTCTGCCTACCCTGCAGTGTGCGGGATACAGCGTGAAGCTGATTTATTTTTATTAACACGTTTCGTGGTTTTTTTTAAAATTCACCCCTAAGGGTGCTAATAAGCAGGCGAAGTTGCTCCGCGACCGCTAGTTTTAATGTAATAACATACAATATATTTATAAAAATGAGAATGTATTGTTTTGTTTAATAGCTCCTCATAGTTATTACAACACATGCAAGGAAAGATCATTTTAGAAAGTTGTTTAATTATATTAGAATTATAAAAACTACCAACATTTTTATGGTGAATAAAATATTTTATCAAATAAAAAAAAGTGTCTATGTTTTCCACCTGAAAAACACTAAGGGTAGAAAAAATATAAATATATATATATAAAAATATAGATACCACATTAGTATCAATACACTATGCTGGTAACAATAATTGAAAAAAATTATATACTACTTACGGGATAACTTTGTATGCAAAGTTTAAAACTATTAATTATATACATACATATATATATATATATATATATATATATATATATATATATATATATATATATATATATATATATATATATATATATATAGGCATCTAAAATATAAATATATATATTAGATATTGATGTCTTCTATAAAATTGCAGTACATCACTTTGCGCTATTGTCAATAATTTCCACAACGTAGGCGATATAAGGTTTTTTTGGTACTTTTTTACACGTTAATCGTGTAATTGTAAAAGAATTTTCCTTATCGGGTCTATTTAATCCTAGTGCTGGTGGTGTCGTAAGAGGCGACTGGGCAGATTCCACTGGATCATTACCACCCCCAGCATTAAAAACCGGCGTGAAGTAGTGGCTTTATGCCACTGCGTTTCGCATCAGGTAATGCCGGGCTCCGGAGCCCAACCCACCTTAAAGGCGGGCAACGAACCTGTAACTCCTCTGGTGTTGCACGGGGCCGCGGGCGGCGGTAGTCATTTACCATCAGGTGATCCAAACGCTCGTTTGCCTTGTCCTTTCCATAAAAAAAAAACAAAAAATCTAATGGACTGTCTTAATAATTTAAGTGGTATCGATACAAATCCCCCCCACACCCGCAGAGGTACTCGCCACGGTGCGCGAGGCCACACGGCACACACTACGCATTTTTTATTATTACATAATTTTCTTTAGATTTATATTTTTAAATTCGTTATATCTTTTGAATGGGATGTCCGATCTTATTAATTCAAAAAGTATTTTACAGGTATTGAAATTATCTTTCATAAAATATCATTTCATGGGATAAGGATTGATGCAGAGGTATGAACAATATGGTTTGATTATTGTCGGCACTTTTGTTAACGTATAAAATATAAAAAAATGATTATATTGTCATAACTACAGTAGTTAGACATATGCTATCGCGGACTTTTTTATAAATATTGATGTGCTCTATAATACTGTAGAACATTGTTTTGTTATATCATCAATAGTTTTCGCAGCGCACGCGATGATAGAATTATTAAGATCAATTTTTTCACACCTTGGTTTACATTATTGCATTTCTATTAGGGATCTCTATTTTTTTGGAAATGTAATATAGCCTATGCTGGTCAGTAAAGATGCAGCTTTCCAATAGTGAAAAAATTATTTAAATCGGCCCGGTAGTTTTTGTGTGAAAACTCTACAAACATACACACATACATACATACATACATACAAACATACAAAAATACAAATCTTACCTCTTTATAATATTAGTATAGATTGTATGTTATTACATTAAAACTAGCGGTCGCGGAGCAACTTCGCCTGCTTATTAGCACCCTTAGGGGTGAATTTTAAAAAAAACCACGAAACGTGTTAATAAAAATAAATCAGCTTCACGCTGTATCCCGCACACTGCAGGGTAGGCAGAGGGAACGTAGTGAAAGACAATCCGTTCCCCACTTTCTGCCGAATTCCGGAGGCATTGCGTGTTAAGTGGCAGAACTCAACGCCGCACTTTGCCTCGACACCAGAGCGAAGAAATGGAAATATAAATTTAAGTAAATATTTCATCTCCTCGAGTGGGGATCGAACCCACAACCAGTCGGTTTACAGTCACACTTTGTGCCGCTGCGCCACGACCGGCCTCTGTTACTCTGTACGAAACGTGTTCATTACAATATTTTTAACAGTCTGAATTTAAGTTTTTATAAAAATCGGTGGCGATTTAAAGATTTTTCCATATAAACTTTCAACCCAGTATTTGAACTCTTACGGGATGAATTCTAAAAACCATGAAACACGCGTTCAATGAAATATTTTAAAGAGTCTGACTTTCAAATTTTATAAAAATCGGTGCTGTTTTAAAAAAAATTAATACAAACTTTCAAGTAATTCCCTGTATCGAAACAAACAAATAATTCACAAATGTGGTGAAGCCGCGAGTTGGTTGCTATAGTTTATAAAAGTTTATATTGGGTTTAGATGGATCACGTGGGGATATCAATACATTTTAATCATTGGCACGTAGGTACGTTACAGTACATATATTTCTCAATATATATTTCTCAAGAGAACTTAATCAAAACTTTGTATATAAAAAAATAGATGAAATAATCAAGTTAAGGAAGTGCCAAATATGTTTTATGAATCAATCTTAATGTTATATTCAAAACAAATGAATACTTGAAACGTATTAATAAATTTAATTAATTTTATTAATACGTTTAATATAACGTTATAACGTTAAATATATTTACTTATTATAGTTAAAGAATAAAAAGTGTGAAGAGGAATGTGTGATTCGATCTATAGACTATATTATTCTACATAATATCATAAAACAACAGATTTAAACAGTACATATAAAGGTATCCTCCTACAGTATAATTATTTTCAACCAACATTTTTAAACTTTTAATTTTGAACATTTTGAATATTTTCGCGTCATTATGACGAAAAATTTAGACAAAATATTCAAATGTTTTTTTTATTTAAAAAAAAAATTATTAACGATAAGAATGTTGGTAGTTTCTCAAAAGGTATAAGAATTTAAAAAATGCCCGAAATATGCTCTCTTCGCAAGTGTTGTAATAATAATAATAATTCTATTCACTAAAAAATCACTATAGATATTATATAGTCAATTATATAATGTTTTTATCAGTACCACTTTAAATGAAACCATAGTTTTAACTATAAAAGCCTAATACAATTAAAAAGTACTATAAAAGCCTAATACAATTAAAAAAATGGAAGGAAAAAGTTATTTTTTCATACAAAGTAAATTTTAGGTATTATCGTTGATATTAAAATAAAACGCTATTTGTCATTAAAGACGCAAACATACGAGTCGTAGGTATTGGCGGCAAAGTTCAAAGTTGCTTAACTTTTAGTAATATTTTGTAGTAGTATGTGATTGCGTTATTGGTATCTGCATAGATGCGTAACTGCGTCACAGGAAATACAGGTTTAGATCCTACGTGTAAACTGCTGAGGTATCTTGATTAATTTCTTTAGGTATGGGTTTAATAAACTATTATATTTTTAATTATTTTTATATAATAATAGTTTATCCTATATACTCCCCGTAAAGGGTGCGCTGAAGCTTCCATTCTGTATGAATATTAAAGACCGTCGCGGCGTAGGGGCACAAAATTGTGCCAGTGACGTGACGTTATGGGTTCGATTCCCACTTGGAGGATTGAATTGAAATTTAATCATATATTCATTTCACGTCAGTCATATATCATACGCAGTATCTTAACACTTAAGTTCCCTCTATCTTCCCTGCTATAGGCTGGATACAGCGTGAATCTGGTTTTAATTTTGTGTGAACCGATTAAAATAAAACTAATACTAAATATTTAAAGGAAGTTAGCCAAATTACAAAACTGCACTTAAATCGGTTAAGCATCGCATCGATTATCGTGAACGCAGAGATAAACAAACAAACTGATCAAGTTCTATTAAATATTTAAATGTCCATAATAATATTTTTTCTAATATATCTTCCACGTACAGACACCGATGAGTTAGGATTTTATTGTAAGTATCGATATAACTATAACTATATAGTTATAACTACAATTTATCCTAAAGACTCCATAAGGCAAAAGTTTAAAGATATTAATATATTGACAGTTGCATCTCTCTTATGGGAGGTACGAAAATGCCACCTAAGGTTTTAATAATTTTCACATTAGAAATCTCAAGTTCATTGCAAGCATACATTATAGGTATATTGAAACATAAATATAATTTTAGTGTATTAAGTAAATCATTCTGTGGTTAAAGCGTGCGAAGCCGCGAGCGGGTCGCTAGTATATATATATATATATATATATATATATATATATATATATATATATCGAATTAAAATCTCAAACATTTGAAAACAGATAATTCTCTAAGTATAAGTATAGTATGATATGAAATTCGATCAATCTCTCCACGAAGTTTAACCTGTATCTAGTTCATGTGAACTGCTTAATTATTCAGTCTTCAGACATACGGTTTTGTTTCACAAAAGGTAAAATATCATATTAATTAAAACGAATGAGCCGCGTGTAATGAAACCCGCTGTAAATGTATACAGAATTAGATTAAGCGAAATGGAGATGTGACCGCAGCTCGGAGTGACCGTCATAAATAATATATGTTTTTTTAGGCTACAATTTATTTAAGTAGACTTGTGAAATATGTAGGTCTGTTTTTTTTATTTTAAATATTAAAATTCAAGTAAGAGAGGTAGGGAGACATCGGTTGATCTTAGAAAACACAGTGTTAAAGGTACTGGAAGAAGGGAAAGATGTTGATGATAGTGGACGAGGCGAAAAGGTGTGTAAAGATCGTTGCGTTTGGCGCTCCGTTTCATCTGACTATCGATACGGCTTGGGATACGGCGTAAACCTAAGTTAAGTTAAGTCGTTTCTATCTATCTATCTATCAGCCTTTCGAAGTCCACTGCTGGACATAGGCCTCCCCTAATGCTTGCCACGTCGTCCGGTCCTGCGCCCTCTGAATCCAGCGGATTCCCGCTCTCTTAAGTCGTTCAGTAGTTAGGTATTTCTTAGATAATGACACTCTGGTCGCATCAGTTCAGCATTAATCAATTCGCCAATAGTTGAATAAGAGAAAACACAGGAAAGAGACTGTATGGTAACAGAATAAGAAAACGGAATTAAAGATCTTTATAAGAACGAATAAAAGCCTTTCAAAGATATTTAAAATCACAACAATTATATGAAATGATAATTTAAAACTGCTTCATATAAAATAAGTCGAATGTGAATAAATCACAGAAATAGAGAACATATAAAAATAAGAAAAAATCAGTTTTATACAAAATATGAACATATTTAATAACAGTAATAGAATGTAGTATACACTATAGAATCTCCAAGGGATTGGGCTAGGTACTATCAAAAAGATATGTATAAGAAATATTGAGCTTTTTTTTAAAGAACTGGTTCAGTAAATCGGGGTATATTTTGAGGTTTTGTTATTTGTTTTTTTTTTAAGATTTACGCTGTATCTCGCATATAATATATCACATATCGGGTAGACAGGAAGAAATTAATATTAAGATTCTTCGATCTCCAAAATTCCGACGAATTAAAATGAATAGTTTCCACAAGTAGAAACCGACACCATACGTTTAAAGTCAGACGCTGTAACATTGCGCCACGTGTGATTTTTTTTTACTTCTATAGGGATATTAATCTATGTCGTTGACTTTTCATCCATGTTATAAGATTTGTTGCTGCTTTGACCACGTTTTGTAAACTCGCATATATTTTTTTTATCGAATCAGATACTTTATACGCGATAAGAATATCTAAGAGAGTTGAAGTATATAAAAAAAACTCTACATTTTAAATTCAATACTCTTTTTCAAAGAGAAACTAAGTGACAAGTGCAACAGAAAAACCAAGACTTACGTATAATTAAATCGGCACAAGTCCGAATTGTTTCCAGGATTGGGAGCCGGTACCGCCGCCCAGTGGACGGCGCGCCCTCCACTCGTGACCGCTGTCAGCAATCGTTGCCTGCATCCGCATGAGGACCACACACTTGCACTAGCTATACCACCGGCCTGGTGGTGTTTAAGAAACGATGAGAATTATTATTACTAATTTTATAATAGCTTAGTGTTGAAATATATATTTTTAGCTTCAAGCTGTATTTCGTAAGGAGCGGAGTAGGGTGGTCAGAGACAACGTGGTAACCTAGTGTTACGACAATCCGTTCCCGTGTAAGACATCATCGTTCCCCATTTTCCGCCGATTTCTGGAAACATTGCGTGTACAGTAGTGCAAGTCAACGCCGTACTTTGCCTTGATACCAGAGCGTTAAAATTAAAATATTTAATTTCTTCGAATGAGTATAGAAACCACAACTTGCGCGCTTACAATCACTCTTTTGTGCATCGATTCATCAGAAAATAGAGAACGTAAGTGTCTTAATGGGAACGGAGTGCCCTTAATATTAGGTTCCCTTTTCCTACTCTGCTATGGGGGGACCTACTCAGGTATTATCAAAATATTGACTTTAAAAGACTGCCTATATAAACTACTACTACTACTAGAATCTAAAAACAACAAATAATCCACAGGGGCTTTAAAAAATAACTACTCTACATCACGCTCATTACAAAAAAAAATTAAATACCTAAATTGAAATTTCACAACACAAAAGATAATTATATTATCATTCAAACTTGAAATACAATTTTAATTGTGTTTCCTCCAAAAGTTTCATATTTCATACCTGTAACGGCGTCGGCAAGTTTTCAACGAGCAGGTAGCATTTCGACGTGGAGTTCCAACGGCGGATACGTTCGCGCGCTAGTACATAATGTGTTTCTATTTCCTTTCCTTCCACAGCCACCAGCTCCGCCTGTGACAAAAGAATTAATGAAGTTTCTCAAGGATTGTCCCTAGTAAAGTTATATGAGTATTGGAGTATGTAACTGTTATATTAGTTTCTTTTCATTGGAGTCTGTATCAAAGTAAAATTTGTGCAGTAGTTTTTTTTATTAACAATATTTTAAAAATATATCTTATTATATAAACATCATATTACTTTCAAATCCTCGGTGTACCAACAAGACAAAGTGCGGCGGTGAGCTCCGCCACTCAACACTCAATGTTCTCAAAAATTAGGAAAGAGATTTATTAACTATAGTTATCTAGCTATATGCGGAATACAGTGTGAAGCTGTAGCAACGTCAGATATCTTAATATTTTTATTATCTTTTAATTTAGTGCTACGTGAATTTGCCGTTTTAATTTTCCTCGGGTGCGATATTTCTTTTATGAAAATGAAATTAGGTGGTGATTGTCACTTGTTTCTTTACTATAGAGACATTAACCTACTTTGAATAAGTTCATGAGGCCAGTCGTGGCGCAGGGGACACAGTGTGACTGTCCAAGCGACTGGCTGTGGGTTCGATCCCCATTCGAGGAAATTAAATTTTTATTTGAATGCTTTCGGAATTATTTACTTATGTAGATATCTTTTTACTATTATTTATTTAACTATTATTATTCAAGAGAAGAATTATAAATTTAATATAAGAAAAAGAAATGGATATTGATAATCTCATCAAAATGTATAGTTTTTAATTTTCCCCTAAAAAAATGTTTTCTTTGAAACATTCATAACTCAATTCTTGACACAATTTTAAAAATATATATACAAATATTTTGTCTACTTAAACAAAAACACAGTATATCATATTCAAATCCACTAAATGTGACATATCAGGAAAAGTTGTTTTATTAAGCTACTATTTGTATCACTTATTCGCATTCTAGGGTTGGGCTGTCTCGTAAATATAGAGGCGTTATCCTCGAGTCGCGTGCTTTCTACTGATACGGAATTTTATTATATTTTATTTTCATGTTTATTGGCTCTTCTATATCGAGAGGCTCTCTTAGGAATATGATAATATTACCTTTCCTGGTGAAAATGAATTCCCATTTTATCTATGTTAAGAATCTCTTATAAATATTTTTTGTTTTTTTTTCTGTATCGCACAAAACATGTTGTATTTGTTTTGTATTGTAGTAACACGTTGTAGATTCCAATTCCTGCTCGTGGAAATGAAGCATTAAATATTTCAATTTTTTCTTCTGGTGTCGAGGTAAAGCGCGCCGTTGATTTTCGCCACTAAACGTGCTAAAATGACGAACGGAGTGTGCTTACACTAGATTTTCTCTGCTGTGTGGGGGATACGGCGTGACGCTAAATAAACAAAACATATAATAATGTATTAGAATTCCTACATATTTATAATTGTCATAAAAAATGGGTAAAATCTATTAAATCTATTAAAGTATAAAGTGATAAGGTGCTTGTTTCCTTACATAATAATCTCTTTAAAAAGATATTGTTCGTAGCACAATAACCAAAAGTTTCCTCTTTATCATAATTATCATAATTATGTGTGACCGTCGTCTTTATCATAATTATGTGTGACCAACACACATAAAACTTAAGTTAAAAAGTCACTGTAATCTACACGTTAAGTTAAACAAAATTTGGCCATTTTGCTAATGCAGGATTTTTTAAAATTAAATATAAGCATTGTACTTAGCGGGAATCGAATTCACAACCATGGCTTGTATAATCATAGGTAGTATAACTACGTAACGATAGAATATATATTTACTTACATATTTTACAATAACAAAAAGAAACAAAATACAATAGTTGAAGTCTGAAATATGATCTGACATAAACTCAAGATTGCTTTCACATGTTGGTTGTTCGCTCTTTCATCTAGCCAAACAGCATTTACACTTCACTGTACTGTATCTCGAGCTACGTCTACGTTATTATTCTTATAATAAAATATACAACCTAAGATGTTAGCAAATTTTTTTATAGCATCGTCATTTTAACGAAATTGTGGCCGCTGGCGGGCACTGGCGTGTGGCTTAACTCGATGATTGTGGGTTCGAGAATCACTTTAACAAATGAATTATCTAATAATGTACGTACGAATGCTTTCTGCGATTATTTTTAGATGCGAGAATCGTGAAATTAAAGTTATATGTGTTTGGTAAATTATATTTGCTAATTTAATATTTATAATATATTCGTAAATATTTAAAATATTACTGTAAAAGGAAATATGTATAAATATAATAGTATCATTTATAATATGATATATAAAATATTATTTTATGAAAATAGATATTTACAAGGTAAAAATTCTAAATTACTAGCGGGCGTGCGAAGCTTCGCCGGATTATTTGCACCCTTAAAACTAAACTCTAAAAAAACCACGAAATACGTGTTCAATAAAATATATTTTTTTTCAGCCTCACGCTGTATCCCGCACACAGCAGGATAGGCAGAAGGAACCTAGTGTTAAGACACTCCGTTCCCCACTTTCTGCCGAATTCTGGAGGCATTGAGTGGCAGAACTCAACGGCGCGCTTAGCCTCGACATCAGAGCGAAGAAATGGAAATATACATTTAAATAAATATTTCATCACCTCGAGTGAGGATCGAACCCACAACCAGTCAGTTTTACAGTCACACTTTGAGCTCCTGTATTCATCATTATTAAATTATTAAAATTCATGTAACAATAAAATATAGTGTCATATTTTTATCTTCTTTTATATTTTCTAGTTAAGACCTAGTATTGACCTGGGTATTTATTTGACGAAATCAAGATATTGTAATATTATGAAAAGATATGTCAATGATTGATAAAATTATATCAAAGAAGTTATAAACATCTTATCAATATATATATGGTTGAAACAACATTTTTTCATCTCGAGGATAGAAAATCGATATACAATATATACAATATGAAAAAGCGATGTTCATCTTTTCTGAAAGCACTACGAGCAAACGGTGCCTCGTGCCAAATTTACTGGCAGTCTACTTCAAAAGAAGTCCGGGAGGAGGCGACGAAATTGCGCAGTGGTCACTTCTGTAGCAAAATAATATATCACTTTGATACTTAACATTCAGAATGTGTTTGAGATGTAGAAATGGACTGCTATTTGTATATACCATAATATGTTTCTATTTCACAGTAAATTGAATTTTAAGCTGCAATTTATGAATATATAATATGAATAGGCCGTTCTTTTGTTTAGCTTTCCCGTCCATAGGGTAGGTAAAGGGAACCTGATTTTAAAGCACTCAGTTTCCCTCTTTCAGCCGAATTCTGGAGATATTGCATGTTGATTTTACGAAAACTATAATTATTATACAAAGAATTTATAATTAAATGTAGTAAAGGTATTAAGTTTCATTTCTTGGTATATTGACATTATGTTCGATGACATTTTTACGTATCATTATTTACGAATACCTACAGTCCTGTGATAAACAAAAAGAAGATATGTGCTTTAAGTGATGAATTTAGATACAATAGTAGGATTACCTTTGTATAATAATAGTAAAAATTTGGAATGAAAAAAAACAAAAACCTCAAAAAATATTTTACAAGAAAAATAATTTATGTGAAATTTAAAGAGATCTCCTTAAAACTATTTAAAGCCGCTTGAATGAAACAAAATGAGTGTTTTTATAGTAGCAGGGGCGTATTGCGGAGTAGACACAGGTCTACTTAAGATTTCGAGACATTGCGTGTTAAGTAGGGGAACCTAATGTAACGTTTTATTATTGTTACCAGAGCGAGGAAGTAAAAATCATTAATTTCTTCGAGTGAGAATCCAACCCACAACCGTCGCTTCAGTCAGACGATGCACCACGGCTACTTTTATAGTATTAATAATAAAACGAACACCACATATCGATGCAATTTTACAAAATAAGAAAGACGAACAACGAAAAATCTTCCAAATACTTAACTAAATAATTAATACAGAATAATTTATCAAAATCCATATTAAATTCCATTTAGATCAAAACATTCAATAGTAGTAAATAACTATCATCTCATTGAATTCTCATTGTTCCTTCAATCCGAATGTCCAAGATCTGATTGATGTGATATCCAGGATAGAATCAGTTTCATTGATATTTACGCTTCAAAGGTAATTCAATCAGGAAGAGAATGACCCGGTGCGACAGACTTTAAGCTCTATTGTTTAGTATGGATTTGTGTTTCGTAGAGCAACGTTAAACAAAACGTGTTTAAACAGTATTTAGTAGAATTCTATTGTAGGTGATGTGAGAGTGAGTTTGAGTAAGAAAAAATAAAATAAATATAGCAAGCGTGTACGTATATTTCTATACACTCAAAGGACTAAGTGAAAAAGTCATACAATTATTAAATGTTGCCTTAAATTTGTTTTAATATTTTAAATCTCTTTAATGTACTAGTGGAAAATTAAATATTAAATATGTTCATTTCCTCGCTCTGGTAACTAGACAAAGCGCGGTGTTGAGTTATGCCGAGCAATTACGTAGAATCTGAATAATTTAGAAACATATAGACAATATACGTTTTTCCGTTGTCTTAAAAATGTTAACCGCTTTGAATTTCTAACAATACATATAATATAGTACATATTTCTCCGATATTAATTACTGCTTGATTTTTTTATTCTTTTCTTAATTATTTCTGGAAAATGCCGACATGAAATACCGTTTACAGATTAAATCAGAGCAAAGGAGGGTTTAATCCTGTTATTTATCCTAAAACCCTCCCCCATGGGGGTGGAAGTTTTTAAAAACTTTTATCAAGTTGGCAAAGTGTCGCCAGTTTAATGAGATTGATCAAAAAGATTTACTTAACAATTTTGCTAGTGGAGCTGCTAACGTAATTTACGAACTATGTTGATTAATTTAACTTAAAAATTTCATTTGCTTAAGCCGTCGTAGCGCAGGGGCACAAGGGTGTCACTATAAAGTGACGGTTGTCGGTTCGATCCCCTCTCAGGGAATTAATTATTATTATTTATTAGTATTTACATTTCATTGCTTTGTCACCAAGGCAAAAGATGATGCGCTAAATTCCGTTACCCAACACGCAATACCTCGAAAAATTCGGCGGGTGGTGGGGAACGGGATGTCACAAGCTAGATTCCCTCTGTCCTTGCTATATGCGGGATACAGTGTGAAGATCGTAATTACTAAAAAATTAAAAAAATATTTTTTAGTAATTACGATCCAAAAATAGATTTGATGTTATGCAATATAAACAAAAATATTGACTCTATTAAAATTAATAGCGCATAAAAATGTCATGATTTTCACAATTATTCAGTTAAACAATGTACCCCCCTTTCCGCCGAGGCATTGCGTGTTGAGTGGCGTAACTCAATGCCGCGCTTGGCCTCGACACCAGAGCGAAGAAAATATTAAATTATTATTTTCCTAAAGCGGAAATCGAACTCACAACCTGTCGCAGTCACAGGATCACGCACCTGTCCTATTAATCTAACCTTTAGATCATTACAAAACAGCATTACATTACAACGTTACAAGATATGTTAAACGACATTGCATCTAGTTAGTAGTATCCCGTAGTTTTCCCGTATACAGTTTCACACACTACACAAAGTACACCGTATAGGATGAATGCAAGGCTTTAATTTTATTGCCTTTAGCACAGAGTGTACGGCGGAATAGCGTTCACGTTTGTTTAATTATCAATATTCTGATTCAATATTAATCTAAACTTGGAAATCAATATCATTAAAGTTAAATTTTATTTTTAAGAAAAGTAATATGCGGCGTTGAGTTCCGCCACTCAACACGCAATGCCCTCAGAATTCGGTGGAACATGGGGAACGGATGTTTCCAGTTATACAACCTGCGGGATAGCGTGAAGTTTTTTTTTCACGTTAATATTTCAGGAATAACAACCAAAGTTATCAATAATGCTTCATAGTGGAATTCATATATTTAGCTTTAAAAGAAAGCGCAATTATATCATTATTGCATGTAATGGAAGATACATTTCTTAAATATCTTTTTTACGACAAGATCTCAATCAATACTTAATTAGAAAACGTATAAAAATTTGAATGTAGCAGGACTCGAACTCGCGCCTCCTGGAAACCAACCAGGAGGCGCGGGTTCGAGTCCCGATACGTTCAAATTTTTATACGTTTTCTAATTAAGTATTTATCTTTCCCAAGTGTGGATTAATACTTTAAATATGTTTAATAAAAAAAAAGATCTCAATCAGGCAGAGAATGCTATATTTTATTTTGAATAGTGAGAGCGAAGAAATATTTCATTTTGAAATATAGAGACGCAACAAGTCGTGGGTTTGATTCTCTATATCGGAATAAAATATTATATATTTAATTTCAAAATAGAGAATCGAACACCGGAATCGCACCCTAGTGCCCTTGCGCCACGACTGAACTCAATACATCATTTTGCACCATATAAACGATATGTGCTTACATTATGCATATATAATAAAATATATGAGATATTATAACAACACATAAATAAAACTCAGCCATTCCGTAACCACATCGCTTGCCAAGCACCAAACTTGCAATGCTTACCGCCGGCGCCGTACGTAAAGTTGAAAACTTATGCACGCCTGTAATAAAACATGGTTATTGTAGTTTTACGACCTAAATCTACGTTTTATTTTATACTGCTACATCACTAGTTTTTATGTTTATTTATATTTGCATATTAATAAATGATGGTTTCTTTCATGTGCATGTATTTATTATTATTTATATTATTTATTATGTTTTGTGTTAAGTGTCAGGTATATATATAGAAATATAACATTTATAGAATGAATTGATTATTATGTTTGATGACACGTCATAAATTTTCATAGGCAAAATTAAAATAGATAAATTAGAAATGTCGAAAAAGTTACTATTAATAAAAAAGACAAAATTTACCCTTATCACTAGTTCATTATTATAATAATAATTAAAAAAAAGTTTTTGAATAAATAAAAAAGGCCGTTGTGACGCAAGAGCGCACGGGTGTGACTGTATCACGATGGCTGTGGGTTCGATCCCAACACCAGACCATGAATAATTATTATTTCTTAATATTTTCATTTCTGCACTCTGATACCAAAGCAAAAAGTCCGACGTTGAGTTCAGCCACTCAGCATGTAAAATTCGGCAAAAACTTGGGAACAGAGTGCCTCAACACTAGGTTCCCGCTGCTTAGGCTAAGGCGGAAAGCTCGTGATAATAATAATAAAGTGATAGTTATTTCACTGTAATAAGACTAGACACTAATCTTTAGTTGTTGTAACTTACCGTACACGAGAGTGCACGGGGATAAACATATGCACATTAACATTGCAAGTTATAAGCCCAGAGCAAGTTTAGATTTTCATTTAAAATTATATTCTCAGTTGTATTTACTGTCACTAAAGCGGAATGAAAATACAGTTATAGTTTTTTTTCACTCCAAATAGGCGTAATTTTATGAAATTAGGACACAAGTGTGTAACGGTGAACGCGACTGGTTGTGGGTTCGATTCCCCTTCTCCTCACAAGGATATTAAATATTTTTTTGGTGTCGAGGCAAAGTTGAGTTCCGCCACTCAATACGTATGCCTCCAGAATTCATTCGAAAATGTGAAACCAAGTGTCTTAGCACTACGTTCCCTCTGCCTACGTTGTTGTGTGCGGGATACAGCAAGAAAATGATTTAAATTAAATACAAATTAAATATTTTGTATTATCTATAATTTCTCATGCAATATTAAGATTTTTATAATCATACAGCCTGAGACTTATATTGTATTGCAACATCTTAAAATTAAAATATTTAACTGTATAAAAGCAAATTATAGGAATTTCTACAGTTATATAACTATTTAAATATAAACAGAGGAGTTTGCTTCACAAATGAAAAAAATTAAAAACATGGCGTCGAAAGGAAATGTTGCAGTGCGTTGGTCTCGAGCCAAAGGAGGTGGCACTGCGGAACTGAAATTAATTTTTCTTTATTATTTTATTAACAAAACAACAAGCATTAATACAGTCAACGTATTGTGCTTCATAATAACGATATATTTTTGATCATTGAGACATTTAAATATAGTAAAAACGTAACGTTACAGTACGTAATTTTTGATTTAATGAATATATGAATATCTAAAAAGTCAGCTTCATGCTGTATCCCGCACACAGTAGGGTAGGCAGAGGGAATCTAGTGCTTAGACACTCCGTTCTCCACTTTCTGCTGAATTCTGGAGGCATTGCAAAATTCATCACCGCGCTTTGCCTCGACACCAGAGTGAAGAAATGGAAATACAAATTTAATTAAATATTTCATCTCCTTGTGTGGCGATCAAACCCACAATCAGTCGGTTTTACAGTCATACGTTGTGTCGTTGTAAGATAAAATAACTATATTAATTTTGCTTAATCTTAATATACGTAGGTAATAAGACCTACGGTATTCGCATTACATGAGGTGAATGATGGTCTTCTGAATGAATATATTTAATATTTTTTAAAACTCCGGTACGTCTGATGGTGCTCTACAGAAAAAAATATTATATATCAACAATTATTAAATATTTATTAAAACTATTAATACACTTAGTGAATTTCTTGTAAAACTTAACAAAATATTTTTAAGAGGCCAGTCGTGAGCAGCGGCACAAAGTGTGACTGTAAAACCGACTGGTTGTGGACTGTGTACTTAAATTTATATTTCCATTTCTTCGCTCTAGCGGCGAGGCAAAGCGCGGCGTTGAGTTTTGCCACTTAACACGCAATTCCTTCATAATTCGCACAGAAAGTGAGGAACGGAGTGTCTTACACTAGGTTCCCTCTGCGTACCCTGCTGTGTGCAGGATACAGCGTGAAGCTGATTTTTTTTTGATTAAAGCACTTAGTGAATTTACTAGTAAAACTTAACAAAATATTTTTTAAACGAAAGCTACGTTAATTTTAAATCGTCCTCAGTTTGTTTGTAAGCGTAGAAACTTTGTAAAAGGACTTTGGAAGACAGCCACAGCTACAGAAAATTAACTCAGAAAGCTATAATTTATAAAACAGTTTTAAGTGGTCATTAGCAATTATGGAGGGGACTTTCTTCCAGTAACTCCTATAAGCTTAAGCACTTATTATTAACTAACTTGCATGTAATTATGTGGTTAATACAAGTTATGGATAAAAAAAATTGGTGAGTCCTGCATATGTATTTACATTTAAAAAACGGTTAAGTGTGAGTCGGTCTCTTCTCGCCCCCATAGGGTACTTTTTTTTAGTACCGATTTCGAAATTATGTCGTTCAACGTGAAGTACAAATATAAATGAAATAAATGTTGACAAATGAAGAAAAAAATTAATTTGTAATTATTTTTTTCATTCGAATTTTATAAAAAAACACATAAATACTCTTTTCTCTTGATTGCGTTGCCTTGATTTTTTTTTTTATGCTTTAACATTTTATATTAATTTCAGCTTAATAGCTCCGCCTGATGTCAAGATAAATGGTATGTGTTTTGGTCTCAAGGAATATTGATTTGTTTTGATTTTTAGACGGACAACAGTGATCCTATAGGGGTTCCATTTTCACCTTAGAGGTACGGAATCCTAAAAACTTTCAAAATAGCGGCGACAAGTTCTATGCGATGCATAATTGCAATTTAATTTTCTGCGTTATTAGCCAGTTTGTGTGTTGAGCGGCGAAACTTAACGCCTCGTTTTGTTGATTATAATAGATTGAGATCTATTATATTTCCATTGCCTATTTATCTATTTGTAATTTAAAAATCTCATTCATTTTTTTCATTACACTGTTAAAATTGATGTTTCCTTATCAAAATTTGATGTTTCCTTATCAAAATTGATGTTTCCTTATCAAAATCGATGTTTCCTTATCAAAGTGTATGGAATGTGATATGAGCACACATCCATGGATCCAATTAGCGTCGATTAGTTTAGACTTGGGCAGACTTTGTGAACTTTGCTCGAGGTTATCTTGCGTCTTATGCAACAGAGGAAACAGGAATATGTATACCATATATGAATATAGCGGAATTTTCGCTTTTGGTTATTTATTTTTGTAATATGTAAAATTTAACTACTGAGGCTAGTCGTGGCGCAGGGGCATGAAGTGTGACTGTAAAACCGACTGGTTGTGGGTTCGATCTCCGACTTGACGTTCGACTTGAGGAGACGAAACATTTACTTAAATTTATATTTCAATTTCTGCACTCTGGTGTCGAGGCAAAGTGCACCGTTGAGTTCTGCCACTCAACACGCAATGCCTCCAGAATTATGGAAACAATAACAACAGGAAATCACATCAAAATAAAACGTAAAAGGCCTAAATAATAATTATAATTTTTAATAAAAAGCACCGACTTTGACCGGATCTTATAATAAGAACAAACTTTCAACAAGCTGCCATAGAAGTGTATCCTTTTTAATAAAAAAAGAATAATCGAAATCGGATGCCGGAATATTGAGTTGTTTGTCTATTTGTCGCATACACGGAAATCACCAGCTTTTAAATAAAAAACGAATCATCAAAATCGGTTCATCCAGTCAAAAGTTCTGAGCGGAAGACGTTTTTAAAATTAAGTATGATATAGATAATTAACTGTAGTCGTATGCATATAAGTTTCTTTCTGCGTTCTGGTAACAAACGAATTCCTGCACTCATACATGCAATGAGGCCATAGTGGAGCAGGGGCACGAGGGTGTGACTGTAGCGCGACGGTTCGATCCCCACTAGTGTGACTGTAGCGCGACGGTTCGATCCCCATTCGAAGGAATTAATTGTTATTTATTAACATTTTCAAAAGCCCGGCGTTGAGTTCCGCTACTCACTGGGGAACGGAGTGTCTTAATACTAAATTTAAAGGGAAACTTAGTATTAAGACACTTCACGCTGTACCCTGCTGTATGCGGGTACAGTGTGAAGATAAAAAAATATATTTTAAGCCAAGCAATTTTTTTTAACTCAGCTTTATAACTTAAACATTATAGAAAGTATGAAAAGTGAATTGAACGTAGCGCAGCGAATCCAATCAATGTGGATTAATGAAATTAGTCTGGCAAGGGCTGACTTTGCTAAGTTTCCAGTGGTTATCTTGTAAATCTTGTAGACATCATTACGGGAGTCGATTTAATATGCTTGCGTTAACTTTCAATATATAATTTTATTTATTATGTATGGGGGTGTGTTTTATTTATTATGTATCGCATGTAGCGGGGTAGGCAGAGGTAATCGGTTCATCCAGTTAAGGCACTGTGATCTTCAATTCGAAAAATTCTAGTAGCATTGCGTGTTGAGTGGTGGAACTCAACGCTGAGCGTTGCCTTGATTTAGTGTCGAGGAAGAGTGAAGAAATTAAAATATTTTTTAAGCAAAATTCACTATGCGCACTCTGAACGCGAATTGAGAGTATATCTTCCATTTTCCTTTTAAGATTAAGACAACGTATGTTTAGTGACAGTACACAACGCGTCGCTTTAATGGACGCAGAGAAAGATCAATAACATCGTATCAAGAATGTGGTACTGAAATCATATTCATAATAAGGCCAGTCGTGGCGCAGGGGTTCAGCGTGTGTCTCTAAGCGCGACGGAATGAATGAATTCGATTCCACATTCAAAATATGGAAATTTGAGATTCAACGCTATAGTATAAAGACAAAACGTGGCGTTGAGTTCCACCACTAAACATGCAATGCATTTAGAATTCAACAGTAAGTGGAGAGCGGAGTGTCTTAACACAAGACTCACTCTGCCTACCCTGCCACACCAACATAAATACGACTACTATTCATTTGTATAAACTAAATTGGTATTTATCACAATAATTCGTCATTGCTCACTAATTGTTAATCTCGAACATTTACTAGAAATGTATTTGCTGTTTAATTATATGAAAATTCCAAACTAGGCTTGCTTGTTTGGATAAAGGTATATATTATCTAATATAGGATTTTTTTTTTAAAATGGGAAAGATTTTAAATTTAAATGTATAGCTTAATATTATTTTTAACGTCTATTCTATCTTTAACGTTGCTACCTTTGTCGCTATTACGTATTTTCCATATTAAAACTTATTTAGATTAATTAAGTATTAATCTCCGATCCTAAATAATCCAAAATTCTGATTGTGGACTCCGTTCCCATTAAGACACTTCCGTTCCCCACAAATTTGAACGCATTGCGTGTTCAGTGCCGACAGTCATCGCCGTGCTTTGCCTCGTTGTATAATTAATTTCATCAAATGGAAATCGAACTCACAACCTGTCGCATTTACTGTGCCCTGACTGGCCTCAACCGCATTATATACATGACTCTTACACATAATATTATATTAATAAAAATCACGTAATTATAGATATAACACTGTTAAAATAAACTAGACCATCCAAATCGAATCTTCAACTTCAATTAATGATCTCGAGATAGACCACAGTCTGCAAATCCGCCAAATGAATTGATTTCGAACTAAATTTCAGCTTAGCCTAACCCTTTGAGCAACGGTTTGGTTTCCGATGAGCAAATTGGTAAGTTTTCAGCAAATGATAGGGTAAACTGCTGCTGTTTTCTAATAATATTAGGGGTGTTAGTTAAATGTTGTTCAAGACAAGCGTGTGACTGTAAACGTGACAGGCTGTGGGTTCGATTCCCACTCGAGAGAATGTAACATCTAATGTTTTCGTTTCTTCACTCTGGTTTTCTTCTTCGCAAAGCGCGGCGTTGAGTTTCGCTTTCGGCGGAAAGTGGAATGCGGAATGTCTTAACTCTAAATAACATGTTGTTTTTAAGGCACTTTGCATTACACATCTATCTAGTTAACTATACATTTCTGTTGTAATATTTTGTAATGAAGTGTAATGAAGAGTTATTCCACACTGAGAATAGAAAAATGGGACTCGAACCCGCGCCTTCTGTAAATCGCCGAAGCATTTTGACTACTGCAAGCCATGTGTTTCTTTACGTCATGTCAAGTTACGTAAAATTTTTATACGATATTAAAAAAGTTGTAACAAGGAGTAAAAGAATTTCGCTGTAGTTTAAAAAGAACGGACTCCGAGACTTGGACGGACTTTGGTTTCCAAGATGTGCGGATTTGAATCCAAATTCTTATACTTTTGGGCCACGACTGGCCCATTCGTATACTTTTGGGCCACGACGGGCACAAGCAATATTTCTTACAATCTACTACAAAATTAAAATTTAAAATCTGTACATTATTCTTTTGATAAATTTTTTTTTTTTTACCAACCAATATAACCAAAAGCAACCATTAATAAATTTTATAAAATAAAATAAAAGTCAAATTGCGTTCACATAAATATAACTTATGAAATGGCTCCCATCTTAGTTGATAGCATGACAATTTGGTGATTTCGATAATGGAGTTACTTAAAGTGAAGTATATTTCGTTGCCAAAATCCCCTACTGGGAACGTTGGCTCGGGATTTCGCTGATCTAGGATAGCCGGTGGCTTGAACGCTGTCATTTTTTAATGACGTACCTACTTTTTATAGGTCACTCAAAAAGTTGCTGAAATTTACTTAAATAAAATGTTGCATTTAGATGTTTTGGTAAGCGTTTTGCTTCTAAATATGTATGTACTCTGATGAAAAATGAATTATTCCGAAAGTATTTTGAAAATAAACACAAATTTATAAGAACAAAATAATTGTATTGAGGTCAGGCGTGGCGCAGCGGCACGTAGGGTGACTGTAAACTGGGTTGTGGGTTCGATACCCACTCGAGGAGATGAAATATTTACTTAAATTTACATTTCCATTTCTTCGCTTTGTGTTGAGTGTGAGGCTAAGCGCGCCGTTCAGTTCTGCCACTCAACACGCAATACCTTCAGAATTCAGCAGAAAGTGGGGACCTTAACACTAGGTTCCCTCTGCCTACCATGCTGTGTAAAAAAAATATAAACAATGACAGAAAAATAAAAGTCAATCAGAAACCATAATACAATATAGGATAAAAGACCTTATTTCTGAAAATATTATTGTGACTTCGACATCTCCAGCATAATCTACTTTTCCTAAGACGAGATTAGTATACTAATATTTTTAAAAGCCCACGCTCACTGGATATAATGGACTTGGATTATTTGGCTGGAGGTTGGCATAATTTATTTGGTCGATGGAGGTTTGGCCCGGAAGCTCTCTTGAAAAAATGTCCGCCGATAAAATACAAAAAGGAATTTCCTGAAGTTACAAAAGAAGGGCAGGATGAATAACGAGGATAATTGTAACAATACATTAAGGAAGTGATAGAGAAAGTAAGGGTATGGCCATTTTTTATCTATATCATCCATTTCTATCACACACCATCCATCATTTTTGGTGATAATGGTGATGATATTAATTCTTTAAAGGGACTAGGCCACGGTGTTTGCTTTTAATTAAATTTTGAAACATTTTACTTAGATTAATTTAATTTCATAATCTGAATCTTGTCTTGTAAACGTCGTGGCGCAGTGGCACTGAATCGAACTGTAAATACGGCGGTTTTAGGTTCGATTCCCAGGCGGGGAAAATAATTATTTTCATTTTCTCAGTCTGATCAGAGCAAAGCGCAGCATTTTAGTGAAAATGTGTTTTGGTAAACTTATCAGGTACCTGGTAACCTAGTGTTAAGATACCTTGCGTTCTCCATAATGAACAATGATACAGAAAACAAAAAAAACACAGAAAATGAAAATAAATTAAATTTAATATTTTTATCGAGTGTAGTAAAACTACAACCCTGTCGTACTTACGTAAGTCATGTAGAAAGTTAATTATTAATTAAACTTTAATCAGTTTCATCAATCAGTATCTATCACGCGGACATCAAAGTAGGCAGAGGGAACCTAGTGTTAAGACACTCCGTTCCCCACTTTCTGCCGAATTCTGGAGGCATTGCGTGTTGAGTGGCAGGATTCAAAGTCGCGCTCTGCTTCGACACCAGAGCGAAGAAATGGAAATATAAATTTAAGTAAATATTTCATCTCCTCGAGTGGGGAGCGAAACCACAACCAGTCGTTTTTACAGTCACACATTGTGCCATGCGCCACAACTGGCCTCAGCTCAACTAATATTGTTATCAGTATCATCCGTATCAGTCACATACAAAGTAATATGTTTGTGTGAAAATCGATACGATCCGCCGCTGGCTGATTACGTAGAACCATCATAAACTAAGTTACTTCCTTCCTAAGGGTTAACACTGTAATAGAAACCGATTTCCACTTTCGCTTGTTACATTCCGTCTAATTGATGACAAAGCAGATGTTATACGGTTATGTAGTTCAGCAAAATTATTATATTTTGTATTATTAATATTGTAGAATTATGAGATTTTGATTTTCGGTTTTATTTATTTCACAATGTATTCCGCACATATAGTTTTGTAGGCAAGAAGTACAGTCGCTCTGCCTACTCTGTTATAGGGCATGCCAGGAAGCTTACTGTTAAGGCACTCTGATGTCTTTAAGATACTTCCGTTCTTCACTTTAGGAGTTCTAATTGTAATAAATGAATATTTTATGTTAAATTGATAGATACTAGTATTAATAAATAACCTTATACTTCATATTGTACTTATAACGTTGTGTTAACAACTTCGTTGTTCTCTCTCCGAGTGTTAAAAATAAAGACAGCCACAAATACAGTACATATTGTTAGCGAAATTGTGTAAAAGAGGGTAAATATATTTGAAAAAGACGATAAGAGTAGTGGAATTGTGCCAATCAGGGGTAGTTGCTTGTAGGCAACACCTTTATTGGATGGAAACTAGTTTGAAGTGTTGTTATTAGATGATACATATCACTTATTGCAATTACATAGTATTTTAATTGAAAATATTTTAACCGGATTAATCGCATATATTTTGTACGGGTAGACTCCCGTGACCACGTGAAGTGTTCGAAACGTCGGGTTTCCAAAAATGTTAAAATAGTTTCATTTAAAATGTGTAATAATCGTGAAAATCAACGAACAAATTACATAGTATCTCTTTCTAAATAGTTTAGAAACATATAGACGATATTAACCGCTCCCGATCTAACAATATATAAGTGTTTTCTATATTAAAATTAAAAACCATGTATTTAAACCATACAAAACCAGATTTGAACCTCTTTTCTATTCAGTTACTGGCAAGACAGCAAAATTTCAAAATAAGCCGTCCAAAGCATATCCCACAAAGAAGCCTCCACAATACATAATACTCCAAGGAAACCGCTTCACACCTCAATGAAATATTCAACGGGACCCACGAACATGTTTATTGCTCATACAAACACTGTGTCTCCAGTCACTCATACTCGCCAGTGAGAATGTTTATTGCTCATTCAGACACTGTGTCTCACTTGCGAGTACATAATAATTCATAAGATAGTTACCAGCTCTAAAGCACTTTACCCGGATTGCCAATCCCGTTCGGCAGCGATGTATTTGCATGATGACTACGTCATAACCACGCCCGGCCCAGTAATTGCTTTCCTGGAGTGACGTTGGGAAGATGGATTTTAAAATTTCTAGTCTGGTGATGTCTATATTTTATTTTATGGTGAGTGCATTTGTGATATTTATATGGTTTAGTGTGGTTGTTATGGTATCTTCTTGTGTGTGAATATGTCGTAATGTATACAAGCTTATAAGCTGTTTTAACAATTTGGTCTTTGATCGTATAATTTCAGTTACACATTATATCCCGCATATAACAAGGTAGGCAGAGAGATCCTAGTGGCTACATTTCGCTCCTTACTTTCCGGTGGCATGGCGTGATGAGGAGCCTAGTGCCTCTACTTTGTAGAACCCAACGCTGCGCTTTACCTCGACACCAGAGCAAAGAAATATAACTACTAATTATTTAATTTCCTTAAATGGGAATCAAACACACAACCTGTCGCGTCTACGACTGACTAATATATTAACATCATACCATTTACCTTTTTATGTATATAGAAACATAAATTACATATTTATATCTTAATGTCTCTTCCAAAACATTTGACTGAGATCCTTAAACTTTTCAAGTCGAATTTACTTAATATCTGTTTGTAAGAATTAAGACTTATCTAGCTTCTTACTTTTACGGACGATTTAAAGCGGAGACAAAAAGATTTTTCATTTTACCGAATCTCTCGGAGGCTTTTTGCCTAACCTTCTTATGAATATTATAAAATGCAAAGTCTGAGAGTCGGTGTATTTGCTCATTCCTTTAAAAGCCCATTAACAAATTCGGTATGTCAGATATCGTAAAAGTATACTTTAATCTGAGTAAGATACACTATATAGCAATGGAGAAGTTAGATATTTAGTTTTATTTATATTATACAAGATATATTTTGAGGTCATCGTGGTTTAGGCATAGGTTGTGGGTTTGATTTTCACTCAGGGGAAATATTTATTATTTTCATTCTTTCTGATAACAAGGCAAAGCGTTAGGTTCCACTTAACAATCAATGGCTCGATAACTGTGCGGAAAGTGGGAAACGGAAATGTCTTGATTTGTGGGAACGGAGTGCTAGAGAGTGTGAGCCAACAAAGCTAAAATATAAGGAGATATATTATTTATAATTAGTTAAATAAAAATTTTTTTTTTTTTTTTATGGAAGAGACACGGCAAACGAGCGTGCGGGTCACCTGATGGTAAGTGATTACCGCCGCCCACGGCCCCGTGCAACCCCAGAGGAGCTACAGGTGCGTTGCCGGCCTTTAAGATGGGTTGGGCGCCGGGGCCCGGCATTACCTGATGCGAAACGCAGTGGCATAAAGCCACTACTTCACGCCGGTTTTAAATGCCGGGGGTGGTAATGATCCGGTCGAGTCTGCCCATGCGTGTTGCCATTGCTGGCGACGTGACTCTACCACACGTACTTTAGTCGCCTCTTACGACACCACCAGTACCAGGATGATCCTATTCTAGGCCGGGATCACACGGCACAAATAAATAAAAATAAATGTATATCTCAAGAAATAGTAATAAATAAATACGGCAATAAATTCTATGCTAAGCACAAATTGAATAATATTTGCTCTTTCAAAAATCCACACAAAACTAATAATAATAAAGAATCCGTTACAACCTTCACGATTTGTTCAGAAGCAATTACCAAAGATTGAAGTATTAACTCCAGGAGTATAATCCAATCTAACACAGCATTACCCGTCAGTGCCTTACTAAGATTAACGTAAGACGTTACCAAGAGAGGGCCAAAATATAGCTATTTGTATTCCGTAGTAGTTCCACGATTACTATCTAGGGGCATCCAAGTTTCACAAGTTCCTAGCCCTATTAATGAGACGATTAAAGTAAATTAGGTTGGAGGCGCGAATGGCCGATTCGGTTTCGGTCTGAGCTGATCAGGACCTGATCCGAATTAAACAGTTCTTGGTGACACATTGCGGTGGGATTGACGAGATTTGATTCGTAACTTTAAAATTAAATTGGATATCCATTTGGGATTGACTTTATTAATTTGGCAACTTTTGGCATTACAGAAGTTTGATTAGGGTGCTTAAAATGTAAAATTAGTTACCAATGTAGGCTAATGGTTTTGTTAAAAGCTGAATGGTTATGGTTTCGTTGTGACAAGTTAATAAAATTTTCCGTTATGATTATTCTCTTTTTTTTTTAGTATCACGCTTCACGCTGTATCCCTCATATTGTAGGGTAGGCAGGGAGAATAGTGCTAAGACTTTCCGTTCCCATTACGACACTTCCGTTCTCCAATTTCCGGAATTGAGTCGCGGATCTCAACAGTTCACTATCCATTACCAGAGCGAGGAAATGATAAATATATATTTTCCTCGAGTAGGAAGCGAACCCACAACCTGGCGCGCTTAGAGTCGCATATTTGTTGTTCATCAAGATAAGCGATTTTTTTTAGTGTAACGTGAACTTAATTTTTACCTATCTAACTTTGGTTATATAATGGTTTCACTGATCTTACTAAGCCCAGCGTTATTCGCAAGATGTACTATCCTGCATAAAAATATGCTTTAACATGAGAGAATAACTTATAACTTCACTCACTTATATTATATAAAACGGTGTCATATAATAAAAAGAAACCAGCCACAATTATCAAGATTTCATACTATGTTTAGATATAAAACAAAATTGACACGATAGAATATTGATTCTTTTTGATGATCTTAAAATAATTTTATGATTTTTAATGTTATTTTCTAAACCAGATTTAAAATTCTTTACTTATGTTTTATATATCTATGTCTTTATACATTTAATATGTGAATATCCCATACGCTATATGTAAATATTCAATCACTCACCTGCAAATTGACGTATGGAGCGTCAGCCATAACAGTAGGCACGATGAAACCACCTTCTCCAGTTGACATGTCGATATCTTGACTGTAGATATCAGTCTTGTCGTCATAGAGCTTCACTCGGACTCGAACCCGCTTCTCCGTGCTCATTGCTTCAACCTTAGAATAAAGTTTTCGATTAATAAATAGAAAAAAAAATAGAAAATTAAATATTTCATTCCCTCGAAGGTGAAACAAACCGACAACCGCCGCGTATACAGTCGCAATGCTTGTGGCTCTGCGCCATGATGGCCTCTTATTAATTTGTCATTCATTTATTTATTTGTACAGTTTTCTTAGATGGAATGTTAAGTTACATAATCCTTGGATGTACATAAATATATAAAAAAAAAAAGGAAGATAATACTGTTTTCGTTTTTTGCCGTACCCTGAATTTGTTATCCAGAATAACTGAAATAAATTTCATAATAAAAAAAAAGTTAAAATAAAAAAAAAAAAACTTCAGCAGCAGCGTAGGAGACGGAACCTAGAGTAAAGACACTCCGTTTCCCACTTTCCTTCGGATTCTAGAGGCAATTTAGTTAAATGGCGGATTTCAACGCCGCACTTTGCGTTGACACCAGAGCGACGAAATGGAAATATTAATTTAAATAAATATGTTATTTCCTCAAGTTCACATCAAATTCACAACCAGCCGAGCTTAAAGTCGCACACTTGTACACCTGCGCCACGACTGGCCCCAATTTATGAAATTAATCATCATAATTTCATTATATAAACACTTAAAGCCTATATAAAATTTTAAATTATAAGCACTACATTAAATTTTACCTAATCTTGGCTATGTATAAAATAGCAACAATATTGCGTCACCGACTTTAGTCTTAATTAAGTTATTTAGGCGACCCGACCTGGCTTAGTTCCAAGCCTGGCGACACCTTTGATATGAAATAGATGTAATTAAACATTATCAAGCCAGTCATTTGAGGCCAGTCGTGGCGCAGGGGCACCTAACTGTAAGCGCGACAGGTAGTGGGTTCGATTCCAACTCGAGAAAGTGAAATATTTAATATTTTCATTTTTTCGCTCTGGTGCTGCAAAGCAGGACAAGCGTGTGGATGTACGTGACAGGTTATGGATTCGATTCTCACTCGAGGAAATATAATATTTAATATTTTTACTTTTTTCACCCTGGTGTCGGAGTGAAGCGCGCCTTTGAGTTCTACCATTCAATACGCAATGCCAGAATTCGGAATTGAAAAGTGGGGAGCGGAGGGTCTTAACACTAGGCTTACTCTGCTTACCCCGATACATGCGGGATACAGCGTGAAGCTAAAAAAATACATAATCAAATTAAGGTTTTATTTAAGTGTTTTAGGCGTCTTTTCTAAAATATTTATAAGATATCTCAATATCATAATAATTAAATTATAAGGTTGTTTATATTTGCCATATTAAGGGGAAATTTACTCGATATTTGTTTGTATACCCAATTCAAAATGTAGCCGGAGGCAAATCTAGTCAAAAATCATTCTGATCTTTTATTTTTTCGCGTATATGATTTTTTCTTAGCTATACCCTGTCTTCACCGTATAGAAGGTAGATGGAAAGTAATGTTAAGACACTCTTTTCCCAACCTTCGCCAAATTTTAGGGATACTGGGTGTTGAATGGCGGAGCTAACGCCACGTTTTGACTTATTATAAAAAATTTGCGGCTAAAAAAAATTTATTAAAGTAGGAATCAAACCCGCTATCGTTACAGTACAGGCATTACCGTTACATATGGCCTTTCGAAGCAGAATTACAATGATTTATAAAATTTTACATTTAGAAGTTTTACATTTAGATAGCATTTTATCTACAAAATCTTGTAAAAGAAACGCGTCAGCATTAAGGCTTCTTTTGTTGCGAAAAAAATGCTTACTAGTTTCGTTTACAATTTTAATTTTGTTTGTTTGTTTGTTAATCAGCACTTAAATACATATATACTGAGAGGCCCTTACAAGCATGTTAAGGTCAAATTTAACATCAAAATTGTGACATATTACAACTAATTACAGAAGCCAGTAATGCCAGGTGTAATATTTTCATTTATTCGCTCTGGTTCTACAAAGCAGGACTTAGAGTTCTGCCACTTGCCATAATGCCTCCAGAATTAAGGGAAAAGTGAGGAACGGAGTGTCTTGACACTAGACTCCCTCTGCCTACCCTATTATATTATACCGGGATAATAAAAAAATACACAGTATCATCCAAGTGTTACCCAAAGTAATGAGGCAATCAATCATAAGAACAAAAGCATAAGATAGTTATACTAATTCAAAACAGAGTGCCGACACAGAAATCATGATATAAAGCCTTCGTTAGATACGATGTAATTTATTATATTGTACCGTTGCCAACACAAGAAAGAATAGACGGGACGTGCAGAATACAAATCGATGTAAAGGAATTTGTTATTTTGTATTTTTTTTCCTTTACACCCCGTGGAAATGGTTTTTCTGTTTTGTATTTTCATTATTTTGTACTGATAATATAAGTTGTAAATATAGGCCATATTTAGGTATTTTCACATTTTTAGGTGCAATATGTGTTTTCTTACTTCTAAATCACGCTAATTTAATGATTTTAATAATAATACTATCAAGTAGTATAAAATAAAACACTTGTATCTATTTAGTAAAAGTATAAAATATCGGGATTTTAGGCTTTTGGAAACCGCCCAAGCCCTTTAACAATATCAATGCGTTTCTCTCTCTCGGAAGTTCAAATCCAGCTACGTTCAATCCTTTATACGTTTCCTAAATATATTTTTTTCCTTTTTAATTGTGGAAAGAAGCTTCAAAATGTTAAAAGTATTAAGCAGTATATTATAGTACTAATAATTATCTATAAAAAACGTATTCTTGTTTGCGCTATCTACATTATGACTAACGCAGCTTTCTTCTAAATTCCTCTTACAAAGGCCTCTTTGTACACGAACTGAACGACTGAATAGGCGAAGAATTAAGTAATGAAATTAATTTGTAATTATTTGTTTCTTATGCTTTATAACGTTTACGGGTAATTGTGTGAAGAAAATTAAATTAAATCAAATTAGCTTCACGCTTTATCCTGCGCACAGCAGGAGAGTCAGGGGGAACCTAGTGTTAAGACACTGCGTTCCTCACTTTCCGAGTTCTAGGAGTCATTGTGTGCTGAGTGGCGGAACGCGCTTTGCCTCGACACCAGAGCGAAGAAATTAAAAGATAAATGTAAGTAAATATTTCATTTCCTCGAGTGGGGATCGAACCCACAACCAGTCGATTTTACACACATTTTGTGCCCCTGCGCCACGACTGGCGAGTATAAGATAATGTAATAATATGTTTTATTTTCTTTGTTTCTGCAGGTATGTCTTGTATCTACCTATTAATTTAGAAATTAAACAAAGAGAATTGTGAAAGTCGTATATTTTTTCCAAAACTATAAATATTATATGTTCAATTTAATCATAGACTATGATTTAAGTCGTAAAAAGATTTTTTTTATACAAATAAAAATTTCACGCACGAACAATGAGGTCAATGATTATGAGTTCGATTACCATTCGAAGAAATGAAATTGAAGAATGGAATATTTAATATTTTTATTTCTCTTTTTTGGTAAAGAGGTAAAGAGTGATATAGAGTTCCGTCACTTAGCTCGCAACGCCATCAGAATTCGATGGAAAGTTGAGAACGTAAGTATATTGATAGGAACGGAGCGTCTTAATGCTAGGGTACCAGGTTCCCTCTGCCTATATGATAAGTGCAGAATACAGTGTGAAGCAAAAAAAAAATTTTTGTAAGCGGGTTTTAAACCTACACCATTCGTTTGCCTCAAACGAAATACAACAAAGTATCGATTGCTTTTCCTTTAAATCGATGAATTCAATATCAATATTAACTCACCGGTAACACAATACGAGCTTGTGCTTAGTTAGCTTGCTTTCTCAATAGCTTATCCTGTTATACAAATAAACATTATGTAAGGTAATATAATCGCGTAACTATGTGGTATTATTCTTATTTAGCAATAAATGATTTATTAGACGTTAGACGTGTAGGGGCAAAAGTGTGTTGTAAGCGCGACAGGTTGTGGGTTCGATTTCCACTCAATATTTAACATTTTCATTTCTGCGCTCTGGTGTCAAGGCAAAAGGCGGCGTTGTGTTTTGACACTTAACATGCAATGCTTTCAGAGTTTGACGGAAAGTGGGCAGTGGAGTATATTAACAATAAGGTATCTGTTCCTATCCTAATATACGTGGGTACAAATAACTTTCAGTAAAGAAAATTAGGTTAAATATAAGTTGAAGACGGAGTTTATGTCATTTCTTTAAACTTCAGTTTAACGCTATATCCCGCATACAGCAGGGTAGGCGAAGGGAACCTAGTGCTTAGACATTTCGTTTGATATTTTTCGTCGATATCTGGAGACATTAAGAGTTGATTGATGGAGTTCAACGCCACGATTTGCCTCAATATCAGAGCGAAGAAATGAAAATATTAACAAAATATTTAATTTCCTCGAGTTGGAATCGAACTAACAATCTGTCGCGTTTGCAGTTACACTTTGTGCCCCTGCGCCAACTGGCCTCAAACCCTTTCCTCTTTATACGAAAAATATTTTCGTTATTTATATTTTTGTTTATATGAATTTTTCCTACATTATCCGAAGTGCCATTAACGTATAATGTTTATGAGTGCTTTGTCAGTTTTATAAGGTATCCCATATGCTGGAAGAAGGAAAATTGTGCTCTCATAGGGCTGTCGAAGAGAAATACGAGGGAGAGGCTTTTAAATATATTCATTAATATTTAGTGTGTGTAAATAAAATAAATATTATAGAGAAAAAAGCTTCACGCTGTATCCCGCACTTAGCAGGATAGACAGAGGGAACCTAGTGTTAAAATTTTCCATTCCTATTAAGACACTACCATTCCCCGTTTTCCGCTAAGTTCTAGAGGCATTGTGTGGCAAAACTCCACATTTTGCGTCGTTACCACAGCGGGGAAATGAAAATAATTAATTTTCTCGAATCCACAACCTGTCCTTTACAGCTTGTGCTCCTGCGCCAGTGGAGACCGCGTAAACTAGCTAAAATAAACTATAAATATGTACAATAAAAATAAAAGTTCCATTAAACGCCATCTGAACGTCTAATAGTTCGAACAACTTGGCGAGTGCAAGCCGCTCTAGATAGGAATCATTTTACAATTGTAGCTTAACTGCAGAACTGGACTGGAAGGAAATTTCCTGAGAATAAACTATTCTATTGCACAGTACACCTTTTATATTTTTCTTGAGGAAATATTATCTAGTTCTGTACTCTTTGCTTGATTCTTTTATATGCAAAGATTCTTTTATATGTAAAATAGCGCTTACTGCTCACTTCTTTTTTAAATAAAACGGAATAAAAAATATATAATTGTTTTAAGTGATCATATGATATATAACATATAAGACATATATAACATATAAGATATATAACATATAAGATTGGGGTCAGTCGAAGTGCAAGTGAACATGTGTGAGATTGTTACTCATGTAACTGACATCCCACTCTAGACTCAATAAAATATTTAAATAAAATTATGTAAATAATAATTTTAATATTTCAGTATGGCTCGTGATACGTCTTATATAGTTAGAACCCTTTCGTAGTGATCGTTACTAATCCAAGATCTTTTAGATATTCAGATGTAACAGTATTAATATGAAATGTACCATAACTTTAATATAAGTACAAATAAATATATTATAATAAATAAAATGTCATATTCTGTCCGTTTCAATCACTCGTGATATTTCTTAAGAGTTTCGTAGACGTCCTATCCTCCTCTCTGTTATACTTAGTCATTACTGATAGTTGTAACTAAGGGGGGATAGTGAGTGGCCCCGCACCCGCCACTTACCGTGGATTCCGGCCGCTCGGTTCTGAACCCTCTGGGACGGATCGGAATAGTTTATATTTATGATTTTTATAATGCTTTGCGAAAGATCAATTATTAAATAACTGATTCAAAGACCGAAGTCTAATATACATACTTGCAATGGATTTGAGATTATTATATGTAAGCCGTAGCCATAATTATATAACATACAACTCTCTGCTTCACATATCAGATCGAACTCCCTACCGCTAGGCGGCCGATTATGTGAATCCACTTCAGTTTGTTTCTTTAGAGGGCATTACATTAATATACCTATTTAACGTTCGTGTATATTTCATAAAACTATATATTTACATACTATATATTTACTTATCGTAAAATATAATTATTAAATCATTTTTATATATATTTTATATCTTCGTCTTTTATCTATAGTCGGTATATTACGTCACTTTAACATTACTTATGAACGGAACGCGTAATTAAACTATAATGTATAAGATTGTATTTATCTTAAGCTACAAATTAAATAATATTATAAATTGTATTTATAATATTTTTTTATAAGTGATTAGTATTTCTTTTTTAATTAATTATATTATTTACCTAACATTTTAGTTTTGTTATGGATCGTTACACTCAGTAACGAGGCAAAGAGAATGTAGAGGTGAAGTCGAGGTGAGCTGAAAATGTAGTACGAAAGTGTCTTAATGGGAACTAAATGTATTAACACTAGGTTCCCAGGTTCCCTTTGCCTGCCCTGCTATGTGCGAGATCCAGTGTGAAGCTAAAAGAAAGAAAAAGATATTTACAATGTACTACTCTAAATATAATATTCTTTTTATAATAAAATATGAATACGATCAGTAAGTATCGATTGCGATAACAATCATAACCCTTAGAAGCTTTCATAGAATTGACAAAGGTTTTTTCCTGTTATAACTATTGATTGTAATGATAATGAATAAAGGAAAAGAGAATATAGCCGCACCTGCTTCTCATTGTGAGGATCTAACAGAAGGCGAAGGGTGGAACAGACATAAATTTTGATTATTATGTATCATTTATAGAAAATATACCTAATATTTCTTAACAACTTTAAACTGTTATTCCACAATAAGAAAAGAATAACATTTTATGGAAAACGTATAAACATTTGAACGTAGCGAGATTTGAACCTGCGCCTTTTGGAAACCTTCCAAGCGCTCTGACCTACGCCATACGTTATGGCTATGCCATTTTTCATACATTTTCTATTAAAATAAATGTATCTTATTAATTGAAGTCAAATACAAATTACATTTAGTTATATATTTTATATATCTGCATACCGTATTCCACATTGGAAACCTAGTGTTAAGAACAGCCTGTTCCCCATATTTCCCTTTATTTCTGAGATATTGCGTGTTAATTGGCGAAACTCAACGCCGCGTTTCGTCTTGTTACTATTGCGCGTAATAAGAAATAAAATTTAACAATTAAATTATAAATAAAAAATATATTGTAGTGAACAATTCATCGTCCCAATAAATTATTAACTTTTTTTTTCAGCTTCACCCTGTATCCCGCACACCTGCCGTGTGCGGGATAGGCAGGGGGAACTTAGTGTTAAAACACTCTGTTCCCCACATTCTGCCGGATTCTGGAGACAATGCGTGTTGAGTGGCAGAACTCAACCCCGCGCTTAGCCTCGCCACCAGAACGAAGAAATGGAAATATAAATTTAAGTAAATATTTCATCTCCTCGAGTGGGGATCGAACACACAACCAGTCGATTTACAGTCACACTTTGCGCCCCTGCGCCACGACAGGCCCCAAATTATTTACTTTCTAATCAAAATGTGATTTAATATAACATCTAATATTTCATTACAGAACAAGCAAATATAAAAAACTACTCAGAATTAGAACGTTAAATATTTAAATTTCTTAAATTAATTAGTTTAGTTGTATTACATGAATTTCAATATAAATTGTTTGCGTTGGCTTGTTTTGCTATCCCTTGGCTTTGGGCTATTAATCTTCAACTATAAAGGTAAGTTAACTGTAAACAAGAGCTTGAAACAATCTAGATATTGTTCATTTTTAAATAAGTTACAGAGAGAGATAGAGAGAGAAAGAGAGAGAGAGAGAGAGAGAGAGCTTTATAGTTTTTTATGTAAATAAGTGTCATACAATGTTTAACTCAAAGTAGCCAGTAAAGCGAGGCCAGTCGAGGCGCAGGTAAAAGCAAGAGGTTAAGGGTTCGAATTCCACTCGAGGAAATAAAATATTTAATATTTTCATAGCGTCAAGTATTTGGTGGAAAGTAGGAAACAGATCTGTTTTAATGGGAAAAGAGTGTTTTAACATTAGGTTCCTTCTTCTTACAGCGTGAAGTTAAAAAAATTGTCATAAGTTTTTGATATGATTAAGAGCAAGCAATGATTAACTAAAATTATTCGCTAAGATTTGGTTGACACTACCTACATAGATTTAAATAGCTTAACTATTGATTTTCTCTTAGAGTTCTCAATCCATAGCCATCACTTAAAGCTAAACATCACAGATACACTACGATATTACCCAATGTTAAATAACCCTCAACCCAATTGTTTTTGAGATTATGGGTTCTATTCCCATCAGGAGGAATGTTTTGATTACAAGGCCTCACGCAATGTTTCGATAATGCCGCGCATTGGGCATGGAGTTTCTTCACAATAGGTTCCCGCTGCCTACCTCGTTATATGCTGTACAGTGTGAAAATAAAAAAAAAAACCCTAGAAGTCATTTTATTAAATAACATTAAATAAATCTATAATATAAAAATACTTACTCTACCAACAAAAGGTAATCCAGGCTTATATCGTCTTCTCATACTATCAGCAAACTTCAGTTCCACATAGTGTTGTTCAGCTGCCGGAGTAGCTGGTGTGGTGCTCCCTAGCCCTGAACCAACTGTTAAGTCGACTCGAGCTGACCCTCCCCCACACTGGGCCTTCTATTCTCCATGTTCCTGATCTTGCTCCAGACGCGAGGATGGCATTTAGTTTTCTTACGCCTATAGAAAAAAATATCAATTACTTTTAGTGTAAAATTTATATTTTTTTAGTTTTGCGTTCTATTCATTTCCTATATTTGCAATCGAACCCACAACGGGCGTGCTTACAGTCATACGCTGTACCACTACGCTACGACGGCCTCTATGACCGTCGTAGACCTCGTAATGAAAATTAAAAATTTTAGTACATTCTACATATTTTCCAGGTCTCGTTATTTTGCGGGGTAGGCAGAGAGAATCTAGTGTTAAAACATTTGTTCACTTTATTACAGTTTTTAAGATATAACGTTGTTTATTGGTAAAACTCGAGGTGTTGTTAGTTTTAATTAGTTAACCAGTTTCCTGTATCGCGCGCACAGTAGGGTAGGCGGAAGAAATCTAGTGTTAAGACGGCGTTCCCCATTTCCTACATATCTAATATAAATGCCTCTTTCTTTATACGGTTTCTCACCTACGTGTTTACGTTTTTTATTTACAAATGTATCCTATACATTGCAAATAATTTATATTTTTTAGCTACTTGCTGTAACGCACAACCAGAGGGAACTTAATGTTAAAGCTGCGTTCCTCATTTTCTGCCGAATCCTAAAAGCATTGCGTGTTGAGTAGTGGAACACAACGCAGCGTTTTACCTCGATACCAGAGGGGGAAAATACAAATATTACATATTTCATTTCCTCGTGTGAGTATCGAACCTACAACCTGCCTCCTTTACAGTCATACACTTGTGTCCCTGCGCCACGACTGGCCTCAAAATATTTTTCGTATCCTCATCAATATGAATAAGTATGTAAATTACATTTTTTATTTTAAAAAACATACAAAACTGATCAAAGTCAAGCAATATTTCTGCAACTTCCAATCAAGAGAGTCAATTCATTCACAATTAGAAGTGATGTTGACCTGATGTTCTTTCAAAGCAAGAGATCAATGAAAGCTACTAATGAAAGAAGTGTGTTTACTTCTTAAAAGTAAAACTTCATCATTTTTTGTTGACTGATAAATATTTTTCCGTATATCAACGGTAGGTTGCAAAAAAGAGTAGTGCCATGACACTATTTCCATCACTCTCCATCCGAGTATAACGTGGTACATACAACTATTCGCAGTCGGACTTTTATTTCTTTCATGATTTTTTTAGTTTTTTCTAGTGCTTTTAGATATTTCTAGTGCTTTTCTACAAATTCTGCAAGCAGTGGTTGTTAAGTGGCGAAACTCAACTCCACGCTTTACCTCGTTACCAGAGCGAAGAAATAAAGCTTACAAACGTTTCGTTAACTCGATTGATAATCGAACCCACAAACTGTCACGTTTACAGTCGACTGGGTTCTGTTAATTCGCGAATTTTGTAACAATTCAACATTTAATTCTAATAAGGGCTGTATTATTAGCATAATAATATGCATTACATACTTACATAAATTACATTAATTATAGATCCAAGCTCACGTAACATAAGCTACGTTTATCTCTATATAAACACAAATATAAACACACGAACATGGCAATTAGGTATCTACAAGCAAACATGTATTTAATTTAGTCGCATAGTTAAGTCAATACTGTGATTACCTTGTTAAATAAAATAAATAAATAAATCAGCTGCACGCTGTATCCCGTACACAGCAAGGTAGGCTGAGGGAACCTAGTGTTAAGACACTCCGTTCTCCGCTTTCCGCCGAATTCTGAAGGCATTGCCTCGAGATCAGGGCGATGGAAATATAAATTTAAGAAATTATTTCATTTCCTCGCGTGGGGATCGAACCCATAGTTATTCGATTATACAGTCGTACTTGTGCTCTTGTACCCACGACTGGCCTGAATTGTTGGTTTTAAATATTTTTTTTTAAAGAATCGTTTTATAAATCATGTTTTAACTATCTGATTGATGTTGAAAACTTGTGTAAATACTTTTTTTAAAATTCTAGTTAGAACTTTTTCATGTAATTTTGATGAGTCAATTGTTTTTGAGGAAAGAAGTTTTAAAAATATTTTTGAAAGTATTTTTCCACACTTAGGATAGGAAAATATCTAAGAAAAATAAAAGAACCTAGTTTCTATTTAATTATTATTTATTAGCCATTTTTTCCAAATAGCACGAAATATAGTTTTATATGTTAATACATAAATCATTAATTATTTTCGTTTGTTATTTCTTTTCCTAAGACTAAACCTACATTTTTGGGGACCATTTAAAGATCCTATATATTTTTTTGTCCAACCAGTTGACTAGCACGTAAAGTTCGTATTTAATGTAGGGCTCGTCTGGGTCGTGTTTAAACAAATTGAGGCGCGGGATTTCACCACCCAAAACGTGATCTTATTTTTAAACAGAAAGATACCGATAGCAAATGCCTTTTCATTGTCACTAACTTATCGTAACAGATAAAAAAGTAAATTTATTCATTTCGACATTTCGAAGTTAATTCATTTATATCATTTTTTAGAAATATGATGTTGGTGTGGTGTGGTCGAGTCGTAGCGCAGGGGTACAAAGTGTGACTGAAAATCGACTGGTTCTGGGTTCGATCCCCGCTCGAAGAAATGAAACCTAAATTTATATTTCCTTTTCTTGCCTCTGGTGTCAAGGCATAGCGCGGGGTTGAGTTTTGTCACTCAACATGCAACGCCTCCAGAATTCGGCAGAAAGTGGGGAACGGAGTGTCTTAACAGTAGCTTCCCTCTGCCTACCCTGCTGTGTGAGGGATACAGCGTTATGCTGATTTACTTTATATAATTTTCAAATAAATAAAAATAAGATCCGTATCGATTTTTTGTTCGCAAATACCAACATAAAATATTAATTAAAAAAACAACATAAAATATTAATTAAAAGAAAAACATTTTTACACACAGACAGGCAGAGGAAACCTAATATTAAGAAACACCGTTCCCCACTTTCTGCCGAATTCTGGAGGCATTGCGCTTTGCATATACACCAGAGCGAGAAATGGAAATATAAATTTAAATAAATATTTCATCTCCTCGAGTGGGGATCGAACCCACAACCAAACGGTTTTACAGTCACACTTTGTGCCCCCGCGCCGCGACTGGCCTCGTATCTTTCTTTATCTTTTATAAATAAAATAATATATTTAAAATTTAGCTCAAAAACTAAAACATTAAGTCATTTTGCCTTCCCCACTCGACCCAGTGACACGAGGCGGGGCTTAGAAAAGTTTTGGCCCTCATATCACACTCTAAGGGTTGACGAATGTAATTAATCAAAGCCTCGAGCCTCTGACATCGAGACATGACGTGTTTTAGTTATTAATGTATTAGAACAAAAGGGAAATTACTATGTTATGTACATTTTGGAAACTGATTTTGTTGAGCAAAATTGTTTTTAACAATAGATTACTGGGGTTCCCAAGGGTAGGTATATAAAATGTACGTTAAATATGCAGGACGTCGTGGCCCAATACGCAGTGGGACAGTGATGGTTGTGGGTTCAATTTCCGCTCGGGCAAAGACAATAATTTAAAGTTATTTACCCTGCCCTGTTAAGACATAACGTGGCGTTATTTAATATAAGCGTGGCGTTAAGTTCCGCCAGTGTCTTGAAAATTTAAGAATTTGGCGGAAGCTGAGGAACGATGTGTCTTAACATAAAGTTTTCTCTGCCTGCCTATGTATAGTACATAAATCAGTTTAGGGTATAATTCTGTGATCTGCATTATTATTATGGAATATTAATCATAAACTTAATAACATTTAAAAAATATATATATGTCAACAGTCATTTCCCTTAGAATTGGCAATTTAAATATATTTTTGCTTATTCAACACTCGGACAAGAATCTCATTTTGTTAGTCGTTCTATCTTTTTTGGCATTCTATAATTCAAGATTCTTAAGGATATATAAAAATAGATAAATAACTGAGGCCAGTCATTTCGCAACAGCATAAAATGTGACTGTAAAACCGACTGGTTGTCGGTTCGTTCCCTTATTCGACGAGATTAAATAATTACTTAAATTTATATTTGCAGTTTTTCGCTCTGGTGTCGAGAAAAACGCGACGTTGAGTTCTACCACTCAACAAGCACTGCCTCAGAATTCGCCAGAAAGGGGGGAACGGAACGTCTTAACACTAGGTTCCCTCTGACTTCTGTGTGTGGGATACGGCGTAAAATAATATATTTTATTATTAACCAAAACATTTCATCTCTAACAATCACGTTCCAAGAAAAATAAAATATTTTTCGCACATAAGAAATATTGGCCCTAAATCTATCAACGGCCGTCATATAAAAGTAAAATCGAGCAATATCGCAAAAGGTTTTCTATGTTAACACGGCGCTGTAACCCCGTACTATGTCAGGTGTTTTTGATCCCTTTGCTAGTGAAAAAAGTTTGTAGAATATGAAATTAATATTTTTTTTCTGATATTTTTCGTTTTCATTACTATTTGGGGCTATTAATTAATATTTTATTTAATCGCTTTTGTAATAAGACAAAGCTCGACGTTGGGTTCCGCTACTCAACACTTAATATCTCGAAAATTAGCCAGAAGGTCGTTTTCATTTTGATATAAGGGTTCTTTAGTTTTTTATAGCATCAACCTAATAAAAACTTTACGATTGCAAAATATAAAAAAAAGACAATATAGAAAAAATAAAGAATTTAAATATTATAATAACAAATGTATAACGACTTGTAATGAAGTTGTCTGTCATAAGCACACAAGATAATTTATATACGGAAGACGCATAAATATAAAAAAAATCCACAAACACCAAAGACATTTTTTTGATAAAAAAATACTACAAAAAGCAGAAACAAACTAGATATTCCACTATACTAAAACTTCTTCCTTACATACAAAAAATAATAATATTCTATATCGAAACTTTTCCATGTCAACTCACAACGGATACCATACCGGTGTCAGGTGGACTTGTTCCTTTTCTTAAAGAATTCCGAATCCCGCCACTGTGACGCCTTTATATATGTATGACCCAATAAACAAATGTGAAAAATATATTGTCCTAGCGACCTGAACATGGCTTTGTCCGCTTAAATTTATTGTTATATTATAGGTTAATTATAGAAAAATATTACATAAATTGTTTGTGTTATTCTGATGTATAAAATATTTTCTTTAGCTTCATACTGTATCCCGTAGACATCATGGGAACCTAGCGCTAAGACACTCCATTCCCCATTTTCCACCGAATTCTGATACTAGGATTAAGAAATGAATATAATAAATATTTTATTTTCTTAACTTGGAATTGAACCCACAACTTGCCGCGTTTACAGTCACGCAATCACGACTGGCCTCTGTGACATATGAGATATTTTACTGTTAACTTTCATCAAAATCCATTCAAAAGTTTTTGGCTGATAGTGGTACAAACATTCAGTCTTACAAACTTTGCGCTATTTTCTGCAAAAGCCTGTTCTAGACAGAAAAAACTAGTGTTTATCACTTAAGACTTTTTCAGATATTACGTGTTGAATGGTGCAACTCAACGCCACACGTTGTCTTAACACTACGGGTAAATAATTAACATACTTGTTATAAATTTCCCGAGTTATATGTACCTTCTTCTATATCTATATATATAGCAATTACATGCTGTCTCACTGCGCCACGACGGCTTCTCTTCAAAAAAAATCAGTGACCCAATAAACGATATTGGAATATTGATGTGAGTATAATGAAAATGTCGGATTTTAGGCAAATCCTTTTTTCAATACAGGATTTGGGTCGGAAACAATTAAAAAATGTGATAATATGCGGATCGTGGCATTGATTTGATGGAAAGAATAATCGACATTATTTGATGACAGTTTGAAAGGATTAAATTTAGATTACGTATCATATCAAATTATATAAGGTCTTATCAAATTATATAAGATTAAAGATTAAATAAGGCCAGTTTTAGTCTCATTTTTAATTACATAAAAATATATTGGTCATGGTGGCGGAGGGGCACAAAGACATTACTGTAAACCTGACAGGTTGCTAGTTCGAGTCTTGCTCGTGGAATTTAAATATTTAATATTTTAATTTCCACGTTCTGGTAAACATACAAAGCGCAGCGTTGAGTTCCGTCAATCAACACACAATACCTCCAGGATTCGGCTGGAAGTGGAGTATGCAAGTGTCTTAGCGGAGACGGAGTGTTTGTTAGTCAGTTACATTTTGTAATCTAGGATTACTGAGTACTTGTTTCTTCATATTAAACGTAACAATTAGTCAAATAGGTCAAATCGCATAAAACTCGTATTTAAATGTTTATATTGAATTCCTACTAGCTATACAAAGTTGAGCTACGTTGAGTTTCATGTTAAAGTTGATCTATCGTTTAGTTCCTTTTATAGTTTCACTTATGCTTCTGCTTTATTTTGAGCTTTAGAGGGAACT
Source organism: Heliconius sara (assembly GCA_917862395.2). NCBI lineage: Eukaryota > Metazoa > Arthropoda > Insecta > Lepidoptera > Nymphalidae > Heliconius > Heliconius sara. Next base: position 3,352,256 of record OU860782.2, read on the forward strand.
TAGTTATATATATATATATATAAAATATGGCTTGTTAAATCCGTTACAGTCTGGTTTTAGAACTGGACACAGCACAACTACTGCTTTGGTGAGAGTAACTGATGACATTAGATTTGCAATGGAAAAAAAGAACTTAACTGTGCTAGTATTAATAGACTTTAGTAACGCATTTAATTCCGTAGATCACGATATTCTTATTGCTCTTTTATCTAATGCTAATGTCTCAGATTCAGCTTTAGAATGGTTTTCGTCCTATCTTCGAGGACGTCAACAATCGGTTCGGGTAGGTCAGACTAGTTCTGACTGGCACGATATGAATGTTGGCGTGCCTCAAGGCGGCGTTCTTTCTCCTCTTCTATTCTCAGTATTTATCAATTCTATTACGTCCCTTATAACTTCTCGATACCATCTTTACGCAGATGACTTGCAGCTTTATGTACATACTTCCGTGGATAATATTGTAGATACTATTTGCACCTTAAACACTAACCTTCGGCAAATATCGTTATGGGCTGCTAACTATGGCGTTTTAGTTAACCCTGATAAATGTCAGGCTATTATTATTGGTAGCTCGCGTCAACTGGCCAAACTCGACTACAACTCTCTACCTAAGCTTGCGTACCAAGGTACTGTTATTAAGTTTTCCAAAACTGTTAAAGACTTAGGTATTATTATCGATGAAAAATTGTGTTGGGACGTATATGTTTCGGATATTTCTCGCAGGGTCTATGCTTCCTTACATTCAATGATGCGACTGAAAAACTTTTTGCCGGTGCAAGCCAAAATCCAACTAGTTAAGATGTTGTTGCTTCCTATTATTGATTATGGTGATGCTTGCTGCCTGGATATAAATAACGCCCTATTAAACAAACTTGAAAGGCTGTTAAACACGTGTATACGTTTTATTTATAACCTGCGCAAGTATGACCATATTTCACCTAGTAGGAAGCAGCTTGGATGGCTCACAGTTGCTGGACGTAGAAAAACCAGGTTGCTCTGTCTACTTTATTCCATTCTGTTCAATCCTAACTCTCCCTCATATCTTTCTTCTGATTTCTCTTTTCTTTCTTCCTTTCATGATAAATCTCTTCGGTCACAAACTAACCTTGCACTTTCCATCCCAACTCACAAGTCTGGCTTTATGTCCGACTCGTTTGTGGTCACTGGAATCAGACTTTGGAATAATTTACCCGAGTCTATTAGGAGAGCTCCCTCCCGGGAGTCATTTAAACGTCAAGTTAGGCCACTATTCTTGTAAATTCATAGTAATTATATTTATAATTATATTTATATATGTATATATGTATATATGTGTGTATGTATGTATGTGTGTATGTATGTATGTGTGTATGTATATATATATTTGTATATATATGTATATGTATATGTATGTGTATTTATCTATATACTGAATATTTATGCAGTAGTCCATTCTAATTATAAATTTATAAACATATATACTATTCATGTAGTTTATTTTATTTCAGTTTATATTGTAAGATATTGTATTTTGTGTATCACATTGTATTGTATTTTTTTATTTTTTTTTTGCACAGTTAAGATATTGTTTATTTAAATGATTGAGCACACCTACACAACTATCTCCCACACAACAAGGTTGGCTGGTAGAGAATGCTTTTTAGCGTTAAGCCCGCCTTTTGTACATTTTTTTTTTTTATTTTCTAAAAATGTGTGCAATAAAGAATAAATAAATAAATAAATAAATAAATATATATATATACTCTGTTTATCACATTCCGCCCAATTTTCGATACATTGTGTGACAACACAGCGGAATTCAATACCGCAATTATATCGAAACATACAAAACTAGTTTCGAAACACGAAACCAAAACGAAAACTACCCACATATTCCCATCAATAAACTGGACAGCCAAATTTCAATATAACTCGCACGTCGCGTCGCGTCACTGACAACCCAGTGGGGCGCAGCTCACAAGGCAAGGCGGACCCAATCTATCAAAATCTGACACGGGTTGCATTGCATTTGACATGAAAAGGCTTTTATGGACCGGCTGGGTTAGCTAAGAAAATTTTGTGCAATTTTAAGTTAAATTAAGTTGGTGAGAAGCCAGTCGTGGCGCAGGGGCACAAAGTGTGACTGTGAAACGGACTGGTTGTAGGTTCAATCCCCACTCGAGGAAAGCTCCTTCGCTCTGGTGCAAAGCGTGGTGCTGAGTTCCGCCACAAGCAATGCCTCCAGAATTCGGTGGAAAGGTTCCCTCTGCCTACCCTGTTGTGTGCGTGATTCAGCGTAAAGCTGATTTGATTTATTTAAGTTTGTTTATTTTTATGTACCTAACACTGTGTATGTAATACGTATGTAGGTCACATTAATGCTTAAGTTATATGGTGTGTTTTATGTAATATTAAGACACTTCCGTATGTTCCAATGAATTCTAGAGGCATTACGTGTTACTGTTACTGTTACTAGAGCGAAGAAAATGGAAATATGAAATATTTAATTTCCTTTAGTGGGAATCGAATCCACAACCGTTGGTTTTATAATAATAAGATGGGCAGCTGTGAGTTTGTTTAACAGGGTAGGCAGAGGGAACTTACTGTTAAGATACTCCGTTTCTTACTTTTCCCAAAATATTCGAGCACGGCGTGTTGAGTGGTGGAACTGAACAACGCGCTTTGTCTTGTTACCAGAGCGTTAAAATGAAAATATTAATCTTTTCTGCCACTTAACACGCAATGCCTCCGAAATTCGGCAGAAAGCGGGGAACGGAGTGTCTTTCACTACGTTCCCTCTATCTACCCTGCAGTGTGCGGGATACAGCGTGAAGCTGATTTATTTGATTTATTTATTTAATAACTCATTCTCCCGAGTGGGAATTGAACCCACACCCGTCGCGCTTACAGTCACACACTTGTGACACTGCGCCACGATGGATTTAACATAGAAAAAATATATAATTTGTACATAAAAGTTAAAAAAAAATATAAAAGTTCTTTATATATTATCGCCAAGGTTAAAACAAGTAACTACTATCATACGGCAACACATAATCGTAGGTTCTTTTTGAATTTATTTGAGAGCAACAACAACTTTACAATTAGAACGGCTTCTTTGGATTCTTTTACACCAAAGGAGCTACTGGTGCGTTGACGGCCTTTAAGGTGGGTTGGGTGTCGGGGCCCGGCATTACCTGATGCGAAACGCAGTGGCATAAAGCCACTACTTCACGCCGGTTTTAAATGCCGGGGGTGGTAATGGTCTGGTCGAGTCTGCCCATGCGTGTTGCCATTGCTGGCGACGTGACTCTACCACACGTACTTTAGTCACCTCTTACACCACCAGTACCAGGATGATCCTATTCTAGGCCGGGATCACAGGGCACAAATGATCACACTATTACACACTCTCTATCTCTCCTTCTCCCTTCTTCTTTTCTCTCTTTATTTTAAAAACAAGGTGTATGTCAGTGTGTATTATTAACCAGTTTCTTAATTAATATGTGATGTTATAAAATAAGAATTTTCTCATATTATTTCTTGTAACTACTGTGAACTAATTACTAAAACATATAAATCGATAAACTGTGTTTTTAACAAACTAAAAATGATGTTCGATCACCACTCGAAGTAGATGAAATATTTATTTAAATATATATCTCCATTTCTTCACTCTGGTGTCGAGGCTAAGCGCGCCGTTGAGTTCTGCCACTCAATATACAATGCCTCCAGAATTTGGCAGAAAGTGGGGAACGGAGTGTCTTAACACTAGGTTCCCTCTGCCTACCCTGCTGTGTGCGATATAGAGCGTGAAGCTGATTTGATTTCATTTTATCTACCCTCTTTTACACGAGTTCGCTAACTGTATAGTAATTTTATAATTAGATACTATTATACTAGTATACACTACACTACAGTATAAATATTTCTTTAACTATTTTCGAAATACGAGCTCATTCAACGTACAGACGTCATATTATATTGTAAGTATACGGATGCTTAGAAATGTTGCTTTGTTTTCCGGTCAAGTACATTAGTAAAAGAAAATTCTGTCATATCAGATATCCATATATGGTAGACTAATACATCCATAATGTCTTTAGTAATGAGGAAATACTTTCTTTATTATAACTATTTAATAAAATAAATAAATAAATCAGTTTTATGCTATACCCCGCACACAGAAGGGTAAGCTGAGGGAATCTAGTGTTAAAACACTCCGTTCCTCGCCGAATTTTGGAGGCATTGTGTGTTGAGGCGCAGAACTCAACCCTTTGCCTTGACACCTGAGCGAAGAAATGGAAATGTACATTTTAAATAAATGTTTCATTTCCTCGAGTAGGGAATCGAACCCACAACTAATCGGTTATAGTCACACTTCGTGCCAACTAATTAATGTATTATATTCTGCATTCTTTTTATTATAGCTGTTACATATATTCCAGAAATTTCTGTACGCAAACAAACATACTTTCCAAGAATATGATACAATATTTACAAGTCCATCTGACCTACAAATATAAGTAACAAACCTACAAAGGGACAATTGTATATTATATCTAAATATATAATATGTAATGAAGATGACGTAACAACACTGCCAATTAACGTGTTAATTGGACCGGGACCTAAAGCTATAGCTAAATACGTTAGAATAGTCTAAAAACTTTTAAAATTAGAACAAATGTTCTTCGATAAGTATCTTAACACTCAAGACGTTTTCTACCTATCCTGCTATATACGGGATACAGCGTGAAGCTATTCTTCTTCTTCTAAAATTCAACCAAAATCTTTTCTTAAAATAGACAAAATCTAAAAATACAATGTCTTCGAAATAAAAGTCGACACAATTCATATCGGTGTCAGAATAACATAACCCACTTAGATCTTTTTATCTTTCATCGTAATGCAAAAATATCCGAATCCGATATTGGATTAGGAAATATGAAAGGTGAACGTAGCTTCCTACTTCGTAACGAAATGGAGTACTTGGCTCGCTTATTACTTCTGAATTCGAGGTCGGAGGGCAACAATAACAAAGTTACTTTCCAATTAGAAAGCTTGTTCGGTGTCGTTGATGATATAAAATGATCCGTTTCCAAGGAACTGTTTTAGCGAGAATTGCTATTATAGGATAACAACTACATAATATACACTTATATACAATTTGAGGCCAGTCGTGGCGCAGTGGTACGAAGTGTGGCTGTAAAAAAGACTGGTTGTTGGTTCGATCCCCACTCGAGGAGATGAAATATTTACTTAAACTTATATTTCCATTGTGAACTAATTACTAAAACGTACCACATAAATCGATAAACTGTGTTTTTAACAAACTAAAAATTATGTTCGATCCCCACTCAAGGATATGAAATATTTATTTAAATATATATTTCTATTTCTTCGCTCTGGTGTCGAGGCTAAGCGCGGCGTTGAGTTCTGCCACTCAACACTCAATGCCCCCAGACAGACAGACCGCCCCAGACAGACCGCCCCAGACAGAAAGTGGGGAACGAAGTGTCTTAACACTAGGTTCCCTCTGCCTACCCTGCTGAATGCAGGATACAGCGTGAAGCTGATTATATACAATTTGTTTCAATGAACTCATTAACGTATGTATATACATAAAAAGTAATCCAAAAGTATTAAATTGTTTATACTTGTAAGATAATTTGATAGTACTGAAATAGTAAAATAAATAATTTTCTTCTCTACTTCCCGCGTAAATATTAAAAATTATTGCTTTTTGAGTCACATTTCACTAACATAGAATAATATTTTAAATATAAGTTGGTTATTTACTCGATGTGCCTAGAGAAAATTGAGCCCATAACCATCGCATAGGCTTATTTTATATTTTCTCAAATTGTACTTTGAAATCTTACCATTTATATATTTAGAAATTACTAAAAATATTGTATACAGTGAAAAACGTAACTTAATTTATTTGTGTCAAAATAGGTCACAAAGGTATCCGTTGTAAATGTCAAAACATTAATATTCTGACACCTCAGTGTGGTCTCAGGGTAGTTAAGGCCAACGCTGAAATGATTTGTAATAGAAACTCAAAGTAACTTGATGTTACAAAGGCAGGAGCATCTTGAGGCATGACAAGGAACAATTTAGTTTGATAGTTCCTAAACTGGTCTAGCTCATTTGCGGCGTACCAAAGTTAATACAGTTTACAGTTTTAGTTTTGCTTGTATCATTTTTAATTACATAAAGTGAATAATTGACGCCTTCGCTGTTGTTGTATGTTGTAATTTTTTCATTAATGTTGTGTTGAATTTTTGTAGGTTCTTTTTGGACCCTGAAAAATTATTGTTCTTTTTTTAGTTTTAGGCTTTATCGCTTGTGTTGTGACCACTGAGAACAGAGTGCCCAACCCTACGGTCTCTGCATACCACACTTTGTCTACTGTCATCAACTTCTTCATTACAAATTCAACCGAGAGAGACCCCTGGTCTCTCTTTAGTTATATAAAAGTTAAATATTTATGGTTGGTTATGGTTTCTCAGTTGGAAAAACACCAATAAAAGTTCTCGTTCTAATTCCACTCGAGGAAATATTAAGAAAAATGTAGTAAGCGTTTAGATAAAATATGGTGTTCGGTCTCGCCACTCAATACTTCTGTTGGGGCGGAGAGTAGAAAACAAAGTGATATTTCAATAGTTTAGCTAACATACTAGAAAATACATGAATCTCCACAGTATATAATCGGTTAAAGTGCGTTTTATCTTGGATTTATTTGTTCACTACCCATTCAAACACTTGAGTTTCCGGTTCTCTATGTAACCCTTTTCATGATCGTAATACTATTTATAATCGGAAATTGAATCTGTCAAAGCTGATCTTCACTCATCTGACATCGAAAGCCTTTTGAAGGTAAGCATTGGACTAACTTTTATAAAAGATCAATAATGCAAACAGAGTAAACAAAATATTTTAATAATTATATGTTCAAGCTAGTCGTGACGCAGGGGCACAAGCGTGTGACTATAAACGCGATAGGTTGTGGAATCGATTCCATTTGCTAAATTATTCATTATTCTCACTTTCTCGCTTGCTACTAAGGCATGGTGCGGCGTTGCTGCTATACGCAAAGCTATTAGAATTCGGAGCAAAAGAGGGGGGTACCGAAGTGTCTTAATATTAGGTTCCCTGAACCTACCCTGATGTGTGTGGCATACAGCGTGACGATTAAGAAAAATAAAAAGAAATAAATAAGTTATATTTTAAAACATTCACGTACATTTAATGTTCATTTTATTGTAGATATTAACAACTGCAACAACATCCCAATAGACCACTTCTACAAGGGCCATAAAATTACTTGAAACTTACCTTCGTCCATGGATAGTTGATCCCATATAGCAACTTTAGTTCCCGCGGGATCGCTCAACGCTACGTACGCTATCTCATCTCTAACTAGACGTAGATCGTGGTCCAGCGCCAGGATCCAGAACGTAACTGGAACAAGCGTGAATTATGTTAATTTAAATTATATTCTTGTATCTAATATAGTTAGAATTGTATAATTATGATTGTATTATAGTCATTGTGGTAAAGATATAGGTGTGACTTATTCTAGATTGTGTAATTCAATGCTAAACATAATATTGCTTATGTAAATTAATTAAGCGGCGTTGAGATTTGCCACTCAACACGCTATGCCTCCACAATTCGGCATAAAGAAGGGAACGGAGTGTCTTAACACTAGGTTCCCTCTGCCTAGCCTGCTGTGCATATAAATATAAAACGCTTCACTAAAACCATAACAAAAAGCAATATCCAACATATAAAATCAAAACATAAAGCACAAATAAGCTGTGAGATATACCCATAAATAACCGTTAAGCTCAAAATACACAAAAATACAACAGATTATACATATTATAGAACGTTTCATAACTTTTTCATTACCTTTCATGAAATAAAAACGGGCACATTAATATGTGAATAAAATGTGTTTATCGCATTTTAATGTTGCGTTGAAACTCTGTCTATATTTAATTTGCTTAATGTACAATATGGAATTGGTGCGCAATATTCAGATGCTTGTATTGAAGTAAATATTGAATGTTAATATTTATCAGAGTGTATGTTTAAGCCGATTTGCTTGTTTCGCTTAATAAAAATGTATGTTTTTTTTTCTTGTGCTTTTTCACGTAACTGCCATCTTTCAGATTATAGAGGGTGCTTAGTGATATATAACTTCACATTAAGGCTCGTAGACACTCCGTTTCCCACTTTTCGCCGAAACGGAACCGTTGAGTGACGGAACTCAACGCCGAACTTTGCTTTGTTACCAGAGCAGGGAAATGGAAATATTTAATCATTCATTTCCCCATGCAGAAATGGAGGTCACAACCGTTGAGTTTTTATAGTCTCACGCTTTTACCCCAGAACCACGGCAGCTTCGTGTAAAAAATTGTAACTTCAATATTGAAAAAACAGCTGAGTTTCTTGCTGGCTCTTCTCAGGACTACCTTCCGAGCCGGTGGTAGTTATATGTTTACTTGACCATTTAAAAATGCTCATAAAGGTCTATTTGAGTAAAGATTATTTTGAATTGAATTAAATAAAGTAGCGTAGCTTTGGCTAACAAATTAAATATTTTTATTTTATATTCGATTTAGAACTTGTAAGTCTTAGAAGTCATATGCCGTTTATTAATATTAGTATTCTAAGTAAGTTAATTTAGGATGATCTTATTATATCAGTAGATTACCTTCGACTATTGCGTCAAATTTACAATTTACAAACATGGACAGGGTGGTCAGAGCAGTCGCAGAAATTATATAGTACTCGTAAGTTCATTATCTATACATATACATCAAATTGATGTATATGCATAGATAATGAAGTTACGAGTACTATATATTATAGAGTTCATTATCTATACATTATACATCAAATTGATTGTCTGTCTAAGAAAACGTGATTTTAACAAACAATTTTAAAATGTTTGTCTGTCTGTTTGCCTGTCTGTTTGCCTTTCTGTTTGTATGACTAATCTTTAAGCGGCCAAACTGATATTTATGAGAGTAACACTGAACGATAGAGGGGGTTGTGGTGTGTACGCTTTTTTTTCCCGGTATTCTTGTAGTATCTGAATTTACACGGGAAAAAATGCGTTTGACTAAAAAAAATACTATTAAATACGAAAGTTTTTACAAGCAAAAGCAATAAAACCCAAAAAGTTTAAAATTACTATTTATTGAATGCACAACACCATGGATAAAAAATAATAATAAAATAATAATATAATACTAAAATAAACAATCAATTTTCCATAAATATACTTCAATAATGTTAATTAAATATTCTTTTAGTTTAAGCAGATGAAGTATATAAAACCTTCGATTATAAAAGTTTAAATATTCCTTTAAAAGTATCTCTCAAAGGCTTAAAATATTCGCAAATCACTCAACCATTAGTCGTCGAGCCAAGTTAAGCCATCAATAAAAATGAGGCCACAAATTGCCGTGAAACAGTTGAAAGACAATTTATCCAGCTAAAGTAGTTGCCAGCGTAATGTATGGGGCTTGCTTAGTAATTAATTACTTCGAGCCGTGCTTTCAAACTCCTGTACTGGGCTGCCAAGTATTTTATGTGATTGGAATCTGTGTCAATATTAGATTATGATGGATATGTGTTTTTTGAGGTGATATAAAGAGTTTATAAAATCTTAACATTTATAAAATGTTATTCCTTATATACTTTTTATAAATTACATAAGTTAATTTATAAAAAGTTTCTTTCAGGTTCACGCTTATCTCAATAGCTGATTTAGTATCAAGTATACTTTAGTATCAACAATTCTCTCTTTATTTTCCGCCAAATTTTGAGTGAATGCTTTGTGAAGTAACTCGAAGCCGCTTTTTACCTTCACACTGTATCCCACATATGGCAGGGTAAGCAGAGAGAACCTAGTGTTAACTCCACTCCCTATTAACACTTACGTACCCTACTTCCCGCCAAATTCTTGAGGCATCGCGGGTTGATTGACGAAATACAACGCGGTGCTTTGCCTCGACGCTACCATGCCGATAAAATTATTATTTTTTGTTATTTAAATTCCTCGAAAGGAAGTTGAACCCAGAACCTGTCGCAATCACAGCCACGCGCCTACGCCCCTGCACCACGACTGGCCTCTTTGAAGTTCTTTAAATACAATATTAGTCTTTAAAATTACATTTAACTAACACTGGTAACTTGCCAAAGGAAGCTCGTCGTTAATTTAACGGCCAGATAAAAACTTTTTTTTATGCACGTGATCAGAATTTATCCATCGTACTTGTTATTCTTATTTCGTCGTGTAGTTTTTAAGTAAATTGCTGTGAGTTTATTTATTGAATTACTTTTTAAAGATTTTCTTTTAAAGATAAACTTAAAAGATTTAATTATTTTGAATAATTAAACTAAGTGCTGGCAGAAGATTTCATGTTACTATGTACTCGTATTTACAAAAGTCATTTTAATAGTCTATTACGATTCGTGCAAGTTTTTGAGTTTTACTATGAATTATGTTTTTGGATTATGTTCATGCTTTATTCGGAATCTAGCAGGGTAGACAGAGTGAATCTGGGAACGTAGTTTTAAAACATTCACTTTGCGTGTTAAGCGCGAGCGCGTCGGAACTTAACACCGCGCTTTTCTTGCGAAAACAAAGCGAACTACTGGTCAAAAGTGTGTTTCTTTGTAATGCAAGGAGCATAACTAGACCGTTAAACCTAGAGATCTGAAATAAGCGCGTGCGGCCAATGCAGAAAATCTTATCTGTATATGATTAATAATATGTGTTATTTATAAGATGTTTTACCGCTTGTTGACTTGCGGAACTTGCCGCCTCGCTTTTGCCTTGTTACCAGAGCGAAGAAATAAAAATATTAATAAATAATAATTAATGCCCCCTAGTGGGGATCGAACCCATAACTGTCGCGTTTGCAGACACACGCATATGCCCGTGCTTCACAACCGCCTCAACTAAGTCTCATACATATGTTAATGATACGACAAAACACGCACATAAATAATAATAATAATTATATTCAACGTCATTCTACATCAAACTAGTAATTATAAGCCATTATATTGTAGCAGCAATAAATCTAAATGTGGAGAACCGATTTCTGTTTAAATTACAGTATATTTGTATATATTATTATGAGTATATCTACAGCAAAATGACAATAGCTTATTGGCTATGGTTCCTTTTTTATAGATATACTATGTTTTATTCATAATATATGAGGCCCAAAATAAGAAAAAATGTAAAGCTCTATAAAGATGTTTTCACGATAATAACATTTAGAATATTCGCCGTATAAAAAGCAGAGGCACGTTTTAAATAAAATTTATTATAGAAAAGAAGACGCCAATCACTATGGTGACAGGGTAATCGAAAATCTAATTAATTACGCCTAATACCTTCGTTGCTTTGGACCGAACATAATAAATGCTCATTCAATCAGCCTTCAAAATAATTTATTCTGAAGGAAAATCTTTTAAAATATAATAATAATAATTTAATTTTTTTTAGAAAATAACAATCTTTGTTTAAATAATAACTTGGCTGGACACACTGTCGCGTATCTTAGTGATATTATTAAGCCTGCTAAACAGCTTGTGGCGGATTGTTAAAGAGTGACGAGCCCACGTAATTAAGATCTGTGGAGGTAAATTTTCGTTTATCTACTGTCTTTACTGATGTTTGTATTCGGTGGTTAGCAAAATGTAGTGCAAGAACTATATGCTCAGAAGGTCGGAAGTAGCGAGTAATAAGGGAGGAACCCGCTTACGAGCTTACCAAGATGGTGAAGGCTGTGGCCGTCTCCGGGCAATTATTTGTTGTTACTCAAACATGGACCTCGGCTCATTAGTTACATTAAAATATAATTATATTCTCTTGAGGCCAGTCGTGTTCGTTGAGTTCCGTCACTCAAGACGCATTGACACTAGAATTAGACACTAGAAAGAGAAATAGGAAATGGAGTGTCTTAACACTAAGTTTCCCCTGCTTACCCTGCTTACCCTGCTGTGTGTGGGATACAGAGTGAAGTTGAATTACAGTGCCTCAGCTTGTTGAACCTATAATTTCCAAAGTACCGGATTTAAAGGAGAATATTAGAACGCTTAAGAATACTCATTATCGTCAGCTATAACTAGCCCGACATATAACAAATATATTTAAAAAATTCTAGGTTGCAGCATAAAATACTTTGTAACCGAATATGTATAATAAATTTTTAAATCGTATGGTTTGCCATTTCAACACTATAAAAACGAGAAAGGAGATAGGAAAGATTGCTTTACGTACTCTCTAGGGTACGAAGGTAAAGCACTGCAACTTTCTATCCCATGTATTTGAAATATATGACAATTTTATTGAGCAATACATATATAGAGGCCGGTCGTGGCGCAGCGGCACAAGGTGTGACTGTAAACCGACTGGTTGTGGGTTCGATCCCCACCCGAGGAGATGAAATATTTACTTAAATTTATATTTCCATTTCTTCGCTCTGGTGTCGAGGCAAAGCGCGGCGTTGAGTTCTGCCACTTAACACGCAATGCCTCCGAAAATCGGCAGAAAGTGGGGGACGGAGTGTCTTTCACTACGTTCCCTCTGCCTACCCTGCAGTGTGCGGGATACAGCGTGAAGCTGATTTTTTTTTTTTTTTTGAATACATATATAAATAAATTCTTAAACATAATTTAAAGTTATTTTAAATATCATTTATATATTTTTCAGCTTCACGCCAAATCCATGCATAAAGCATATTGTGCTAGTTTAACTATCACTCGAATAATTAACCCCAGAGAAAATACTAACTCCGACAAGCTAATGCGACATTACAGATTTTGTGAGAACTTTCAGTATTTTTTTAACATCAAATCCCAATAAGTATTACAAAATAACATTATAGAAACTTACTAGTCTCTCCGGGACGGTAATGATGCCTTGCGGGTCGCACTATCACATCCCGAACGGGTCCTAAAAGGCGGATAACGCTATGGCTTTTAGCAGTGCATTCGTCGTTGCCCACGCAGCCCACTGTTGTGTGAAGGGTGCAATGAGATGCGGGTGACGAAGGTATCTTGAGAGGTATGATGCCATAGCCTGGAACAAAATAGACATTATCAATAATTGTATGATGGATCCAATACGATGGATGGAATACATAGTATTGGATAGAGAGGGAACCTGGAAATCCAGTGTTAGGACATTTCCGTTCCCACTTTTTCGTCGATTTCTGGAGGGATTTCGCGCCAAGTGAGTGATATTAAATATTTCATTTCCTGTAGTAGGACTCGATTCATAACTAGTCGCGTTTGAAGTCCCATACTTAATAATAATAATATTATTGTAAGTTTTTTTAGCTTAACACTGTATCCTACTTGTAGCTAGGAAGGCAGAGAAAATCTAATGTTAAGAAATTACGTTCTCTACGAGCTAAAAGCTCATGATATTCCGTGAATTAATTGATTTGATTTTTATTTAATCTTTCAAGAACATACGTTAGATAGATCCAAGAAATGGTATTGTTTTATGTTTCATGTAGGCATCGTATATGACATAATACATATTTTTAATTATTTTGCTCTCAAATTTCATTTACAAACTCTTGTGTCAATTGTTTTATATCTATAGCAGTAAATTATTTTTAAAAATAGTAAATAAACGTAAAACCGAGAACATTTATTGTATTGTTTTTACACGTTTATGAGAGAAAATATAAAAATAATATTTTTTATAATCACCTGAACCAAATTTATTTTTAAATTGCAACTCCCAGTACAGAAATAATCAGGTTCAAATAGAACAATGGTTTCCCATAAAAGCTGTGTAAAGTTTGAAATATCAACAATAAAAGTACTTGGAGCACCTCCAAATGGAAAGATGTTGAAGAAATTGCTCTCAGCATTTGCCAACCACTCAAATGAACCAGACACTATTATTAAGAGGTAAAATGATTATCTAAGTAAGAATAATAAATTTTATTTTATTATAGAAATGATTTATATTCAATTACGGGTATATTTTAATGAAGGAATCAACGTTTTTGTTGATTTTGTAGTATTTTTTTGAAAACATTGTCAGTGGTCTGAACAGCAAATACATATATCCTAGTTGTTAATTTAACTTTAGTTTATAACGTAGTTCAATTTTCACTTGGTAAATAACATAAACTAAAAATTTATAAGTACCATATAGAGTAATTTTGTTTTGTACACGCTGTATCCTGCACATGACAGGGTAGACAGAGGGAAACTGGGATGGGACTTAATATTAAGACACTCCGTTCTTTTTAAGACACTTTCGTATCCAACTTTCTAAGGGTCCATTGCTTGTTGAGTGGCGGAATTCACGCTAAGCTTTGCCTCAAAACTAAAGAAAATAAATGAAAATTATTAAATATTTCTTTTTCTCGACTGAGTTCGAATCCAAAACCTGTCGCGTTTACAGGTACACATCTGTGCTCCTTTGCCGCGACTGGCCTCAAGAAAGATATATTATCTAATTAATATTCCCTGGTTTAAATTATACATGAGTTTAAATTATTATGAGGCCGGTCGTGGCGCAGCGGCACGGAGTGTGACTGTAAACCGACTGGTTGTGGGTTCGATCCCGACTCGAGGAGATGAAATATTTACTTAAATTTATATTTCCATTTCTTCGCTCTGGTGTCGAGGCAAAGCGCGACGTTGAGTTCTACCACTTAACACGCAATGCCTCCGGAATTCGGCAGAAAGTGGGGAACGGAGTGTCTTTACTACGTTCGCTACTACGTTCCCCGTGCCTACCCTGCAGTGTGCGGGATACAGCGTGAAGCTGATAAATTATACGTTGATTAAACTACATTAGCATTGTAGCTTAAAATGGTGTACATTTACTTTTTACATAACAAATGTAACAACTATTATGTGTCCAAATAAATATTTCTTAGTAGAAGATAATTTTAATAATATATTTTACAAATCTAATCGGTAGTTTTCCAACATAACGAAACCTTAAATAAGTATCTGGTGTTGCGGAACTAAACACCTTGTCTCGACTGAAATGGAAATATAAATTTAAATAAATATTTCATCTCATCGAGTAGGAATCGAACCCACGACCAGTCGATTTTACAGTCACATTTTGTGCTTCTGCGCCACGACTGGGCTCACATACATTAAATCATATAATATATCATGAAAAAACAGAATATATATTATACGTATAAGTAGAACAACTTTTTCTTGAGCAGTTCATTTGAATTTCAAATACGAATACACAGAATTCGTTACATATTAATAACAAAGGCGACTTCTAGAACGACTTATTCGAGTATATCTTTGTTTCTTCACATAATTCTTTTATAAGAAAAAAGGAAAGCTATTTTTCATTTAGAGAACGCAAATATATACAGTTTGTATGGTTTTTTTTTCCATATAAAAATATTGTCAATTTTAGTTCTTCTTAAGTAAAAGAATAACAAATAACACCTAATACGCCACAAAATATATTGAAAAAAATATCAAATTCTTTATATTGTTAAAAAAAATGTACTACAGATAAGATGATATAATTTCATAATCTAATCTAATTATTTAAAGAAATGATTGAAGAAGAATTGTCCCACAAATAATAATATTTATTTATAAAATATATTAGATTATCAAAAGATAAAACAACAAAGTGACTGGACACTATTCTTCCTATGACAAACTAATTCGTAAACATATATGGATACGTTAATAGTATTCATTATAGAAATAGTTGAGAAAATTCTTCGAATAGCATGAAGTAATGTGTAGCTCATGCGATTACATATACTCATAAGATAATAAGAATCCATAAAGCTGTCGTGGCGCAGTGGCTCAAGTGCGTGACTTTAATCACGATGTTTATGAGTTCGATTCTTATTTGAAGAAGTTGATTGTTTGTGTTTTGTATTTTTAAATTTTCGCTGTGGTAACAAGGTAAAACGCGGCGTTGAGTTCCGTCATTCAACATGGAATAACTCGAAAAATCAGCGGAAAGTGAGAAACGGAGTGTCATTACGAACTTAAGGGTTATATTTCCTTGCCCGTCCTACCCTGCTTTATGGGGGATACAGCGTGAAGAAGAAAAAAAAAATATGAATATGTTATTTATGACGTGAAATTTTAGAATATACTCCATTTAAGAAAAAGAGAGCAATTTTAAGCTTTTATTGATTTCTCGTATGTTTACTTTGTAGATCCGTCCCTAATTGAGTTAAGCCTCTTTGAGAGGTCGACACAAGTTCTAATAAAGTAAAAATAACACAAATTCTTTTATGTTTATGTATGTAGCTATTGTCAATCAACAAATCAGACAGAATCTAGTAAATATTTGTAATTATTTTACTTATTATTATTACCTAATTTATATTTCCATTTCTTCGCTCTGGTGTCGAGGCTAAGCGCGGCGTTGAGTTCTGCCACTAAACACGCAATGACTCCAGAATTTGGCAGAAAGTGGGGAACGGAGTGTCTTAACACAAGGTTCCCTTTGCCTACCCTGTTGTGTGCGGGATACAGCGTGAATATATATTATTACATACACTACGATTCTATTTAGAATTCAAGACTTCCATATATTGTAGACATTTACAATGATTTAATACAAAACTTCTCTTGACTACTGTCTTATGTTGAATGACAGTGTCTTGTCGTTTGCGGTTTTATTTTAGCAGTAATCAACGGTAAATGGCACAGTGTCTTATATGATCGTTGATTGGAAACAAAATCTAATGAGGATTCTTAAGTTTGATGGTATCTATGAATGTAAAGTGGATAAATATCACTCTTTGCCTCGTTGTCAGCGCGAAGAAATAAAAATATCACATTTCCTCGAGTGGGAACCGAATCCAAAGCCCTTAAATTTGCAGCCGCACGCTTGTGCCACTGCGCCACGACTGGCCTCTACTATTTTGTTTGGATTTAATTAAAAAAACTAATATGGTTTTCATTATATAAAACAAATATAATCTTTAAAGCTAGAATTGCAATTCCGTTGACAATGCTATTATTATTGCACCAAACGGTCTCGTAAACGAGCAAGTGTATAAACGGCACTGTCCCAGGTGGATTTTCCTAGATCTTTGTTATAACTATTGGAGCTTGAAACAGGTTATACTAAAAATTATAAAGAGAAAAGAAGCTATGCCAGTTAAAATAGTGTAGTAATAGATTTGTTTTTAGTACATACTACAAAACATTTGTAACACATTTAGTTTTTTTATTTTTATTATTGTAAGGAAAGAAAAAATAAATTTATTTTCTTATTATTTTCAAATATAGTCATAGTCAACTCAAGTATAGGATTATGTCCACAACTGGGAATCGAACGTACGGTCATTATATCATCATAGTGTGTATAGCTAATTGCTAATTTTGTGCCGTAATGATTTCTATCTTCGGCTAGTGATTTAATAAATTACGCTTCAAGAGATAATGAAAGATAATGCACAGTTAATTATCGCCTATACCTAATAGTGAAGGATGGATTTTTCTTACTTCAGGCTTACAGCAAAATAAAGCATATTTTTATATTCATACGTAAATAAGCGCTTAAATAAAAAAAAACCGGTCAATTACGACTGGGATTCGTATTCCGAATGCTATATACCAATTTCAGGATTTTATGCCAACGGGAAGTATATAAAAGTTGACAAACATAAATTTGCGGACGTATGGTTTATTTTGTATGAAATGTACAATTATATGAAATGTAATGTATATTATTTGTAATTTTTTTTCCTATCAATTAATATCTATATAAATTTTAAATTATTAGATTTTTTCCCATATTTGTACTGAAGGTCTTACAGCTTGCCCGATTTCATTATTTTAGGTCCACGGAAAGTACCATATAGAAACCTGTACTGTACTACCATATAGAAATTTGGTTTATATGAAATTATATTGACCGTGTAATCTAAACAGATTGCGCATGAATGTAGTAATAATGAATCGTAAACGATTATATTTTTTTCATTGCGTTGACTTAAAAGCTTGATTTTCCCTGTTTCATTCATTTCAGCCTGATACCTTCATGAGATCTCGAAATAAATGAACTTGACAGAAGGACAGATTCCCGTCAAAAAGGAAGCCTATAAAGGTTCCGTTTTTTCGTTCAGAGGTACGGAACCCTACAAAAACGAAAGAAGTTTTTTCGAGAAATTTTTTTTTTAATCTAAAATATTAAATTTCTTCGAGTGAGAAGCGAACCTACAACCTTTCGCGTTTACAATCACACGCTAGTGACCCTGCGCCACGGACTAGCTTCAGTATTATATATTAAATTTAATATTTTAATTTGCAATAAGTAAAATCAATCAGACATAAAATAGAAAGACAACATTATTCTAAATACAAAAAGCATTAATTGCATTTACAGACATATAAACCTTTTCACAGTTCAACCACATTCTAACTAAAGCAAAACTACATCAAGTTTGCTGTCAACATGAACATTAACATAAGATCTTACAAAGAATCATATGAACATAGAAACGAATAAAGGAATGGTTGTAAAATGCTGTTAATGACGCCATTCATTTGCAGCGGTCGACTAATGAACCAGTTTGTGGCCATAATTTGCTAAATTATATGCAGCTCGAATATTAAACCTGGACTAAACAGAGAGATTCACCATAATACTGTGCTTTAGCTGCATTTCTCAGGGTATTTAATGCGTAAATAGAATAGCCCGAAAGTTACGTTAAATTACAAAGCAGAATAAAAGGAAATGTCGTAATATAATTCTGGTGTTTGTTTTAATGTAGGTAATTGCTAATACGATTAAGCTTTTATTATTGGGATTAGAATAAATTTCTTTTTGCCGGCACAAATAATTCTTCGCTTTCTATTAAAGTTAAGAGCTTATAGATATAAGAATAAAAGCAGTCAGATGGGAGTCGGTTTAGCATACCGAGGGTTCCGTACTAATTTCAGAACTATTATTTGTTTGTCAATGTATTGTATATTAGTAGTATTGATATCTTTAAGTTTTTACTTTTTGGATTTTCCTTTATTTATACTGCAAGTTCTCATTTTATGCCAAATGATATAACTGTAGGTCCACGGGAAATATCTTAAAAGTTTTTAATACGCGATACGCGATTATATACGCGAATATCAAAATACAGTAAAACGTTGCATATAATGCTCACATGCTTTTGATTGCGCGGTCTTAGAGCTTGATTTTTCTTATGGTTCAAGGCTGTAGGTTTCAATATTTGTTATTAATTTCAGATTGATACCTCCACGCGATCTCGTGAGTTAAATACTCTCAACAGACGGACGGACAACAAAGTGAACATATAAGTATTTTGTTTTTGCTTATTGTGGTACCTAACACTAAAAATATTAAATATTTTATAAAAAAAATTATTTAATTATAAAATATTTTGTTATTATGTTTAAAAGCTTGAAACTAGAAATCCATTCTTCACTATAATTTACGATACGAGGTAACCTATATTCGATAGTATACACGGACTGTGCATAGTAGAGTTCATTATCTCTTGGTGCTTGATTAATTAAATTACAAGCTGTAGATAGAAACAATTATGGCATGAATTAGTCTGTACTCGTACATACTATAGAGATTTATATTATCGAAGCCAGTCGTGGCGCAGGGGCACAAAGTGTGACTGTAAAACCGACTGGTTGTGGGTTCGATCCCCACTCTCGAGAAGATGAAATATCTACTTAAATTTTTATATTTCCATTTCTTCGCTCTGGTGTCGGGGTAAAGTGTAGCGTTGAGTACTGCCACTAAACACGCAATTCCTTCGGAATTCGGCAGAAAGTGAGAATCGGAGTGTCTTAACACTAGGTTCCCTTTGCCTACCTTGCTGTGTGCGGGACGTACTTTAGTCGCCTCTTACGACCCCACCAGTACCAGGATGATCCTATTCTAGGCCGGGATCACACGGCAGAGACTTAGACTTACTACATATACTTGACGCCCCTACTTGGCGAATTGTTATTAAATATTTTTGTTTTTATCATCTTAGTTTTCCTCAATCGTAATATAAGGTCAAATGCCTTAAATGATATTTCTTTAAAATGATGAAAAAAATTAAGAAGAAGGTGACTTATTACTTAATTATCTTTAACTATTCCGTTTTATTCCGTCTTAAACTAGTCACGGCGCAGGGGCACAAAGTACACTTACAGAAATTAATTATTTATTTAAATTAAAATTTTATTTCTTTGATCTGGTGACGACGCAAAGCGCGGCGTTGATTTCCGCCACTCAGCAAGCAGAGCAGAGAGCCTCCAGAGTTTAGCCGAAAGTAGGGAACGGAGTGCTTAAACGCAAGGTTTTCTGTGTCTACTGTGCTGTAAGGCTGATATTCCGTTTTATTCCAAAATGGTATGGCTAATGAAAGAAAAATTAAAAACTACAGGTGTCTATCAGCTTTTCAGATTCATTTTTTTTTGTAGTACTAAAGCAAAACTAGTACTACATTACTTTAGCTTGCCTAGCTTCGTTTCTCGTATAATTTCTAATATAATCTGCTTCAAGCTTTAATAGCTATAACAAAGGTCTAGGGAAATAGACTGGACTGTGCCGTTTACACTTGCTCGTTTACGAGACCGTTTCGTGCAATAATAATAGCATTGTCAATGGAATTGCAATTTTAGCTTTGAATAATTTTTTTATACTTTATTTAAAATATTGCTACAGTCTTAATAAGAAAATAAAAAGGCTACCCTGGTATGTGCGAGTTACGCTAAAAAAAACGGCCAAGTACAGCTCGGACTCGTCCACCGAGGGTTCCGTACCAATTTTAGCATTGTATATCAATGGGAAGTACGGAACCCTAAAAATGTAGAAAACCTATTAAAATTGATCTACTTTCAAACTGCGCGATATTTTCTTGTACTAAAACAAAAAAAAAATTAAAAGCTTGAATAAAATAAATTAAATATGATATTTTTTTATAAAATAAAAGCAAAATAACTAACGTATCCACTCTAATACCTAATGAATTGTCTATCTTAATTTATTTGCAAAATAAATAGAATGTAAATTCAATTAAGTTTCAAATAATTAAATTTTCTTGGTACTGCGCCACGGTTTAAAGGATCAAGTGTGACTCCACTTGAGAGCAGAGGTTTAAACAGATTACGTTTTGGAGGGTCTTTTATAAAATTTGAACGAGGCTTTCCTAGATACTTTCAGATGTGGATTGAGATTGGAAAACAGTTCAAAATCGATTTTACATATGAAAACAATATATGGGAAATTAATGTCACATTGCGGTATTTTTTATGTAGCCGACTTATCGTGGTAACGAACAAATTTGGAATATGAATAATGAAATATAAATAATTTTAAAATGAAAACGTTACAGATTGCATTTCATTGAGGGAATCGAACCCACAACCAGTTGCGTTTACAGCCACACGCTTGTGTGCCTACGTCACGACTAGTCTCCTAATTATCACCTATTGAAATACGTATACATGTATAATTCACTTTGATTGAAACGGACGTCTTCCCAAAGCAATTGGGATGTATCTGACTGCAGAACCACAAATCCCTATAGAGTGAAATTTGTATACATACTCGTATAATATAGTATTTATGTATGTATTTTTAACATTTTTAAAGTGTTATTCCATACTTAGGAAAGATAACTACTTATTTAGAAAACCTATAAAAAATTGTACGTAACGGGACTCGAACCCGCGCCTACTGGAAACCGACAAGGCGCTCTGACCACTAAGCCATACTTTCACGTATTGAACATCTAAATAAGTATAGTATTTATGTTTTCTTCTATTTAGTAAGATAAACTTATGAAAGCGTTATGTTTCCTGTTCTAGTATTCGATATTTTAATTTATAAAATAACGAGTGATAGGTCACTAACATTGCTTTGCAAATGTGTGGAAAGTAAGTGGGAATAGAAAAATATATATTTCATATAAAAAAATAAATGTATAATTATAATTTTGTATACTAATATAATTAGTTAGTTAGGAGGACAGTTGTGGCGCAGTGGCACAAAGTGTGACTGTAAAACCCACTGGTTGTGGGTTCGATCCCCACTCGAGGAGATGAAATATTTACTTAAATTTATATTTCCATTTCTTCGCTCTGGTGTCGAGGCAAAACGCGGCGTTGAGTTCTGCTACTCAACACGCAATGCCTCCAAAATTCGGCAGAAAGTGGGGAACGGAGTGTCTTAACACTAGGTTTCCTCTGCCTACCCTGCTGTGTGCGGGATATAGCGTGAAGCTAATTTTTTTAATTTTAATATAATTAGACCTGTAGAATTAAAAGGCAACTGCTTCTAAAACGAAGAAACATATCTACAAACTTTATAAGACATTAAACATTTGAAAGTATTAGGTGTTGCACGAACTATATCGTTTCCAATAATAATGATATCCCGACGGAAAACTTTAAAAAGTTTCTCTTTCGAAAATGGTCGGAAAATTGAAAACTGATATCTGCAGATATCTACCCAAAGAAACTATTTTAGATATTGTATAAAGTATGTTATAAGCAAAAGTTACGTTTCAATTATGCTTTGTTTTTTAAGTTATAAAATATTAATATTATTTCACCTTTCACATCTATAGCTAACTTAATACCTAAATAGCGTAGAAGTCATTAAAAAATCATAAAATCAGCTTCACGACGTGTATCTCGCACACACCATAGTAGGCAAAGCGAACCTAATTCTGGAGGAATTGTATATTGAATGATGGAACTCAACGCCGCGTTTTGTGTTAATAGAGTGAAGTATTGATACACCATTTTTTTTTATGGCCTTTAATTTATGGCCAATATTAGAAACATATTAAATATAGAGAACACAGAAACGAAACATAAATGATTTAAATAACACTTCAAAATCATTATCGAAACCATGACTATGGCGTATACATTAAATATTTCACACTACCACAAAATGGTAACATTTAATATTATGCTGAACAAGCAAAATTGTAGACTTTGTTCAATTAATTATATTTTAAAATTCATAATTCTTTCAAAACCTTTACAAGATATAATTTTCCAATATACAAAAATAAAAAAAAATCCCTCCCTCCCTCCTACCCTCATATTATTCATACAACCGTACACCTACGAAAAATAATAGACTACCTAAATTACACGTCCCACCGCCTACAAAAAGACTGACAAGGCACAAAATCGATCCAGCTATCCCATCCAGAGGGATCGGGCTTAAACTTTTTATATAATAAAAAAGAAAACTCTAAAAAGAACAAAAATAACACTAACGAGAACACTGCAGCATCGAGTCTTTCAATAGATATAGAGTTTATTATTCGTTAGCGAATGTTACATTTTATTATATTTTTAATATTATTGATTTCCATATGTTTTTGATAATATGTTTATACATATTTGTTATAATAGGAATTATAAAGCCATTGAGACAAAGGAGTGAATGAGTTATTTCCATTTTCTCCGATGTTTCCACCATTTAACTTACAATTGTGAATTTGGGCGGAAAGAAGAGAACGTAGTGTCTTAACACTAGGCTATCTCTGCCTATTATGCCTACTTGTTGTTTTGAATATAGCAAGAAGTTAATAGAAGTTAGTTGAATGATTTATTCTATGATAATTTGTTAAATTATCATTTTATGTACCATGTCGCGTCTGTGACTGACAAAGCATTCGTCTCAGTGCAGCTATTAATAAGAGGAACAAGACGTTGAATATTTTTGAATTTATTATATTTATTTAATCAAAATACCATTGTTGCACTTTTGCCATCTCATAGGTAGTTCCTTGATCCCTTTTCTAAAAAAAAATCACTCGATCGGAGTTGATTTTTTCCCTAGCAAGGTCATCAAGTCATCCAATTTCGAAAAAAAAATGGTAATAGTAAGTAGTTAGTAAGTTTTTCCACTTCCATAAATATTTTGGCTAGAGAAATGCACTTATAAACTCTGTTTCAATACACAATAGGACCCAACCATTTTGTGCCAATTACAGTTTGAAGCTGACTATGACTTTAAATGTTTCCTCGACACTTCCATTGAAAGCTTCTCGGTAGTAATTACGTTCTAATTTAAATATTTATAGGTTTATGTTTATGTTTTTAAAATTAAATTTACTAATTAACTAGAAATGAAACAATAAAAACATAAATTAAGTTGCTATTAAGGAAGACATTTCGACTGTAAAAATGAAACGATTTTAGATTCGATATCTAGTCAGGATTGAAATATTTGCAATGCCTCAATAACTCAAAGAAAATATAGTGGGAAACGAAAATATCCCAATGGAAACGACATTTCTTAACAATAAGGTCCCAGATCCCTAGGTTCCCTTTACCTATCATGTATATTTGCGGGATACAACGTGATAACAAAATAAAACCTAAACAAGTTAAATTAAAATAAACGCTATGCATTTTAACATTCGGTCCACCATCAGCTAAAACTTTACGAACACGGAAGCAATTTGTCTCCACCACGTGTATTTGACAGCTCGCCGAATCTGTACGTAGAATAATTAGAAAAGTATTCCGTCAATGCTTGAGGTACATTCAATTAAAAGTTTCCTCTGGCTGAATTAAATTTCTTGTTTAACGTCACTTCAATAAATGATGTTGCTTTTGGTGCGGTTATTTAGTTTTTTTATATAGTGATTGTATATTTTAAATTAAAAATGTTAGTAATAGTAAATACACGGTCCACTTTTTTTTAGTTTCAGCAGCTATAGCAGGGTAGGCAGAGGGGAACCTAGGAACATTGTGTTAAGACAATCCATGCCTATGAACTAAGCTCCGAGCTTTTTTCTTACTAAGCGTAAAATAAAACAATTTTAAACATAATCATTTCATCGAGTATGAGTCAAACCTACAACCAATAGCATCACCGTGACAAAGCGGCGCTACGAGAGAGATTTATATATTTTACAAATAAACAAAAACATATTTGTTTACGTAAATTTAGTAGATTGTAGAACCGAAAACCAATTGGCATTTTGAAGTCAGATCAATGATGTCACTATTGCAGCGAACAATTCCAAGCACCTGGCGCCCCCGCCGGGGACGCGTCTCGATTTGAAAATCTCTAGACAATAGGAAAATCTTATTGCATGATAGTAATCTAGGTATTACGAAAATATCATATCTACATATAGAAGATTCTATTTATTTTTGTATATAAAAAAAAATCTGCTTCACGCTGAAGGTCCGCACACAGAAGGGTAGGCAGAGGGAATCTAGTGTTAAGAC
Source organism: Heliconius sara (assembly GCA_917862395.2). Classification (NCBI taxonomy): domain Eukaryota; kingdom Metazoa; phylum Arthropoda; class Insecta; order Lepidoptera; family Nymphalidae; genus Heliconius; species Heliconius sara. The sequence continues at coordinate 3,377,492 of OU860782.2, forward strand.
ACTCCGTTCCCCACTTTCCACCGAGTTCTGGAGGTGTTGCGTATTCAGTGGCGGAATTCAACGCCGCGCTTTGCCTTGAAACCAGAGCGAAGAAATGGAAATACAAATTTAAGTAAATATTTCATTTCCTCGAATGGGGATCGAACCCATAACCAGTCGATATACAGTCACACCTTGGGTCCCCTGCGCCATTATTGGCCTCTATTTATTTTTGTATATTTAAGTAGTTTTTGTTTTTATTTGTTGAGCACTTTTAAATCAAAAATATCGATAACTAGAAATTTGTAGTGATTTCTCGTTCTCGAAATTTCTGTTGACGGTTAAAGAATTATATTCTTACCTGTTATGTTTTGTTATTGTTTAAAAATTTAGTTAAGACTGATTAATATATTATATTATTAGCAGGGTAGACAGAGGTAACCTGGGGTTCCTAGATTAACTCTGTCTACCCTGCTATTGTTAAGTAATGGAGAAATATTCCCATTGGAATATTTCTATTCCACACTTTCGTACTTTTGAACAGAACTCAACACCGTTTTAGTTTTAAATAAACGTAAATTATAGAAAAGATTGTATAAAATATACGCCACTCTCGGTTTCAATATGCAAATTATTTCAAATTTTATCGCAATGTGAAACTAAAAATATGTCATAATAAACTTAAAACTACGTAAAATAGTTGGTAATGAACTATGAAAATTGATGTACTGAAAACCTCGAACGAATATTAAAACTTTTTAAATATTAATTATTTTCATACTATAAAGAATTTAATGAATATGAAATAATAAAAAACTATTTTCACTAAAAACTTTTATTTGTTGTAGTAAAATTGGTTGCAATATTTTATTAAAGAAAATCGGTTATACGTACCTTAATAAGCGAACGTATTTTACCTTATACCTTGGTCATAGTGAAAAATTCCTTAGCACCCGCACCCTTGAAAAATATCTGTCTCTATACTTTTTTGCCTTTGCTGCTAAATGTTTGTACATTAGATTGAGTGAAATGTAGATTTTTTTTATTTAGCACGCAATGCTGAGGAATTCTGGGAAGCAGAGAACGCAAGTGTTTCAATGTAAACGGAATGTTTTTAATATGCTTTTATAGGAATACTTCAAAAGGCCATCAAATTTAAAAATTGGCTGTTTATTATTCCGTGTGCAAGAACCGGCGTAAAAAAATGTACACCAACACAAAGCAACGATATATAGCACAATATAATATATTGTACAAAAATCTTTTGTACCGAAATCTGAGATTGGCTTTGTTGGACGCACAAACAACCAGAGTTCATTCAAAGGAATTTTTCAACGGAATCCATTGGGTTCAGGAAAGCTTTCATATTTCGTCTAGAATATTCAAATTATTTAGCAAAAGTACTGTTTACGACTGAAACTGGAATATAGAAATTATAATGTGGTACTGTGGAATGTAGGAATTATAGGGTGGTCGGAGGTCTTCGATTCAATGTCTACTCACGGCAAATTTTTCTTTGATGAGTATTTGTTTTGTATCTTCACAGCCTGTATTGTAAAATTTTACATATAAATAAATATAGAATGATTTTTTTTGTATTTTATGAAGTTTGATTAAACTATATGTTAGTATTTTACATTTATCTTCCAAAAGGAATGAAAAAAATAATAATTTCATTTCTTTCGTCTGGTAACCAGGCAAATCGCGGTGTTGTGGTTCGCCTCTCAACACGCAATATCTCAAGAATTAAGAAGCTAGAAAATTACATATTTGTAGAATATTATATACATACCTATATGTAATATACGTAAAATATCCAGACATAAAAAAAAATATCACGATCAAAACGTCAGACCAAATCCATATTTACCCTTTCCTATAAGAGCAATTCCAACAGAACATTTTCTTTTACAAGATCTAATTTTTCCGTCTCATCAGCTGGAAGCAGCTGGCATCTGCGACGGTTCGTTAGGCTCGCTGCAAAGTAAATCGGGTTCCTTGGCGAATTAGCGATTACTATTAACGTCAGCGTGTTGTAGATATTATATAGTTTTCCAACTATATACTTGTTTAGAAAAATACTTATTTAGAAAATGTATACAAATTTTCATAAGTGTGGAAAAATTGTTAAAAATAGTTGAAATATTCTTTAAAATAAAGGAAATAAATTGTAAAATATAAATATATTGTGTATAGTGAGGCCAGTCGTGGCGCAGAGGCACAAAGTGTGACTGTGAAATCAATTGGTTGTGGATGCGATCCCCACTCTAGGAGATAAAATATTTACTTGCATTTATATTTTCATATCTTCGCCCTAGTGGCGAGGCAAAGCGCGGCGTTGAGTTCCACCATTCAACACGCATTGCCTTCAGACTTCAGCGGAAATTGGGGGACGGAGTGCTTTGCGCGGGATACAGCGTGAAGCTGATTTGGATTTATAAATATATTTACTCATGAGTGAAATTATAATAACATAACACCGATAAAAAAGTGACCATAGTGATATACAGATATCACTCTGGTCACTTTTTTATCGATGCATCATCTCCGTACTACAGCTCACTCCCAAGTCACTTTTGTGTTTTGTATATCAAAGAAAAATAATTACAAGCTTATATTTGTAATTCGTTTCATATACAATAAGTAAATCATAAAAATACGGAACCCGCGGCGCCTGAGTCCAACTCGCGCTTGACAGATTTTTTGTTAAATGACAATGATAGTAGACTTTACAAAACCTATTTAAATTATTTTTAACGTCACAATATTTTATTAATTTTCTTTCTATTTCGTAAACTTACTTTAATACAAAATAGTTCAAGTATTTAATCAAATTAATTCGCCGAGAGCTTTCTTTGCTGAATGCTAATTAAAAAAGTTCATCTAACAATATAATCTTTTGATATTTGAAATTATTCTATTATAACTATATAACTTCATCGAAAGTATAAAAATATGAAAACATTTTTTTTTCTATAAAAAGCATTATATTGAAAATATATTGGCCATTACCCTATAGTTTTTCTTAATTATGAAATAAATATTTAAGAGAAGCAGCGTCGAAGGTAACAAAAAAGAATTCTCCTATGGAAACCACTGTTTTGTACCGGAAAAAGATATCATATTAAAAATATACTTATGTATTAGATTCAGAAGCTAGTGGCCTCCGCACGGTTTCGTCTGTTTCTTTTTATATTATTGTTTTACTATTTAAGTGTATTTAATGAAGAATAATTGGCAATTACGCTTCCAGTCACTCGTAAAAATTGTAATATTTAATAGTTAAATATAGTATAACGCGTGAACGGGAAATGCGCTTTTGCTCGCGTTATCTCTTATCCCACGGGATCTCCCGGATAAAAATAGTTTATAGTATGTATTGTTTAATAACTCACTCTGTGGGTCAGTAAAAATCCAAGAAATATTGGTTCAGTAGTTTCGTAGATGAGCCTGGGTCAACAAAAGTATGCCTATTCGCATAAAAATATAAATGTAGGTTAATATACTGACAACACAATAATATAATCACATGTACTAATGGACTCAGTGATCAGGTTATTGTATAAAGCATTATTATTATTCAATCATCCAGACCAGGATTAAGACCAGTCCTGGACCAGAGGCACAAAGTGTGACTGTAAACGCGACAGATTGTGGAAATGAATCATATGAAACAAAAACATAAAAGTTCCTGGTTTTTTTATCGCTCTCTACATGCTATTTCTCCAGAAGTGACGGAAAATGGGAAAAGGTGTGAGTGTCTTAACACTAAGTTGCCTCTGAATATAGCAAGCCCTTAAGAATTTGGTATTTAATCTACACATATTTTCATGTATACAAGATATCCAAGTACGACGAACGTTATCAATCGTGTAAATACGGCTCCATATATTTTCTGTGCTTTCTGATTTACCAAATCGGCACGGTCAAAGAAACTGGGAACTTTAGATTTACTTTCAAATGGAAGTATGAATGTCGATGAGAAGCATAAGCAATGTATGGAATATCAAGATATTTTAATATATTAGTGTCTATTTTAATATTTATAGATTTTCTCATGATTCAATAGAAATGCATAGTAGTAGTCGTTTTTTTCTCTTCTGGAGTAAATTATTTATTCAGTAGGAAAGTTTATCTATTTATCCGACTACGTTGATACACAAAAGGAGGGTAATGATTTTGACCTGTATGTCAAAATCACCAACATTCATAATGTTGGTTTCGTACTTTTTAGAGCTTATTTTAGTAGTCGAGTTTTAGTTTTTAACTTATTTTTTTTTTAGCCTTATCAAAGATAACTCCTAATTTAATAGTAAGTAAAACAACGCTAACTGATGGTAATATTAAACGACTCGGTCGGCCATTTCAGTTTAAAAGTGTAAGTGGTCGTTCTTGGTCATCGAGTTTAGATTAATTTAACAATTCACAACACCATGGCCAGCCTCTACAATTTTGATAATTTACCCAATTGAAGAGATCGATGTTCGTCACACTGTTTTAGTATGGAATTTAACATCAGATTAGGTGAAAATTCAGGTTGTTTTAAAAAAAAAATATTGGAGACGAATATTTAATAAGTTGAATACAAAAATTAATTATCGAAAATATTTATCAATGGCTTTAAATACTAATAATTTTTATTTATAGAAAACGTCCCAATTAAACAATTACGTAGTGAGACTCGAACCTACACCTCTTAGAAACCGACGAAGGCACGCGTTCGAATTATTAGAGGATTTCTAAAAAATAAAGACATGATTTCTAAAAAATAAATAAGCGTGAATCTGATTTAATTTTTATTTTATATACTAAGTGATGCAATAACTAAAAGCAACAATGGATTCTAAAAGAGCAAAATCGTCAAGAATTTAATACATATTTTAGCTATATATATATATATATATATATATATATATATATATATATATATTACTATTCACTGTAAATACATATTTTAAATAATATCCACGGTTTATTTAAATCAGTCTATTCGAGTAAACGACACTTATCAAGCGAGCCTATCAGTCAATCCGATCTCGGATGGATCATTAAGAGAAGGATATCTTGGAACGCTTTGAGCTATTAACACTGAATCTGTTATAGCCTGTGTGGAATTTTAGGTTGAATTTGAATGTTAAATTTATTTCGAGGGCTTTAGGTATTTCTCGATAGGTATTATAAGTAAATTGATGATAAATTAAATTGATATTTTGTGAAAATCTTATCCCGTCTAGCAAAGTAGGCAGAGGGTACCTGGGAACTTAGTATTAAAACACTCCTTTCCCATTAAGGCACTTCCATTTCTCACTTTTCGCCGGATTCTGAAGGTAATGCGTGTTGAGTTCTGGAACTCAACGCCGCCCTCCGCCTCATTACCAGAGCGAGGCAACAACAAAATTAAATACTTCATTTCCTCGAGTGGAAATCGAACCCACAGCGTCGTCGCCTCGCATTATGCGTTTACCGTCGTTTTACCGTCACATGCTTATGCAACTGCGCAATAACTGGCCTCATATCAGTAAAAAGAATCATAAATGACAAGTTGAGACTCTCTGTTCTCCATATTCCACAAACTAATGTGATAACTACTGTATTCGTTTTTATATTCAAATTGTTAAAAAATATATACAAAATTAAATAAATCTAAACAAAAACTAAATAGTACTTCAAACTTATTTAAATTTAAACGAAAGAACAACTTATACAGCAAGTTAAAATAAAATTTTCTTTCTAAACTTTATAAAATTCAGTTTGCAGTTACAAGTAAAAGACAGGACATCAGCGACAGTATCTGGACGTGGATAAATGTGATATTGAGATTGAAAGTAGCGAGCAGTACCGTGATGAATGGGTATGCAGTTAAGAGGTAATTTTATAGTACCCAGTTTCATTTTAGAGGGAATCATTTTAGCTTTTGATGTATTGTGTTTTGGATAGATTTTTTTTATCAGCCTTACGTTGTATCCTGCAAACAGCAGGGTAGGGCAGAGGGAACCTAGTGTTAAGACATTCCTTCCTCACTTTCCGCCGAATTATAGAGGCATTGCGTGTTTAGTGGCGGATCTCAACCCTTTGTCTCGACACCAGGGCGAAAAAATGGAAATATACATTTTAAATAAATATTTAATTTCCTCCAATGGGGATCAAACTCACAACCAGTCGAATTACAGTTACCATTTGTGCCCTGTTACTCAATATGTTGGACAGACGAAGTAATTTTATTTAGAACATTTAATACAATTTTGATTTCATACCATTTTGTTTAAATTTTTATATTAATAAATCTATTATATTATATTTGAATTGACGCTATTCCTTAAAAATAAACAAAATAATATTTAATTGTGGCATGTCATTCTGATAGGCAGAGAAAAAGATCTCAATTATTCTTCGAAAATATAGTATTGATGATAATGGAGAAAGTCTAGTGCAACCGAACCAATAAAAATATATATTATTCAATTTTCACGAAAATTTGTGAACATATCTTTGAAATCACTTTAACTCGGAGGGCGAGAAAAGGCTGCAATTTTTTTTTGGTTTATCTTTTTGTTTGTACTTAGAGAACATACTCCACAATATAAGTATGCATTTTTATTAGACATAACTAAAAATTGTTCTACTGTATGTATAATTTGAATAATTATTTTGAGGGCATCGTGGCGCAGTGGCACAAGCACAAGCAGTCGCTGTAAACGCGACGGTTGTGGGTTCGATTCCTTCTGGGAGGAATGAAATACTTGATAAGGTCTTTGCGCTCTGATAATGAGATACACCTGGAGAGTTCGGTGGAAAGTGGGAAACGGAAGTGTCTTTAAGAAAACGGAGTATCTACACTAGGTTCCCAGGTTCCTTCTGCCTACATTGCTACGTCCCTCGCGTAGCAATGTAGGCAGAAGGAAATTATTTCGGTAAAGCAAGATAAACAGCTATCATGCAGGTTTTAAAACCACACACAACAAGGGGGCACCAATAAAACTTCCAACGCCTTCCTTCATGAATACTGGAATGGCTAAAGTTTCTAGACAACAAAATGCCTTTATGATTCCCCGAGACGTCGTAAATTGATATTATTCTGAATATTTCTATTATCCACTGTACTATCTTCTATGGTTGCGGTGGGATTTATTTTGTATTTTCTTATCTATATATTGCGGCGCAGGGGCGCAAGCGTATGACTGTAAACACGACAGGTTGTGGATTCGATTTCCACACGGGGAAAAGAAATATTTAATATTTTAATTTGTGTGTCCAGGCCGATCAACGTTGAGTTCTGCCATCCAACACGCAATGCCTCCAGAAATCGGCAAAAAGAGGAACTGCGTGTCTTAACAATAAGCTCCCTACGCTGCTTGATACAGGAAAAATGTATACCTAGTATAAAAGTTTGCGTCAATAAATGCATGTGTAATCGTTTGTAAAATGAGTTAAAAGTCATTGTAAATCGAAATAGTAGTAGAAGTAGATTCAAATTCTAAATCTATAGAAATTATTGTTATTATCGGAAAATCTATAGAAACTATAAAGCTAATGTTATAAACTCAATGGCAGCACAGTCGATAATAATGAATGAACAAATTTATGTTTGTATTAAATTGAAAAATACTCACATTACGAGTATAAAAATAAATAAAAACTCATATAGTTCTCTAAAAAAACGAAAAAATATAACTTTACTTAATACAGATTTACTGATATTTCATAAAAAAAAGCCAATATTTGGGAAAAATATTTACATATTCTGCTCTACTCTATACACGTGCATATTAACTGAATATTATTAAATAAAAATATTGAAAAAAAAAAACAATTAGCATTTTCAATATCCGCATATAACTTTAAGCTAACCGCGCTCTGAAAAGTTTGTATGAAAAGTAGAATTCGCTTTCAAATTTTATTTTGACGCATATGCATACTTTTGTGTTGCAGAATTCAATACATTTTGTTGGCATATTGTTGGAATAAAATGCATGTTCTAAAACCGGTATAAATCAATAATTTTATTCAGTTTTCAGTGACGCATACTAAAAAAATCTAATTGTTTTGGTTAAAATATACGATTTTAGTAACTGAAAATTCGTTTTTTTTTCTTATAGAATTTATGTTTAATATAATCATAATTTTATCCATATACTATCCTTTGCATATTATTCTGAGACATTGGTCAACTAAATGAGTGGGTACGCGCATTAAATAATTATTTAACATTACTCCATCTAGATGGAGTATTATTAAATAAAAGATTGCAAATCGGTATGTGGGACACTAGTGTCCCACATACCGATTTGCAATGGGTTCGATTCTTACTCATGTATTTATGCATATATTCTTTTCTCGATCTGATGAAACAAAATAATTCGTACTGACTGTATAAAGAGAAACTGCCTACACTTAAAGAAAATTCAAGAATTCAATTACTATAATAAATATTATATTTAACTTCTAGATGTATAATACATAATTATGTTATTTAACACCTTTACACCAGTTATTTTCATGAAAAATCCTTTAAAAAATTTAGGATAACATAACAAGTGATATTGTAACACCATAGGATGTCCAAACACTGGAAAGCAAATATCTACGAAATAATCGTATGGCTTGCAACAGGCGCAAGTTCAAATCCCGCTACCATCAAATTTTATCATCATCATCATCTTCAGCCTGTCCTAGTCCACTGCTGGCCATAGGCCTCTCCAGTGGCACGCCACTGAGCTCTATCTTGAGCTGCCGATGCCAACCACGATCTATTTTCATATATTTACTAAATAATCAATCAGTAACCAGAAAAAAAATATACACCATCATCCAAAAACTTTCACCAATAATTTACTATACGAAGAAAACGCTTTTACAGCGTAAGCTCCTGAAAGTTATATTCATGCTGAATAATTTTGTTACGCTTGTCGGATATCTGGTGGAACTTTTATTTATGGCCAAGTTCGTCGAGTGTACGTGACGGTGCAACTCACACTGTATTCATTTACACTAGCTCGGCTTAACTTTGGTGAAGTCGGTTCTCAAAGTTTTAGATTTAGAAAGCCAATACGTGTTGAACCAGTGGCTTGGCGATTGGTGAGTCACCTAGAAATTGTGTTCTATAAACATCAGCTTCACGCTGTATCCCGCACACAGCAGGGTTAGCAGAGGGAACCTAGTGTTAAGATACTCCGTTCCTCACTTTCTGCCGAATTCTGGAGGCATTGCGTGTTGTGTGGCAGAAATCTACGCCGCGCTCGACACCAGAGCGAAGAAATGAAAATATAATTGTAAATAAATATTTCACTTCCTCAAGTGGGGATCGAACCCACAACCAGTCGATTTTACAGTCACACTTTGTGCTCCTGCGCCTTGACTGGCCTCTAATTTTTATAATTTCTAAATATGGATAAAGATATTCTTAGATACGCAATAATTGTTATTTATTTTCTATATGTAAAATGTACAATATAGATATTTTTATGTTTTTTGGGGAAACGGGACCGGGGTATAGTGTCACTTTGTTGTTCGTCAGTTCTGTACAGTATGTCAAGGCCATTTATCACGAGATCACATGGAGGTGGAGGCAGATCAGCAACCTCTACTTTAATAATATAATATCCTATTATATTTAATTCATATTGTATAATACAAGGTATGATGTGCAACTGTGGGTTAGTAAATATTTCTTAAATTATTTTTTTACCTGTTATCATTTGACTAGCAGTAGTCAATAACTTCACATCGTTATCAGCATCTTGCGTCTCCAGCCTCACGGTGACGTTGAGAGGATCTAGCGTCTCATCTCCCGCTCTGCCGTGTAGGGTAACGAGTACAGCTGTGGTCTTCCCTGGTACTGCGACTTCGGGGGCCACTACGGAGAAGCCTCTGTGAATTAAATGTGTATTTTAGTTTTATGTTTTGAATTTTTTTTCAGCTTTACGCTGTATCCCGCAAGTAGCAGAGTAGGTAGAGAATAGAAATTCAGACACTGTGTCGAATTTTTGAGACGTTGCGTGCTGAGTGGCGTAACTCAACGCCACGCTTTGCCTTGTTTCCAAAGCAAAGAAATGAAAATATTATTAAATAATAATTCTGAACTATTATGATTATTATTATATATATCTTCTTCTCTACTATGTACTAAAATAAAACAATACAAAAAATACAAAAGACAGTAGGTATCGAAGAAAATTCCCACATTTTTAACGTTTTGGTTCGTAATATTAAACAAGTTAATATTTTTTTCAGAATTATTAGACGGTTTTAAATGAAAATGTTATTGTTTTATAGAGTTGAAACCTGGGTTAAATCTTAATCTTTTACTATTATATAAAGAGGAAAGATTTGCATTAGTGTATGTTTTTAGTGAATGAATAGATAAAATCTAGTAAACCGTTTTAAAAAATTCCATTCTATCACCATTTGAACGATACATTGAGTAACATAGGCTATATTTATTTCTAGAAAATTTTAGGGATCCCTATGAAAATTTCAATAATGTAAACAAAAATGTAAAAAGGTACAGATAAAATATTTTTCATCGCATGCGCTACAGAAACTGTTCGAGATGGAACCAAAAAAAATTTTTACAAAATAAAAAAAAATCACTATATATACGATATTACTGTAGTTTGTAGTTTAAGTAGTGGCAAAACTCAACGCCGCGCTTTGCCTCGACACCAGAGCGAAGAAATGGAAATATAAATTTTAAATAAATATTTCATCTCCTCGAGTGGGGATCGAACCCACAACTAGACGGTTTTACAGTCACACTTTGTGCCCTTGCGCCACGACTGCCTGCAGTTAGATCGCGTTACGCCACACATCCACCTCAACATCTTCTTTTTCGTGACGTGAAGCTCCTGAAGTATCAAGATAGTGCTGCCAATAATAAAAAATAACATAAAATTAAATTTTGTATTATACTAAAATAAAATTAACTTTATACAAATATAGATCGTCTGAAATGTCTATACTTGACTCTCTAGCAAACACAACCAATTTGTGTATAAAATTATAAATAAATAAAAGAACATTTTCTACCAATAACGTATGCACAATACACAGCCAACCAACAGAAACAACTAACACGAAATATCAGACACGTCTTGAATATTGAAAAATCCACTTTTAGCAGCTGCAATGCGACAAATCGTATGGACACGCTCAAATTATTGTACTTCCTTCAAGTGTACGACTATGGAATTTTGTTTGACGTACACTTGGAAAACGATCGTGAATGCTATTTGACTTTACTGAATGGAGCGCTCAATTTACTGGGATTTGGCTATTGTGGCTTAGTGGTTACTGTTTCGAGAAGTTTGGATTCAAATTTTTGATCATGGATTTGTTTTTGTTTTTACGCATGTGTTTACATGTTACATGCATGCGTGTTATGTAAAGAATAAGTTTGTACTTTTATATATTAATTTTAATTATTATAATAATACATTAATTTAACGATAAAAATGTTGTAATATTCCTTGTTATTGTTCTTGTATTGAGAATATAAAGCCTGTTATGCATTACAATACTTTTATATATCCACTATATTTGGTATATAAAATACTAGAAGGTTACTAGGAACCATATTTATGAATTTCCCGGAGCAGATATATGAACATGCACCAGAACCATAGTGAACTCACTATCGATATAGTCGGTACTTCGTTTAGATTGTTATTTTGATAATAATATAAAACACTAGTGGGCGCGTGCGGCTTCGAACGCTTATTTGCATCCTTAGGGGTGAAATAAAAAAAACACGTGTTCAATAAAATATATTTAATAGTCTTAATTTACTTTTTTATAAAAATCGGTGGCGATTTAAAGATTTTTCATTACAAAGATGGCCACAGACTTTTTGTAGCTTACATATTATTATTATATATTATTATTACGAGCAAATTAATTTTCATAAATACTACGATGATAATATCTATAATATTTATACTTCTATACTATAATATTATTTTCTTTCCTAGATGGAACACCTAAACCGTTAAAAATATTATTTAGTTCTATCCATTTAACCAAAGGGGCAAAGCCGCAGGTAAAAATATAAAATAAAAATATTAATTGTGTATAAAATTTTCATCATATATACTGTGGTCCGGCCACAGTCGATTGGTCAAACAGATGCCAATCCCAGATATTGGTTTGTTGTCGCCAACAAACAACCAAAAACGTTCGATTCGTATCTATTGGTCAAAGATTATAAGAGCGTTTGAAATAAAAAAAAACATAAAAAATAATATTCAATTCTAAATCCCTTCTTTTAAAAAAGCTAAAGTATTCTTTACAATTAAACTATAATAGTATCCTAATAGAGAGTTAACCTCAATTTACTTTCTTACTTTCTTTAGTTTTATTTAAATACCCATTTCTACAAGATTATTATTAAAATCATACTCTTCATATCTGGAACGTATACCTAGAGGACGTCTCTTATACTGAGGCCACAGAACTCGAACAGCCGAACTGAAGCTTTAAGGCAATCCAGAATTTAATACAAAATCGTTTAAAGTAGCTCGTGAGCTCCTTTATTAAGACTCTCTAGAGCAGATAAGACCTTCAGCGATGAAAAACGCGATGATAAAGAAATTACACCGGAGAGAAGTCTTTAATTAATACAATAATTCCTCATAGAATCGAACCCACAACATTTTCATCCAATCAGACACTGTTCCACTAGATCACGATATCCTCAATTAATTTAAACACTTTTTAACATTTTCAAAATGTTATTCCACACTTAGGAAAAAGAAATACTTAATTAGAAAACGTATAAGAATTTGAGTGGGACTCGAACCCGCGCCTCCTGGAAACCGACCAGGTCGTTTTCTAAATAAGTATTAATTGAAACATGTCTTTCAGTAAATCATTACACATTTAGCTAAAACGCTACGTTTAAATACTATTTCTAGACGAATGTTTAACTTCCCGGATACGAGACTATTTACCTTTAACAAGAACTGTTCACTCGAAAATCGTTCTGGATTCGCTTTACCAGATCGTTCGGCTGTTTGTATTTTAAATATTTGATTATAGTAGTCTTTTGCATGACTGGTTTGTTGGCTTGTTACTGTTTAGTCTTGTCTAGTATAGGTTTGATTCCTGTCTAGGCAATTTTTTTGAGTTTTATGCGTCTCTAGGTTATTGTTAGGTTAACATAAAGAACATGCACATGAACATGGACAATTTCGAAACGCAATAAATACTTACAATAAGTACTTATTTAGTTATAATGAAATTCAGTGACTATGCCTTTTGTTTGACGGGAAATAAATAACAGAAACGGCTTAATTGAAACGGAGTGTCTTAACACTAGATTTTCAGACTATGTGGGGAATAATGCGTGATGCAGAAAAAAAGTGATTTTAGTTATCGCTTTATATTTAATAAAAAACACGTTATATGAAAAAACAAGAAATACTTACGTTTTCCCCCGCATAGTAGGGACGCAGAGGAAAACTAATGATAAGACACTTCATTTTCTTTGAGTGGCGAAACTCAACACCATGTTTACACCATATCGGGGCGGGAATATGTAAAATAATTACAAAATTAGAATCATTCCACCGAGGATCGAACCTGCAACCATCGCGTTTACAGCAAAACACTCAAAGCGCAATGACATCAGTCAATATTTCACATATACCAATAGAATAAAAAAAAACGATTTGCTTATTCTAAAACAAAATCCGTCTAGCAATGTGTACAAAACGTATACAAACAAACACGCGACCGATGCACTTGTGATGTTTTAATTAAGTCGTATTGATTCGTGGCTTTGAAATGAAATAAACTGTTTCCAATACATTTGTTACATAGATTTCAAATGTTAGGTTTGTATGCATGTTTTGATTTTAATCGCAATTATTAATATGTTATTCACAATATTGACTTTGCTTTATTATTATTTTTCACAATGTTAGAAAGTTGAAATTCTACAGAAAATAGCTCCTTCTCTTGAGTGAAAATCGAACCCACAGCCGACGTATTTACAGTGTGACGGAGTGTCGCTGGGGCTTTATTTTATGATTTTTAAGCATTCTGTGTTATTTACTTATTTTGACTTGGTTCCGTTCCCCAATGCCTACCGAGTTCTCAAGGCATTGCGTGTACAGTGGTGTCACTAAATTTCAACAATTCCCAGAATGGAAATCGATCCCACAACCTGTCGTGCTTTAGGTTGTATGCTTGTGCCTCTGCGCCATGACTGGTCTCAATCTTATTTAAAGAAAAAAGTACCATATACTTTTATTTATTCATGGAAGTGATTCTATGCTAATTGATTAATAGATACATATATTTAAAGTGGTATTTGTATTTTATAATATTTAAAAGGACTTCAATTAAAATAATGAGACAGAGATTGATTTTATTCCCTGATATAAAATTTCATATAAATAAAAATTTATACCCAAATTTATCAACTATTAGTGATATTTGCTAAAAAAATAAAATCAGTACATTAAAATATAAAAAAATACTTAATAAATCTTATTCTTAACAAAGTACCAAATTTGACGTCACATCCAAGTTGAAGAATGGTCTGTACAAAGTTTCTGGGACAAATCTGACTTAATCCCGGATCAAAATAAGTGCGTACATTTGTAATTCGTAAGGTCTAATGGTTGTGTTATAAAAAAGGATTTGTTGTATTTTGTGCTGCTTTGTTCAAAAAATCCACTCAAAAAGTCACTTTTTCACTTTTTATTGTGAATTTCTTATATTTAGGAAAACGTAATATTTTAGAAAACGTATGAAATTTTGAACCCGGGATTTGAATCCGCGCCTCTTGAAAATCGTTCAAGCGCTCTGACCACTAAGCCATACGCTCCATCAAACTACGATGAAATTCTTATACACTAGTTGCAACTTATTTATGCTGTTAGCATCTCTGTAAGGAGATATTACTAATTTCAGCTATCCAAAGAATTGCTTAGAATTATCATTTGGCAAGACAAATTGCTATTTAAGTTATTAAATTAAATTTAATACCATTTTAAGTGTTAAAAGAGAGAAAAATATGTTATGTATTTAATTTTCAGAGATTCCACTTTTGGTACGAACATTCTAATCAAAGAACTACCTTCCACTAAATGTGTTTCCAAATAATTACGATATCTTAAAATGTAACAAAAATCTTAAAAGCTCATTTCTTTACTGCTGCAAATGTTTATAGGCAGCGCTATTCACTTAATATGAGATGATGAGAGACTTAATATGAGATGAGAGAACCGCTAACTCGTTTGCCTGGTATTAATATAAAAAAAATTAAAAATAAGGACTAACATTTTTTCTATTATTTCGTTACACTTTCCAACAAAAAGGCTTCAATTTTTTTATTTAAATAAATAAAAAATAAATTCTTTCAAGAATAAGCAATTTCTTTAATAAATTAAATTCCAATTCATTATTGTTCAATTTCATTTTGTATTAAGCAATGTCTCGAGTTCTCATACAAATGGAAACTTGCCAAGTTTTCTGTGAAATCGATAGCCTTTGAGAAAGGATTATTTTGCTCGAGAGCTGTCAACATAGCACTAGTACTGCTTGATGGATTGCATATATATATATATATATATATATATGTAGTATATGTAGTTTTGACATGAAAGCGTAAGAAACAAACTTACATACATTTCTAATATTCATATAATTTAAGTGAAACTAGTGTTTAAGCCCCCCGCGTTTCACTTTCCATGCGTTTTAGATACTTAACATGGATAGTGAAATCTAACCTCATATATTGATTGAGCAAGGTTACATAAGTAGCATGAAATAATTTAATATTTTGAATTAAAAAAATAATAAAAGTATTATATAATTTTTTTTTTTTAATTTTTTCCATAATTTTTATTTTTACAATAAACAAATTTTGATAATTTTATCTAAACTAAGCTCGATTTCGAGAAAAAATAACAACAGTGTAGTATTAAATATATTGTATCTACCTATAAAAGAAACTTAAAAGAAAATGGAATAGAAAATAGAATTAGATTTAATAATTTTTACACGTACTTTAGTCGCCTCTTACGACACCAACAGTACCAGGATGATCCTATTCTAGGCCGGGATCACACGGCACGAAATATTCTAATAGAGGTCAATCGTGGCGCAGAGGCATAAAGTGTGACTGTAAAATCGACTGGTGTGGGTTCGATCTCCACTTGAAGAAATGAAATGTTTATTTACATGTATATTTTCATTTCTTCGCTCTGGTGTCAAGGCAAAGCGCGGCGTTGCGTTCCGCTAATCAACACGCAATGCCTCCAGAACTCGGCAGAAAGTGGGGCATTAAGTATTTTAAGTCTTAGTGGTTCCCTCTGCCTACCCTGCTGTTTGCGGGATACAGCGTGAAGCTGATTAAATTTTTTAAATATTCTTTCTTCCCATACTTAAGAAATGCGGCAAGGTGATAAAATCCATCGACAATCCGTAGCCCCCTGGGTCGTAAAGCCTTACATTAGCTTCGCTGCGGCTACCGAACAACTCACTGTAACTTTTCAGAGAAACCACTTGAGAGAAACTTTCAAAATAATCTATTACTTTTAGTCAATATAAAGACCCCGTTTATAAGTGAATTTAGACTAAATGAGGATTGATGTGAGAGGTTTATTTGACAAAAACGGAAAAAAGTAAAGGTGAAGAATTTTACGTAGCATGTATTTTTCTGTCCTTTAAGTGTCTCTGGAAGTATCTTAATGGAAACGGAGGATCTTAAAATTAGGTTCTCAGATTTCCTCTGCATACTCTGTTATGTGTTTAATAAAAAAATGTTTATGTTTATAAGATATATATACGTAACGTGTATTATAATATAAACCTATATAACTTCGCAGACTAAAACTTGAACTAATCATATATCTAGATATATTGTGTTCTGCTAGTCGAAATAAAGTATGTTTTTTGATCAATGAGTTTGTTTTCCTTATTCTATAATGTTATAAGTAATTGTTTCTGCATTAAATTACCCTATGTAAGACAAAAAATAAGAACTAACAAACAATATACTAAATACCATTACACTTTGTTTCTGCAGAATATGCAGAAGGCATCTGGGAACCTAGATTTAAGGTACTCCGTTCCCATTAACACATTTTCCGCTGAATTCTGAAGGTATTGCGTCTTAACTGGCGTCCGTACCAATTTCGGAAAGTACAACCTCTAAAAGTTAAGTTAAGATTGTAGCAAAATCAATGCATTAATGCTCATATCGTTTCATTACATTGACTTGGAATCTTTATTTTCTATGTGCTTCAAGGAAAAAAATGCACTTTTAAAAAGCGTTTTAACGAAGTAAAATAAGCTTAAAGCTCTATATCGATACATAATTGGCTTTTCTGTACATCTCGCAATATTTACAGATCGACCGCCTTATATAAATGGGATAAGCATGGTCATCGAAAATTTCCGATATACCCTGAGGAAAATGACCTATTTTCAACAGCGTTATGTACTTCATACACACTTATGGTGGCAAGGAACCGGAAAAGTGTATCGTGACGTGATTTCGTTTAGCCGCACAATAGTTGGTGTGGCTTCGTATAAAGAAGAAGTATACTTTGGGAATAATGTTCGGTGTCTTGTAAGGATTATTGAGTTTTTAATTGTCGATTGTAATAATATGTGCCTATGTGTTTAGTTTATTAAGTAATAAAAATGATGTGAAAAATTAAATGTATTGTTTGTTGTAGTATTTATGTGTTCTCACTTAATAAAACATAAAATTATGAAAAAGTAAAAAAAATACCTTTTGTGACACAGTGAACGTGTATGTATTTTTTTAAGTTCGTCATGTTCTATCCTGCAAAAAGCACCATAGGCAGAGAGAACATATAAAAAATTAAATATTAAATATTTCATTGTTCGAATAGATAGAAATCGAATCCACAACCGCCACGTTTCCAATCATACGCTTGTGCCCAGACTAGAAAGTTTAAGTATCCGAGTGATGTAAAGGACGTAATAACATATCCTTAAATTATTAATGATATTTTTTTATTTAATAAAAATACATAAGATTTTCCGGGACCTTTTCCGGGTAGCAGGGTAGACTATATTGATCTACTGGGTAAATGAAAATAAATAAAATAAAATCATTCCCCCGCTGAGAACGGAACCTGCAATCATTATATTTCTATTCAGACACTATCCCATTTATAATTTGTACCACCACGATATGAACACTAAGCCAACCAGATATTATATTAAAATAAAGAGACAGAAATATTAATCCACAAAAACTTAATACTTAATTCAATTTCTGCCTTCCCTTTCAGCTCGAATCATGTATAAAACAAGACATTATTTATATAATAAGCACGTACATAACACGTGTCGCTCTGTTCGTTCCTCATCGAGATGTCTCGAGGACACCACAAATATACGCTAATGGTAATGAAAATACAAGATAAAGATGTATCGTATATTTTTATTTCGTGCTTCCAGAAAGAAATATTTATTTTTAGAAATATTTATTTACATTTTTATTTCCTTTTCTTCGCTCGGGTGTCGAGGCAATAGCGCGGCGTTGAGTTTTGCCACTTAAGACGCAATGCCTCCAAAATTGGGCAGAAAGTGGAGAATGGAGTGTCTTAACACTAGATTCTCTCTGCCTACCCTGCTGTGTGCGGGCCACAGCGTGAAGCTTCCAGAATTCAAAAAAAACAGAAGTAATAGGTTTCCTTTTTCTACCCTACAATATGTAGGATATATCGTGAATCATCGTGATCAACGTGAAGCTAAAAAATAGTACATAATCGGCGGTCTTTTCTTGGTCTTTTTATGGTAAATTTGTACGAATTATAAGAAGTTAATTAGAAAATTATTTTATGTTATAGTTTTTGTATAATGTGTATTCGATTACAAAATATAAAAATGAATAACCCATTAACTTATAATGTATATCTTTACAATAAACCTAATACTTTACCAGAGAATTTTCTAAGCACAGCTAAGCCATTACGAACTTTTAAAAGAAAACTAAAAAAAAACGAAAGTACACCCTCTCGTCCAACGTGCTCTATCCACAATATACATTTTTTTTATCTACAGAATCTTTTCTTAAGAAAACGCTGCGGGCCATAGAATCTATACAGCAACTGAATACTTGCCTGCGGCTCATTACCTCTTAATAAATTATTCATGTAGAGTCCCCTCCACGACCAAGTGACCCCGAGTTTTAGAAGGCTTTATTGACTACTCTTTGACGTCATATCTCCTTTCCGGAGAGTGGAAATTAATTCTTTTGCTTGCCGGAAGCTGATGCTGACACGTAGTGGAAAATGGAATTATGGTGTTTATTTGTGAAAAATTGCTGTGAGCTTTCTTCGAGCTTTCTTTTTATGTATTTGTAAGAATTGTGCCTTTAATCTTATGCCAATCAATACCTATATTATAAATTCGACAGTAACACTGTATGTCTGTCTGTCTGTGACGCTATCAGGGCAAAAACGCTCATCTGTTTGTCGTAAAATGTCATATAGAGATACTTGAGAGTTTTGGGATGGAAATGGGTTACTTTTTTTCTCATATTTGTAATATTCTCGATATTTACAAAATATATTAAAATACATTTTAATTTGAGATGCAATTTATTGTGTATGTTAATTACAACCGTTGCTAAACAACCAGCAATTTTGTTTTTTTAAGAAAAGGTTGCCCAAAATGAGCTTTCCGAACGTTAACATGGCGTGCGCTGACTCAACCTTATGAGACACATAAAAACAATGTTTTATAAAATAATATTGTTATTTATCTTTGACGGTTGAGCCACAGTAAACATTTTAATATATTTAATTAAAATTTAAATTTATCGAGTTATTGTTAATGTATTTTCTATAATTTGGTATTCATCTTTATCAAAATAAATATAATAGTCACCTTTTGCATTTCATCTAGATTGGCATTATAGCTTCAAATATATAGCGCAAATCCTTATTCTGTGGTCACTTACAAAGTCCCATAAAAATGAGTTCAACTATTCCGGGTATTTATTCAGTGTATTGTGTACCATGTAAATAACCACAAGTACTTTCAAAAACAAAGTTATTTTGTAATCACAAACAGACACTTCAATTTTATTTATAAGAAACGATCAATGCGATATAAACCTAAACGAGAGAGGGAAGAGATTCCTTATCTTGTTAAATACGTTAGATACATTATGCGCTTTATATAGATTAAAATTGTCTTTCACAGCATATCACAGAATTGGATATTTTAGAAGATAGTAGCGTTTTAAAACACAGGAGTAGAATGGTCACACGCTGTGTTTAAAGTTACGCAAATATCATATATTGGTACCGAATATATTCTAATCCTTTAAAAAATCTAAATAAAACTCGATGTTTTTATTGTTTTGTTATAGTATAGATTTTATTATTATATTATTTATTTTATTGTTATATTATAGTTATTTCGTGGTACTTTTAAATATTTATTTTATGTTGACAACATTGATAATGTAGCGGGTTTTGTTTAGTTTTTTTTTAATTAATATTTTTCTTTGGTTACGTTCACTTATTATTTTTGTTCATTTTAATTAATTAAATATTTTTTTCTAATATTAAGAATTTCCTTTAGTTTTTTCCTAATAATAAGATTTTTCTCTGTTTATCATTATTTTTCGGCTTGTTTAGATTTTTAAGGCTTATATTTTTATTTATTACAAATTCTATTCAAAACCAAAAATAATTTTATAAATATATTTAATAAATATTCGTACAGTTCGGGTTCGTTAGTAAATAATAATTCACTCCCTCGAGTGGGGATCGAACCCACAACCGTCTCGTTTACAGTCCCATCCGTGTGTCGTGTGTTGTTTTTGATTACGATATAAAAAAAACTTTTTTTTTTTTCATTCACAGAACATCGTATACACCATTCGAACCCCTAGAAGGGCTACCAATAATATAAAAAGTTATAGGGGCACTTCAGAGCCCTTTGAACTATTATCGTTGAGTTTCTTCAATTAAACAGGTGACTCTTGATAATAAATCGAATTTTATATCATTGTTAAGAGAATTTTATGAGAGCAAATATTGTGGAATATAAATCTAAATAGAGAAAATAAAAGAAATAAAGGAAAAATGGTATGTATTTTACTATTTTTTTCAGCCTATATGCTGTATAATGTAAGGAGAATCGCATCGACACTATGTTTCCTCCCTTCCCTAGCAGGGTATGCCTTCTTATATATGCGGGATACAGCGTGAAGCTGAAAAACCTTTTAATATGTGTAAGAACATAATTTTAGTCTTATAAAAATAAACAGCTTCACGTTGTATCGCGCACACAACAGGGTACGCACAGGGAATTTAGTGTTAAATTCTCCAATTTCCGCCGAGTTTAGGCGTTATTGAGTGTTGACTGGCGGAACATAACGCCGCGCTTTGCCTCGACACCAGAGCGAAAGAATATAAATGTAAATAAATACTTCATTTCCTCGAGTGGGGATCGAATCCACAACCAATCGATTTTACAGTCACACTTTGTGTCCCTGTGCCACGACTGGCCTCATTTTATTCTTATTTATAAACAATTACAAATTTTATAGTCTTCTTGTAAAATGAATATGTAAACTAAAAATAAAATTCAAGATGTTAAATATTTTACAAGAAAATATTATATTACAACAGTAATAAGTCTGAATAAGCAACGTTGTATCCTCTTGACAATTTTCGTGGACACGTTCAGATTGTCAGTTGCTTTATCACCAAAATTTATAAGTGACAGGTGTCCATCTATCAACTTAATTGCTATAAGATGTTATTTTTTTTATTAACTATTTAATGATGATATAAATATATTAAATCGATTTCTCTTTTTGATTGTCACAAAATCTTTATTACTACTTATAATTAAAGAATTATGCATGCATATATTGATGTGTTGTTTCACAGTTAAAAAAGAAATATACATTTAAAAAAAAGGTATAAAAATTCGAAAGTAGAGGGATTTGAACCCGTAGCTGTTTGAAACAGTCTATTGCGTCGCTCGCAAGCCAACACTGCTATGTGCGGGGGTTCAAATCGTTTTATTAAAATTTCAAAGTTTATTAAAAAAATTATTTTCCTTCCTTCATGTGAAAAAACACTTTAAGGATATATTGATATCGTTATTGAATATGTGGAAGTATGAAATATTAACATATTAAGAGTATATCGGCGGTCATTTTATAGTGGACCTAGCTTTTAAATTAATTGTGGTAAGGTAAGTCCATAAGATCGTGGGCTCGATCCCCATTCGAGAAATTGAAATATTTATTTAAATTTATATTTTCATTTCTCCGCTCTGATGTCGAGGTAAAGCGTGGCCTTGATTTTTGTTTAATATTATTATTGTGTTTAGTTAATAATATAAATATGTATTCATGTATGTATGTATGTGTCTTCAATGCCTCCAGAGTTCAGCAGAAAGTAGGGAACGAAGTGTCTTACACTAGGTTCCCTCTGCCCACACTACTTATGTGCGGGATACAGCGTGAAGCTGATTTTAAATTAAGCCTAAGTATCTAGTACATACTAGACAACACGATATGATATCGAAAGATAGAGAAACTTTTATATATATATTTTAAATTAACTTTAATCAATTTCCTGCATAAGGAAATTATAAAGCTTTTTTTCTCTTTTATCTCATCAGTTATAGGGCAAAGAATGTATAGTAGCTACGAGCAGCCAAGTTGAGACATCGTTAAGGGGATGACTTTTCAAAATAAAATTAGCCCACTGAAGACCCCGTTGTTTGCAAGTCGTTTTACAGCGCCCCGTGGCCTTTGAAAAATGATTATCGTCGAAGTTTCACAGTTAACATAAAATTTTAGGGTCCCTGACAGAGCTTAATGAAACTAGTTTGAATAAAGTTGCAAATGTTGTTGGGGGAACAATAATCGATTTTCAATGATTGTGATGAGTCGTTATTTGAATGATGTTTTTAAATTACATATGACATCAGAAGAGAATAAGAATATTCATAGAAAATTATGTTTTGTGTTATTTTTTTTTTATTTAAGCCTTATAGTTAGTAAATATAAAAAATCTAATGTTGTGAATTTTGACTTTAATCTAAAATAATATTTTAGCATACTTTGGAGGTTAGCTTTTATATTTTTAGGGTTTCGTAACACTTAAGGAAGAAAGGAACATCATTTTGTTGTTCGTTTGTCTGTATGTCTGTCTGTAAGAGTCTTTATCTAAGGAACGCTTGGAGATATATCGAATTACCCAAGGACTCTAACAAATTTCAGCGCTGTGCGAATTTTTGTTATTTGATCACTATTTTTATAGCTAACTTGACCAAATATTAAAATGGTCAGTAGTGAATGCGACTAAACGAAACACATTAATAAAGTTTTTATAATAAAGAAAACACGTATAAAATAATACAAAAGAGTAAATAAAACAATCACAAAATATCAAAAATAACCTCTCCAGTCACAGTAAATGTACAAAAATCTTTTTCCATTATTAAACTTTCATATTTGCAAAGCGCTAACAAAATTTTTAAATTACACCTCACTCTAAAGAAAAGCGAATTGAAAAACGTTAATCAACCCCTGTGTACAGCAAAAAGGCCGAAAAGTCTCAAAGTCAATCCAAAATAACTGACGAGACCTTTCATTCGAAAGTGATATTTTAAATGAAGGTCTCACAACGTTTGCTAAAGCAGCGAGCTACGTTTTCTCCTCTCGCACTTGACATATTTTCACTTTCGTTTCTGTCGATGTTAACCTAACACCTTTTTTCTATAGAAAAAACGTTTATAAACACAGTTTTTCCGTCAAAAGGTCAAGTATACGCTACTATGAATAGTAATCGCTAATGATGTTAGATTAATACATTAGCTACTGTAGAATAAGGTTGGAAATGTGGCACGTGTTTCACGTTCTCGGTATCGACTAACGAGCTAAGGTTTTGTGGTAGAGGAAGAAATTTTAGTCGCTATGAACATTTTGTTCTATTGATCCTATTAAATGTGCCGTTTCAGTCGAAATTTGAAAGAGTAAGGTCAAGTTGAGCTTTCAGAATATTCAAATTTGAGATAAAAGAAAATTTGCGGTATACGAGTCTTGCAGCCGCAGTTATTTCATTTTACCGCTACTATTTAAAACTAAACTTTGTACGAGCTACCGACGTTTTATTAATTTTTTTTTTGTTCTGTATAAAATGTTTTCTTTAGATTTATTTTATGCCAAGTTAAATTAAGGGGCAGTGCAAATGGTAGAAGAATTACTTAAATAACGCTTGTATTATGTTATATTAATATGAAAAAAGAGAGGTTAATATCATAATTATTTTTTACTTATATAGTACTACTACAGACTATACGCGCGGTCCACTAACACACGGTCTAAATCAAATTCAAATAAATTTATTCAAAATAAGAAGTTACATGTTTCATTTTTTTAACGTCAAATAGTTGACCACCAGTTCGTTAAAATAATGCATCAGACTTGAGAAGAACCGGCGCAAGAACCTCAGCTGGACTTATTTTTTTAAAATCAATTTTAAACAAGTATTTGTTATATTTAATTATCTGTTAAATATATTAATATTTAGAGATTTTGTATAATTTGTCTCTAAATATATCCAATTTTTAAATTTTTCTCTAAATAAATTGGAGCTTATGAAAAGTTTCATCTAAATCCGCTTATTATTATTGTGTGAAAGTGGAAAGCATCTATGCCCATAAACTTACGCATTTCTAATGTTAGTAGGTTAGTATAATTTTTGTTATCTATCATTTTCCTGATCAGAACAAAAAAAGGTGGCGCTGGGTGCTACGACCTGCCAGGCCTATCCCGCACGCACAAGGGTAGGCAGAGGCAACTTAGTGTTAAGACACTCCGTTCGCCACTTTCCGCCGAGTTTTGGAGCATTGCTTGCTGAGTGGTGGAACTCAACGCCGCGTTTAGACACAAGAGCGAAGCAATGAAAATATAAAAGTAAATAAAAACATCATTTCCTCAAGTGGGGATGTAACCCACAACCAGTTGCGTCACACTTAGTGCCTCTGCGCCACGACTGGCCACGTAGAGTATAAGTGAAGATAAGAAAAGTATGTAGGTATATGTAAGACAAAGAAGACTCAGAACAATAAGGTTTATGCGTCAGTTAAAAACGCTGCAATAACGACTATTAGCGTAATGAGGTGTTGCGATTGCAAGCCGTCGTGCGTGTTGTGATGTGATCCTGCTAGTGATTGAAGATAAAAATGTATGCGGAATTATTTTTGTTTTACGTTAGTATAGAGAAAACAATATGTCTTTATCTATAAAAGAAAAAAATAGGATATGTTTCGTTTTTAGCTTAATGCTATAAGTACCAATATTGCACATAGCACGGTAGGAAGGGGGAACCTACGAATGTGCCGTAGTGTTATGAAACTCTGTTACTTTTAGATAATTCCGACATGCTGAATTCAGGTGG
Source organism: Heliconius sara (assembly GCA_917862395.2). Classification (NCBI taxonomy): domain Eukaryota; kingdom Metazoa; phylum Arthropoda; class Insecta; order Lepidoptera; family Nymphalidae; genus Heliconius; species Heliconius sara. Next base: position 3,402,895 of record OU860782.2, read on the forward strand.
AAATGCTCATACAGCCGCTAGAATTCCGCCATGCTTCGGTGAATTCCGCGCCTGCTCCAAAATTTGCGTAATATAAATATGTACTAGCAAATTTCCTAACATTTTCTTTATTCTCATGAATGAACATATTATTGCAAGTATTGCTAAGACCGACGTGGCGTAACGGCACAACGTTTGAATGTTAACACAATTGTTATAGGTTTGATTCCTGATCTGGTATCAAGACAAAGCTCAGCATTTAGTTCCACTATTCAACATGCAATGTCTCGAAAATTTGGCAGCTAATGGGGAACAGAGTCTCTTATTAGATTTCTTCTCTACCCTGACTATATAATTAATGCTGTGTGAAACTAAAAAAAAGAAAACAATAAAACAATGAATTTGTATATTTCCCTAACTAGATTTATAAGATTTAAAGATTTTTGTTTCTCTATATATGGTCACTATATCTAAGCAAATTACTTAATTATATTTTAATTAAACAATATAAATATAAATTAATAACTTACGTAGTACATTTGCCAGCAGCTGCCACTGCTAAGTGAAGCGCCAACAGTACTATAGTCGCCATTTTGTCGCGGTCACCACATTTCTTTACACCATATTATTTTAGTTTTTTTTATCTGGAACAATGCAATGAACTTATATTAATTATAAATATCATCAGCTTCACGCTGTATCCCGCACACAGCAGGGTAGACAGAGGGAACTTAGTGTTAAGACACTCCGTTCCTCAATTTGGCATTGCGTGATGAGTGACAGAACTCAACGCCGCGCTTAACCTCGACAGCAAAGCGAAGAGACGGAAATATAAATTTAAGTAAAAATTTCATCCCCTCGAGATGATCGACCTCCACTCAAGGAATTAAAACATGTATTTTTTTTGCAATAATATTTCATAATATTTTGAAAAAAAATAATTGTATCGTACGGACTACAATGATAATATAATACAGCAATAATATACGTAGTTTCATTAAAATTTTATAAATACATTTAAAATAAGTTAGTGAGCTTGCCAACGCTACGACATGAATATCATTTTTAAGCTGAAACTTTAAGTATTTCTCGATACTTTTAAACTAGTTCCTAGGCAACTTAGATTATGGATAGATGCTTTTTATTTTGATATCAAAATATGAACATTTTCGATTTTATTGAACTAGAAGCACTTAAAAGTGCCTAAGTTGTGTTGTTAAATTATTATAACCTGTTCTCTTACTAATAAATCACTTTAAAAACAATTATTCCGTTTTATGTTTGTTCTTACATATTGTTTGTTTTATGACGCTTTAAAATAACGGCTTCTTAAATCTAATAATTAATTGTTTCTTTTTTTATCTTCACGCTACACATAGCTGGGTAAATGTTAAAACAGTCCGTTCCCATTTAGATACGTCTATTCCCTACTTTCTGCCGTATTCTTAAGTTTTTTAATTAAGCTACAAAAATCGTTGAAATCCGTACAAATTGAATCCTTATCCATTATATATTCAGACAAGAAATTCTTTAAAATTTCACCACGATGGTGCAGTACATATACATATTTGCTACATTTTTCCAAAACATATTTATCTTAAAACAAATCAACAAACAATACAACCACAAACTATACGGAAACAAAAAAAATAATTGACACTCAAAACCTTAGCTTTTTCTCTGCGTTATCTATCCGGTAGTAATAAAACATACAATACCTACCCAAGGTAGTATAAAAAGTTACAGATACAAAACGAGTAATCTCGAGTGATAGCTTCTGCAATTGGCTGACCTCATATTATTTTGCTGAGAAGCCCCTACGTGATCTGAGTATTGAGTGCGAGAAATATATCGTGTATCGTAGTATCTGATAATAAAAAATGTGAAAGAAACGTTCGTTCGTACAGAAATATATATTCGTACGACGTTGTACGTTATGACTGGGTAATGAAAATATTTTCCTTATTTCTTTCGGGGCCAGTCGTGGCGCAGGGGTACAGTAGTGATACTACTAGGTCGTGGGTTCGATTCGCAATTGAGCTAATAAAATATTTAATGTATAACGCAGTGTCTAATGAGTCTCAGGTTCCTTCAGCCTACCCTGGTGTTGAAATGTGCTAAAAAATAAAATAGCTTTAAATTTACATAACCTTCATTAACTACCTTCACTAAAAACAATTTCCTTAAACAGTAAACCTTACAATATATAAAGAAAAAAGAAAAAGGAAAAACCTAAATCCGTTCAGCCTCAGACTCAAGATCTAGGTGGCCTAATTTCGAGCTAGGTGCAGCATCCCAAGTAGCTACATAAAAGACAGACTACATACGTAATTCACTGTCAGCTACTTAATGATGATGACGTATAACAAAGCCCTCGTCTCTGAGGAGGCGCTGCTAATTAAATTCGCGACACTTCCGACGAGTCGTTTGTCTGTGTATCTTTAACTGGGTTCGTGGAAGTTTTATAATTTGATTAATTTGTATGTATATTATGTCAGCTTCACGCTGTATTCCGCACACTGCAGGGTAGGCAAAGGGAACGTAGTGGATGACACTCCGTTCCCCACTTTCTGCCGCATTCCGGAGGCATTGCGTGTTAAGTGGCAGAACTCAACGCCGCGCTTTGCCTCGACACCAGAGAGAAGAAATGGAAATATAAATTTGAGTAAATATTTCATCTCCTCGAGTAGGGATCGAACCCACAACCAGTCGGTTTACAGTCACACTCTGAACTGCTGCGCCACGACCGGCCTGGTATGTTATGTATATTATGTGAATAGGTATTTTACTTTTATTAAGAATAATTATAATGTATTAATATATATAATACAGCGGTGTTGAGTCCCGCCTCTCAACACGCAATCCTCCTCCAGAACTCGGCGGAAAGTGGGGAGCGGACTTAACACTAGGTTCCCTCTGCCTTCCCTGCTGTATGCGGGGTACAGCGTGAAGCTAAAGATGATGATGATGATATAATGTATTTATGTTGTATGTATATATATATATATATATATATATATATATATATATATATATATATATATATATATATATATATATATATATATATATATAATGTATTAAATGATGCTATAATAGTACAGCTTAAAAGTTTCAACGATGGATGTGGGTTCTAAATCGATTCGAAACAGAATATATATATTATTTTTAATTAAGAAGTATATTTATATTATTTTTCGGTTTTTTTATCTACAGAGCACCTTGTGATAAAGCAATCCGTGCCCCAAGAACCACTCATTTTCTGGGACATTGCGAGGCGGAAAATTAATATAATTCATGCGGAAATCGAACCCAAAGCTATGTCGTTTGCTTTTAAATGATGCGCAGTTGCGCTGTGTTCGTTCAATTTATATTCATTATATTTTATGGTCAAATTTTATTCTCATATTTAGAATTGTGTCTCTAAAGAAGAAACTTTTATGAAATCATTTTTTGTCCGTCTGTCTGTATTTATGACTGTCGGTTCTTCTGTCAGGACCATTTAACTCAAAGTGGCAGAGGTATCATACTGAAATGAATATCAAATATCCAAGTCAATTTACAGAAAATGTTAACCTTCTAGAACAACGCAAAGAAAATGTACAAATAGGGAAAAAAAAACTTTACAACTTTATATTTCAAATTTCTTTTGATATATAATAATTATTTTTATTTTCAAATAAAAACGAACGGTTCACCCTGTCAAAAGTTCTAGGGGAACAAACAAAAAAAATATAATCTACTTGATAATCTCCTCTTTACAGAAATCGGTCAAACATAAGCGCATACACCTATATGTTGGGTTTCTGTAGTTGTAAGCTTTACTCGTAACCTAATCATAAACCATAGAGTATTTCCTGTTTACCTGCAATTATAAAACTTGGTGTTGAGGTTAAGCGCGGTGTTGAGTTCTGCCGCTAAACACGCAATGCCTCCAGGATTCGGCAGAAAGTGGGGAACGGAGTGTCTTACCACTACTTTTCATCTGCCTACCCTGCTGTGTGCGGGATACAGCGTGAAGCCGATTTTTTTTTGAAAAAATCTTGGTAAGACGTGAGCAACTTATGCTTGTCAACTTTTTTAATCTGTGCTTCCCGTTTACCTACAATCTAGAAATTGATATGGAACCCTTGATTTTCACATTTTTGCAACCAGTTTGATATTTTCTTTCAGTGCTCCAAGGGAATATAAACCAAAATATTTGAGGCCGGCCGTGGCGCAGTGGCACGAAGTGTGACTGTAAAACCGACTGGTTGTGGGTTCGATCCCCACTCGAGGAGATGAAATATTTACTTAAATTTATATTTCCATTTCTTCGCTCTGGTGTCAAGGCAAAGCGCGGCGTTGAATTCTGCCACTCAACACGCAAGGCCTTCAAAATCGGCAGAAAGTGGGGAACGGAGTGTCTTAACACTAGGTTCCCTCTGCCTACCCTGCTGTGTGCGGGATATAGCGTGAAGCTAATTTAATTTTTTTTTATTTATTTGATATTAACTTCATCTCGATACCTCCACGCGATCTTGAAATAAATGGCATTGACAGACGGACAGACAAACAGCTAAGCAATCTCATATCTTATAAAAGTTCCGATTGTTCCTTTTGAGGAACGGAACAATAAACATAAATAAAGAAAACACAAAAGAAAAATAACTATATTATAATTAAATTTGCGTCACTTCTCCGCATTCCGTTGGTCTGCGTCCGCGTCACCTGTCATTTTAGTGGAGCGTTGTCGCTGTAATGGATCCATTTTGTTTATGAGTATCACTTGGTTTTGCCGTTTTATCTTTCAGTATTATGAAATTTAAACGTCAACTCTAGTAAGCTTTTCTACTTGGCTAAATTTCACTGTATTTCTTTTTTCATTGGTATTCTTTTCATGAATTGAATATGAAATATAAAAATAGCTATAGTTTTTTTGTTTGTACTTTTTTAAGTATTTTTATATTTTGTTCTATATCATTTTTTATGTAGATATTCTGAAAAGGTGGTTTTATTTTGAACCAACTTTTAGAAAAGACATTATTCACAGTAAGGACGCTGTATCCCGTGTATATACGGGATGTATAGCAGGGTAGACAGAAGGAAACTAGTGTTGAGACACTCTGTTCCTAGCGTTCCACCGAATTTTCGCGGCAAAACGGTAAAAAGATCGACCCCACAACCACACACGCCGTGATACGCTTGTGCCACTGCGCTACGACAGTATACGTATCTAAATGGATACGTGAAAGCCTAAAACAAAATATTTCTCACAATGATCTCTTTATCTATCCCAAAACGACGGGGTGCACATAATAATAAATATAAACCACCACTTTTTAAAATCCCCTATAAAAATATCTTAAGCGATTTCTCTTGTAACGTTTGGAAACGATATAATAAAATTAGATATGTTAGATAGTATCACTTTAGTTTATACTAAATCCGATTTTCCTGAGGGTGGTAATCCTTATTTATTTTGGTTTATTATTTTGGTTACTTATCGAATAAATTATGGTTACTGGTTCGATTCCATACGGAAATAAGTTAGTACAATACAGTTAATTTATGCTTTCTTCTATTTTTTGCATATGTATGTTTGTCAATTACTTAGATTTTCTATTTAGAGGCAAGTTGCGAGTTCGGTTCTCACTTGAAAAAAGTATTTTTTGTAAATTTTCATTTCCTCGCTTTGATAACGAAGCAAAGCGCGACGTTGAGTTACACCACTTCACACAATGTTGTCAGAATTCGGGTAAAAGAGGAAAAAAAAGGAGCATGTATTAGCCCTAGTTTCCCAGGTCTCCTCTCCTTATCCTAGTATGTAAGGGATAAGAAGTAAAGTCGAAAAAAATATCTACGAAAAAAAGACTAAGACTACATTACGCATACTTTACAATATCTCAAATCGAACAAAAATCTATTATTGAAAAAGAAAACAATATACACAAATCGAAATAAAAATCGGATTATACCTACCATATGTAAGTTCGATCCCCACTCGGGGAAAAGACTTATTTATTTACATTTATATTTTCATTTCTTTGCTCTGATGTCGAAGGAAAGCGCGGCGTTGAGTTCCGCTGCTCACCACACAATACCTCCAGAACTCGTAGGAGAGTGGGCTTAACACTAGGCTGCTGTGTGCGGGATACAGCGTGAAGCTGATCTACCAGTGAGTTCATATTTAATTAAATTAAAAAAAACACTTATCTAATACCATACAATCATAACCATTCAAACGCGAATAAACGAGATTCAGTCTAGACGTGAAAAAAAAACTAATCAAGAGCAGTGGTCCTAGCGTACCCTATATCTACTATTAAACCAACAGAAAGGGGTATAGATGTGAAAAAAAATATAAAAAAAACCCAACATTTCTCTAACGTAAAAGGAAAACCACTATACAAAGCCTTGCCCTTCACTAAAGGACCCTTACATAAACTGACAAAGGTGTTAACAGTTGGGGCAGTCCCATGCGGACCCAAATAGGGCCAGCCCTCAGTTGGTAAAGACAGGTGAAACATAAATTGTGGACCCTTTTAGTTCGCAAATTGCAAAAGTGGTTAGCGCTAACGACGTCAACCACACACGGTAATGGTAAGTAATGGGTTCAATCGATTTCTGTTATTCGTTTTATTCGTTTGTTTGTTACAATAAAAACTATTTGGTTTAATTTTGATAAGAACAAATACGTTCGTAAAAGATTTTTTTCTGTAATTACTGAGAGAGTGAGGCCAGTCGTGGCATAGAGGTACAAGCGTGTGACTGTTTTCCCTTGAGGAAATTAAAAATTTAATATTTTTATTTCAGTCCTCTAGTGTCGAGCTCGGCGTTGAGCTACGCCATTCAATATGCAATTACTTTAAAATTCTGTGGAAAGTAGAGTGCGGAATACCATTACACTAGTATCCCTGTGTGTACCCTACTACATGCGGGATAAAGCGGGATAAATTTTATAAATACATTCGCGCAAATTTTAGTATCATCTTAATGTACAATAATATATAGAATAATTAGATTAATAACATTTGATTATTAATCAAAAAGAATTAAAAAATTCTGAAAGTGGAGAACGGAAGTGCCTTAATATAGAGCGAAGAGTCTTAACTCTAGGCTTCCAGGTTACTTTTATCTACTTTGTTATGTGCGACACACAGTGTAAAGCCTAAAAATCAATCCCCGAGTAGGAATTGAGCTTGCAATCATCATGTTTACAGTGAGCTTCTTTACCGCTGCACCACAACGGTCTCTATTTTTATTTAACAGAGTTATTGTCATCTATGACAATTTGAATTATATGTAAGTCTTTTTAGTCTTTGTAGTCTAATTTGCCCAAATTTATCTTTTTATTGTAACATACTTGCATATTTGGACTAAAAATTACTGAATATTTGGAAAGCATCCATGCTATATTCAGAATTCCTCTCAAAAACATACCACAAACTTCACAAATTAACAGTTCCTCTATTTATATAGAGTACTGTATTTCGCTGTTAGTATTAAAGTTAGCGTACACCAGATGTCAACGCGCGCGAGCATTTGTGACCTAGTTTAGCTAAAACTAAGCACTGTGTGTAGGTTACGTTTGTTTTTAGATTTGTTTCATTATATTTTGTATATATATATGAAAAACAAATAAGTCTCCCATTCCTCTGCCTATTCTCTAAAGTATTTATGTAATTAATATATAAGGGTGAAAATGTTATTATTTAATTAAAATTTTCTTGGTTTATTCTTAAAATAGAAAACATGATAGCTTGATGAAGGAAAAAAACATGTATATTGGCGCATCTGGCAAGTAACGCAAACAATCACTTTGTTTACGTTACTTGGAGATATTTGTTTGTTATTTTATATATTTCCATATATATAAATATATATATATATATATATATATATATATATATATATATATATATATATATATATATATATATATATATATTAGAAACCAGTGTAGCTTGATTTGAACTCGCTTTCTTGAAAGGCACAGGTTCAAATCACGATACGTTCAAATTTTATTCGTATTCTAATTATAATTTCTTACGACATTCTCTTAATCGTATTTAAATTAATCTATCTTAAATCATTCTTTCCGTGGAAAGAACAATTTATCAGTGACTATAAATCTTACCGAATGATAAAACACCGGGAGGGGAGAGGTCGTTATTATTGTTGTACAATTTACACTCTCCACTTATTTCACAATAGATACTGAATCATTAGTTGATTAGGGAGTGTTAATAGACAAAGGTTTTTTGGCTGTTAATTTGTAGATTAAAATATTCTAGAAAAGTTTATCCTATATTTTATTGTTTTTTTGTACATCTCCTAAACAAAGAAGAATCTTATCTTTAAATTTAAATTCAACCTTTAAATGACAGTAAGTTCTCATTAAGATACTCCCGTTGCCCATTTTCCGCTGAATTCTGGAGGCATTGCGTGTTGAGTAGCGGAACTCAACGCTGCTACCTCGTTACCAGAGCAAGAAAATGAAAATATTCAATATTTCAATTTCTGGAATGGAAATTGAACTCACAATCTGTCGCGTTTACAGGCGTACGCTTGTGCTCCCGCATCACAACTGGGTTCCAATGAATATCATATCAAGAAATTAGACTTATTATTCACTCTGATAATATAAAAAAATATAAGCATATCATACAAAACTAATTTAAACATATTCTTGTAACATAAGCTCTTTCGTTTACCAAAGCTTCACGCTGTATCCCGCACACAGTAGGGTAGGTAGAGGGAACCTAATCTTAAGACACTCCGTTCCCCACTTTCTGAAGGCATTGCATTTTGAGTGGCAGAACTCAACGCCGCGCTCTGTCTCGACACCAGGCACAGCTTTAGGTTTTATATTTTTTTACGTATAAAAAAAATATAAAAACTAAGAAAATATTTTATACACACATTATCTCTCTTGGTTAACTTTGTAACGATATCATGAAATTTCATATAACATAAAACAAAATTTTAACAAAGGATGACCTTTTGAGGGAAAGCTGATACGCTATTAATTTCACTGTAACACGACGCGTCTCGTAAAAAATAACACACAGCCAGAATATAAGGCCTTTATCCGTAGAATTTTTGTACGCACGTAAGGTAGGCAGTAATAAATTTATGGCCTGATAAAACTCTTCAATTCTAGTTTTTCTTGATACCAATCGAGGCAAGCCAGGCGTGGAGACCTGGATTCGATTCCTACTCGAGTAAAGTTAAGTATTTTTTTTTGACACCACCAGTACCAGGATGATCCTATTCTAGGCCGGGATCACACGGCACAAGTATTAATTAGTTTCATTTTCTCTCTGGTGACGCGAACCAAATGCTCATCACGCCCGCACGTTATTGAGTCCACCTTTTAATGCTTCCAGAATTCAGCAGAAAGTGGAGAATAGAAGTGTGTTAATGGGAACGGAATGTCTTAACAATAGGTTCCCAGGCTACCTCTGTCTACTTTGCTATGTGAGGGATACAGTTTGAAACAAAAAAAAATAGAAAAAATATTAAGTCTATTTTTTGCGTAAAACGTGAATTACAGGTACAGGAAGGATAACGAAAAGACCCCAAAATTCCAAACCCTAAAACGTACTAGAATATCCTATTAACTTTTATTTAAAAATGGGCACCCGACGCTCTGTCAAGCGAAGGGTTATAAATATTTTAGTGAGGTCGTTTGAGGCACAGACGCTTTTTGAATATTTAAATGTTTCAAACTCTGGTGAAGTTTCCCAAAGTTCTGATTGGTAAATCGTTATAAGACTGGCAAGTTGCTAGTTATTACAATGGATAGTTTGTACTTCATTGAATTATAGATAAACAAAAGATGTTAATGTCAAAAGTTATAGATTTAACGCATATGTCATCTAAAATACACAAATTTTACAAAAAAATCTTTTTACAATTTTAATACCCCTACGACGATAATATTCTCTTTTTAACATCTAGGAGTATATCCCATTTTTGATTACCCTATGACAGGATGAGGACTAAGATTAAGATCATATAAAAAGGTAAGGCAGAGAAATATATAAAAATTATCCAAAGATATTTTAAGTTTTTAAGATTTGTTACCAGAGTGAAGAAATGAAAATAACTCCTTTCCCCTAGTCGCAATCAAACTCACAACCATCTCGTCCCGATTTCAGTTGCGCTGTGCCGCCGCACCTGAATGACCTCGAATATTTAACATTTTTTTTAATTAAGCAGCCGAGATTAATTTTTTATTAAAGATTACACGTACCAGCTTTAAATAACTTACTATTTTCCAACAACCCTTCTCTTCAACAGACATCAGATACATAAATTATTAAAATATTTGCATACAAAATCCCAATTAAGCCATACTAGATAATATTCCAAGCCTTCCCAACTTTATTTCACAAGCTAATTCCTTTTAGCGACGTCATTACAAAGTTATATCTGCGTAAAACCGGGTGTTCCGTGATAAGGTTATATTATTGTTATGACTCTACTATATTTCTGTCATTGTGATTTAACGACTGTGACATAAACATGACATAATGATATCGGGATTTCGGTGCGAGAGTGATCTTTGCGGCTTATTTTATAATGGAATTAAGAACGTCTTATTTTTGTTCTTTTTTTTTGCTTAGGTTCCCAGAGAAATTATTTATATTGTTTAAACGCTATGTTTCCCCTTTTTGCTCCTGACCTTAAAATAACGTAACCCAACGCCGCTCTTAACATTTACAGAGCGAGAAAGTAATTTGTGGTTCAATTCCATTCGGAAAAATTAAATATTTAATATTTTCAATTTCTCGCTGTGGTAACGACAAGCAAAGTGCGGAATTGGAAGTCCGCCGTTCCACACTTCTTTGAAAAGTGAAGTACGTAAGTGTCTTAATGGGAACGTAGTATTTAAACATTAAGTACCCAAAGTTCCTTCTACACTCCTATGTGTGCGATATAGCGTCACAAAAATAATTATAATTAAAATGGATATCATAATTTAATACTTCATTTTAAAAGAATTTTTAATTTTACTGTGCGTATTGTTATATAAATGCTTGTTTGCATTTCTGTAGATTCACCCCTTCAAATAAAGCAAGTCGATCAATATAATTCGTATAAAACAGCGTCGCATCGTGCCTACGTTCAAAGTACAAATACACGGTAAATCGTGTTATTGGCGTATCCGCTCCCTTTACTCCTATTTACAGTGTCATAGAGATGTGAAAAGGAAATATCGATAAGGAAATTTTATTGTTTATTCAAATATTAAAAAAAGTAGAGAAAATGGAAAATGAATTGACTAGAAGCTTAGTGATTACCAACTTTGAGTTTTCAGATTTTTAAATATTTTTTATTTATGAAATAAGGCAAGGCAAACGAGCTGACCAGGTCAGGCGCCCGTACACCTGATGGTAAGTGACCACCGCCACCCACATCCCCGTGTAACACCAGAGGAGCTACAAATGCGCTGTCGGTTTTTGAGATGGAGTTAGACGCGCTTTTGGACTGTTAGTTCTCATTTCATGCCAAATTTCATAATTCTAGGTCACTAGGAAATATATTATCTAATGTTTTGATTGAATTTACTTAAAAACTTCAAGGAGCTATAGACGTTAGCTATTGCGTGATGCTATGAAAAAATATATTCACAGACGAATTAAGGACACATAGACCAACATCGACGGAAATACAGATAAGCATTTTGGTTAAGTGATCTTTTAAGATTTTGGTTTCTTTCTTTCGATGTAAAAAGCCCAAAATATCGCTAAAGCTAGCAATATTACCGAAGGTTTTACATTATAATTAAATTTATTATTTCATTTTATTGTAATCTTAAATAGGTAAACTAAATTAATATAATGAACCACATTCCTTTCATATATTGCTACATGTAGGTTAAAAAAAATCTCGTTTATACGAAGAGGCGATGACCCGACACAAACTGATTTTAAATGTTCGAATGCGAAACTCTTAATTGGACAGACTTTTAATGAAAAACTATGTTTATTTGTAATCTTCATTTTAATAAATTATCATATAATTTTTATATATTTACTGTTGTTTATAAGTAATTATAATTTAATACAACATTTATGATTTAAATTTTTTTGTTGACCCTAATAGCATTTAACGGAATTAAGTCAAAATTTTGATGGTAAACATTAATTAAGCATTTTTTACTTCAATTTGCGCATTTATATTATAAAAATATATCAAGATATTTATTCCCGTTTCAATATCTCATGTATTCAGTTGTAAAAGTACTGATATAGTTAAATTTGTATGTAAACTTGTATTCAAAGGAATACGGAGTTTATTTAATTAGAACTTGTTGCCAGTTATAAATATTGATGAAAATAGATTTGATGCTCTATAACAGATCTTGTTCGTTTTTTAGATTTATTTACTTTTCAAGTTTTATCTATTTATATGCTTTAAAAGCATGTAATGGTAAAAATGAAAACATAGAGTCGTATGAGTAAATTATTATAAGCCGGACAGTTCTACCTCAAAATTATATACAAGTGTCTTTATGGGAACGGAGTGTCTTAACAGTAGGTTCCCAGATTCCTTCTGCCTACTCAGCTACATATGTAATGAATACAGCGTGTTAGATTCACGCTGTCGCCCGCACATAGCAGTTAAAGTTACATATACTTTGGCAAATTATAATACTCAAAAAATGATGTTGACTGAGAGCATTTACTGTTTTATACGTTTCGCATTTCCACTTGAATACTTTGTAATAAACATGAAGCTAATCAAATTAGAATGGCTTGTATTAGAAGTAAGCCTAGTGTTGGTATGTAAAACTATCGATATATTTATATATATGTTTTTATAAGCTTGACGCTGTATCCCTCTCACAGCAGGGTAGGCATAGGGAAACTAGTGAAGACACTCCGTTCTCCACTTTTTGCGGAATTCTGGAGGCTGGCGGAACAGAACGCCGTGCTTTGCCACGATATCAGAGGGAAAAATGGAATAATAAATTTAAATAGATAATTCAGCAGAAAGTGGGGAACGGAGTGTCTTTCCCTACGTTCCCTCTGCCTATCCTACAGTGTGCGGGATGCAGGGTGAAGCTGATTTATTTTATTTTTTTTAATAATAGATATAGGATAGAAAATTTGAATAAGAAAATGTAGTAAAAACCAATCATGTGCTACAACATACCAATTTCATGAATGTAAGTCAAATAGAAATAAAATTTATAAAAGCTGACAAACTTAAGTTCCTGGATACTAAGATTCAGTGGATCCGGAGTGGATGGAGTCCGGGTACAATAGTAACTTTTCTTTATCAGCTTCACGCTGTACCCCACATATAGCAAGGTACGCAGAGGGATCCTAGTGTTAAGACACTCCAATCTACACTTTTTGCTGAAATCTGGAGGCATTGAGTTTTGAGCGGCGGAAGGCGACGCTGCGTTTACAGTGAAACCTTTGTGCCATGACTGGCACAAAGTAACATTTTGCCCATTTATATTGATATTTTGACGAAATATTATTATTTTGATAATATTAATATATTTAATCGAGCTTATGTACTTATTTTGTAGGATATTAACATACTTAAATATAAATTTGAAATTATTTTTCCTACGATATGTATTCTATTCTAACTTGTGAGGGTGGATATTTCTTTCAATTTCACGTAAAAACTACTTTACGGTTGTTTATAATATTAAATATAATAATAAGGAAAAAGCGGGCGCCGCAGGTGGATCGCTAGTACGTTAACGCATTATTGTCAAATTTTATAATCTTATGTCAAAAAGAAGTAAGAAGGGATATCCTATATATACGTATATATTGACTGAACGAGATTACGCGGCAAAATCTGTACCAAATGGGTATAAAACGAAGTGTAAGCGCTCGCATCTTTTCATTATGTTGACTTAGATTTTTTGTGCGTTTCAGGATTTTTCTACATACGAGTTTTTGTATTGTTACAGTTTGATACTTCAATGTTATCTTGAAAAAAAATGATTTTGACAGACGAACAGACTCACAGAAGGACAATAAAGAGATTATGTAAGAATTCCATTTATTTTTGAGTTACAAATCCCTAAAAAAATGCACTTTGTTAACATATGATTTTATTAAATTTATTAAATTGTACATACATATCATATATAACGTACATACTAACAAGAAACAAGTAAAAATTAGCTTATTTCATAAAATAAATAAAATTGAATCAGAAAAGAAAGAACGAGCATTTTTTTTCCTTTTTTATTCAGTTTCACCCTGCATTCCGCATATAACAGGGTAGAAGGAACTTAGTGTTGAGACACTCAATTAAGTGCATAATATATAAAATTGATTCCTCAGAGGGGAATCGAACCCACAACCACCGCGTTACTCTCACACGCTTGTGCCCCTGGGCCACGACGGCCTCATAGAGAACGGATGACAATATAATTAAGCACATAATATTAAAATTAACAATACAAAAATTACAAGCATTATCGTTCAAACATATTTCATTATCCCATCCATCCTCATCATTATTAGTATTAATGATGAGTAGTAACTCATCATTAATACTATTCCTTCTTTATACATAAAAAAATATCTAAAATTGTTCCAGAAAATATAAAGTGGCATTTACGAAGGCAGCTTGTAACATCTAAAAGGCTTTAGTCGACTTTGCTAAAAAATGTAAGATCTTGAATGAAGTCATTAAAGTACATCTTAGTGTTACAAGGCTTTTACGCAGTTCTACATTTCAGGTCAAGTGAAGCCTCAAACGCTTAACCTCAACTGTAGAAAGAGATTTTAAAAGAAAAGATACGAAAATATAATTTTTGGTATCACTAACCAACCAAGAATATATAGTTAACTATTTTGTGTACATAAAAATAGATTATTTTCAATTATCATATAAACAACATATAAAAATAGATTATTATATATTATATATGTTTATATAAAAAAAGATAATTATCTATTTTCATATAAAGAACATAAATATTCTTAAATCAAATTTTTAAAATATTATTTTAAAAATTATTTATACGGTTTTGATAAGGTTTCGACTTTCCTTGCCATCTAAACATGGCGAAATTTATGGCAGAAACCTAAATATCAGCCAAATTCTATAATATTATAATTAATACCTTCACCTACCTACTATTTATTAAGGTGAGTAAAACTATAGTAACCATATAATAGAGATATTAAAAGTTTACCCAATATTCCTATAAATTGAGCAATTTCGACTTAATTTAATTCAGTGAAGTTAGGAAGTCCGGTAACGTTGCATTACGTTGCTGTCTCACGAGACAAATGGTGTTTGTTCGCCAAATTGACTTAGACTCTTATACTTTACGCGAATATAGAGCCTTTTATCGAGAACTTTAAACGATTTAAAATAGCTTATCACCGTGTTATTTTCAGTTTCGATAAGATTAATTTAGATACTTCTTAAAAGTTTTGGAAGCGTTACCGTCGTCATCTTTTGCTATTTTATTTTCTAATATTGCGAAATGAGTAAGGACTTTTGTGATTATAATAACTTAGTTATTATTCGTATAAGGTATATTTTGTAAACAGATTTAAAGCGAAACTTTATAAAATATTCACTTTTCCTCCATTTAAAGATATTATTTACAACAAACATGTAAAAAATTTTCCACGATAGCGTCGATTTTCTTATTTTTCTTTCAGGCGTCTAATCAAGATTTGGAGCATTGTTTATGTATAATATTATCTAAAAAGATGTATTTATTCTGACAAAAACAAAATATAGCTCTAAGACTATAGCCTCTCTCTCTTATAAGAGATCAAATAAAGTAAAAATAATAAAGTACCTTTTTTATTCCTTTGCATGTAACGTTGAACAAATATCGTGTTTACTGATCTTACAGACTGATTTGTAATTATGAAGTTTCAAAAATATATATCATATTTAATTTAACACCCCTGTGACGCAAGTTACCGAAATTAGGAGGCTTGATCTCCTTATATGTTTTTTTTTTTTTATGGAAAAGACACGGCAAACGAGCGCGCGGGTCACCTGATGGTAAGTGATTACCGCCGCCCACGACCCCGTGCAACCCCAGAGGAGCTACAGGTGCGTTGCCGGCCTTTAAGATGGGTTGGGTCTTATATGTGAACCAAGTTCCTTATAGTTTAACATAACTTCTTTCCAAAGCATAATATGAAATAAGCTTGAAAGCACAGTAATGTTCTCGTGTAATGTCCAACCAATCCATTTGCTAGATCGCTTCTCTTATCAACTCATAAATTTCGCTGCGTAGCTATAAGATATCCTAAAATATATTATAAGATTAGAAGTTTTGGAGTGCCTCATACTTAGTTGTATACTAAGTAAAATAATTTATAGGATGTATTATAACTTTCGAAAAAAACCTCTCTCTCTTCTTTTTCTCTCCTGTATCTCTTTTTAGCTTTAGTGTAGACACTCCGTTCCCCCAATGTCAAAACCCATAGTTAGCCTTACAAAATTATAAAGAACTAAAAATAGATAGTGCGATTTGACTGAAATAAACGAAATGTGGAAAATAGGTCCGAAAGACGAGGGTCTTACTTCCGGTATGCATATGTAATACATCATAAATATTAAAATATTTATTTTAAAAAAATTATAGTTTTATCGTTATGTTTGTAATTAAAATTTAATCACCATATTAAATACCGCTCGACATTAAATTTGGTACTCTTTAGTTGCATTAACAATATATTTCAAATTCCTATTATTATTTATTTAAATAGCGTTATGCCAATATTTTTGGTTAGCCGATAATAACAATAGAGCTACTTATTTAGAAAACGTATAAAAAATTAAACTTAATTTTTTTATTAAAAAAAAAAATCAGCTTCACGCTGCCTCCTACACACAGTAGGGAAGGTAGAGAGAACCTAGTTAAGACACTCCGTTCCCCACTTTCTGCCGAAATCTACAGGCATTGCAGAACTCAATGCCGCGCTTTGCCTCGACACCAGAGCGTAGAAATGAAAATATAAATTTAAGTTAATATTTCATCACCTCGAGTGGTGATTGAACTTACAACCAGTCGATTTTACAGTCACATTTCCTGCCGCTGTGCCACGACTGGCCTTAAATTTTTTATACGTGTGGATTAACACTTTAAAAATGTTAAAAATGACCATAAAGCTACCACCAACTTACAAATCATCAGTATATTTTTTACCAGGTACTCCGTCCTTTATTTTCCGCTCAAATTCGATATATAGCATGCTAAGTGGCGAAACTCTACACCAATACTTTGCCATATCAGTGAGAAAAACAAAATAAATCACTCCTCCGAGTAGATATTCAACTCACAAATACGGCGTTTCAAACTTATTCAATTACTTCACGGTGGCTTCTGAACTAAAATTATACATAGTAATTTTTTTTAGCTTTACGCTAAGTAGCCGTTTAGACAGAGGGGGCATTTGTTAAAATACTCCACTACGCACTTTGAGTGGCGGCACTCAACACCGCGCTTTGCCCCGACGCCAGCAAGCAAGCGAAACAATTAAATATTTCATTTTCTCAACTGAGAATCGTACCCACAACTGACTGTCGTGACTGGCCTCGATACATTGTATTATTAATAAATATCAAGATGAACTTAAAGTTAATTAAATTTAATTATAATTTTGTGTTCATACTCTAGAAACGTAGCGTTGTGTATACGAGTGGCGGAGCAGGATATAATAATATAACAATAAGCTGGGAAGGGACGGTTATTTATTCACAAATTATCATTTTGCTACTGGTACAATATGATACAGGATGTCCTTATAGCTTCCCGTGTAAGGCAAACAGAGTTCACTTTTGTTATTTTAATAGAAAATTATTAAAATAATTTGATTAATGATAAGACCAGTCGTGGCGCAGGGGCATAAGCGTGTGATTGTAAATGCCATAAGTTGTGGGTTTGATTCGCATTCGAGGAAATGATATGTTAGATATTTTCATTTCTTCGCTTTGGTGTTGAGGCAAAACTCGGCGTTGAGTTCCGTTGCTTAACATATAATGTCTCGAAAAATCGGCGGAAAGTGGGTACGAATTGTCTTAACATTAGGTTGTTGAGGGTTAACTTATCTTTGCCTAATCTGGTATATGCAGGATACAACGTGAAGCAAAAAATATATTTGGTTCTGTGATTTAGATGTGACTATGTCTAAATAAATTGGTTAACGGAGTGACACGACACTCTCCTTGGCCTCTCTATCTTTGTCTTAAAAGAGAATTGTGTTTGGTATACTCGTAGTAGATTTTTTGCTGATTTATCTGAGCTTACTAGATTAAATTACGAAACTACAGGTTTTCCTACCCTATTGGTTTCTTCATTGATGTAATTACATATCTAACGTAGTAAGCGACACGATACTAATTCACTGTATGGTCTTAAGCTGAAAATGGGGACTAAAATTGTCAATGCATTAAATATATAAATGTGACAAAAGAAAAATGATAAAATAGTTAATTTTAATTTCTTTCTGGTTTCTTTCGCCGGTCGTGGCGCAGCGGCACAAAGTGTGACTGTAAAATCAACTGGTTGTGGGTTCGATCCCCACTCGAGGAGATGAAATATTTACTTAAATTTATATTTCCATTTCTTCGCTCTGGTGTCGAGGACAAGCGCGGCGTTGAGTTCTGCCACTTAACACGAAATGCTTCGAGAATTCGGCAGAAAGTGGGGGACGGATTGTCTTTCACTAAGTTGCGTGAAGCTGATTTATTTATTTATTATTTATTCATATATATTTCAAAAATGTCACAAAAATGGATATATTATTTCTAAATGTGTGGCCAAACAGATACATTTTTTTTTTCAAATATTACAATCCTCATTACAGTGAAAAAATAATACATAACAGCATTCCACGAAAAAGAAATAACAAAAACGAAATTTGATTGTTATGACTATGCTGCTGACGGTACGGCTCGTGGGCTTGTGGACTAATTGGGGTTCGTTAGGCCCCGATTGTTTGTTGTTCGATGGATACGCAAACACGGTAGAATCAATGCCATTTTAGTTTTAGCGGAGCATATTTGGACGAAAAAGAAAAATGTATTTGAAATACATATGTATATGTAAGTAAATTTTTATGGGTGTAGATATAAACAATGATTTTATTTTGAGTTGCTGATTAATTTTGTTCTCTTACTAAACAATTTATGGATATAGCGTGTTTTAAATCAGGCCTTTTTTTTCTTGTTTCATATGTTTAGATATAGTAAATGCTAAGCAGCAAGTCTTAGTGACTTGTTTCTTCTTAAATAGAGGAAGAAAACGGTTTTGTTCATTATATATTACACGTTATAGTCTTTACGCAGTCAAGCATAACAGCGGCATAATGACTGGTAATGTGACTGTTCGATTTCTACTTTCGAGAATGAGATTATTTTAATATCCTGTCTCTGGTGTAATAAGACCTATAGTGGCGTTAAGATCCGCCACTCAACCCAATGTCAAAGTCTCCAAAATTAGGCAGTTTTTCGAACGCTGCCTATCTATTCCGTAGAACAGATACAGATTGTTATAGCTCTAAAAATCTGCAAGCTGAAGTGGCATTAAACAGGCCATTTTTTTAGGAGGACTGACAAACGATGGTGAAGAAAGTTCCTCGAATGGCAACCACGTCTTGGCAATAGGAGCAAAGACCGTTCTTTAACCAGGTGGACTGATGAACTGAAAGGGCCAGTAGGACGCGGCTAGATTTAAAGGCAGCAGAACCGGATAAAGTGCCAAGCATTGCAGCAGGCTTATTTCCAGCAAGCGACCTTCAACCAGCTGATTTGAAGAACGAACTTTTTAGCAGCAGCAGTACACTCCCTCTGCCTACTCCACTATATACGGGATACAGAGTGAACCAGAAATGAGACAAACACACTCGTATTATAGAGAATACGTTAGCTTATAAATTTTATGTATATGCAAATGTATAATTCATTCTGAAATACCATATTACTTGGAGAAACATTGCAGATACTAATGAGTTTCACTGAGAAGCCAGTTATTAGTATCCGGGGCTTACGGGCTTGAGATGGATTACAAAACAGACTATCTGTTAATGCTTCAAGATAACTATACAAAATGTAACAAAATATGAAATAATTACGAATTCAGCATTAAAATTTTGTGAAAATGGATAAAGTAGAACTAAGTACTTAGGTTCTATTATTGTCATCGCGATGTAGTGGAATGGCGTTCGGATATATGTAAGTGACCTATAACCATCAGGTTCAGTGCTCGATCCTACTCAGTGGACTCCACTGCACACTGTCCATCGAATTATGAAAGATTTGATTGCGTGTTGCGGAACACAACGCCACATTTTGCCTTGACTCCGGAGTTTTCATTTACTCGAGTGAGAATCGAACCTGTCGCGTTTACAGTCACGCACTTGTTCCAGAACCACGTGTAGCGTGTGCATGAAATATACCATTTCATAGATAACTATAATCTCATCTCATGTTTATCTTTCACAATATAACAATGTTTAGTACTATGATTATCTAAAGGCGAAACATGGATATATGTATTCATGCATTTCTAAGATCAGTTTGCGGAATGCTATGTAGGTTATGCTGTTTGGAAACACATCCCGGACTTATATGAGCTTCAAGATGCGTTTATTATTAGTTTCTGTGAGGATTTAGCTTTGAGATTTAATCTATAGAAATGATGCTGCTATTTATATGAATTGTTTTAAAATAGTTTCAAATATTTTAAAGTCGTCGTGGCGTAGGTGCACACTGTCACCGTTAACACGACGGTTGTAGATTCAGTTCCCACTAAGGGTAATGAGCTGTTATTTATCTATTAATGTTTTCATATCTTCGCTTAGATACCAAATCAGAACAAAGTGTTGAGTTTCGCTCCTCAACACCCAGTACTCTGAAAAAATCGAAGGAAAATGAGGAGCGGAATGTCTTAACACTAGGTTCGATTCCGCCTTCGCGGCTTACTGCGGGATATAGCGTGAAACCTTTTAATGTAAACAACGAGTAACCTATTAAAGATGTTTATTTAACATCTACGCTCTACTTCATTTTGCAGGAATAATATTTATGAGAAATTATAGTAAATACATAAGCCTATCTCGCTAGGATGGACGACAAAGCGTTACTTATCCAGGCGTTAGCCGCGAGCTATTGGCAATTATGATGGACTTTCAGATCAAAGAGATAGGAAAGTGAGGCCTTTTACGCCTCGTGTTAGTGAGTGGATATAAAATGAATGAGGGTATTAATCTTGGATTTTTTTTGTATTTAATATGAGATGGGGTATATAGATTCAAAATAAGTCACACCATTCCCCACTTGCCAATAATTTCGTATAATATTGTGAGATAAATGTTAGTGAGATTGCGATTTTAATATTAATTTTGCATTTTATGCAATAGTATCCACAATTTCCCTTGTGTATGGCATGGCACAATTGATGTATGACTGGCAGAATGTGATACTAGTGTGATCGAATACCATTGAATTAACATAGAATATAATATCAAATTTATTTAGTTCATAGAAAAAAAATCGTGTAAATGTCAATTAATGAATACTATTAACATTTTTAAAGTGTTATTCCACACTTAAGAAAAAAAAAACTTATTTAGATAACGTATAAAAATTTGAATTTCGTGTTCTTTAGACTAGAATAGAAGAAATGGAGAGAGGCCTTTGTCCAACAATGGGACAGTACAGGTTAGGAAAAAAAAGAAAAAGAAAAGTACGAATAAGAACGCCTTATTTTATCTTATCTTAGCGAGAAAATAAACATAATTCGTTTCTCAAAATGGGGGATCTACCACCACTGACCACTGTCCCATGAGGACCTCATAAATAAATATATCTATAAAAACCCATCAGTAGCTTGAGATCAAAGATAATATATATATAAAAGATATAAAATAACTATAGTTGTAATATACTTAACTTATCCGACAGCACCAAGAGCAATTCTAAAGAAACGAGTAACCGTCAACATATTTGCACTTCAAGATCCAACTATTGAATAAGTGTCTTTATCTGTAGATTCATTTTAAACTTGGGAATGTTTTATATTAAAAAATACGATTTTATTATATTAATATAAAATATAAAGTATTTTCTTAATGATTTTATTACTGCTATCATAGTTATAACTAAGAAATTTATGATTAAATACATGATGATTGTGGGTTCGATTCTCATTCGTATATAAGATTGTATTTCAGTTGTTTTCGTAGTCTTCCTCTATTAAGTGAGAATCCTAATACCAAAACGCAGTACTCACAATTTCCAATGTCAATAAATCCCAAAAAATACTGATAATGCGATCATTATTCCAAAGTTATTTTTTATACTAAATAAACTACATTTAAAATGAGATCTATGTAAGATCTCATTCTGACTATGATAGAGACCTTATTCATTTACCTATTTCTGCTATGATCTATATAAACAGATCATTAATTATATTTATGGAACTTGAAGTCTTGGACGATTAAATCATGAAGCGTGGAAACCTAAATAAACCAAAAAAAAAATATTCCTTAAGAATCGAATAATATTTAAACATACTTAATTAGAAAACGTACTTACGGACTCTACTCTAGGTGATCCTTTATTGCTAAAATTCTACATTCTAAAATTTACAACTGGAGTGTGTGTGTAATTTATATTTCTGTTTCTTAAGTCTTTTTTCGTTCAAAAGTATATCAACTTTAGTTTTATGTTTAAAAGAAAACTTTGCTGGCAACAGAAGAAACGTTGATTTATTAATATAAGTTTATTATAAATGCGAGTTCTTATACAGCTCTGAAATAAAAATAAAAAATTATATATTGTACAACTAGTTACAAGAAACAGTGACGTCTTCTAGTTGAGCAAAGTATTAATTTATAAATTAATTTAACTACCAATTTGTTGTGGGTTTGATTTCCACTCGTAGGAATAAATGAATTAAAATATTTAATTAATTTTATTATTAAAAATTTTCATTTCCTCACTGTCGTGATAAGTCCGGCGTTGAGTTTCACCATTCTACATACAAAACCTTCAGAGTTTGGTGAACTATGGGGATCGGAAGTATCTTAATGAGCACGGTGTATCTTAACTCTATGTTTCTAGCTTAGTTCTATGTACCGTGATATGTGAGGGATACAACGTGAAGTTAAGCAAAAGCTACCGTGTGGCGATGAATTCCGACTATCTAGCAATATATCCTTATAAAAATATTTATATTAAAACTATTTCTACTTTTCTGAATTGATAGCACAAAATATAAAAAGTTACTAATCAGTATATTCAGTATCCTAACGAAGTCTTTTCTTTTTTAGATTATAGCGAATCTAAGATTTATCTTAACTTTACTTTTACTCGATTTTATCTAAAGAATTTTTACAAGACAAAGGCAACTTGAAGTTTCTACAAAAATGTTATACATAAAACAACTAAGTTTAATTAAAAGTATTGTTTGAAAGGTTGAAATTTAGTCTTTTAAAGTTACGAACTGACGTAGCGCGATTAAGTTAAATAAGTAAGAATATTTTTAATATCGTAGATAAAGAAACCAGCTTTTAAATTTAACTTTTTTTCTAATTGTATCATCGCGATGATTGTAAGTTCGATTATCAACTGGTGACAAGACTAAGCCCACCGTCAGGTTGAGCCCGCCATGCCATTTACTATGTCTCGAAAATTGGGCGGAGTATAATAAAGGGAGTATCTTTGCATGGGAGTATTTTTTCATTTTAAATGACCAAAATTACATTTTACATTTAAAAAAATCATCATTGTTAACACGATAGTTGTGGGTTTGATTCCCACTCGGAGAAATAAATGAATTAAAATATTAAATTAATTTTATAAATCTAAATGCCGCGCTATATTGTTTTGTACAATCTTAAAATATATCTACTTATTTACTCGTATTTGGGTAGAGCAATATTACTAGCCTATTCTAAACTAAACACAAAAAATACACAAACCATTTAAACACACCCTTTCACGGATTTAAACTAGCATCCTCATTCTGATAAGCAACCAAACCATCACAGCGTACATTAATTACATCAATTTCATCTCATATTACTAAATTAAAATGAAATTTCACATAAACCAAATTTGAAGCTATAATTTAAATCATATTGGCTACATTATTACTAATAACTGCGATCGGACCGGATCTGGTGCAGAATAAGCAGATTTCCACCAATTTCCCGACAGAATATTTATTGGCCCTTCGGAAATGCTTGCGCGTTAAACGTAGAGCTATGGACTATTACGGAATATGGTCCAATATCGACGTTTATTGTTATAGCACCTGGAAAAGATTTTAGTGTTATTAAAGTTTATTTGTTGAATTTCTTCGAAAAAAAGGTTGTTTTGGCCAGTTTTTTTGTATGTGACATTGGATGATATTTTATGATGATGATTATGAGATCTGCTTAGATGAGTCAAAAAGTCTATGTAACTTTATTTATTCGTTCACAAAGGAGACTGAAACAATTGCATAGATTCTTGGGCCCAGAATGTAAAGAGAGGAAAATGGTTTGATTTAATAGATTCCGGTGTATCATTCCCTCCCTGAAAATTTTGTCAGTTTTGGCATTCTAAGAGATGCGTTATTAGAGATTTAGTAAAAGTAGGCTATCGTTTTGCACAGCGATTCATATCTACAGCGTGGCGGTCGTTAGATCCAAAAGATTTCGGTGTCCACTGATGAAGCAAGGCTTGTTTAAAGTAGTAAACGCGAAAACACTAAAAAAAAAACGGATTTTTGTTATTCTTAAATTAAAAAAATATATTATTTTTTTAGACTATTACTCAAATCTTTACA
Organism: Heliconius sara; assembly: GCA_917862395.2. NCBI lineage: Eukaryota > Metazoa > Arthropoda > Insecta > Lepidoptera > Nymphalidae > Heliconius > Heliconius sara. The sequence continues at coordinate 3,427,661 of OU860782.2, forward strand.
TTTGGGCCCACGATTTTCTGTTTTCTGTATAGGAAACTAACCAGTCTTATCGAAATGATCATTGCTTTTTCTGAGATATGTATGTTTTTCAGGTTTCATCAAAATCGGTTGAGTGCATTTTGTGGAGTTATTTATAGTTCTATTATGTCGAGGCGCAAGGGCACGAATGTGTGACTGTAAACGTGACTGGTTGTGGGTTCAATCCACACTTGAGAAAATAAAATATTGATAAGATTTATAATTTTATTTCTTAGTTTCTGCTATCAAGGCATAGCACGGCATTAAGTTCCGCTTCTCAGAACACAACACTCCAGAATTTGGCGAAAAATTGAGAACGAAGTGTCTTAACACAAGGTTCCCTCTACCTACCCTGCTGTGCGTATGGAATACAGCGTGAAGCTGATTTTATTTTTTTATTATACTTTATTATATTAATAGCAAAGAAAAGGAATATAATGTTCAAGTTTGTATATTAAATAAATTTGACTGATACGTTCATCAATCATAGAGATTGTTAGAAGTTTGTTTAAATCAGATTTTAAATGTAATTAAATAAAAATTATCCCATGAGTGATGATAACGGTAGTAAACTAACATTTTAAAGTTATGTACTTTCAAAATTAATATATATGAAGATTCTACGACCTTCATATATATAAATTGGGAAATTAATATATATGAAGGTCGTACAATCTTCGAGCAGCGATTCGATTCTGCGACCTAAAGAAAAGTGGGAAGTGGAATATCTTTTTTTAATCAAATGTTTATATTTAAACGTTTCGTTCTAAAGAACAGTTACTACTCAATAAAAGCATTATAGTCTTAGCTACCTAGATTTATATACTAATTAGATATATGAATAAGTGTTAGTTATTGAGTTAAAACGATTTTAATAAGGTTATTTGTTAATTTGAAGTTAGTTAGGCCAGTCGTGGCGCAGGGGCACAAAGTGTGATTGCAAAATCGACTGATTGTGGGTTCGATCCCCACTCGAAGAAATGAAATATTTATTTACATTTATATTTTCATTTCGTTCGCTCTGGTGTCGAGGGAAAGCGCGGCAACACGCAATGCCTCCAGAATTCTGCTGAAAGTGACGAACGGAGTGTCTTAACACTTCCCTCTGGCTGCCCTGCTGTGCGGGATACAGCGTGAAGCTGATTTATCATTTATTTATTTAAGTTAGTTAGAAGGACTTTATATATTAATTATCTAATTTTCTTGTTTATTCAAATAATAATTTCATGGAGCGAACTCACGAGTGAATAGGTGTAATTTGTATTTTAATGAACGGACTGCATTTGAAGGATTTAGGGGTTGGAATAATTGGGGTGCGGAAGCGAATATTAGTATTAGCCCTTACAATAACTATAACTTTAAGTTATATTATGATTATGTGTTATATTATGTGAGACCAACGTGGCACGGTAACAATGCCTAAATGGGATAGTTGTGAGTTCGATCTTCACTAGAGGGGGGACTTATATTTCATTATATTCCATTGGTAGACAAAGCGCGGCGCTAACATCCGCAATTTAACACTCAATGTCTCGAGAATTTGGCGGAAATAGGAAAAAGAGTATCTCAAGAACAAATTTTTATTTTTTAACAAATTTTTATTATTAATTTGTCTCTGATTTATTGTATATCATATATTATACATTTATGCATATTTATACATTATACATTTTATGGTAGATTTTCACAGATTTTCAGAAAAATTAAACACAATTTACATATTTAATGCGTTGACATCAGAGCGAAGAAATAGATATATAAATTTAAATAAATATTTCATTTCTTCGAGTTGGAATTGAACCCACAATCAGTCGCGTTTGCACAGGTCAGTTGTGATGCAGGGGCACAAAGTGTGTGTGCCCCTGCATCACAACTGACCTCTCAACATATATTTAAGCTATACTGTAAAGTTTATAGTATAGTTTATAGCATGCATACATGATATAATACACAATACAACAACACAACAACAACAAATACAAGGTTACAATTTTTGTAAAGATAGTGTTCAATTCTGCTTTAATATTACAAAAAGTGGAAGATTCCGGGCCCGGGTCGCTAGTAGCTTTGGTAACATTGAACTATAAGGTTTTTTTTTTCCTTGTATTTATAAATTCAACAAAAATCATTTTTTAACCCATTTACAACAAAGAATGTAGAACGAACTACACAACCATTGCTAAATAAACTAAATTAAAAACTATATTTTCGTGTGTTTACAAATAAACTGACGTTTGATAATTTCAGCGTGAAATCGGCTTACGACCGCAGTGTGATTTGGGTAAATAGAAAATATTGTATTATCTATAGCCTCTCTTTGACGTTACAGCGAAAAATAGAACTAGATTTACTCGAAAATAGTTTAACTTACGAGATATTTTGCATTTTTTTTTATAATTATAGTACATTTTTTATAATTAGTAACGACAACAAACTCCGTGCCCTGTCTTATTATCTTTTCCAGATATAGGAATTGAAAATTATTTAAATATTTAATATCTGAACTAGTCGTCGAACCCACAAACAATCTGTCAATAGTCACCCAATGGGCTAATATGGCGTAGGCGTAATCAAATTCAATTGAAATTCTCAATTTTCTTTGATATAATAAGTATACAATAATGAATACTATAATTTATTTAAATTAAATCAATATTTTAAAGCAAAATCTATTATTTCAATTTGAAAAATTTTGTTTAAAACAAATGACTATCATTTAATATGCTGTAAGATTAAAAGATTAAGATTAAATTAATATTTATTGTTAATTTAAATAAATTACTACTGATCAAATAAATTCCCTTTATACGATGACCACCCCTTTTAAAGAGGTCGGAGGGCACTGTTAATAATTAATTGGTGTTGGGACATCGTCTCGTTAAAACAGTATTTCAATTAAAGAAGTATTTGTCACTAGAATATTGAATAATTATAAAGAAAATTATCTATTTCTTTTATTTTTTATTAGGTTCACGCTATCGCACGCACACCCTGCTAGGCAGAGTAAATCTAGTGTTAAGTGAAAAAACGGTAGTGTTGAGTGAAACTGAAATTAAACGTGAACTCGACAATTTGCTTCGAAACCAGAGCGAAGAAATGAAAATATTAAATGTTTCATTTCCTCCAGTGGTAATCAAATCCACAACCTGTCTCGTTTACAGTCTCACATAAATGACTTCAATTTGCTTTATATTCACAATAGGTTTTACTCGTGGCTTCGTCCTGTGGTGAAGTTTCAATAACTAATACACAACTGTACGTCACAATGCATATTGAAAATGCCCAAGTTAACATTGACCATAGATGGACATGAAGCCTGTATCGACTATTTAACACGAAAATATTTTTTCAATTGAACGAACCAACCTCATGATTTTTTTTTGAGAACGTTTCTTTACAATTGGAGTTTATTCAACTGGACATAAATAACTTAATTTATTTAAAATTTTGGTTTCTCCGTTCTAGTAACGAGATAAAGCACAGTAGGTATTGTAATTCCACCACGCCATGTCTCTAGAATTCAGCGAAAAATGAGGAGCAGAACTGTCTTAACGGAGACGGAGTGTCTTAACACTAGGTTCTCTATGCAGACAGAATTTCAAAATTCTAAATCTAAATTTCAAATAACTAAGCATTTGATTTCACCTCTGCCTGTTAAGTCGGGACACGTGCCAAAGTTAGTACATCGTTAAAACAACGCGTCGCGTACCGAACTGTAATTATTATTAGTTTGAAACATTTATTTTGGAGTGATGCTGACAGATTGGATTACTTTAAGTTTTTTGTTGGGAACTAAAAGATATATATAGATATAGATATTTCGATGAAATTGAGCGGATATTTTTCCTTTGGAATCATTTATAGGTATATTTATAACTAGCGGCCCGCTCGCGGCTTCGCCCGCTTAAACCACAGAATTATTTGCTTAATACACTAAAATTATGTTCGTGTTTTAATATACCTATAATGTATGTGTGCAACGCAGTCGCATTTTCGTACCTCCCATAAGAGAGATGCAACTGTCAATATATTAATTTCTTTAAACTTTTGCCTTTGCGTTAACACACACTACTACAAAAGTATTACTAAAGGTTAAGCAACTTTGAACTTTGTCGCCAATACCTACGACTCGATTTAGGAATGAGGCGTATGCGGCGGTTTCCCTTTGATAGGCTTATGCCTGTTTGGGTGTTTAATGACAAATAGCGTTTTATTTTAATATCAACGATAATATATAATTTATTTTGTATGAAAAATAACTTTTTCACTTTTAGGATTTTTTTATTGTATTAGGCTTTTATAGAGTGATTAACTATGGTTTCATTTAAAGTGGTGCTGACAAAAACACAAATTGAGCATATTTAACATTTATAGTGATTTTTTAGTGAATAGAACTAATAGTTATTACAATACTTGCGAAGAAAGCATATTTTAGACATTTTTTAAATTCTTATACCTTTTGAAAAACTACCAACATTCTTATCGTTAATAAATTATTTTTTTCAAATTAAAAAATTGTCTAAGTTTTTCATCATAATGGCACGAAAATATTTAAAATGTTCAAAATTAAAAGTTCAAAAATGTTGATTAAAAATAATTATACTGCAGGAGGATACCGTTATATGTACTGTTTTTTTATGGTATAATGTAGAATAATATATTCTATAGAGAAATCACACATTCCTCTTCACATTTTTTATTCTTTAACTATACGTAAATATATATTTTAGAGGTTACTCTATGCTAAGATGGCAGCTCTGTTCCCGCATTTACGTCCCACATATATAGAAATATAAATCATTGGAAAGAAAAGCAGAAACGCAATTTTATTGCATTTTTTCTTTTTTTCATACTTGAAACGTGTTAATAAATTTACATACAATTCATTTGTTTCGAATATAACATTAAGATTAATTCATAAAATAAATTTGATATTTCCCTAACATGATTATTTCATGTATTTTTTTATATACAAAGTTTTGATTAAGTTCTCTTGAGAAATATATCTACTATAAATTAATATAACGTACCTACATGCCAATGATTAAAACGTATTGACATCACCACGTGATCCATCTATTATAATCACAACATAAAATTTTATAAAATACAGCAACCAGCTCGCGGCTTCACCCGCTTAAATTTGTGAATTATTTGTTTGTTTCGGTACAGGGAATTACGTTCCTGTTGTAATAAATAATAAAAATAAATGTGAAAATTATTAAAACCATGACATTTTCGATTTTCTTTAAACAAATTATTATTGGAGCAATTAACAAAGTAATAGAATCAGCAACAATAATATTTATAAATTTTGTCGGTTTCTTGGTTTTTCTGATAGTCGACGCTTAACTCAGAAACGACTTAAGCGATTTAAAGAGCTAAGACGTGAGCGCCGTGCGGGAGCGGTAAAATCGGCTTAATTGTTTTTATTGTAATATTCGTCATGTATGTAATGTAATGGTGTAGTGATTAAATAACTGACCTTTATAACTATTTATTTATATCTTCATAGAGAAATGATAGCTTTGTTGGGCACTCCTAATTTTTAAGAAAATAAATTTGATCAAAATACATTTAATTATTTTAACATAATAATTAAAGTAACATATAAAATCTTATATATTATGTTGTAATTATTACAACGCATGCAAGGAAAAATCATTTCATAAAGTTGTTTAATTCTATTAGAATTATAAAACTTACTAAAAAATATTTAATATATTAAATATATAGATATCACATTAGTATCGATACTTTACTGGTACTAATAATTGAAAAAAATATACACTACATCCATACATCCACACATCCACACATCCACACATCCATACATCCATACATCCATACATCCATACATCCATACATCCATACATCCATACATCCATACATCCATACATCCATACATCCATACATCCATACATCCATACATCCATACATCCCTACATCCATACATCCACACATCCATACATCCATACATCCATACATCCATACATCCATACATCCATACATCCATACATCCATACATCCATACATCCATACATCCATACATCCATACATCCATACATCCATACATCCATACATCCATACATCCATACATCCATACATCCACACATCCATACATCCATACATCCATACATCCATACATCCATACATCCATACATCCATACATCCATACATCCATACATCCATACCTACCTACCTACCTACCTACCTACCTACCTACCTACCTACCTACCCACCTACCTACCCACCTACCTACCCACCTACCTACCTACCTACCTACCTACCTACCCACCTACCCACTTACCCACCTACCTACCTACCTACCTACCTACCCACCTACCTACCTACCTACCTACCTACCTACCCACCTACCTACATACCTACTCACCTACCCACCCACCTACCCACCTACCTACCCACCTACCCTACCTACCTACCCACCTACCCACCTACCCACCTACCTAACCACCTACATACCCACCTACCTACCTACCTAACCACCTACCTACCCACCTACCTACCCACCTACCTACCCACCTACCTACCCACCTACCTACCCACCTACCTACCCACCTACCTACCTATGTACCTACCTACCTACCCACCTACCTACCCACCTACCTACCTACCTACTTAAAATATAAAAAAGATAGCGTTTCTAGTATCGAGTTCTACTATCTCAAATATAAGCTTCTTGGAAACTTAAATACTTATATCTTTTGATAGATTGAAGCTATTACAATGAAATAAACACTAAATGTTACTTTGATTTACTGGTAATTTTTACGTATAAAACTTGCTTAAATATATTGTGTACTTTTGACGTGATGCGTGTTCACATAAACAGGAAAACAGACAAACAGACAAACAGACAAACAGACAAACAGACAAACAGACAAAAATTCCAAAAATGTTGGAAATGGATTCTGTTAGTTATCCTTTAACACCCTAGCTAATTTTTTTTAAAATATTTTCAATGTACAGAAACGACTTTTCTACAGATTTATTATAAGTATAGATATGTACAACTTCACGCTGTATCCCGTAAGTACCGTACCCGTAGGTATAGTAGGTTAGGCAGAAGTAGACCTGGGAAACTAGTGTTAAGACACTCCGTTCCATATTTTTGTAGAATTTTCAAAGAATTTCGTATTGAGTGGCAGAACTCAACGATGCATTTTGCTTTGTTACAAGAGCAAATAAAAAGTAATAATTAATTTTCCTCAATGAGAGTCGAATCTACAACTGTCATGTATACAGCACACAAATATCAATAATTCCCAAATAATATATTTTTTTAATTTTTTTAAACACATGTAGTCTTTACAAAAATTGACTTCATAAGATTAAATGTACCAAACGAGGGCATTTCGATATAAATTGAACATTTTCATCTGTTAAATAGATGGAATGGATTGATATTAAAAATTTATAAGCAAATACTTTATTTGCTCAGTTTTTTAGGAAACTAAATAAGAAGGTATTTTTACTGATATTAAAAAGATATTTTAACCGTTTTTGTGACTTTTAAAAAGTATTTCTTGAATTTGAATGTTTTTTTTAATCACTTTAAATTAACCAGAATGAACTGTAAATGACTCGTATGATTCGTAGCGTAACGGCACGAAGTGAGACTTTAAAACCGACGGGTTGTGGGTTCGATCCCCATATGAGATGAATATTTACTTAAATTTATATTTCCATTTCTTCACTCTGGTGTCGAGGCTAAGCACGGCGTTGAGTTCTGCCACTCAACACGCAATGCCTCCAGAATTCGGCAGAAAGTGGGGAACGAAGTGTCTAAAACACTAGGTTCCCTCTGCCTTCACTGCTGTGTGCGTGAACAGCGTGAAGCTGATTTATTTGATTTATTTTATTTTTAACTTAGATTTTTTTTAATTACTTTAAATTAATCAAAACAGATTTTATAACGAGTAACGTTAATATCAGGTCCCACAAGCTATTATAGTTATTATAGCACAAGCCTAATTAACATATAAAGTACTTTTTGTCACAGTAAATAACATGGCTTACGGGATGGACGTATTTTTAATTATTTTACCATTTTTTTAATATTGTATTTTTATAGCATCACCATTATTACTGCTTATCAACGCTAGATTATTCTTTTTTAGTTTTTTTTTCTAATATTTTTTTTTGTGGATCAATGGGTAATTAGTAGATATTACAGATATTTAGTACTTCACTGTCAGGCTTTGCGTACTGTATATAACTTGACAGCATGTATAACTGGAAAATTATTCAAATGGCTATTACAGACGGGAATAATATGTAATGAAGTAAAAAAACAATAATTTACGAAAAATACAAGTAACAAAGTCAGTCAAGGTGACGTTTTTGCTCACGTCGATATATCATAAATCAAAAAAAAAGTTACAACAACCTTAATATGTTTATAATTAAATTTACATCAAAACCATTAAAAATATATTTTATATTGTATCTGTCCTTATGAAAATTATATTAAAGCTATGAGAAGCGCCTGAAGGAATCATTAAGGTAAATCCCCTGCATGCCAAATTAAGGAGTGTAAAATTTTAAGCGTCTACGATACTTGAATAATGTTATATTGTGTGAATAAAACGAATTACAGCGTTTTGTGGAGGATATATCACAAGTGCGTGCTTTATCTTCTAGATTGTATAAGAATTGTAACTTTTACTTATTTGTTTGTATAAATTAATTATCAATTGAGGCCAGTCGTGGCCAAGGGGCACAAAGTGTTACTGTTAAAGCGACTGGTTGTGGATTCGATGCCCACTTGAGAAAATAAAATATCTACTACAATTTATAATCTCGTTTCTTCGCTCTGGTGTTAAGGCAAAACGCGGCGTTGAGTTCCGCCATTCAACACGCAATGCCTCCAGAAGTTGGCGGAATGTGGGGAATGGAGTATATTAACACTAGGTTCTCTCTGCCTATCCCGCTGTATGCGGGATACAGCGTGAAGCTGATTTAAGTGACATCATAACCGTATGATAATTTTTTTCACTGGGAGAACTAAGTAATTGTTAATTTTTTTGACAGTTATCTCGATTTTTATCCACACTCTTTGGTTACCAAAAAATATGTATACAAATATAAAAATCCGGCTAAGCTCAAGTCGTACTCGCCCACCGTTGCCTCCATACCAATTCAATATTGTAGGTCAATGGGAAGTACAATTTATAACAGTTTAACAAATTTAATTGTGAATATGCGTATGCATTCATTTTGTAGAAAGTTAACAAATATAAATTTGTAATATTTTATTTCTTTATGAAATAGCCATAAATTTTCACTTTTTTAAATTTTTTCTCTTTTTTGTATTAGAAGTCCTCACTTCGTGCCTAAATTTCATTGCTGTAGGTCTACGGGAAAGTAGCCTATAGGTTTTAATGTCCACGGGAAGTACCCTATAGGTTTTGATTTCGCGGCGGATTTCATGCAAAATCAGCAAAAACTATTTGATTCCATTGACGTATAAGCTTAATTTTCAAGATACCATACAAACAAATATTTAATATTCATTTCAGTTTGATAACTCCACGCTATTTCGAGAAAAATGATCTTAGCAGATATATAGACGAACGACGTCCATTTTTACGTTTTGAATTCAGCCCTATAAAAATATAATGATAATAATTGAAACCTACACAAGAAATATTAAAAAAAAATTGTATGAGAGATCGCTGGAGCAATTGAATGACAAATTTTATTATTAACCACATTATTATTGTATCAACTAAAATAAAACTATTTTTCAAAATAATATCCGAAGCGATGTCAAGAAATCTAAGCTTATACATAAATATATCTTTTTCTATATACAAATTGATTCTATTTCCATAAGAATATTACTTTAGTGGTATACAAATACAAATAAGAATAATATAACACAATAGAAAACAAAATACGTATCAAACATTTTGTCGCCGTCTGAATCCTTTATTATTTTTCCCAGGTACAATTTTGCTTGAGAAGGTTGTATATATAATTCATCTCGGATATTGCCACACGAGGTGTATTGAAAGGTTCGAGGGAATAAGCTTTATATTTTACTAAATATATTTATGAATGTTAGTATTTATTTCAGCTTCACGCTGTATCCCGCACATATCAGTGTAGGTTGACAGAACCTAGTATTAAGACACTCCGTTCCCATATTAAGACACTATCGTTGGTCACTTTCCGCCAAATTAAAATAAATTAAACATAAGAAGGTAAATTTACGACAAGTAGAAAAACTTGATATATCACTTAGTTCTTTGTGATCATTTTATTAACGGCCTCTATATACGGTATTCTCCAACGGCTTCAATAAACGGTATTCTTATAAATAGTTTCTATATTCGGTATTCTCAATTCAACGTGACATTAGTGGAGTGATCAGTGCTCAGCTGGCACGCTCGGAACGCCACAAAGAAGAAACGAACTGAACTGACGTATAAACGAACATGCCAAATTAAGATTAACTTTTTTACTATCTGTACTTAAAAAAGTTATATTAAAAATCATAAATCATTTATTATTTCGGCCCCAATAATAAAAAGCAGGTCCTTTTCTTCCTTCTCCTTTGTATAATGAAATCACAAACTTTTTATAGTTCATCGAAGGGTAGCGTTAGCGTTAACGTAATTTACATAAGGTTTTTGCGGCCTGGTCCAAAACTTTTAGGTTAATGGATACAAATTCAGATTTGGTAAGTGAATAATAGTGATCTCGCATATTTATGATAAATAATACTGTTTGGGACCAGTCGTGGCGCAGGGGTACGAACCCGTGACTGTAAACGCCCATCGGCTGTAGGTTTGATTCCCACTCGATGAAATGCAATATCTAATATTTATTTGCTCTGATTTGGAGGTAAAGCGTTCTCCAAAACACTTCGGAAAGTGGAGAGCGGAGTGTCTTATAACTAGGCTTCCTCTACCTACCTGGCTACATACGGAATAAGGTAAATCTGGAAAAAATATTGTTTGCCTACATAATGATATAATGTTTATAGTTGAGAAGGTTTGTAGTTCAGAAACAGTCACTCATCAAATTATCGGTACCATTTGTAACAATATATTTTTCTTAATATCTTTACCAAATATCAAGGGAAAACTAGTGTTTAAACACTCCGTTCCCCACCTTCTGTCACATTTAAAACCGGCGTGAAGTAGTGGCTTTATGCCACTGCGTTTCGCATCAGGTTATGCCGGGCCCCGGCGCCCAACCCATCTTAAAGGCCGGCAACGCACTTGTAGCTCCTTGTCTTGTCTGGGGTTGCACGGGGTCGTGGGCGGCGGTAGTCACTTACCATCAGGTGACTCGCACGCTCGTTTGCCGTGTCTTTTCCATAAAAAATAAAATAATAAAAAAAAAAAATCGAGGCATTGCGTGTTCACTGGGGAAATTCTACACCATTCATTATTTTTTTACTAGATCGAGAAAATTAAAAATATCATTGCCTCGAGTAAGATTGAACTTACAACTGTAGTGCTTAATCACACTGTATCAATTATTAATTGTGATCATATATAGTTTAATTTTGTTGGTTAATTTTTTCCTTTAAATATGAGGTAAAACTACTTTTACGGTTTCACTTTGGCCGTATTTAAAAATTTTATATCAAAATCGCCTTTTAATGCTACGCTTTTAACACTTTCTGGTGTGTATATTTTATGAAATACAGTCTCGGTTTAAACGTGAATTCTTTATGAACTTAATAAACGTGGACTAAATATTAGTACGGAGAAAATATTTTTCGTTATTAAAGATTTTTTCTTAATTTTGTGTTTTTGTGATGTGTAGTTAATAGTTATAGATACAAATACAGAACGTGTGGTCTTTTATATTTATGTTTTGTTTTAATTCTTTCGTAACGTAGTGGTACTGATTAGGGGAATGAATATTATTTATAATCTTTATTTCACTCTCCGGTAGACCAAGTGCAGTGTTGAGTTTCGCCAATCACCACTTATAATATTTCGAAATTTGTGGAGAAATTTAAGAACTGGCTATTGTGAAAGAAGGTCCTGTCTTGTTGAACAGAATAGTAGTTAGTTGGCAATTTTACTAGATGTGCTTGATTTTTCAGTTTATTTATGTACTGCCGAATTTTTCGAGGCATTGCGTGTTAAGCTTCGAGGCGGCGGTATTGAGTAAAAGACTTCAGTATCTATCCATTTCACCCCCATGTATGGTAGCCGATTTTCAAAAGCTCGCCAGACATTTGAGAATTTGTAATTTTTTTCGAAAAAATCGAAATCTTGCAGAAAATTGTCAATTTTTTTTTACAATTTTTAAAGTGTTCCACACTTAGGAAAGAAAATTATTTATTTAGAAAACGTATAATTATTTTTTTTCAATAAAGTTTGATAGTAGGCCTTTTGCATAATATAGTATATCAAAATTAACAGGTTATAAGTTTTGGAAATAACATGAAAAAAAAATCCCTTTTAAATCTGTTTAAAAATTTAAAATTACCAATTTCATACCACCGAGTTATATAAATATGGTAAAGTGCACTGTATTTTTCCTGTTTGAACTCTTATTAAATACAAATAAAATAAGAAACATAATAATAAAACCAACCCTTTAGGCATAGTACCTACAACTAAGAAAAGAATTACCCAATGGTTTATTGGCTTTGTAAATAAAATAATAAATAAATAAGCTAAATTTTGTCAAAAACCTTCAAGGTCTATAGTGAAAAAAAATACTGGTGATTTTTTAAGTTTTTAAGTTTTAAGTTTATAAGTAATTTTAAAAACTACTAAAAAATCAGAGGCCGAGGGAGCTTTGTGTATAGACACTCCGTTCCCCACTTTCTGCCGACTTCTGGAGGCATTGCATGTTGAGTGGCAGAACTCAACGCCGCGCTTAGCCTCGACACCAGAGCGAAGAAACGGAAATATAAATTTAAATAAATATTTCATCTCCTCGAGTGGGGATCGAACCCACAACCAGTCACACTTCGTGGCACTGCGCGACGACTGGCCTTGAAAACTACTAATAGATATTAATTAGCATAGAATAATTTTGAAAAGTTTCATAGGCATATTATTCTTATTATGAGAATTGCCTACGTTTAAATTAAGTTAGTCAGGCCAAACATAAGCTACTTGTAAGTAACGTATATAACAAAAACGGTAACGAATTCGTGTAGAACATAATTGTCCTTTTCCTTGACGTACGTCAAATCAAATAAAAGAATTGAAATCTCGAGAAAATTAATTAAAAAATGACAAAAATATTAATAAAAAATAAACGATTTAGGTTTTAAAATATTATTATAATATAAATAAAAATCATTTATTTATTCTATAGAGGTTAGTCGTGGCACAGGGGCACAAAGTGTGACTTTAAAATAGACTGGTTGTGGGTTCATCCCAACTCGAGGATATGAAATATTTATTTACATTTAAAATTTCATTGCTTCGCTCTGGTGTCGAAGCAAAGCGCGGCGTTGAGTTCCGCCACGCAACACGCATCGCTCTCAGAACGTGACGGAAACCGGTGAACGTAGTGTCTTAACACTAGGTATCCTCTGCCTACCCTGCTGCATGCGAGATACAGCGTAAAGCTGATTTGATTTTTTTTATCTTTTATTCAATCAGTTCATTTTATCATTCAACGTTAATAGCTTTTGGAGCAATTTTAAACAAATTACCGCAAAGTGAATCGACTACAAAACGATAATTACACATTATTATTCCACAGTACAGAATAAATATTCTTACGTACAGACAATACAAGCTTAATATAAATGAAAATTTTGAGATGAATATTTATGAATTTTTATGCTTAACCCCGTCTGTCTGGTAGTCTCCCCTGCGATACGATTACTGTTATGTCGTACTTGTCTTTTTGTGTGCTTGAGTTATATTTATATATTATTTAGGTTCACGTTGTATCCCGCGTACAGTAGGGTAGGTAAAGGGAACCTAGTGTTAAGACACTCCTTTCTTCATTTTATGGCGATTCCTGGAGGAATTATATGTTGAATAGCGAAACTCTGCACCGGATTTTTGGCTTGGTGTTCGGATAAATAAATTAAAATATTTTTCACCCCGTGTGGAGATCCAACTTACAATCGTCGCGACACATCTTTGTACTTCTGTACCCTAGCAGGTAAGGCAGAGAGAAGATTGTGTCAGAACACTCTGTTCTTAACATTGAATTCAAGACATTGTGAGAAGAGTAGAATAGTGGAACAAAATGCGTTGTGTTTTGTTATACAAGTACAAGTTAAAAATATAGAATGCACTCTTTCGTAAAACCTACCTTTAAAAGTCTTTTTTTTTTACAAAATTAGAAAAAAAAAACATAAAAACACTAGAGCGTCATTGAATTAACAAAATCGTGCAACCCAAAACAAAACCTGTATTGTAATTTTCGAACATATTTTTCATAAATATTTTCAAAATTTCCACTCGAGACTGACATTAGCATTTATAAATTGCTAATGCAATTTAAATCGTATCGCGTCTAGAATAAAGTTTAAAATTCAATACAAATTTTACTTGGCGACCGTACGTCATGAATTATGCACGTCCTCCCCGGGGCGAAACTGCCTGATTAAAGGTGCTTTGGACCCTAGCGTTTATTACTACCCCTTTTAGTCGGCTCATTCAATTTTCAACCCTAATACGTTAAGACAAAATCTCTTTTAGTATACACTTAATGGACCCGTAAGCTTTTTTTCAAGTGATGGAATAAAATTGAAAATTCAAAGTGTTTATTTTTCTGATTGGAATAAAGTACGTTGTCGATAATTTAAAATGTGTTTTTTTTATATAATGTATGTAATGAAAGAAGTGTAAAGATTGTGTTTATTGTTAAAAAAGTAAAAAATTAAAATTAAGAGGTAGTGTTGAGCGACTTTGAGATGTTTTATCTTGTTACATTTACAATCTGTATACTAAATCGAATTTATTTCTGGCTTATAAAACTAAATGACCACTGAATCAAGAGACTAGGTAAAACGTAGTGTTTTTTTTAATAATAAGCACATAATAAATTAATAGATCATTCTAATACAGTTTTAAGGTCAGTGGCGTTTAATGTTAAAATTAAAACTTAGCTCCAGATAACCAAAATATGAAAAAAATAGTTAAATATATGTACTCTATTTGAGTAAGAGTATTGAGCTGTGAAGAAGTTAGGTGTTTCGGTCGTTACATAATGCTAAATGCTTATATTCGTAAATACATATGTTTTAAATAATCGATAATCTATAATTACTACTACTACTACTAGCTTCACGCTTTATCCCTAGCGGGGTAGTCAGAGAGAACAGAGCGCCTAGCGCTACGGTCTCTACATATCTCCTTTTCGCCTCGTCCACTGTCATGAACCTCTTTATACATGCCCTCCGGAGGTCCCTCATGCTTTTTACGTGACTTTCCTCCAGTATCTTTAATACTGTGATTTCGAAGGTCAACCGAGGTCTCCCGCTACCTCTCTTACCACTCACTTTTCCATCATAAATCTTTTTTGCTATTCTTTCATCATTCATTCGTTCGACGCACCCAAACCAGCTGAGCACGTTCTTCTTCATTCTCACCATAATCTATCATAATTTTTAATTTGATTCTCATATTAAAATTAATATACACAATACGATAAAATATATTTAAGAACCCAAATCTCCTGTTACAAAAAGCAACAAAAATAAATTCATAGCCTTCAGGCTGAATTGAGCAATAATAGCGTAATTTAAAGTAATGGCGCAGAAGTACAAAGGTGAGGCTGTAAGCGTGACATGTTATGGATTCTAGGTTCGATTTAATGAAATATTTTAATTTCTTCACTCTGCAATGCCTCCAGAATTTTATGGAGTTAGGTTCCCTCTACCTACCCAGTTAAGAACGGATACAACGGGAAGATGAAAAAAAAATTGAAATTCCAAACAAATCTACATGCATATACTGACAAGCTCGAAGACAATACCGAGATAGAGGTTCAACCGGCATTTGCATTCATGCAAGAAATCGAAGCGATTCTCGTTCCAATTTTTTTTCCTTTATTTTAAAAAGAACGTTCTGGAAAATTGTTCTTGTAAATTGTACTTTGCTGTGAAAATAAGCAAACAAAATGCTGAAACAGAAAATTGTTGGGTTATTTTAACTGAAAAAATATTTTATTTTATGAGAGTATTGTAAAATGATTTCCTTTTTTTTTATTTTAGCTTCATTTACGTTATTATGTATGACGTACGCGAAGCTACGGCATTATAGTTTTGTTCTACGTTTTATTTTTTATTAAATATATAGTAAATAACTCCCAAAACCAATTTTTATAGAATTTTTATGACGCTTATTTACTTTTTTAGAAAACGTATATAAAATTTTACGTAGCGCAATGTGAATCTGCGCCTCTTAGAAGCCAAATTCAAGTTAAATAAAAAAAAAATGCTTTATTCAGTAATTAAATGTTACATATAAAAAAACAAGACAACAAGAATCAAATCTTTATACGTTTTCTATAAAAGTATTTTGCTTTCCTAAGTGTGGAATAACACTACAAAAATGTTAAGTAAATTAAGTTTATTTCTTCCAATATAAACTTTAGCCTTTTATTCTATTCGAATTTTATTAAAATTATTGTAAAAAATTTATACCTTTAAACACTGTAGCTTTATATAACAATCTGTATCTTTCACAATTTACTAAAAGAAAATTTTAATAATTTATATATTTCAAAAAATTTTGATAACCTTTTTTTCGGCTCACGCTGTATCCCGCATATAGCAGGGGATGTAGAGGGAATTCGGGAAACTAGTGTTAAGACGCTCCGTTCTCATTAGGACACTTCGTTCCCCATTTTCCGCCGGAATGAAGCCTTTTCTTGATAACATGGTCACAGGCACAAGTCATTTGAATAAATTCAATACAGGGATTTTAAAAAGGATTACTTACAATCGTACAAAAGTATAAGAGCTGCATTTTTATTACATAAGGTTTGAAATTTAGTAGATAAGAACAAGCATATTGCAGAGACATTTATCCAGCGGTAGACGAACACTAACGATAATATATATATATGACCAAAGGATTTTTAATTTTTTTTGGAATGAACAATTCTGCTTTTAATTCTCAACATTCTGCTAAAAGTGGAAAAATGAAAATGAGATATAACATTGTAATGTTTCAATCGTAATATATTTCGTAATAAATTTGATATGTATGAAAAATTTCCTTTTTTATGATCTGTTTAAATTAAATACAGTTTTATTAATGTCTACATTGAGGCAAAAGATAAAGTCTACATAAGATCAAAAAGTGTAGAAAGGAGTGCTTTGTCACCAGATCCATAATAGTAAAATATAATAGAAAAAAACTTAGTCAACGTATAAAACATCAAAATATCCTGATCTCTGAATATAATCCATATATTCAGAGATCTGCACATATTTTACATTGTTCAGTAAAAATATTGGTGTCGGGATTCCAGGTAGATATACCGTTTTAAGGTGGGCTTATAGGATTCTATCTCCATTAGAGTAGGACGTGCGTTTGAAAAATCAGGGCATAATACCGACGAGGTTTCTTTATTTTTGTTTTACATTTGTTTTGTGGAATACTTTTTTTTAGCTTCACGTTTTATCCCTGAGGGGTAGCCAGACAGAGCGGAGAGCCAAATACGATCTACACTACGATCTCTTTATATCTCTTTTGCCTCTGCCACTGACACCAACCTCTTCATACATGCCCTCCATGGGGTTCTCTTTTTTTTTAAGTGACCTTCTTCTAGTATCGTCACTTTATCATATATATATTCGTATGTATGTGGGCACATGTAATATTTGATATAATTAAATAAATAAATCAGCTTCACAGTATATCCCGCACACAGCAGAGTAGGCCGAGGGAACCTAGTGTTAAGATATTCCGTTCCCCACTTTCAGCAAAAATTTTGGAGTCATTGCGTGCTTAGTGGCGGAAATCAACGCCACGCTTTGCATCAACACCAGAGCAAAGAAATGGAAAATAAATTTAAATAAAGGTTTCATTGCCTCGGCTGGGGATCGAACCTACAACCAGTCGCGTTAACAGTCACACTTTGTGCCCCTGCTTACTCACGACTGAGTGTCATTTATGTCTTCATTTTCCACCATAGCGGATAATATAACAAAACCAGTCATTGCACCAGGGCATTAGTGTATACTGGTTGTAGCTTCGAAATAAAAAAAATCTTTAATACGAGCAAAAGTGAAAATATTTAATTCTTCCGAGTAAAAGAAGAACCCATAACCGTCGCGTTAACACTAAAATGTATAGTTGATTTTTTAATCAATATCTATTGATTAAACAATCAAAACATAAAGATAAATCTATATCTAAATATATGAAATGTATGTATGTATATATTAACGTAAGTAGACTCTACTTTAGACATAAAACATTGCTAGTAAAAGCCTTTGTCTTATAGCGAATTAACCTCAAATATTCCATAATAGAGTCGTTCGAGGCTTATAGAATAGTTTAGGGTGTTCATGAAAGTTGTCCTTTTGTGCTGTGTCCATTTTGCCATTATTAAATAGAAATAAATCGATTTGAATATAACATGATACTTTATAGAAGTGCCCATATTGGATAATAACTTTTATAAAATCGATATCGGTATAGTTTTGTCTGAGGCCGGTCGTGGCGCAGCGGCACAGGGTGTGACTGTCAACCGACTGGTTGTGGGTTCGATCCCCACTCGAGGAGATGAAATATTTACTTAAATTTATATTTCCATTTCTTCGCTCTGGTGTCGAGGCAAAAGCGCGGCGTTGAGTTCTGCCACTTAACACTCAATGCCTCCGAAATTCGGCAGAAAGCGGGGAACGGAGTGTCTTTCATTACGTTCCCTCTGCCTACCCTGCAGTGTGCGGGATACAGCGTGAAGCTGATTGATTTATTTATTTATTTATTTATATAGTTTACAGAAATAATTTACAGAAAAGTAACAATTAGTGTTTAATTGATATTAAATTGTTACAAATGTGTCAATGGTTGTGGGTTCATTTCCTACTTGAGAGTGTTTTACTTATATTGGTTTTTAATTTAGAGTTGTGTAAGACAAACCGAATCTATGAGGTTCCGTATGATATAAAAAACGTAGTGTCGTAACACTAATAACCAAATTGGAAAAATGCATCGACCGCATTTTTGTTAATAAATAATAAAATATAAATTAACAAAAACACTAACTTACACCTGTGATTCTATTGCATAAAAGATACAAACAGTGGAAAATATAGATATCTACTTGTATTTGTGTTACAACTAAGGTATATAGTAACTTTTTAATTTTACATGACTATAATATAGACCAGTGGTGGCGCAGGGACACAAAGTGTGACTGTAAAACCGTCTGGTTGTGGGTTCGATCTTCACTCGAGAAGATGAAATAATTACGTAAATGTATATTTCCATTTAGAGGCAAAAGCGCAGCGTTGATTTTTTACACTCAACACGCAATGCCTCTAGAATGAAAGAATGAGCAGAATGTGGGGGACGGAATGTCTTAACAATAGGTTCGCTGTGCCTACCCTGCTGTGTGCGGGATACAGCGTGAATCTGATTTATGAAATAATTAATCGATTTTCCTAGATACCCTAATATAATATTAAATAAATATTTGTATAGTTCAAACGGGTGAAGCCGCGTTACAAAATAATAAACAAAACACAATTCAATTGTTGCCTCGTGGAGTCACTCTTACGGAACCGTAACATGCATTCTCTAGGGGTCGCTAGGACTTACTAGGGTTGCTTACTACAATGTTGTTTATAAATTATGATATTTTAGTGCGAAAGTATTATGAAGTATATTTTATAACTTGTAAAAAAAGTCATTTTAATCTATATTCTATATTAATTACTTATATTTTATATAAAAAAGTGAGGCCAGTCGTGTTGCAGGGGCACAAAGTGTGACTGTAAAATCGACTAGTTGTGGGTTCAATCTCCACTCGAAGAAATGAAATATTTATTTAAATTTATGTTTTCATATCTTCGTTTTGGTGTCGAGGCAAAGCACTGCGTAGAGTTCTGCCACTCAACACGCAACACGCCTCCAGAATTTAGTGGAAAGTGGGGAACGGAGTGTCTTATCACTAGAGTTCCTCTACCTACCCTGCTGTGCGGGAAATTGCTTGAAGCTGATTTATTTTTTTATTATGTAAATAATATATGCTTTAAACTACTAAAATAAAAAAAAACTAACATATTAAAATTATAATAAAACTAAATAGACTTAAATTTAATAAAATTAAGTATTATACAATGAAACACATCTCAATCCCGCCATTACGATGGTTTCCACGATAATTATACATTTAAACATATTATGTAATATTCGCAACTCTATGCAAATTATAGACATTTTGCTACCACGTTATTTAAAATTATTAAGTTAAATATTCCAATCGCTTATCTAAATCCTGATAAAAAATGACAAAACCATAGCGTCAAAGACTATTAATCGTCACACACTTTTCCACATGCAGATAAGGCAGAAAGAACTTAGTGTTCAGACATTTCGTTTTCAACTTTTGAATGGCGAAAAACATGAATAAGCACTTCGTCTACCAAAGTTGGGAAAAAAAAATCATTCCCTGAATGGGGATTGAACCCGCAGCCATCGTATTTACGTATCAAACGTAATCAAACGCTGCCTATGACGGCCTCAATAAAATAAACATAAAATAGTATATAATATAAGATACTAAACATTTATTTTAGACCTCTCGAAGCTATAAAAATATTACTTTGAAATCAATCTCTACAATGGGGTGTAGAATGCTTTAGGCGGAATGAATTTTAAGAAGAGGATTAATAAAGTTGTTATTATTCTTTATTACAGGCCAATTTGCGAGAAAGCCTCGGTGAATTGGGTCAGCTCTTTTGAGGGTGCCTTTTAAAAAAAATCTTTTATTGTCTTTTGTTAGAACAACACACTGAACGACATTTAATTACTTTTAGTGTTTGTTATCATGTAAAGCAGTATAGATTCTTTTATAAAATATACATATTAATTTAACGCTGTATCCTGCAACTAGCAAACTAGACATAAGGGAAACTGAGAACCTACTGCTTAAAAACTCCGTTCTCCTCTTTCTGCCGAATTCTTGAGACTATGCGTCGAAGAAATCGAATCACCGGTAAGAAATCGAATCCACTGTCCACCGCCACCACTACCATAAAAACCACCACTTGTGCCCCTGCGCCAAGACGCCATAGGCTGAGTGAAATAAAAATATTGTATATATTTTTATAATATTTGAAAAAAGCGAGACCCTCGTGGCATAGTGGAACAATGTCTGACAGTTAGCACAATGATTGTGGGTTCAATCTACAAGGATAACACAATTCCCCTATAGATTCTATTCCGTATTTTAATGTTTCCACCACATTTTCCAGTTGAGATCTACTACTCCCATAATATCGAGTTCGAGTTAAGTCTCAAAATACGATTTTGGATTCTACTCGTAGATGAGTAATATATATAACATGAGTAGTAGATATTATCTAACATGAGTAAAAAAAAGAATTTTCCATTAAGCATTTCTGTGATCGTTATAAAAGAGAATAAAAGCAAAAGAAATATATAAAACTTAAATTTAGTGTTTTTTTCATTTACGTGTACAAAAATAGTATTAAAAAATATATTTTAAATATATCTAAGAAAAAATATAGTATGTATGGAACGTTTCTGTGAAACCAACGCAAGTACAAAGAGGCGATTCATAAGGGTCGACCTTATCCTTACAGGGGTGATTATAAAAGCTACACGACCCCCGATTTAAATTGAGCCAATAAAACATTAAGACTCTTTGTGTATATCTTCTTAAAAAAGACCAAACCTTTTTTTTTCTTTTATAAAATTATATAGATACTTAGGATATAAAAATATTTTTACAAATATGTATTTATATATGTATAAACTCAGAATAATACAATAAATATGCGTCATTTAATGACCTGACTCCCTAATCAGGGCACAGTGGTATAAATAAGATTGTGACTTAAAACTTGATGGTTCAGGGTTCGATTCCCGGGCAGGGGAAAGTATTCAATATTTTTCAGTTAGTTATATTGGCTCAGTTTTCGAGACATTGCGTGTTGAGTGACAGAACTCAACATACGAGTGTTTATGATTATCAATATTTATATTCATTTAAAACTATTTATATTAATATATGTAATCAAAAATTTTAAATTTAACTTGATGCAAAGTGTAAATCTCTTAAGTAAGTAAATTCAATAAAAAATACAGAGTACATTTTCCTTTTGTTTTTTAATATATAACTAACTTTTTTACCTAGAAGTGACCGTGCACAGATTTATATCTATTTTATTTCATACTAGCTACCCGCTTGTGGCTTCATCTGTATCAATCATATTTCTTCAGATTAGTTATATTTCAATCATACGTTCTATACGTTCTATACCGTTCTATACTTACTCGCTTTGCCCGCGTGGTCAAATGGTAATAACTAAAGATGTGTATGACATATGATACATTCCTAGTAAGCGAGAGGTAACCACAAATACAATACGAAAGAGTTTAATACAATATCAACTAAAATAACACTAAAGCCTTTTTTTTTCAATTGAATCAGCAGGAGCTTTTTCAACAAACAAACTTCTCAATATTTACAGTTTTAGTAAAGATATTATTCAACATTTATAATGCTATTTATAGATAACATGAGGCCACTTGGGGCGTAGTCACATAAACGTGAATAACACGACTGGTTGTAGGTTCGATCCTCACTTGAGAAAATGAAATATTTATTTGCAAAAGAGCCGTCGCTGACCCGCAATGCCTCCGGAATTCGCAAGTTCCCCCTGCCTAGCCTGCTGTGTGCGGGATATAGCGTGAAGCTGTTCTTTTTATAGATAACATCTAAGTATAAATTCCACAAAGGATTTTAATTTAAAACGATTTCTATAGTAGAATAAGATACAAGCGTATCTGTTTTTTATCTACGGACATCTCTTTCTGCGCAATTGAGCCACAATCCAAGCCCTAATCTGTGATGCGGGCGAGCCCACACACGTAGGGATTTTTCCAATACATTTGTCCTTTCACTTCAGTTGTTCAGTTTAAAAAGAATATTCTCTAATCAGATATTTTAGAAAGGAGGTGGAGGTTGCTTGGTCTAAGTTAAATAGAAAAAGTTTTTTTTTTCTATTTATTCAAGGCATTGTAAATAAACAACAATTTTTTTTTTACTTAATGGTGAAGGAAATATACCTATGTATGTGTGATATAAATAATAATATATGTAATAAATGAAATTTATTTCAGTCTTTGTACCTTATCTTGTTGTAATGTTAAAAAAAAAAAAAATTCAATAGTTGTCAAAAATTTTAATTCATCATTAAAACAAAAAAAAATCAACATAAAAATTATTCTCTTCTTTTCAAATTAAACCATTATTCACTACAGCAGTAAGAAAAATGAAGCCAACTTGGCGTAATGTAACAACGTCTTACTGTAAAAGCAATTTTTGCGGATTTGATCCTCACTTAAGAGACTGATTATATTTATATTCCTATCTTCGATTGAGTAGACAACACGACGTTTACTTCCGCCATTCAACACGCAATTTTTCAATGTTGACCGGAAAGTGGGAAGCTGAGTGTCTTAACAAGGTTCCTATCTATCCTGCTATACGTTGCAAAACGTTAGTTACTTGAGTAAATATTATTATTTAAATATATAAAATAATCATTTATATTTATTAATAATCACACAAATTCCAACTACTAAAATTTGATAATCAGGATGCAAAGTTTATGAGTTTTGGAAGCGAAACTTACGGATCCGCTAATAAATGAACGTTCTAGACTAAACTAGACTCGTTTAAAGTCGAGTTTTAATGGTTGGTATACACCTAATTTGCATTTACGGGGAATGACTTAATCTGAAATCTGCTTTATACTTGTATTCTTTGTTGTAAAGAGATAAATATTTTTGCCTATTTTTAAGTAAGGTGAAGAAAATATCTTATTTGTTAGGTTTGCTCTGTATTCCGAACATAGCAGGGTAGGTCATGGGGACCTGGGAACCTTGTTAAGAGAAGGAGACGCTCCGTTCCGATTAAAACACTTCCGTTCAACACTTTCAAGCGAATTCAGGAAGCATTGTGTGTTGACTCGTTACCAGAGCGACAAAATGAAAATATTATTTCGTTATAATAATTGAAAATATCATAATAATTATTTCAGTTCCCTGAGTGATAATCAAGCCCATAATGTTATAACATAATAAGTTATTGTTTATTTTTAAAAAAATACAGAGAATCTCTTTCTTTCTTTTACGTATTTGTGTATACGAGTTTATGTATTAGCACTATAATATAATTATGTATCTAGTAGTATAACGTAACAACTAATTATGTTCAACCAATCAAAGAAAATATTATAAGTATGTATTCCAAAAAACATAAAAAGAATATAGAGTCATATTTTTTATATTAATAAAATTAATATAAGACCGGGCCGTAGTGGCACAGGGTCATAAGCGAGTGACTGTAAATACAACGGTTCGACTCATTCTCTCTCTCATTCACTTAGGAGTGTGAAATATTTTGTATTTTAATTTCCTGTCGCGGGATAGAGCGTGAAGTTATAAAAAAAATCTACTGTTAGTTTATACGACATTTTTTTTATTCCATTTATTTACATTTAAGATGGATATTTACATTAACATGTATTGAATACATAGTGTATCCTAAACAAACAAATTATTTCGAAGAGTTTACATAAATCACTATCTAAATACAAAGTTACCTACTTCCATTAGTATCTGAATAAAATGGAAATGGTATGGTGTAGTATTTTAGATTTGACTTAACGTGCTAAAGACAGTTTTACTATGTCTTATTTTACTGTCCCATTTTTTCATATTTGTAGATTTTTTTTCAAAATACTTCTTCTGAAATGTAAAACAATGTTTGTTTTTTATTAAATGAAAAAAGAAATATATTTTTTCATATTGGACCATTAATGGAAAAAGGCTGTAATCAAATCACCTGTCCACGGTCACAACTACCTGGGACTATTAGCAATGTGTCATGTGTACTGTTTTTTTAGGTTATCGCTGTATCTCGCATGTAACAGGTTAGGCAGAACGAGCTTAGTGGTAAGACACTCTACTGGACGCATTCATCATGAACTCTGGGGAAAGTAGAGAGTGTAGTGTCTTAACAAGCACACCAGAGCACACCTTACCTCGACATCAGAGCGAAGCGAAGAAATGAAAAAAATATATATTTGGTTTCCTCTAGTGGGAATCCAACTCATAACCAGTTACACGCTTGTCCCACAGTGCCACTGTGCCAAGACTAGCTTCATCTATCAGAAATTTCTAATTAACTGCGATAGCGAAGCTCAGATAAATGCTAGTTTCATAGTCATTGTTTCTTTACGAATTAATAGACATTGTAACCATAAAAAGTACTTTTAAAAGAATAAACCTGCGAGTGCAACGGAACACGCTATAATATAAGTTATTCACAACCCATAAAGTTGAAAGATATTCCTACAATAACATGTCTGCACCAAGCTTAATGTACCATTATATTACACTTACTACCAACTCTCGACTGTTTCGTAGATAATATACAATATACGTACATACATGTATATGGATATTTCGATGTTTCACGATTTCTCAAAAGTTCGCTCTATCCGGTGCCAAGTTGGCTGCCAAAATATTATAGGGTTATATGCGAAATTTTTATCGTTTTACATTTTTGTTACAATTATATTTGTTAAAAAGGAAGTGAATACTACAAAATAATATTCAGGAGCATATTTATATTCAAAAATATTGTTATTTGTTAAGTTCAGTTAGAAAAATGTAGTGCTAGTGCCCACTACATAAGACTTAACTATTTTCCACTACGCCACGATGATGATGTAAGAGATGTATGGTGACAAAAATATATGTACACTTATCCAAAACTTAGAACCATAGCTTAAATTGCTTCCAACGTTGAATAACTACATTATAAGAATCATATATACAAAAAAACAAGAAAATAAAACCTAAATGTTTATGTCTCTATGTAGAGTTAAATCCCTAAATTCGTATTTCAATACTCTTTCAAGTACAGTCTAGACGTATTCATATAAACAAGCTGAGGATTTTAGGCAAAGTAACTTAACCTGTTTACGGATCATGCAGCTTTTTACGTTGTTTCGATGTATTTATACATTACTTTAGTAATACATATTATATAAAAACCTATGATTTATATGAGAAGTTGACCGCAGTAAGAATATTAAATTTGAATACATTTTTTTCAGCTTCACGCTGAATCTTGCATGTGGCAGGGTAGGCAGAAGGAGCCTAGTGTTAAGACACTCCGATCTCAACGTTCTCACTATGATAATATTCACAGCTGACCTATCTATCAATATCTACCATTTAATTACAGCAATGAGCGTTTCTTCATATAAGAGAGATAACAAAATTTGTTTTCCACTTTAAACTTTTAAACCAAACTTAGGATGAGGTTAGTCTTCCACACAATTTAAAAACATTGTGTCATTATTACTGCAATATACACTACACTATTATAAAAATACACTTATTGAAAGAAGATATACTTTAATTACAAAAAAACATAGAGTTAAAGAAAAAATTCACACAAAAAAAATAAATTAGAATCTAGGTACAAAAACGTAAGTGACAAAATTATTGAGTAATACATAAAACGGCGCGTAAATCTTTATATACGTTTAATATTTTTATTTTTTCACTCTAACAGAGTGACGAGAGAGAGTGGAGTGAATATGGAAGTGTTTTAACACTAGGTTCCCTCTGCCTACTACTACGTGTGGAATGTAACGTGAACCTAGAAATAAATGAATAAAAATATATAATACAAAAATATTTAGTCATAATGGCACTAGTCTTTACAACGACTGTGCAGTGTGCATTTAAAACAAAACCTTTCCTCTTGACGCTCAGTAATAATCCCTTATTACATACTTTTAACCGTCTCTTTCATATATAAAGGCCTTTTATCTACTTGGCTTAAAATAAAAATTACTTTAATAAAATGTTTTTCTCATTTTTTCTTATACTTAAATTGTGTTTAGTTACTTGCTGTATTTTGAATAATAGTTTTAAAGAGTAAACCATTTTAATTTTTTCAAATATTGAGCTTTTTCTAGTAATCTAAGTGTGTATTTAAGCTTAGGTGACAATCTCTAAAATTTTATTTGAACAATATAATTTTCTTACTTTCTGGTAAGAAAATAAAGCGCAGCGTTGGATTCTGCCATTACACTCAATATTTCAAACAAAATACTGCTCGTAGATAACGGAATCTCTCAACACTAGAATCCCTTAACCTCCCCAGTATATGCGGGATACAATATAGCGTAAAACAAAAACAAACCAAAAAACAATATCATCAATACTCCACAAGGAAAACGAACAAAACATAAAAGAAAAACGACTCTAGTTTCATAAAAAATACACCAACGGTCCATCAATTACTGTGTAGCGACTGTGCATTAAAAAAAACAAAACTGTGCTAAAGATGCCCCGCAGCACAGAATAATTCACCTCGACTCTATATATTTCATACCTTTAATGTTCCCGCTTTATAAACCGCAAGCTTCGCTTGTAAAAACAAGGCTTTCAGTTCTTTCATCGTATGGGTGAATAATTAGGTTCCTTTTTTGTATGGATTTCTTGTTATTGTTGGAAGAATGATCATTTTTGAGGTTATATTGTGTTTGTAAGTTTGAGATATTTGATGGTGGTAGTAGATTCGATTTTAACTTAGTTAAGACTTAAAATATATTTGTTCTTTAACTTCAGTTCTTTTGAAGAGGGAATTATGCGTATTGAGAGTGTGATTTTTGCGAATAAATATGGAAATATAATTGTTGCCGTTAGTTTTAGGAAAGGTGGGGGGGGGGGGGTCCAGTTTTGATATCTGGCATGCCAAAGTGTCTTACTATGAAAAAAGCTTTTTTATTTTGGTTTGAAATAAAAAAAATACAATATCATCGATGAAAACAACGAAAGTATTTTATATAAATATTTGTTTAAATGGAAATTGAACTTAAAACCGACACACTCTTATTTAATACCACCACGATGCCTTTACAGTACTAATTTTGAAATACAACAAAACAATATAAAGAGTTGTACCGTAAATTTACCTATGTGTTAAACAAAACAAACGAGCTTTTATTTTATTTTTTACGTCACGTTTTATGTTCACTATATCTAATATAGTTGTGAATAGAGCGAGCTATGTAATAATTTTAAAATGTCGCACGACTACAATTTCTTTTTTTATAATATGAATGTTATATCATTTTTATTTTACGAAACTGTCCATTGCAGCCATTGTGGTCCAATGGCAGTAGGTGTCTCTAAGCACGATGGTTGTAAGTTCGATTTATATTATGTTATTTTTAGCTATACCCTTTACTAGTGTTAAGCAGAAGCTGAGATAATTTAGTGGAAAAAAGCAACTATGTGTGATTACACCCGAGTCGACAACAATTGTGTTTACAGATACGATCCGACTGTGTCATAAAAAAATACGCTAAATCCCACACATATCGAGGTAGGCAAAGGGAATCTAGGCACCTTTTGGTGAGACAGACCCGTTTCTCATTAAGAAACATTTACATACATACAAAAAAAATAATATAATCTTTATATTTATATATATATATATATATATATATATATATATATATACTAGCGACCCGCTCGCGGCTTCGCCCGCTTTAACCACAGAATTATTTATTTAAAGCACTAAAATTATATTCATGTTTTAATATACCTATAATGTATATTTGCAACTCACATAAGATTTCTAATGTGAAAATTATTAAAACCTTAGGTCGCATTTTCGTACCACCCATAAGAGAGATGCAACTGTCAATATATTAATTTCTTTAAACTTTTGCCTAAAGGAGTCTTTAGGACCTAAGTTATAGTTATAGCTATATAGTTATAGTTATATCGATACTTACAATAAAATCCTAACTCATCGGTGTCTGTACGTGGCAGATATATAAGAAAAATTATTATTACGGACATTTAACAATATAATAGAATTTGGTCAGTTTGTCTGCTTATCTGTGCGTTCACGATAATCTCAGAAAGGGCTTAACCGATTTAAGTGTAGTTTTGTAATTTGCCTAACTTCCTTAAAATATTTAGTATTACTTTTATTTGCCACCAATACCTAAGACTCGTATGCGGCGGTTTCCCTTTGATAGGCGATTTGCGTCTTTAATGACAAACAGCGTTTTATTTTAATATCAACGAAAATATATAATTTATTTGTACAAAAAAATAACTTTTTCATTTTTGGGATTTATTAAATTGTATTAGGCTTTTATAGAGTAGTTAAAACTATGGTTTCATTTAAAGTGGTGCTGACAAAAATACTATATAATGGAGCATATTTAATATCTATAGCGATTTTTTAGTGAATACAACCAAGCTATTACAACACTTGCAAAGAAAGCATATTTCAGGCATTTTTTTAATTCTTATACCTTTTGAGAAACTACCAACATTCTTATCGTTAATAAATTATTTTTTTCAAAATATTTTTTTTTTACTATTTTGAATATGTTCGCGCCATTATGACGTAAAAATTAGACAAAATAGTCTAACTTTTTCGTTCAATTCAAAATGTTTAAAATTAAAAGTTAAAAACTGTTGATCGAAAATAATTATACTGTAGGAGGATACCTTTATATGTCCTGATGAAACTTGTTTTTTTGTGATAGTAAGTAAAGTAAATAGTAGAAATATAAATCATTGGAAAGAAAAGGAGAAATGCAATTATATTGCATTTTTTCTTTTTTTCATACTTGAAATGTATTAACAAATTTACATACAATTCATTTGTTTTGAATATAACATTAAGGTTGATTCATAAAATATATTTGGCACTTCCTTAACATGATTATTTCATGTATTTTTTTATATACAAAGTTTTGATTAAGTTCTCTTGAGAAATATATGTACTGTAAATGAATGAAACGTACCTACGTGCCAATGATTAAAATGTATTGATATCCCCACGTGATCCATCTAAACCCTATATAAACTTTTATAAACTATAGCAACCATCTCGCGACTTCACCCGCTTAAATTTGTATATTATTTGTTTCTTTCGGTACAGGGAATTACGTTCCTGTTTTAATAAATAATGTATGCTTGCAGCGCACTTAAGATTTCTAATGTGAAAATTATTAAAACCATGGTGGCATTTTAGATTTTCATTAGAAAATTTATTATTGGGGGCAATTAACAAAGTAATAGAACCAGAAACAATAATATTTGTCAATTTTATTTGTTTGTTGGTTTTTCTGTTAGTCGACGCTTATCTCAGAAACGATTTGAGCGATTTAAAGAGCTAAGACGTGAGCGCGGTGCGGGAGCGGTACAAACGGTTTAATTGTTTTTATTGTAACATTCGTCATGTATGAATGGTGTAATGATTATAAAACTGACCGTTATAACTATTTATTTATATCCTCATAGAGAAATGATAGCTTTTTGTGCACTGTTAATTTTTTAAGAAAATAAATTTGTTGAAAATACACTTATTTATCTATATATATAAAAGGACATGTACCTGACTGACTGAGGTACGACACACGCAGAGCCGTAACCGCTGATGGGAGAAACGTGAAGTTAGGACAGATGTTTATTTTAATAATTTGGACATCCACTAATAAAGGATTTTGAAAATTTTTTACCCTAAACGGATGAAATAGGGGTTGAAAGTTTGTATGGTTTTTTTTTAAAACAGCACCGATTTTCATAAAATTTGAAAGTCAGCAGACTCTTTAAAATATTTCATTGAACACGTGTTTCATGGTTTTTAGAATTCAACCTCTTAGGGATGAATTCTAAAAACAATGGACGGGGTTGAAAGCTTACATGAAAAAATCTTTAAATCGCTACCGATTTTTATAAAACATTAAATTCAGACTATTAAAAATATTTTATTGAACACGCTTTTCGTGGTTCTTTTAGAGTTCTCCCCTAAGAGTGCTAAAAAGCAGGCGAAGTTGCGGGCGCCCGCTAGTTTTAAGATAAAAATTAAAATAATATAAAATATCTTATATATTATATTGTTATACTGAAATAACATATAATATATTTATCAAAAATGAGAATGTATTGTTTTGCTTAACAGCTCCTGATAGTTGCACATGCAAGGAAATATAATTTTAGAAAGTTGTTTAATTATATTAGAATTATAAAAACTACTAACATTTTTATGGTGAATAAAATATTGTCTGTGTTTCTCACCTGAAAAACACTAAGGGGAGAACAAATATTAAATATATATAAAAATATAGATACCACATTAGTATCGATACTGTTGTACTGGTAATAATAAATGAAATAAATTATATACTACGTAGGGGATACCTTTGTATGCAAAGTTTAAAGCTATTCATTATGACAGAATATAAAATATATATATTTTAGATGTCCCTCTGTACTACGATGGCGGCTCTGTTCTAGTTTGCACATTTTCCTTTGAAAATTAGTTATTGTAACATAACTCTAACAGTTACACATGGCATCGTCAACTTTTTGTAGATATTGAAGTCTTCTGTGAAATTATAGTACATCACTTTGCTCAATAGTCAATGATTTCCACAGCGTACGCGATAAAAGGTTTTTTTTTTCATCAGCTTCACGCTGTATCCCGCGCACTGCAGGGTAGGCAGAGGGAACGTAGTGAAAGACACTCCGTTCCCCACTTTCTGCCGAATTCCGGAGGCATTGCGTGTTAAGTGGCAGAACTCAACGCCGCGCTTTGCCCTCGACACCAGAGCGAAGAAATGGAAATATAAATTTAAGTAAATATTTCATCTCCTGGGGATCGAACCCACAACGAGTCGGTTTACAGTCACACTTTGTGCCGCTGCGCCACGACCGGCCTAAACTCGGGTTATTTTTGGTATTGTTTTACACCTTAATCGTCTAATTGTAAAAGAATTTTCCAAATCGGTCCCGTAGGTTTGGGCCCTATTCAATTCAAATAGAGAAACAAAAAATATAATCGATTGTCTTAATAATTTTAATGATATCGATGCACCTCCCCCTCTCCCCCGCAGAGTTACTCGCCACGGTGCGCGAGGCCACACTGCACACACTCCGCATTTTTTATTATTACATGATTTTCTTTAGATTGATATTTTTAAATTCGTTATATCTTTTGAATGGGATATCCGATTTTATTAATTTAAAAAGTATTTTACAGGTATTGAAATTATGTTTAATAAAATATCATTTAATAGGATAAGGATTAATGCAGAGGTATGAATAATATGGTTTGATTATTGTCGGCACTTTTGTTAACTTATAAAATATAAAAAAATGTTTATACTGTCATAACTACAGTAGTTGGACATATGCTATCGCGGACTTTTATATAGATATTGATGCGCTCTATAATACTGTAGAACATTGTTTTGTTCTATCATCAATAGTTTTCGCAGCGCATGCGATGATAGAATTGTTAAACTCAATTTCTTCTCACCTTGGGTTACATTATTGCCTTTTTATTAGGGATCTCTATTTTTTTTGAAAATGTAATATAGCCTATGCTGGTCAGTGAAGATGCAGCTTTCTAATAGTGAAAAAAATATTGAAATCGGTCCAGTAGTTTTTGTGTGAAAACTCTACAAACATACACACATACATACATACATACGTACATACATACATACATACAAAAATACAAATCTTACCTCTTTATAATATTAGTATAGATATATATATATATATATATATATATATATATATATATATATATATATATATATATATATATATATATATATATATATATAAAGATAATCGTTGTGTTTATAATGACGTTATTAAAGCGGCGTTGTGTTCCGACACTTATTTATAATTTTTTTTTAATATAGATAAAAGTTATTTTATTGTTGTCTAGAATTAAATTTTTCGTTTTTTGTTATATTTAAAATGTCAAAAGTCTCGTTTTCTTTTGTTTCCCTAGAATTAAATTAAATCAGTTTCACGCTGTATCCCGCACACAGCAAGTTAGGCCGGGGGAACCTAATGTTAAGACTTTTTCCGCTGAATTCTAGAGGCGTTGCGTGTTGAGTGGCAGAACTCAACTATTCTATGCATTCATTTTAATTGAAAGGTCAGTAACTCCACCGCGTAACAATAATCGTTTTCACTACTTAAATGTTATATTATATGCTCCAACTTCCACCCATTACGTTATCCTTCAAAGTGAAGCATTTTCTCTTGCCCACTACTGTTTCACAATAAAAAGGTTTCTGAACTTTAGTACCTACTCTAACTTTTATTTATTAAAGCGTACGACTACGAACGGCAATTGTGGGTTCGATTTTCTATAAAGGAATTAAATATTTAATATTTTCATTTCCTCGCTCTGGTAAGCGGCTCTGCTCTCGCGCCTCGCGCGGCGTGAAGAACCGCCACTAACCAGCAATGAATCAAGTAATCGGCAGAAAGCGGGGAACAGATGTTTCTTAATGAGAAACGGGTCTGTCGCACCAAAAGGTGCCTAGATTCCCTTTGCCTACCTCGATATGTGTGGGATTTAGCGTATTTTTTTATGACACAGTCGGATCGTATCTGTAAACACAATTGTTGTCGACTCGGGTGTAATCACACATAGTTGCTTTTTTCCACTAAATTATCTCAGCTTCTGCTTAACACTAGTAAAGGGTATAGCTAAAAATAACATAATATAAATCGAACTTACAACCATCGTGCTTAGAGACACCTACTGCCATTGGACCACAATGGCTGCAATGGACAGTTTCGTAAAATATAATGAAAATGATATAACATTCATATTATAAAAAAAGAAATTGTAGTCGTGCGACATTTTAAAATTATTACATAGCTCGCTCTATTCACAACTATATTAGATATAGTGAACATAAAACGTGACGTAAAAAATAAAATAAAAGCTCGTTTGTTTTGTTTAACACATAGGTAAATTTACGGTACAACTCTTTATATTGTTTTGTTGTATTTCAAAATTAGTACTGTAAAGGCATCGTGGTGGTATTAAATAAGAGTGTGTCGGTTTTAAGTTCAATTTCCATTTAAACAAATATTTATATAAAATACTTTCGTTGTTTTCATCGATGATATTTTATTTTTTTTTATTTCAAACCAAAATAAAAAGCTTCATATCAAGAAACTTTGGCGTGCCAGATGTAGAAACTGGACCCGCCACCTTTCCTAAAACTAACGGCAACAATTATATTTTTCATATTTATTCGCAAAAATCACTCTCAATACGCATAATGACCTCTTCAAAAGAAAGAAGTTAAAGAACAAATATATTTTAATTCTTAACTAAGTTAAAATCGAATCCACTACCACCATCAAATATCTCAAACTAACAAACACAATATAACCTCAAAAATGATCATCCTTCCAACAATAAAAAGAAATCCATACAAAAAAGGAACCTAATTATTCACCCATACGATGAAAGAACTGAAAGCCTTGTTTTTACAAGCGAAGCTTGCGGTTTATAAAGCGGGAACATTAAAGGTATGAAATATATAGAGTCGAGGTGAATTATTCTGTGCTGCGGGGCATCTTTCGCACAGTTTTGTTTTTTTTTAATGCACAGTCGCTACACAGTAATTGATGGACCGTTGGTGTATTTTTTATGAAACTAGAGTCGTTTTTCTTTTATGTTTTGTTCGTTTTCCTTGTGGAGTATTGATGATATTGTTTTTTGGTTTGTTTTTGTTTTATGCTATATTGTATCTCGCATATACTTTAAAATATATGCGAGATACAATATAGCACAAAAAAATTTAATTCTAGACAACAATAAAATAACTTTTATCTATATTAATAAAAAAATAATAAATAAGTGTCGGAACACAACGCCGCTTTAATAACGTCATTATAAACACAACGATTATCTTTATATATATATATATATATATATATATATATATATATATATATATATATATATATATATATATATATATATATATATATATATATATATATATATATATAATCTTTTATATTTAAAATATTCCTTTTAAACAAAACGGCATATTATTTAACCGTTTAATAAAACAACTTGTATAATTACAATACCTTTGTAAGAGAACGGTTGTTCTGTTTGTTTAATGTATTGGCTCATTTTCGTATTCACGACAGTTTTAATGAAAATATGAATTATTCCACGATGATGTCAAATTGAATGGAAAGTAAAACTTTGGAAGTTGCGATAACGTATTGAAGAGTTTGCTTGCTTTATAATTCTCTTTATTGTAGCATGTGACTTTTTTTAATAATAAATGACGTTTCATTTTTTGTGTATTTTGGTAAGTCTTTTTTAAGTGAAGTATAGCAAACAGCAGGAAGGCAGAGAGAATCTGCCTGGTGTTAACACACTCCGTTCCCCAGTTTTCGCCAAATTCTGGAGGGATTGCGTGATAAGTGGCGGAACTCAACGCCGCGCTTTTACCTCTTCAACAGTGCGAAGAAATGAAAATATAAATGTAAATAAATATTTCACCTTGACTAGGGATCGAACCTACAACCAGTCGCGTTTGCAGTCACACTTCGTGCCACTGCGCCATGACGGGCCTCAAAGTGTATGGTCCTCAAGTATTTTTTAAGTATATGGTGATATTTTTGAGTTAATAGTAGGTATATTACTTTTTAAGGTTCATATAGTAGGGTAAACAAAGGGAACCTAATATTATTAAATTCGCTTCCCCATTTTCTGCCTATTTTTTGAGATATTGCGAGTTAGCACCGCGCATTGTCTAAATTTATGTTTATACCAACAATTTTTTGCATTATTTATAACATTTTGTAATTAATTCAATGATAGTTGTTAACTACTACTAAGAAATGGTATAAATTTATAAAAATTAAGAATAGTTTAATATTTATATAAACAAATGAACATGAAATAAGTTGGATAAGAAACTGCAATCAATATCAATGTCATGTTTGCTAATTTTTCATCAAATCAAGAGTTTTTTGAGTTCAATTGCATTAACATACAAATAACCTTCGTATTAATTACTATTCATACTATTTATATTTGATTTTTTTTTCAGCTTCACGCCCCATCCTGCATATACGAGTAGTAGGGCAGGCCGAGGGAACATACACAGTGTTAAAACACGCCGTCCTCCACTTTCTGTCGATTTCGAGGAGTAACTCACTGCCGTGCTTTTGTAAGGCAAAAGCACGGCAGTGAGTTACGTAAGTAGGTATTAGAACGAAAAAACGAAAATATTAATAATTCATTCCCCCGGGTGGCAGTCGAACCCACAACCATAGCGTTAGTCACATACACGTCTCCTGCGCCACGACGGCGTCAGATCGGTTATATTAGATCGGATTAAAAAACAAAACGTACATAATCAGCATATTCAAAAGAAAACCTAAAGTGCACAAAGATTTAATCATACAGCATATCACAAAAGGGGACAAAATTAACAATTTATATTCCGTACGCTATTCAATTTCAGAATAAAGATGCAAGAGTTTCTCAAGAAATCTTCACTTTGACAGCTCCTTTATATGCCGGCTTCAATGTTTCGTTGTCTTTTATATAAAAAGAGAAATTTATTATGTACGTGATTGTATGTATTTATATGTATATAAGTCGTGATTTACCACTTGCATAGCGTACAAGTGAGGGTTGGTGAAGGGAACCTGGGAACCTAGTGTTAAGACATTCCGTGGTTTCCCCACTTTCTGCGTAATTCTTTAGGCCTATTCCTAGTTGAGGGACAGGATATGTAGAGAGAATATAATTTCAAAACAGTTTGCTTTCCCCCTGAATTCGAGACATTGTGTGTGGAACATTAATTCTACCTTATGCGATCCAACTCACAACCATCATGCTTGCATTAAGGCGAAATATAACCTAAAAATCCTTTTTACATTTAAAATTCGTTTCGCATATTTATTATAACACTATTAACATTTAGCATTATCCCCCGATGTAGGTAAGACAAAGCGCGGCGTATGGTTACGTCATTGAATATCAGAATATGCTGCAGAAAAATAAGAACGTCACATTTAGCTTTTCACTGTTTCCATCTACCCTATACCCTAAATATTTCATCGAACACAAAACACATTCGACTTAACGCCAAAAATAGAAAGCAATTGATTTGTCAGAATACGCACATCGCCCCGCTATAGCGACATTATTATTTATTGGGAAAGAAATATATACGTATGTGAATAGGCGACCCATTTAGTAGCCGTGAATAAATACGAAACCGATCAGCGTAGTGCCCCAAGTTTTGTAAAGAATAGCTTGTGACCTCCATAAATCGTGCATTCATTGCTCCAGATCGAAGAAGCCACAAATTTATCCTTAAGTTAAAACTTTTTGACGAGATTTAAAATAAAAAAATATAAGAATATAAAATTTAATGTTTCATTTAATGGTACTTTCACATTCATTCTAGAAAATATACGGCGTTTAGTTTCTACACACAGTTTCCAGTACGCAATATTTATATATTGCAAAAAAAAGGAAGTAAAATCTATATAAAATTATAAAGTATTAGTTGAAAAATCTTAAAAAAATAAATGTTTTTCATAACTTCTATAAATGTAGCCCTTTTGTTTAATACTCATATTAGAAGAGTTTTGCAATTGCTTTTGTAACCCACTATTTTGTTGCGGCGGCCATTACGTATTAACAGCACTATTGATTACATATAATTTCATTGTCATCATAACTGAATAATACTTTTATTCAAAAATCCAAGCTCAATCGGACACTAGGAAATGGATGAATTTGTACTTGCCAGATTTCACACACAAAACGGCAAGTTAAATAAAAACTTCTAAAAAAATCAGCTACATGCTGTATCCTGCACACAGCAATGTACTTGTGAGCGTGTGGTGTAGAGAGACTCAACGCAATGCTTCGCCTCGACACCAGAGCATAAAAATATTAGATATTCCATTTTCTCGAGCGAAAATCGAACTCGCAACCAGTCGCGTTCAACAATCACACTCTGTACACCTGCGGGGTTCACCTTTAAAAAGACTGGCCTTTAAAAAGAACTACTATTTCGTATGCCACGCCAACTTCTCATACCTTGAAGCACATCCTAGGAGTTCCCCTGTTCCCAATGGAACAGAATTTTTGTATCGCGTACCCTTAGTAATGCTAATGCGTGTGACCGGGTTCTGCCAAATAAGGGAATAAATTGTGGTCTCCGACTGTGTCTATGAATAAATTTATCGGTCTATCACGGAGGCCGTATTACATA
Source organism: Heliconius sara (assembly GCA_917862395.2). Taxonomy (NCBI): domain Eukaryota; kingdom Metazoa; phylum Arthropoda; class Insecta; order Lepidoptera; family Nymphalidae; genus Heliconius; species Heliconius sara. Next base: position 3,466,008 of record OU860782.2, read on the forward strand.
CATAATACGTAACCATTTCGTAAACGTAGAAGTCCAAAGACTCCGTTGATGCTGGCAGTAAAATGTTTTTTGGTATATAACGCCTAAAATGGCAAAAATTTTGATTCACTATTGAGTTGATAGGTACACAGAATTCTCTGGTTATTTTCTACGAAATAAGTTAACGATTATAAAGTGATATGTAATAAAAATAAAAAAGCTATTGATTCTTTTTACCAGTACCACGTTCGGGCAGTAGAGTATTTTTATGGTATTTGTATTCCCGCATTCATGCTATTTTTCTCGTTTTACTTGGTTCAATTTCGCCTTTTTAGGGTCTGCTCGGACAAAATATAAAAAGAAAATAAAAAGTAAAATAAAGAATTCTTTGTTTACTCCTCCAGTGCCACCCATACCCACCCAAGTTTCCTAGTGCTAAACATATTTCCTACGATTGCACTGAAGGCGCTGCACATGACTGTTACTGCGTGTTTGTTCTGTGGGCTGGACTCTCTGCTTTATCCTCTGCCGTCAGTCATGAAATACCATCTAAGAAACTTGCGGTGGCCAGCCGAATAATTGTGGATGGTCCCTTTGGGTGCTGGACTGTGTAGGTCTAAGTTAAATAAGGTGTCCCTATAAACAATGACCCCATGCTGTTTTGAGGCCTTTTTGGAAACCAGTCGGTCCACAACTTCCCCTCTATTATACTTAACCACCATGGCATCTACGCTAATTAGTTGGGCTCGTTGTGTTGTAGTCTCTATTAACAATTAACACATAGATATGTATCTAATATTTATACAATCGATATATACGTACATTTGTACTGATTATCGTTCCAACGCTATGAATATATGTACAGTACTGTTATTTATTATTAAATTTAGTATGATTATAAGTTATGTACAAAATTTTTAAAAAAGTCGAATTAAATTAACATAAAACCGTTTAGAACTCCATTAATAAGCTTAAAAGTTCATAAATATAAAAAGGTGTTAATCGCCAAGCATTGCTCGAGGTTTTTATTTATCTATACTAATATAATAAAGCGAAATATTTTGTTTGTTTGTTTGATTAAGCGCTATGATTTCTAGAGCTACTGGTCGGATTTACTTTTTGCTAATTTTATAGGAAAGCTACATTCTTCAGGAGTACTATGGGCTATATATAATACGGTTAAAAAAAAATAAATTACGGTTAAACAATAAGTATGAACGCCATCGTATTACTTTAACCGTGGGAACTACAGAAATAGTTAAATATATGTACTCGTACGTACATTGTACTTCAAAAACATTCAGTTTCATTGATTCTAAAATAAAGTCCGCGACATCGTATATCTATCTCTTATATGATAGATAAATGGAAAGACTAAATACTGCGTTTAGTTCGTCGTGCAGCAGGGGCACAGACGGGTCCGATCCCCCTCTAGAAAATAACATACTTAATATTTTGAGACCAGTCGTGGCGCAGGGGCACAAAGTGTGACTGTAAAATTGACTGGATGTGAGTTCGATCCCCACTCGAGGAAATAAAATATTTATTTACATTTATATTTTCATTTCTTCGCTCTGATGTCGAGGCAAAGCGTGGCGTTAAGTTCCGCCACGCAAGACGCAATGCCTCCAGAACGGAGGACTCGGCGGAAAGTGGGGACCGGAGCGTCTTAACGCTAGGTTCCTTCTGCCAACCCTGCTGTGTGCGGGATACAGCGTGAAGCTGATCTGATCATCTATTTTCATATTCTAGCTCCAATGGCGATGCAAAGCGCGGCGTTCCGCCACCCAAAACGCAGTGTGAACTCGGCTCATATTGGGAAACGAAAGTATACCCAGGTTCCTGTTTTCGCTTAATAAGTAACAATGTGAAGCTAAAACTAAGAAATAAACATTTGATGACATCAGTCTCTCTCTGCTTAGGCAGCAACACAAAAAAGATGAGCCTGCTTTTTTTACAATTTTAAAAGTAGCACGTTAAGTATATTCAAAACGTTAGCGTGGATTGTAAAATTAGAGCTCTATTTTAAGCAATTTAAATGCTAACTGGATATTTCGCTTTAATCTAATTATGACCTTTTCTTCTAGTGGATTTAACTTTGTCAAATTATACCTACTTTTTGTGCAGAAAAAGCGAACGAATAGAGTAAAAAGAACTTTTAGCTTGTGCTTTATCTACATACTAAAACTTTAATCACATAATGGTAAGTTATTAGTGGTCAGGATTTGTTAATTTATAATGTCAGTTGTTAATGTATGATATCAGCTTCATGATGTATCCCGGACATATCAAGGTAGGCAATACTAACATAGTGTTAAGTCAATATACATAATATATTCTGTATTTAAAAAAATATGGCATTTCGTTTTCTACCCTGCACGAAATATCTCTAAGTGATCCAAAAATGGATGTAGTGTCGAGTCACTTCGTTTTTCACCTTTCTATCACTATAATTATAAAAAAGTGGGTTAAAAACAAGCCAAAAAAAAATCTTTTAACACTTTTTTAAGAAGGTGGCTCTTAACTAGATAATAATTAGATGATAAAATAAAAGTAACTGAATAAATTTCACTAGCTTTGTTCACAATACAATAATAAGATATATATCCAGCTTATGTATTATCAATTGTGTATCAATTGTGTCACTTAGTTAACATTTAATTTTTAGTTTTTTCTCAACTACATATTTATCATCTTAACTACAAATCTATCACGTGGAACTTGAACCCACAACCAAATACCATAAACTACTAAAAGTATCGTATAATAAATATTGAAACAAATCAAAACATCAATATCAACTTGTCATCCGCCATTCCAATTTCCTACTCCAAAGATAAATTCCTCGATTCCATCGTCACACCATTGAGCGTGTTTAGACGCTGTCAGGCCGACTGATCGCTCTTTTAGGGCGAATGAAAAAAATGAATTACTTTTCAATGGTTCCCTTGATCTAGAGGAAATTGCTGTCGTAAATAACCGAGTAAAATTGAGAAAATGAAATATTTTAACATTTGTGTGATGAATTTTATCGATGTTGTGATCAAAGTTGATGAATATTTTTTTTTATCAGCTTCAAGTTGTATCGCATATATAGTACCTTACGCCGCGCTTTTGCCTTTTCACTAGAGCGAAAAAATTAAAATATTAATAAATAATAATTTATTTCCCTGAGTGGGAATAGAACCCAAAACGGTCGCGTTACAGTAACACGCTTGTGCTTTCTGTGTTGTTTGTTGGATTATATCTATATATATGAGTATATATAAACTAGCGGATCTTCACTGCTTCGCCCGCTTGAACTGTACGATAATTTATTAGATATATTTATAAAATTAGCTTTAGTTTTCAACAGGATTAAAAACTAGCTAAAAAAAATAAGTAGCCATAAGTATATTCTAATAATTCTATATTCATTATTAATACTCCTAACTATTTAAAATTAACACAAAGTAATAAGTAAACGTAATTTATTCATTTTTTTATATTAGATTTGTATTGAGAATTATTATTTGTTCATTTCAATTAGAAAATACTTAACTAATTGAAATGAAAAAATAATAATTAATAAACATAACCAAAGGAAATAATTAATAAAAATAAAGTACACAAAACCAGTCACATTATAAATAGTATCAAAGTAAATTTAATATTAAAATTAAAAGAAACGCGAAATATAATACCAGAATAAAACCAAATAAAAAAAAAATAAAACTAACTAATCTACGAATAAGTTAAGAGAACTAACGAAAAATTTTAATTAATAATAAACAGCAAATAACCACATACAGAATTACAAGTAGATCGAAAGTTACAAAACCGTCAACGTCGTCATCCTCTTTGCGTCCGTACGGATGGTAGGCTAGGTCATTTTGTATCAATAATATCTCCTAAAGAATTTATTAATTTCAATTCAAATATTTATTTTGATGAGGACCAATATACTAAATTATAGAAAATAAACTCTCGATTAACAATTTCCCGATATTTTTTTTATTAAATATATTAAAATGGTTTAAATATATTAAAATGGTTAATGTGGCTCACATTCAGTAATGTGTACAACATCGTTGTTTTTTTTATTATTTTTTTAAACGCCATGTAAGTGTTCAGCAAGCATTTTGGGTGAACTTTTTTTAAAACAATGATATTCCTTGTTGCTTAGTGATGATTGCTTACAAACGGTTGTAATTAATATCAAATAGAAAGATATTTAAAAAACATTGTAATAAAAGAGGCCGGTCGTGACGCGCGGCACAAAGTGTGACTGTAAACCGACTGGTTGTGGGTTCGATCCCCACTCGAGGAAATGAAATATTTACTTCAATGCCTCCGAAATTCAGCAGAAAGTGGAGAACGGAGTGTCTTTCACTACGTTCCCTCTGCCTACCCTGCGGTGTGCGCGATACAGCGTGAAGCTGATTTATTTTTATTTATTGTAATAAAAATATGACAAAAAAGTAGCCTATATTCATCCCAAGATCCTCAAGTATCTGTATTTAAAATTTTATCATAATCAGATCACGAGTTTGGCCGTGATCGCGTCACAGACACACAGACAGAGTTATTATCTAATAATATAATATTGATTGGCGTATATATAATATGCGTAGATCTCAAAGGCAATTAAAAAATTGCTTGGAGAGAGTAGGATTTCGTTAGATATTTTAAATTCCATTGTGGTCTATAACCTGTCATTAAGATAGGTATATGCATGTCATTAAGATAGGTATATGCAAATAAATAGATATATGCATATATTATACTTTTTAAGTTAAAACCTTTAAGTATACTTCAAAATTATAAATACTAGTTATTTCACTCTAAAAGCTAATAATAATTTTATATTCTTCATCTCTATTACATATGTAGGTATGGTGAATGTTTATATTTTAACTGTAGAATGTAGGTCGCTCTAAGTAGCTCAGCACTTCATCCATTGATAACATTTATATTTTTTAGAGGAACTAGAATTTTTTATAAAGGTGAATAAAATTATTTACTAAAACGCCATGTAGAGTCTTTTACATAATTATAATATTTTTGCATTTTTGACTCTTTCCAGTTTCCGCTTGTTATTAATATTTAACGTTATTAATAATTAAAAAATTATTTCAAAATCATTCGCCCTTTTGTAAATTGATTGTGTTGTTGTTAGTATTTTAAACTAATTTATATAATAATACACCTTATTATTTTCTTTAAGACGTGCCAGTGGAGCCAAAATGGAACCACAATATAGTTATTAAACAATAATGACGATATTTGACAGTAATTTTTTTTTTCTACTTCATCTATCGCTCGTGACTTCAATTTGAGCTTGTTTTTTTTTTGCTTTACACGATATGCGAAATTTTTTATACAAACAAAAAATATTAAAATTTGTCAACCTAAAAAATCCCATAAAATATTTTTAATCAATTGAGACAAAATATTTTAATCAATCTTGATTTTCTATAGAATACTTAAAAAAGTTAAATGAGACTCTCTTATATTATCTAGCTTGCTAGACATTTTTTTTCAACTATTCATTTATTAAAAAAAATAATTCATTAAAAATTTTATTAAATTCATTAAAAGATAAACAGAAATTAAAATATATTTCATATATACATAATGTGTGTTTTCGTTTAATTATGATTGACTCGTATTGGTTATCAGAATTTCCATAGAAACCATGAGGGTATGATTAAAAATAAATCCTTTCGGGGATTCAATTTAAATGAGATATTGTGTATTCAGATTAAAAAAGCAGTGTCACTCTTTTAACTTGAACATTTTTAAATTATTTTTAAATTTATTGGTATTAATTTTAAGGTTATTGCTTAATTGAGTAGGCAGAGTGTCAAAATATTTCATTTCACATTTTCCGTCCGAATTCGAAACATTGGGTAGTGGAACTCAACGCCGCGCTTTGCTTGGACTCCAGAGCGAAGGAGCGAAGAAATGAAACTATTAAATATTTCATTTTCTTCGAGTGGGAATCGTATTCACAACCTCACAGCCTCAATTTCTTAATAATACTTGAAACAAAAAAAAATAGCTATAAAGAAATTAAGGAAAAAGAAACACATTAAATTGTAAATGCTCATCTTAAATTGAACTGAAACGAAATGGCCCGCAAATGTTCGCTGTGATTTCAAAAAGAACGATATTGCTTTAGAAGCCAAAGGGAACGTTTCTACAGACACATTTCTATAAGAGTAAAAGAAAAACATAATGATGATTGGAATTAACATTCTGGCATATACCTTCTTATTTCTAAGTACACAATAACATATGGCTGTATACGATTGCAGAGGAGCATGGTCTAATTGTAACAGCGGCGGCTGTCGGTTCGATTGCCATTCGAAGGAATTAAGAATTTTCCTCTTCTCATTGTGACAACAAGGCAAACACCGGCGTTAAGTTTTACCATTATTCCAGACATAACGCAATATCTGGAAAATTGATCGGAATGTAAAACAAGGAGTATCTTATCACACTTAAAGGGAACATCCTCTGCTTACTTTGTACTAGTTTGTACTAGTCTAAGAAATAACATATGGTAATTTTATCTTTATGTATTTAAATGCTTTAAAAGCATTTAAATACATAAAGATCCATCCAATCAGTTCAAAAGGACACTCACTCTAATTAATTACTTATAGACCCATTTAAATTTACTATTGATAAAGATCATTCACTATACATGTATAGATTATAAATTATTTTCGCCTTTTATAGAAATTTTGTGAAAATTGAAAGGCTTGCGTCATGCTTTCGTTTCACACTCGAGGAAATGAAATATTCAATATTTTCATTTCCTGACTCGGGTAATGAGGCAAAACGCGGGGTTGAGTTCCGCCACTCAACACGCATTGCCTCCAGAATACGGCGAAAATTGGTAAGCAGAAGCGTAGGCTCCCAGGTTTCCTGTTTGCCATGTATACAAATTATTCAAACTAAAAATACACAAATCTTTACGTTTTCACCTGCGTACTAGACCTAATAAGACTAGCTACGCCAGACTCACCTGAAAAAGAAACCTAAGAATGAACGAGAATCAAAAGCGCCATAGAAATATTCTATCTAATCAAGAGCAGAACTTAATATACTAATAGCGTGGCTGTCCACCTTACAGTACCTCTCCGACTAGAGATGAATGGGGAGGCATTATAAGAAGAAACAGTTACGACTGTCAACGAGGCAGCACAGCACCACAAGCGATGTCCCTAGATGTTTTTTTTTTCTACTTAATATTTATATTTACATATCTAAATTACTTTTAAAATCCTAATACTATAATTAACAAAACATTAAAGCTTATTCAAAGATCAATATAAATGAGAATACCTTGACAAAGAGATACTCGTATACATTTTTTTATCAATTATTATATCAATTTACAGGAAATTGCTCGATTTCAAAGGAAAATGACATCAAAGGGTTTTCCGTACCAATTAATCTATAACAATATAAGACCATACTAGTACGTACGTACGTATTAATATCTGTTATGAGGTGGGCTACAAACCGCGTTGATCAACGGGAGCGAAAGGGTCATGGGACCCTCGACCAGTATCATATGGGCTCTGACCGTTAAATCCAATGAAGCTTTCGCTTTACGCCCCAGTTGCTGTATAGCCTTTTACGATTTTAATTATTAACAATTTGTTTTATTTATATTTATATAAGCTAAAGCTAATTTGGTACGCAGGTACGCAATTATGTGTAAATTATTACATTTTTAATACACAATGAGTTAGGTAGAGGGAACCTAGCATTAAGGCCGCGCTTTGCCTCGACATCAGAGCAAATTTTTTTTATATATAAATTTAATATTTCATTTTCTCGAATGGGTATCGTACCCACGATCTGTCACGTTCAAAGTCCCTGCCCTACGACTGGCCTCTACGATAAATAACTAAAACGACTTCCCCATATTTGCTAAAAGTCTTTTGTATTAGTTAAAAAGCTTTATTGTTATAATAATTAAAACAAACAAAACAAAATCTTTAATTCTTTGATGTAAAAGAAGGGCCTTGTCGACGGTCGACCGTAGGGCTGGGGATATTATCATATAAAGAATCTAATTAACCACTAACAGGTGGGTTGTTTCAACATGAAAGGACAACCCTGCTTAGTATGACCGTGTCGAAATTTGTATTAGTAAATATGTTTGAAATGTTGTATTTAACTGTAAATGTGAGCGTTGTGGGTTCGATTCTCAATTGGGTGAGTGAATTCTTAATTTTTCTCTTCTCTGGAAACAAGACAAAAACGGACAAAACACGCAATGACTCGAAATTTGGAAGATAAGCTGAGAATGGAGTATTATTATTAATAGGTCTACCTATTGCCTAATACCTTTGCTTCCACTCCATATACAGAATGCAGGGTGTTCTGTTCTTTAAATATAGCGTTCCAAATAGTGAGTCTAAAAAATCATCATCAAGTGACGTGTCACTATTCTCTCGATTTTTGATTTTACGAATTGATGGTCAGAAAAATACTCTTTATGGTTACATTTATAAATAATTATGACTTATTTCTATTACATTAATATTATATTTACATTAATAAGACACAAGTATAAAAAAATATGTTCTCGAACTAAAATAAAATTCTAATATTCAACTATATATTAAAGCCTCTCTCAAGACGTCGTTGGGGATCAATAAATTTTACTTCTTAGATTACAGTCCCGTTTCCATAGTAATAATTCAGTCATAAACCTAGACTGTCACTTGAGAACTGCTAGATATTAACAAGTATCTACCATAATCATAAAATAAATTTTGTAGTCATAGTGGCACAGCGATATTATTAACGTGATAATTGCAGGTTCGATCGAATTCAGACGGAAGACCGACAATGGAGTGTCGTGACATTAAGTTCTGTCTGACTTTCTTATTATATAAAAATCATATGAGGATGTCACAGTTGTGGGTCCGATCCCCACTCGGGATGAATGAAATGTTTAATATATTTATTTTCTTGCTCTGGTAACGAGGCCAAGCGCGGCGTTGAGTTCCGTCACTCAACATGCAATGCTTGGAAGCAATTCGGCACAAAGTGGGGATCGGAAAAGTCATAATGGTGAACGGAGTACATTAACTCTTGGTTCTCATGCACAGCGTAAAGATAAAAAAACCAACGTGAAGCTAAAAAAATATGAGAAAAGACAGCTAAAAATAATAAAAATTTAAGTTTTATTCATTGACTCTCTCCTTAACAGATATCTCTTAAAAAAATAAATCAAATAAATCAGCTTCACACTGTATCCCGTACACAGCAGGGTAGGCAGAGGGAACCTAGTGGTAAAACACTCCGTTCCCCACTTTCCTGCCGAATTCTGGAGGCATTGCGTGTTGAGTAGCAGAAATCAACGCCGCGCTTAGCCTCGACACCAGAGCGAAAAATGGAAATATAAATTTAAGTAAATATTTATCTCCTCGAGTGGGGATCGAACCCACAACCAGTCGGTTTTACAGTCTTACTTCGTACCACTGCGCCACGACTGGCCTCTGCAGTTATCTTTTTTTTACTCATTTTGAACTAATTAATATATAAAACGAACTTTAAGCTTGCTCTAATTACAAAAAGCTCCTATAAAATAAAAAATACAAGTTAAAAAAGTCGCATGCTGACACAGTAACCTGCAACCTAACTAATTGTAGTAGCTTCTAACGACGCCTATCGCTGCTGCTTCTTATCTCAACCTGACTTGAATTTTTAACTATTCTTAAGAGAAGCATTTTCAGTGGCGACTCTTTTAATCGTATCGGCTTAATCTATTTTGTCAGCATCTCGTGAGATATTTCTTTAAAATTACAACTTTTTTAACGAAATGTTCTCTTTATTTCTTATTCTGTCAGATGCCGGTCTGACTGTAAACAAAGTCGGGTTGTGGGTTCGATTGTATGTTTGAGATATGATTAAAATTTTTGCTTAGCTTCACGCTCTCATTTGCATATAACAGTGTAGGCAGAGGGCTCCTGGGACGATATTATTAGACACTTCCGTCCTCATATTCCCCCGAATACTCAATTCTTTGTGTGTTGAGTTGCGGAACTCAACGCCCAGCTATACGTCGTTGCCAAAATGCAATGAAAATATTCGCCTGTGTACTGCATCTCATTAAGCGTGATAGTAGACAGTTGACATTTTCACAAAGGATGTAGGTATGATATATGTTTTAACAAGTACAAAGAAATAGAATTAAATAAATATGTAAACAACAATAATGATGTTTTTTGCCGGTTTTTTTAACTATATATAATAACTATATATTTTATTATCTCTGCTTTTAATTTAGTTATACTATTTATTTGAGGCCAGTTGTGGACAGGAGCACAATTTTTTTTCCTATAAACGCAACTGCTTGTGGTTTTGATCCCAACTCGAGAAATTGAAATATTTATTTAAATTTATATTTACAAAGAGCAAAGCGCGGCTAAATTCCGCCACTCAACACGCCATACCTCAAGATTTCGGCAAAAAGGGGCAAACGCAGTGTCCTAACACAAGGATCTCTCTACCTACCTTGCTGTAGTGCGGAATACAGCGAGAAACTAAACAAATATATTCATTTTCTGGCGGTGCCCAACCCGTCTTAAAGGCCGGCAACGCACCTGTAGCTCCTCTGGGGTTGCACGGGGTCGTGGGCGGCGGTAATCACTTACCATCAGGTGACCCGCACGCTCGTTTGCCGTGTCTTTTCCATAAAAAAAAAATAAAATAAATAAATAAATAAATAAACCATTCATGTAAAGTTGGTACCTACTGTACAACAAAAATCCATAATACCCGATTACATTAGATTTTCAATGACCCTTGTTACTTTAGCTTGCTTCCTAACAATTCAGGTATTGAAATGAAAAATCTATTTTCAATGACCATCAAACTGGCTAATGCAGCACAAAAGCAATCCATTACAACAGGTTTTAAGCTTTTATATTATGTACGATTGTTCATATGACAGGTATTTTATATGTGAATAACTTAAAATTCTGTATCGAAATTTACTTAATTTCTTCCCATTAGGGAACGGACTGTAAATTAGTCTAAAATGTCTTAATAGACACTTTCATTAGTCTAAAATGTCTTAATAGACACTTTCGTTCCTTACTTTCCCACAACCTGTCGCGTTCACAGTCACTTACTAGTGCCTCTGTGCCACGATTGGCTTCATTTTAATCTTGTTATTAGAGAAAGTAAAAAAAAATCTGTTAAAATGTGAACGTTTTTTTAGTGTCACGTAGTATTCAGCAAATCAGGATAGACAGTTTTATGGGAGAGGTGACACGGCCGTTTCGTATCTCGTACATTGTTCCATGTAAATACTTGTTAGTCGCGGGCAAATACACTAGTAACAATTTTGACTCGAGGTTGTTCAAATGACGGCGATTTCATATGTCATTTGGACAACATCTAAAAAGAACGGGAAAATGAAAATTATTTTTTCCTGGGAAGATACCGAACCTACGACTATCGCATTTACAATTAGATGCTATGTACCCGCGCCTCTTTGGAAACCGTCCAAGCGCTCTGACCAACTAAGTTTTCTTATGAAGTACTTTTTATTTCTAAGTTTGATTTCTAACAATTTAATAATGATAGAAAAATTATATAATAAATATTAAATTAGCTACACGCTATATGCCGCACACAGCAGGGTAAGCAGAGGGAACCTAGTGTTAGGACACTCCGTTCCCCAATTTCTGCCGAATTTTGGAGGCATTGCGTGTTGAGTGGCAGAACTCAACGCCGCGCTTTACCTCGACACCAGAGCGAAGATATGGAAATATAAATTTAAGTTAATATTTCATCTCCTCGAGTGGAGATCGAACCCACAACCAGTTGGTTTTACAGTCGCACTTTGTACCACTGCGCCACGACCGGCCTCATATAATATATAATAAATTTTACATATATATATATATATATATATATATATATATATATATATATATATATATATATATATATATATATTATAAAGGCATACATATATATATTATAGAGGCTAGTAGTGCGCTACGACTACGACGGAACAAGCGTGTAACGACAGCGTGGGCTTCGATTTCTACTTGAGAAAATAAAATATTTAATGCATTCCTTTCTTGCTCTGGTATCGAGGCAAAGAGCGGTGATGAGTTCCGCCACTCAACACTCAATATAATAATGTTGTACCACTGCGCTCCATCTGCCTATCCTGCTGTTAATGGGATTAAGCGTGAAAGTAAACAAAAATAAATATGTACTTCTTTCTCTAATTTAGTTCAAATTGTTATTTAAAATAGTAAAAGAAGAAATCTTTTGACTGGTCACGGTATTTCATAACTGTAATAAATTGAAATTTCTCTTCGTCCTCCCATACTTAATCTTTTCATAGCGTTCTTTGTTTGCTCCGAAATTAAATATTAAACCGGAATAAATTACTCGAGTGTTGATATTTTTTAACATGAAAAATGTCTAATTCAAAAGAAACACATTTACCTAATTAGTTAGTTTTTTTTTAATTCTTAATTTGCATTTAAGTTGTTAAGTTAAATATATAAATAATAATATATTATATAATATGTCAACAGTATTTGCTTAAAATGCTTATTTAAAACGAGACCTAAATTTATCTAAAAGTAAATTCTGTTTTGCGAAGAATAGTTTAATTTATAATTGGTACAAAAAAGTTATATAAATATTGTAGATAAAAATTTTAATTACAGAATATTAACGCGACTTTACGCGTTTTGGATATAGACTATTTCTACTTCCTCGCTCTGGTTAAAAAAACCAAGCGCAGCGTTGAGCTCCGAAACTGTGCAATGTCTCGCTAAGTAAGAAACGGAGTGTCTTAACACTAGGTTTCTTCAACCTACCCTGCTATTAACAGGATATAGCTTGAAACTAAATACATTAAATAAACCATATTCACTAACCATATCGTTGAAGAATACTACAGGAAAATCATTAAGCACTTACGTCTCCCCACATTTTGTATACAAACAAAACAAAAGACAAACGAAACCTCCGATCCAGCTAAATTAAACGATTATGTTACAGAAAGAGCATAATGCTGTACAAATGACGATCCAGATTAGGGTCCGTGTACGGAAACGCAGTAATTGTTAGCTATCTAGAGCCATTGTTCGCGAGACACGTTTTGGAGAACCCTGAAGAGATTTGAACTTCAATTCTTTATAAAGTTCTGTATCCAGTACAAAATATATTTACATTTTTATTTGTTTAGTTTTATATATCTCGCATGTTGCTGGGAAGATAGAGGGAGCCACGTGTTAAATTAGTCCGTTCACCACTTTCCGTCGTATTGTGGATTCATTATGTGTTTTAGTGGCGGAACTCAACACCGCGCTTTGCCTCTATGCCAGAGTGAAGAAATGAAAATATTACATATTTGTTTTCTCGAATCCACAAACTCTCGCGTTTACAGTCACACGCTTGTGACCTTGCCCCCCTTAACCCATACTGATTAAATTCAACGATTATGTTACGGAAAGAGAATAATGCTGTACAAATGACGATCCAGATTAGGGTCCGTGTACGGAAACGCAGTAATTGTTAGCAATCTGAAGCCATTGTTCGCGAGACACGTTTTGGAGAGGTATCAGAAAATTTTAAATGATTTTTGATGGAGCTAGGTAGAGATATATTTCTATTTTTTTTAGCTTCACGCAGTATTTTGCAAGAAACTATGTAGGCAGAGAGAGTATAATGTTACAACACTCGGCTCCCCACTTTCCGCTGTATTCTGCACTCTTGTGTGTTGAATGGTGGACTAAACGCCGCGCTTTGCTTTGATACCAAAGTGCAGAAATGAAAATATTATATATTTTATTTTATCGAGTGCGAATCGATTCCGCCCCAGCCCCACAATCGACCTCGAGTATAATGTAACATTCCTAATTTTATTGCTAGGTTAATAAATAAAAGCTTCATGCTTCCCCGCATAGTGCGTTTGACTGTAAATAATACTATTTTAATTGTTTTCCTGATTTCGAACCCTATCATCGCTATAAGTAAGCAGTATATATGTATGAATTAGAAATTTGGTTATTGTACTACAACGTTGTCATTTTTATTATAAATGAAAGATAAAACAAACTTTCAAGGTAATATCCGCAGGGAAAACGAATTTCAGCACGAATTTTATGCTCCATTTAACTCTCTTAGCATATTGTCAAGTTATTTTTTATACAAAAATATAGAATATTTTTAAAAGTTAAATGATATAAAACTAAAACTGAGTAACAGCATTTATTCACCCTTATATTAATTTTCCCATAATAAAAAGCTTAATAATAAAGAACTTAAATTTTCAATACCACAATTTAAATTTAAACTACATTAGCATACATTTTTGTAGATAGAAGCTATAAAAAAGGAAGAACATTATAATAATTTACTTACTACTACTTACAGAAAATAATTGTCCAAACTCAACTGATTGTCTTAATAATAACTAATTAGCTCAAATTTATATGAAATATTTGTTCTGCTAAAAATCGGAATTTCACGGCGTTGAGTTCCGCCACTCAATGTGCAATGTCTCGAAAATTGAACAAAAGTGGGTAAAGAAGCGTTTTAACACTGATGATTGGGTACTACTACTAGATTTATACGGTACAATACCTCATGAAATTCAAAATAAATAAAAAGATAGAAAGAAAGGTAAAGTAGGCCATGTTAATCATGTCACATCAAACAAACACACCGAAGCTCCTGCCTCCGTACCGCTATCCCAAGGGAACTTCTGTTCTTGGAATACTTCTTTCATTACTAAGTATTAAATCTTATATATGACTTTTTTATTATAATTAATGTATACATTTCTTTTTTTTATTGCATGAATATATGTGGATGTTTACGCCACTATGGCGCAGTTGAGAAGTGAATAGTTTACATGAATTATATAAATAATAAATATAACAATGTGTTTGTATCGCCACTCCGATTAAATTTAAATTTTAGATACTATCACCCACCATGCAAATTAGAAACTTATTAAATGATTAAAGAGAAATTAAAGAAGTTAAAAATTTAACCTTACTTTAACAGCATATCTTGCAAGACCATATCCTTATAGCTATATCTTTTATCTAAATTCAATGTACAAAAGTAATTTTTAAATTCGAAATAAAAATGTGAAATCTGATGACTAATTCCCGTCATATTTCAATTATGTTCCCTTATCCCGTATATCCCGTAGTATCTGTGAGCGGGATAGGCAGAGAGAACTTAGTGTTAAGACACTCCGTTCCCCACTTTCTGCCGAATTCTGGAGACATTGCGCGTTGAGTGGCAGAACTCAATGCCGCGCTTTGCCTCGACACCAGAGCGAAGAAATGGAAATATAAATTTAAGTAAATATTTCATCTCCTCGAGTGGGGATCGAACTCACAACCAGTCGATTACAGTCACACTTCATGCCGCTGCGCCACGACTGGCATCATTATATTACATACATTTAATAAACATTTATTTCATCAGCTGTAAAACCCAACAAACTGATGTCATTTGTTCACATTTTTCTCAAGCCAATACATTTAGAAAATAAAAATAGTAGTTACGAGATATTGTGTAACATACTGCGTTACGTTCCAGCAAGTGTCCAAACAAATCACTGTTCTAAGTTGGCCGAAATGAAAACCGTAGCAATCTTGGTGTAACTTATACCATTTGTTACAGTGCCACTACGAAAGCTATCAAGATCGAAAACTTGTATTTGCTCTCGTACCGTACTAAAAACATTTTTTATGCCTATTTTTAAAACTTACAGCGGATATATAAATGCTGGTTTCTTTAAGTTTTCGTTTAGAATTTAGAAATATTGTTTTTTTTTAGCTCCACACTGTATTCCGCATATAGCAGGATAGGCTGAAGAAACCTTGTGTTATGACTCTCCGTTTACCTTTATGGTAAATTTGCGGTGCATTGCGTGTTAAGTGGCGGAGTTCAACGCCACGTTTAATTTTGCTACCAGAGCTAGAAAATTAAAGTATGATTTTGAGTGCGAATCCAACCTACAACTGTTGCATTTAGACATCAGACGCTCAACAGCCAAATATTATGAAGTAAGTATATAAAACTAGTAGTGAATTAGATAAACTTATAAAGTACACATTAAGTCAGCGTCAGCCTTTGTAAAACATTTTTTTTATAAAAAAAAGCAGTGGCCTATTTTCTTGAACTCTTTCAATATATATATAAAAGATTACTAATACTACTAAATTTCTTTAAATCCTCATCCCTCCTATAATAAACTCCTAGTGACACGTTTAAAATATTCTGTGAACGAATATAAAATGAAATTTTAAAGCTAAATCGTTATCAAATCACAAAAGTAATTTTCTTAGAACGCAGATCAACATTAATTAAGCAACTGTGCTGTCTAAATTCAGAACAAAATCCAATTAAAGATATTGAAACATCACTAACAGGCATTTCCAACATAAAACTGTCTTTTTGGCGTCCTTGACTTTTATCCCCACAGCTTTATATAAAATAAAGTAAGTCAAACGAATATTTCCTACGAGAAACTGATTTTATTATGAAAAAAAGGGACTATTTTTGTACGGTCGGTGGCAAGAAAGTGTTTGTAGCAGTTCAAATCCCCTTGCCGTCCTCTTTTACGTTTCGTATGTCTATTTATTTTTATCCTCTTTCATACCATAAAAGAAATTAATTAAGCATCATTATTCTGCTAAATGAAATTTTAGAACTCAGATTTTGTGGAGTGCGTGGTTTTTCCAGACTTTCAGGAGTTTTTAGCTTCAACTGTATATCACTTAGCATGGTAAGCAAAAGGAACCTAGTATATAGACACTCTGTTCCACGCGTGCTGCCCAATTTTCGAGACATTGCGTATTGAGTGGTACCAACCCAACTTCAATCTTTGTATTGATAGCAGATGAGGTTGGATGGGAGACTGAAAGGCTGAAGAAATTAATATAATTCATCCTCCCAAATGTAAATCGAACCCACAATCTGTTGCGTTTTTCGGGCGACAGGTTGAGGGTTTATAGTCAAGCGCTGCGTCATAACGGCTATGATTTTTAGGAACAATAATTATATATTTTTTAGCTATACGCCGTATCCCAAACATAAAAGTATATGCAAAGGCACCTGAGAACCTAGTGCTAAGACTACACAAATATGTTAATCTCTCAAGGAGCGTGACCTTTGTTGTGTTATATAGCTTTTGTAGTTTAGACCTAACAATTTCAGGGGTGATTAGAATATAATAATATTTCTTATATTTTGTTCATTTTACGTGATTATTTCTTTGCAGAATAAATAAATAGGCTGTAGAAAATAATTTTATAAGCTATTCTTTTTTTTTTCACTTCATATTTTATCCAGCACATAGAAAAGTAGGCAACCTAGAGTTAAGGCGTTCCGTTCGCATTAAGACATTTCCGTTCCCCACTTTCCACCAAATTCTGGAGGCATTGTGTGTTGAGTGGCGGAACACAACGCCGCGCTTTGCTATGTGCAAAAAAATGAAAATAATAAGTATTTCGTTTCCTCAAGTGGGAATAAAATCAAAAAGCTGTCACGTTTACAGTCACACTCTTGTGTGGATGCGCAACAACTGGATTACTATTAATTTTAAGATATTTTTTTTAGGTTTTTGAAAACCATACCGTTTGTTTTAGGCGTATATGATTTTAAGGTCGGAGCTCGATAAGAAGACCTAGCTTAAATTATTATTTACAGCCCGTGAACAATTTCCAGCATTCCTTACTTTAGTGTGAAGTACTACTAACGATGTCGAAGAGAAGTAGAAAGAAGAAAAAGGAAGGAAATTAGAGGAGGAAACCACTGATCAATGTAATAACCGGTTTGAGATTAAATTAATTGAAATAATCATATAATTGGAAAGAAACTACTACATTTTTTTAAAGAGGCCAGTCATGGGCACAAAGTGTGCCTGTAAAATTGACTGGTTGTGGGTTCGATCCCACGCGAAGAAATGAAATATTTATTTTTACATTTTTTTTTATTTTCATTTCTTTGCTCTGGAGTCGAGGCAAAGTGCGACATTGAGTTCCGCCACTCAACAAGCAATACTTCCAGAACTCGCCAGAAAGTGGGGAACGAAGTGTCTTAACACTAGCTTCCCTCTGCCTACCCTGCTGTGTGATACAACGTGAAGCTGATTTAATTTAAGAAAAAAATAATAAAAAAATCTTGGAATCACTTATTTATATTTTAAATTTAACTTATGTTTCAAAATGTTCTAATAGTATGATTTTGAATAATAAGAAGTAATGTCAAACATCTTCAAAGGCGAACAAAGGCTTTTCTTGTAAAGGCTTCCTTAGCGTTCTACTTCGCTTAGGTCAACAGTGATTTGGTTATGAAACTTAAAAGACGTACAATACAATTGAGAACGGCTTAAAAATATAACAGCTATTTCCTTATTATATAACCAATTGTTAAAACTTTTTAAGAATACTTAAACTAAATAGACTTTTATATATATTATAGCCAAATTTTTATATATATTATAGCCAAATTATACAAAAAATTCTGATATAAATTATATAACTGTAAAATTTCTCTAAGCCGGTGTAGTAGTTTTGTTTGTAAAAGTGAAACAAATATCCATCCTATTATTAATATAAATTGTATGTAAAATTTTAGAAATCATCATTTACATAGAGAAAGTTTCAATACCATTTTTTTCTCTCTCCTCAAGTTCCTCAACTTATAGAAAAATGGTATTGAAACTTACTGTTCACATTGCTAGCATGTTTAATGAGCGTTGTAATGTTATAACACATTATTTATTTAATAATTATATGTTATTTATTATTAATTGATCGTACTTGTACGTAGATACGTAATATTTGAAATAATATATATTAAATGAGGCCGTCGTAGCACAGTGGATAGCACTCGACTGTAAACACAGTCTGATAAGCGAAAGAGAGTTCCCGCCTGAAGTAATAAGTATGTATAAATTATTTTCATTTCCCCGCTCTGGTAGGCAGAGCATAACGTGAAGTTCCGCTACGTGCCTTATTTTTCCGTTCTCTATTTTCTGCATACAAAAAGTATAAGGGATTCATAATATTGAAAATAAATATTTTTAATTTAGCTTCACGCTGTATCCCGCACAAAAGAGGGAACCTGGGAACCTAGTATTAAGAAACTCCGTTCGTCTGAATTCTTGAGGCATTAAGTGCGTTGAGTGGTTAAACGCCCCGCTTTGCCTCTTTACAAAATAAACAAGAAAATATTAAATAGTTCATTCCGCCGAGTTATAATCGAACCCACAAGCTGTCGCATTTACATACGCTTGTGCCCTTGCGCCACGACGGCTTCAATAAAATCCACATTATTTTATTTAATGTTAGTTTAACTCTTAGTTATAATATACAGTGGATGTCGGAAGTGGAGTGGAAACTGTTCTCCTTTGAGATATGACTGCTATAATGTTGGCAAGTTGATATGGTTGTATGGAGATGAAGATATGACGAGACGTTTACATAATATTAATATATTTGAGAACGCTAGTTACTACAACGCTTTGCATAAAGATTAAATATGTTTAAATAACAATATTACGTACATTTCTATATCAGTAATCTTATGATTGTATCGAAAAACTTAACTCTCTCTCTCTCTCTCTCGAAGATCTATTACAGGAATGGTGTCTAACTTGAGTATATGTAAGCAAAGGGAACCTAGTCCAATTGAAATCTGATACCTAAACCTAATCCAGTCCTTAGCCTTCGCACAATTTTTGAGACAACTTAGCCCTCCGCTGTGACTTACTATTTTCAGAACGAAAAATTTTTTATTATTTATTCCCCTATTTGAAAATCGAACCTTAGCATTTACAATTAGACGTTGTATTGTTGCGCCAAGATGGCCTCATGAGAATATATTGTATAAAACAAAAATAACCGGACAGTGACACATTATGGCGGAGGCCAGTAATGGCGCAGTGGCACGTAGTGTGACTGGTTGTGGGTTCGATCCCCACTTGAGGAGATATATTTTATATTTCCATTTCTTCGCTCTGGTGTCGAGGCTAAGCGCGGCGTTGAGTTCTGCCACTCAACACGCAATGCATCCAGCATTCGGCAGAAAGTGGGGAACGGAGTGTCTTAACACTAGATTCCCTCTAATAATAGCGACCCTGCTATGTGCGGGATACAGCGTGAAGCTGATTTGATTTAATCTATTTTTTTAGTGACACATTATGCCGTCCACTTATATAATAGCTTATGTATTAAATAGCGTAATTCAATATTACATTTAACAAGACCCCTCATTTAGGATTGAACTGACTACAATTCTGTCGTATTCTGATATCAAGACAAAGCAAAAAGCGCTAGTTATTTAGATACAACTTATAATTTATTCGACATTCAACCCAAAACAACAAAACGTTTTAACCATTTTCAACATTCCAACAACAACAGTTTACTTACATTTTAATTTTTCAAGCGTTTGAACATAGCGTTACGTACATAAAATAAGAATGTACGACGGTAGGTGCTATAGAAATTATATTAATATATTTTTTTAGTTTGACACTGTACCCCGCACTAAGCAGGTTAGGCAGAGGGAACCTAGTGGCAGACACTCAATTCTCTACTTTCAGGTGAATTTTTAAGACATTACGTGCTAATGGTGGAAATCAACGCCGCGTTTTATCTTATTACTAGAGCGGGGAAATAACATTTTTAAATGATTAATTTCTCTAAGTGGGAATCGAACGCACAACCTTTGCGTTTACAGTCAAACTCTATGCTCCAGAAACTAAATATACGGATTTTATTCAAAAAAACAAACAAAAACACAGTTTCTACCTTGACCCTCATTCCAAAGCAAACAATACCGTTGAAATTTAAATTTTATCATACACCATATTGTGTTAGTCTCCTTTACTTTCTAACGGATTAAAGAGTGGAATGAATAACTTTGTTTTTCATTTACTAAAAGCTTCTTTTTGGGATAGCTGTGGAATATTTATGTTTTTTTTTTAATTTCACGTTATATTCTTCATATAGATACACGCAGAGGAAAGCTGAAACATAGTGTTAAAACACTACGTTACCCATTCAGATAACAATTCTATTCTCCACTTTCCGCTGAATTCTTGAAACGTTGCGTGTTGAGTGGCAGAACTTAACGCTGCGCTTTGCAAAGGCAAAGTGCGTAACTAAAAATATGTCATAACTATCGAATATAACAGATCATGTATCAATATTAATGAAACCTAAGAATAAAAACATGTAACAATATAGTCAAAATGTTACCTGTAGATTTTTATAAAATACTTATCAAAATGTCTCAACATTTTTAAAGTGTTATTCCACAATTAGGAAAATACTTATTTAGAAAACAAATAAAATTTGAATGAAACAGAATTTGAACCCATAATATGTATATACGCGGCTCGGCTTAGTGGCGCTTGGAAGGTTTCCAGGAGGTGGGGGTTCAAATCCCGCTACGTCAAATTTTTTAATTGTTTTCTAAATAAGTATTTATCAAAATGTAGTAGTGTGTTGTGTGTATACAAAATGATATATGACGATGATATAAATATCTAACTTTTATACAAAATTCACAAGAGAAGAAGGTCAAATGTAAAAAATGAATCTTTAACGCAAAACAAATATCCCCTTAGTCTTATGCTTGAGTAAGCATTTTGCTGCGTGAATTTTTAAATTATATCGCTGGCTCTTCTACGCTTTAACCTCAGATTTTCTTTTCAATTTATAATTCTTCATTCATAATTTTAATGATTTTCTGTCTTAATCTAAATTATTAAAGTGATTTCTTTAATAATAATAATTTATTATAGTACGAATTACGGGAAAGGAAAAATACAATACAATATCTCACGAATATTGTTTCGGTCGTAGTAATATTTATACTATATTCACTAAAAGACCTCGAAAGTCATTGTCAAAACACAACCAACCACGTTTTACGTTTCAATTCTCTCCTACTTCAAAGTTAAAGATATGTTTACATTCAGAGATGTAAAGAAATCGAATATAATGTTATCGATTAATCGACACAAAAAAATTGCCTCACCATAAAATACACTTGTTATTTAACATACTCTCGATTATACAATCGATTATCGAACAAAAACATGTAATAAAAAAGTGACTTACCTTACACACTTAGCACGAAAACACACACAAACACAATCTAAACGTTATCAGATATTATCAAAATCATTGATAAGAATGATAAGAATGATAATTCGTATCAGGCGGGGCAGAAGCGTGTCAAGGTTATCAACAGCTACGGCGTAGACGTCCGCTCTGTAGCCGGTCTACGGTACGACAGCCTCACGTTGCTACGAGCTACGCGGGGATCCGCGGCCAATCGAAGCGGGGCTATATTGTATGGAGTATGCTCCACTATAATAGATTTATTTGATTATTAATAATGTTAATTTGAAATATTATATAATAATTAATTAATTTAATATCAGTGTTTAATAATAAATTAATTGATATTGAACATATAATTATATAATTTTATCATTTTGTATTTATAACGAAATAAAAACAAAATTCTATTTAAGGTTCATTTTGAATTACGAAAAAATATATTTAATTTTCTCACAACATATTTTAAAAATAATGCAAAATAAGCATCTTTACATCCCGCAGCATTATAAATACATAGGAAGGAGATAACAGTCCAAGTTGGGCAATTCCGGCCCTATGTTAAAATGAGATGGCAACACAATACTGTATGATGTCGAGTGGGATAGCTATATAAAAAAGCTAAATTGTTTCAAATATTGAAATATATTAAGTTTGATTTTGCTAATTGCGTATGAAAACTCGTAATATTTTTTCATATTAAGTTATCTTCTTAATTTTTTTATTAAAGTATAAAGTGTATGCTTACACCCCTTTTATCTTCCTTTTATACACTATTTTTGTTTGTTTTTTAAGCACTATTTGTTTTAAAGAAAATTAATAATTGACTAAGAAAAAAATAATTTAAACAAAATTATCTTTACGCTTTGATTTTGATTTTGAGGCCAGTCGTAGCGCAGCGGCACGAAGTGTGACTGCAAAACCGACTGGTTGTGGGTTCGATCCCCACTCGAAGAGATGAAATATATACTTAAATTTATATTTCCATTTCTTCGTTTTTGTGCCGAGGCAAAGCGCGGCGTTGAGTTCTGCCACTCAACACGCAATGCCTCCAGAATTCGGCAGAAAGTGGGGAACGGAGTGTCTAAAAAAACACTAGGTTCCCTCAGCCTGCCCTGCAGTGTGCGGGATACAGCGTGAAGCTGATTTATTTATTTTTTATTTATCTTTACGCTAGTGCCGTAAAAAACAATATATCTTCGCTACATTTTGACACAGCAGTCGTAAAAATGAGAAAAATAAATTTGGTTATTCCCCAAATGGGCATTGAACCTACAACTTATGTGTATCTTAGCATATAAATCCAGGTCTGTTTACAAATTGATTCGTGCGGCTGTATACCGGCAACGATATTAAAGCGAGGTAATCCAAGCTAACAATATTATATAGATTAGCTAATGGGTCATACAACTCAATAATCCATATACCAAGAAATGGAATAATGTGTGTGAATATTTTATTATAATAATATTTACATAATAACTTGAAGTTAACTATTATAAAAAAATAAATAAATCAGCTTCACGTTGTATCCTGCACACAGCAGTACTTAAATTTATATTTCCATTTTTTCGCTCTGGTGTCAAGTATGTACTCTGTATGTACTCTGGCGGTACTCAACGCCGCGAAAGCGCGGCGTTGAGTACCGCCACATAACACGCAATGCCTCCAGAATTTGGCGGAAAGTGGGGAACGGAGTGTCTTAACACTAGGTTCCCTCTGCCTATTCTGCTGTGTGCTGGATTCAGCGTGAAGCTGATTTAAACATCAATATTTCCATTTTTCACACGATCATGTAAATATAATTTTTATATGTATTGTTAACAAAATGAATACTACTTAATACCAAATATCCATAGACAACCAGCAAACTCAATCAACGCGTTATTGCCTGATAACGCATAAATTAAGTTGTAATAGCCCTCGTTATTTGTATAATAAACATACAAGATTAATTTATACACTGTATAAATAATACATTATTTTTTATATTTTTTAAGTGTTATTCCATACCTTATTGAGGCTAATCGAGACGCATTTGGATTTTGTATGACTGGTTGTGGGTTTGAATACCATTCGAGGAAATGAAATATTTATGGGAATTTATATACCTATAAAAACATATAAATAGTAATTTATATACTGTAGTACGTACTATTACGTTAAATTCTCAAAACACAAAATGTCTCGAATTCGGGCAGGTATCTTGACATTCTATATCTTTTCAGATATACGGGATAAAGCTGACTCTGGTTTTTATTTTAGTAATCTTTTGCTGATCTTTTATAACGTATTGATTAAATACTCTCCGTTTTCTCTACGTTAAAGGTCCTGCAATTTTTTTTTACTTAAACCTGTATCCTCCGCACATAGCAGTGAGGGCATAGGGAACCTGGGAATCTAGTGTTAAGGCACTGTATCCCTTTAAAGACACTTTCGTTTTCCAGTTTCTGCCGAATTCTGAAGGAAGTCCGTGTTGAGTGTCGCCGTATTTTTCCTCGTTTTGGTAATGGGCGAGGAAATCAAAATATTAACTATTTCATTCCCCCGAATGAGGATCAAACCATCCACAACCACCCACCTACATCGCCCCTGCGCCACAACGGCCTAATTTTCTAATTACATATTTTATACTTTGCCACCAAGTAGGATTCGAACCGAAACACCGAACGAAATTCGATAAATGTGTCATCAATTATAATACATAATCACCATATCATTTGTGTTTATTTAAAAATATACCACTAAATCAGTAGCCATTTGCTTAAATCGTGACAATTTAGGGAGCGACGTTTCGCACTTGTGTGTTTCTATTTACAATCGTTTTGCTGCACTTTACGATTTCACTACATGCTTGCTACATTTTTGTATGTCAAACACGTAGGCACGTCCCCTAGGGAAGAGGATGGTAAAATATTTATTTTGCTTTATTATGTACTTTATTTTACTTATCTATTAAGGAAGGACAAGCGTTTGTCTGTAAACGCGGTTATGAGCTCGATTCCCACTCGAGGAAATGAAATATTGAATATTTTCCTTACTTCGCTCTAGTATTACGGCGTTAGGTTCCACCACTCAACACGCAGTGTTGCCTGAATTCCGTGGATAGATGTTAGCGGAGCGTTTCTTAACACTAAACTCCTTTTGCCTATCCTGTTAAATTCGGAATACAGCGTGACACTGAAGAAAAAATACTCAATTATTACAATTTTATCTATTCAACCAGAGAAACTTTAAATCTCACAATAAATTTGTTTTTATTGTACAAAACAATTAAAATAGCGACGTTTTACACTTGTCAGCTTATACATACTTGCTGAGCCTTGCGTTTGCAGTATTACAAACACGTACTAGGGGGTGTCCCCTTCCCATAAGGGTAGTAAGATATTCATTTAGCGTTATTTTTTGATGATTGGGTTGGATGAGGATGTCATTATAGTTTATTTTTACTAATATTTATTTCATATATTTAGATGCTATTGTAACACAGTGATACTACAATTGACTTTAAACGCGAAAGTTTTAGATTCGATGCTTACTGAGGGGAATAAATTATTTTAATTGCATTTCATTTGATATCATAACAATAAAAGAAAGCTGACGATATGTCCCACCACCCAACACGCTGGCAATAAGTTTAAAATAGAGCGGTGAGTGGGAAACGGAGTGTTTTATTTAATATTTTAGTTTTTTGTTTATAAATTAGTAGATACCGTTAAAAAATAAAAAATATACTGAAATTGTAAGATTTCAAATAATTCAGTTAAAGAAATACAGAGTTTATATGAATAAAATGCCTTCAGGCGTCGTCGTTCTAATTGGCAAGCGCTTGTACTATCAATTCAGTGTGTGTTCACCGCAAAATATATTACATTCCTATTTGAATATACCCATTAGTCTATATTATAGTGATATTATAATGATTGAAGTGTTATATAAGTGCCATTTGTATTTGTTATCGGAATTTATATTCTATTATGTTGTTATATACATAGTATACATTGATCCAGCATCATGCTGTATTCGGTACACAGGGTAGGCATAGGGAACCTAGTGCTAAGACACTCCGTTCCCTCTGTTCTACTGAATTCTGGAAGCATTGCGTGATGAGTGGCGAAACTCAACGCCGCGCGAAGAATTAAAAATGTTTAATACTTTATTTTCTCGAGTGGGGATCGACACGTTTACTGTCACGCGCTTGTGCGCCTGCATCACTACGGGTCTCTAACCTAGCATACATTGATCATAAAAATTCTCTTATTTTTATAATATTTCCTTTATACGCCTCTATAGAGAACTTGAGACACTATCTCCTACTTAGAAAAATCCAATGCCTCACTTATATTTTCCAAATCGTTACATTATAATGTTTTTTAAATAATTATTTCATCGAATATAACATCAAAAGCAAAACAATAAGAGTTACTTAAGTAGAGTAAGAGATTATCGTTATTGAGTTCCGAAATGAGTGTTGCATATTTAGAGTTTAGATTAGAGAGAGAGAGAGAGAGAGAGAGAGAGAGAGAGAGAGAGATTTAGAGAGAGTATATTGTGATAAACAGCATAAGAAAAAAAGATAGTTGATAGAAGATACGTATAATACATGCATATTACAATCGAGGCGCAGACGCCGCCATTACTCATAATAATAATAATAATATTGAAAAACTTACATAATTTTGTTGAAATAATACTGTAATAAAAATAACAAGAAAGTGTCAAATTCTATTTTCTCCATCTATCTATCACTTGTAGTAAGTAGTAGAAGCTCTATTTAAACGTAATACAAGATCAAATGGGATCGTAAAAACTTTTGTCGTAAAGAATTTATTTTGCAAACTCTACGTTAAAGCGAGTTAAAGTAAAAGTTTGGGGATCGTAAATGTGCATCCGAATGTACTTTGTTAAGTTAGATCATGTTGTTTTATTTGTATGGATATAGAAAAAAATATAGTATTAGTTTTAAATCTTAATTTTTTTTAATATGTCAATTACAGTACTATAAATTAATTTAATAGCTCTACTCTGGCAGTTGAGATTAGCCACTTAATACGCTTTTTTTTAATTCAGACAGAAAGCAGAGAAACGGACTGTCTTGGCACTAGATTTTCATTTTTACCCTGCTATGCGGAATGAAGCGAGAAAATAAAAAAATATATTGATAAAAAAACTGATGACCATTTAAAATTAAAATCCCACAAAATCCATCGTATTAATTTTTCTATACATAAATATATGTGTATATTCAAAAAGATCCATAAAAAACATAAATCCACCAAATTGAAACATCAATCTCCAAAGACTAACACGTCGGAACCCTCGTGTAGGGAAGTGAATTAGGGGGTGCGTCAGTCGTATGTGCAAATATAATAAAGGTTATGTCTGTTCGTGGATATGTGGATGGTTGTGAGGTAGAAGAACATTTACAACTTTACTTTAACATTATTTTGTATTGTAATGCCTCTAAATTGGTAGTAAGTGGAGAACGGAGTGATTTATCAATATGTTTAAATTTGTTCTAAGCTATTCCGTCTGTCTGTGACTTAAAAAGTAACTAGTATAGTAGTTTTTCCAGTACATATAGTTATTTACAAGATACTAAAACAAACATTTTTTTTTATTTTTTGTCTCACTGTTTATCTTTCTATTTGTGTAAGAATAATACTACAGAATTGAGTGCAGCTGTGCTGGTTTCTTATAGGACTTACACTGTTACCTAAAGGGGGATATGAAACAACAAATAGGCTATTTTCTCTATTGTCGTGTTCGCGTCTACATACATAATATGTATGTAAATATGAAATAACTAAACATTTTTTCCACTCAAAATTTTCAAATGTTCTAAACTAATCAAGCATTTTTTTATATTAAATGAATATTCATATGAGTGACGATATTTATTTAATATTATAAAGGTGACAGGTTGTGGATTCGATTTATCACTCGAAGAAGTAAAATACATAATATTTTCATTTCTTACCTCGGTTGTAGAGGCAAAGCGTGGCGTTGAATTTTGGCATTCAACATGTAATGACTCCAGAACGCAGTGTCTTAACACTAGGTTCCCTCTGCTGTGAATGGGATACAGCGTGACGTTTAAAAAATATATTCATAGAATTCAAGCGGGCGAAGCCCCACGGCGGCAGCTAGTGTAATATAAAAATAATGTATGAAGATTTGCACAACGATCCGAAACTATTACGTGATATCATATAATTGAGTCAGTTGACAGTAGCTGAGTATGAACCTTTCATTACTAAAAGGTCTGTGTTAAAGCCGTTCGAACTCAATATTCTCTGTCATAATTTTGAAATAATGTTTATTTTGATTCAGATTTATATATTTTTTATGATTATTTTAAGAGATAAATTAATATAGTAAAATTTGTATAATAAAAGTTATTAATCATACTATTTATTTGAGACCGTCGTGATACAGGGGCACAAGCATGTGGCTTTAACGCGAAGTTCGAGGGTTCGATTCCCACTCGAAGGAATGAATTATTATTTATTTATATTTTTATTTCTTCGCTTTGGTGGCAAGGCAATGCCTTCAGAATTCGGCGAAAAGTGGGCATCGAAGCTTAAGGCTCCTCCTGCCTACCTTGCTGCATGCGAGATACGACGTGAAGCTGAAAAAAAAATGTAAAAAATTGCAAGAAAAAGTAAGAGAAAAGAGCAATTTTTGATTAAGTGATAATGGTAATATTTGCTAAAACCTTCAAAATGAACAAGCTTTCCATAAAACCCAGTCCCACTTCATTTCCATCTCATATTTGACGAATAAATGAAAAAAATAAACTAAAGCTCCGAAATGGGAGAATACTAAATGAAATTACCTAGCTTTTAGATTTTGGACTTTTACAAAATTAATTTTGCTTTTTTTCTCAAGGAAATTCAACTTTATTTCTTATTTAATAGTGTTAGTTCATTTGTAAATGAAATTTTGTAGATGCATTCACGTACAAAAGGCTACACGAGGTATATGAGCACAGTCAATGGTAACACGAAGGTCAATTTTTTTTAATAACTAGGGTTGACAGCTTAAGAGTACTTTTCGACACGCTGTTTTCCCCATATATCAGGGTAAGCGGAGGAAACCTAGTGCAAGGACACTTTGTTCTCCTCCTCACCGCTCACTTTTCAAGCACCTATACATATAATAAAACTATAACTTATAGTTGTTTGTACATGCAAAATATATAACAAAATGTATTAAATAATCTTGTAATAGTGATTATAATTTTTTTTGTCTCTCTGTTTGTAGGTTTGTCTATTTCTCTGTACGCTTGTGCACGCTAGTTACAAAAACGGCCTAACCTAATTAAATGTAATTAGTAATTCAATATTATATTGAGGCAAACTTTCTTAACATTTAGTTTTAGTTTTATTTAAATCAGTTAATAAAAAAAAATGTCGATATAAAATATTGCATGCTACAAAAGATTTTTTTGGTTATTGAATTGTTAAAGACTTTAGCTTACAATATATCGTAAAAATTTCGCATACCTATAGGTATTTTCTGTTTTGTCCTCCCACACTGGGTTAGGTTAGTGAAAGTTTAATATGGTTAGTGAAAGTTTAATATGTTTAATTGTGGGCGGCGGTAATCACTTACCATCAGGTGACCCGCACGCTCGTTTGCCGTGTCTTTTCCATAAAAAAAAAAAAAAAATGTGCGCGTGAATTTTAAAACATTCCACAACTCAACTGTACGGGACACATTTTGACCATTTACTCAGTTATTTCTATTCCAAACAACTTCGCTGGTATCACCGTGTCGTCCACAACGACAATTTGACCAATTTGACCAATTAATGTTGTCCTTAAAATGACAATTATGTAATTCATATAAAATAAATAATTATGTAGTACAAGCGGACGAAACCGCCAGTGGGGCTATAGTATAAAATATTATCATAATTATTATCAGCATCGCGCCGTATCCCGCACACAGCAGAGAAGGTAGTGTAGTGTTAAGACACTCCGTTGTCACTTTAAGCTGAATTTTTCGGGGCATTGCAAGTGGCGAAAATCAACACCAGACGAGCCAAGAAATAAAAATATTAATAAA
Source organism: Heliconius sara (assembly GCA_917862395.2). Classification (NCBI taxonomy): domain Eukaryota; kingdom Metazoa; phylum Arthropoda; class Insecta; order Lepidoptera; family Nymphalidae; genus Heliconius; species Heliconius sara. The sequence continues at coordinate 3,496,211 of OU860782.2, forward strand.
CAATAATTAATTCTCTAGAACCCACAACTTTCGCGTCACAGCCACATCCTGATGCCCCTGAGCCACGACGGTATAAAATAAATTATAAATAAATCAATCATTTAATTTTAGATTTGACAACCTTATACGCATTAGATAACATATTAGAGGAAGCCGTTCAAAAACATTACGTATTTACAGTACGTATTTGATGGATTCTAACAATTGAAATATTCTAACGTATTTCTGATGTAATTGGTTTTACTTATTATGTATTTATTTGAATAATGTATGCAAATGATTGTTTAGTTTCATTTGCACGTATTACTGCGAAATTGCGTTGAGATCCACTTCTCAACACATCATGTGTTCCTCGAGAATTTAACAGAAAGTGAGGATCGGAAGCCCTTAAGCACTAGGTCTCCAGGTTCTCTGACTCTACCCTGTTATGTGCCTATTATAACATGAATCTAAATAAAGGAAAAGCCTTTATGATAATATTTAATTTAAAATTTTTATATCAGCATCATGCTGTATCCCGCACACATCACGGTAGGCAGAGGGAACCTAGTGCTAAGACACTCTGTTTTACACAGTTAAATATTTTAAATATTAATATAAGTAAATATTTCATTACGTCGAGTGGGGATCAAACTCACAACCAATCGCGTTTACAGTCACACTTCGTACCTTTGCGCCACGGCTGGCCTCAATGACACAATGTTTTTTTACTGGATGATATTCACAATATGTTGTTAATACATTAAATAGTACAGTAATTGTAGACGAACAACTGATACTGGTGACGATGGTAATTATAAAATAAGTTAGTACAATTGAATTTACATCTGTTGTCTTTTCGTTTTTATTCCGAGAATATACCGTCAGCAAATTAGATCTTGAGAGGCCAGTGCAGCGCTGGAGCACAAGTGTGCGCCAGTAAACGTGATAGGTTGTGGGTTCTTATCCCATTTGATTCCTCTACTGGGATAAGATCATTTCATCAAGAGATCATTTCCATGAAAGATTTAATATAACTTTGCCTACTCTGCTATGTGTGCGAAATTATTACATTAAATAATTAATTTTCAGAATCGAATCCATAACCTGTTGCGCTTACAGTCACACGCTTGTACCTTTGCGCCACTATTGGCCATAAAAAAAATTAAGTTTATTAAGCATTGTCTTCTTTATTCACTGACATGTAAAGAATTTTCTACGTTAACAGATAGCGGGAAATAACTCATCAAGTTGTATAAATTAAATTAAACCGCATCATTTCTCTTACGCACATCTGTGACTGACGAAATGGATAAATCTGAACATTTTTTTAAGGCCAGTCGTGTCGCAGGGGCACAAAGTGTGACTGTAAAAACGATTGGTTGTGAGTTCAATCCCCACTCGAGGAAATGAAATATTTATTAATTTATATTTTCATTTCTGCGTTCTGGTGTCCAGACAAAGCACGGCGTTGAGTTCCGCTAATCAACAAGCAATGCCTCCAAAATTAAGCGGAAAGTGGGGAACGGAGTGTCTTTACACTAGATTGCCACTGCCTTCCCTGGTATGTGCGGGTTACAGCGTGAAATTGCTTTCTAAACATTTTTTTAAATTTTTTAATGGTTTGCTTATGGAATAAAGGATTCTAATCCGAACACACATTACCATATAATTCCATTTGTGTGAACTTAAAAATATAAAGGCCGTCATAGACTATTAGTATCGTCTTCAAGAACACAGCGATGGTTGAGAGTTCGATCGCACTCGAGGAAGGCTTTATTTTGATTTCCTAGCTCTATAGAAATAAATTGAATGAATGAGCGAGGAAAGAATGGCAAAAAAGATTTATGATGGAAAAGTGAGTGGTAAGAAAGGTAGGGGGAGACCTCGGTTGACCTTCGCTAGTCTGGCACTAGCTAAAGTTATAAGTTATATTAGGTCTTAGAAGCTTATAAAGCTTTTTTTTTAACTGGGACATAAAGTCAAGAGAACAGGCCTGTGTGTGACTGAAAACGTGACAGGTTCGATTACCAGGAATAAATTCGAGGAAATGAAATATTTAACTTAACAGGCCTGTGTGTGACTGAAAACGTGACAGGTTCGATTACCAGGAATAAATTCGAGGAAATGAAATATTTAATATTTCCATTGCCTCGCTCTGGTAACGAGGCAAAGAGCTGTTAATGGAAACTGACACAAATTTTCCATGTTCCCTCTGCCTATCCTGCTAAGCTCAATATACAGCGTGAAACTAAATAAACACGATAAAAAATATATTTCTCGATTTCATGATAAATAGGTCAAAAGATCCGCCGTTGAAGAGCCGTCAATGAATATAAATTATTATTTTGAAGCCAACAATCCTTCACAAGCAAACAAATATATTTATTATAAAATAGAGGCCAGTCGTGACGCAAAGGCATGGTGTGACTGTAAAACCGATTGGTTGTGGGTTCGACATCCACTCGACGAGATGAAATATTTTCTTTCCTCCAGAGTTCTGCCACTCTACAAGCAATGCCTCCAGTATTCGGCAGAAAGTGGATAACGGAGTGTCTTAACACTAGGTTCCCTCTGCCTACCCTGCTGTGTGCGGGATACAGCGTGAAGCTGATTTATTTTATTTTATAAATAAAATAAAAAACCTTTTATTGACCATTGCTCCAGTCACAAACTTAATGCTAAATTGTAATAATTATTTACATATTTACTTATGCTAAATAGTCTTATCTCTTGCTAGTTATTAATAATAATTTTATGCTACACTTTTTTTTATGTTATTAACCTAAACCGAAAATTAAATTATATACATTTATTTATATAATTGTTTGTAATATATATTACATTTACAGTTTGTACTATATATATTTTTTAATTTTCTTGATTCTACTAGTCATTATGTACAGATACTAATTTACACTAGTTAAGACACTCCGACTCCCACTCCCACACACACTTTCCGTCGAGTTCTGGAGACATTCCGTATTGAGTGGCGGAACTCAACACTGCGCTTTTCCCTCGACACTAGAATATATTTATTAACAGAACTATATTATTAGCTTGAAATAAAATATATTAAAACACTTTCTATTTATTATTTCAAAAACAAAATCCCTATGACGTAATTTCTTTCTCTCAATATCTACAAAGGGACTACAGGACTGTCGCGTGCTAAGACTCTATTACCATAAATGGTCACTCAATCCGGGTCATCTACAACCCAAGTATAAATAAAGAGCTTCCGTATTCAACGTTTCTTATAGTATTGTAGTGTATAGCTATATGTTTAACGATATAATATCATATTGTAATATTAGCTATGGCCAGTGGCTGTAATTTCTTTTTATTTCTAAGAAGTAAATTGGAAAATGGCGTTTTTCCCGTTTTGGTAAGTTAGATATCCCTACTTAGTACTTACCTACAGTACCTTAACTACCTCCACACATTATCTTAGTAACTTAGGGCTTTTATTGTTTCATTATCATATTTACTTATAATAGTATAATGAATGGCTATATTCTATTTGTATTTCTGAAAATGGATGACATCGAAAATGAAGAAAGAAGGTAATATCAACAAATGTATATGTTTTCTCTATCTGATTTTTTAGTCTATCTTACTTGAAATAGAGGTCCCAACATTTTTTATTACTATTTTATTATTTACAAAAGTAAACACATTGTTTCAACAACAAATTTATTAAACCGAAATGTTGTCATTGCTGTCGGTACCAAAATATTTTTTGTATAAATCTTTGAACTGAGCGTATATCTCTTTCGCGTTACTGTTAGTCTCAGGATCGTCTTCCGTATGTATATACTTGTGACCACAATAACACACGTGATCTTTACCACAAAAGGCTGGCTTTCCAATTGCCATACATTTTTTGATACATTGCCTAGCTAAATCTAGATTTGGGCAAAAATGGGCTATATGATGTCTTAATGTTGGGCGCAATCCCATAAAGTCGGCTTCTGGTTGCTCGTCTGCTGAATCTGGAATTAGAATTTAATATTTATATAGTAAATGTCAAATGACACAGTGACACAGTGGCGTATCACTGTAAGCCCTGTAGGTGCGAGTTCGATTACCGCGCAGGGAACAAAATATTTTCATTCGGTAAAACAGTGCGGTCTTGAATTCCGCCATTCAGCACGCAATACCTCGAGTGTGGGTGAAAAACGCAAAAATGAGTGTCTTGACACTATTGTTTAGTTATTACTGTCCGGTATTATTTGATAAAATTTTAAATTTTATAATTATTAACTTTCATAACAGAAATCTTAAAAAAATACACAGAAGTATTAAGAAGCCTTTTATGTGCAAATCTGTGTCGTGGATGACACCACTAGGACTAGTTGTATTCAGTTAGAATTCTTTGCGAGTTCTAGTCAGGTATTTTGTGCAATCATGTACAGTTTCTGTAGTATTCAAAACTATTGTAAAATATAAAAAAAAGTTACTCGAGTGTTCTTCGTCATCAAAATCCTTATCACGATCAGGTGAGCGCATTTCTGAAATTTTAAAAACTGTACACGTTTCTCATCTTTATGTATCTAATAATAATAATATTCTCGGAAAATGAAAAACGGAGTGCCTTAACACTAGGTTTCCTTTGCCTACCTGTTATATGAAGGATACAGTGTGAAGCTGATTTTTTTAAATAGTTGTGTCATAGAGATCAATTCTCACTAAAGGTTGATTAAGATTGAAGGCCGGATCGCTGAACTTATTCCGGCACTTAATAAATCCTTAGTATATATTTATTTATATTATAAGTTAAGGAAATTTTATATTAAATTAAAGTTCGTTAATAACCTCTTCACCTTAAAACTGTACTGCGAAATAATCGACGTTCTCCTCTAAAATTTTTGAAGCAATTCCAAAAAAACAATATATACACTAAATATAATATATAAAAGTGAGATTGATTGATTGATTTGAGGCCGGTCGTGGCGCAGCGGCACGAAGTGTGACTGTAAAACCGACTGGTTGTGGGTTCGATCCCCACTCGAGGAGATGAAATATTTACTTAAATTTATATTTCCATTTCTTCGCTCTGGTGTCGAGGCTAAGCGCGGCGTTTTTGATAATATATAAAACATTTTATAGGATGGCATTAGTGATTTACCTTTCTCAATTCCTAAATAACAAATTATTAATAATAATTAAATTAAATTAGCTTCACGCTGTATCCCGCATATATGTAGCAGGGTAGGCAGAGGGAGCGTAGTGTTAAGACACTCCGTTCCCCACTTTCTACCGAATTTTTAATAATATGTCGTTAAATATAGAGAGCCTGTTGGCATATTGGTCAGTAATGGCGCACGGTCGCAAGTCTGCAACTGTAAATGCGACAGTATGTGGGTTCTCTACTCACAAAAGAAAATGAAATATTTAATATTTTCATTTGTTCTCTGTGGTAACGCGGCTTTGAGTTCCACCACTCACCACGCAATCATTCAAGAATTCGGAAGACTACTTTCTGGAAACGGAAAACTTAATGCGATCGGAGTGTCTTAGCACTAGCTTCCCTCTGCCTACCCTACCAATACAGGACACTAAAAAAAGGAAAAAATCTTACCAGTTTTAGTATAGTTCTTACTATATGGGGAAGTAACAGATAAGCAGTAACATTCATCTTTCAAACAAAGCGATGACAGTGTCTTACATCTCAACTGACAAAACACAGTTCGAATACCAGAGCAGTTAACTTCTTTACTCCGAAGAGGGCTTCTAAAGTAGTAATCCACATCAACTATAAATGAAATATTTGTGTTAATTATTATTAAAAATATGTTATTTTACTTCTTGAGGCCATTGTGTTTTAAGGACACAAGGGTTAATATTTTCATTTCCTCATTCTAGTAACAAGGCAGTGCTTTTGATGCCTTGAGATTTTAATGAAAAGTAGAGAACGAAAGTATCTTAACAGAAACGGATTGTCTTAATACTAGGTTCCCAGGTTACCTTTGCCTATCCTGTTTTGCACGGCTTACAGCGTATTACTAACTATGGGCGGATTACCGTGATCTTTACCACAAAAGGCTGGCTTTCCAATTGTCATGTACTCTGATGTAGAGGCAAAGTGTGAGAGGCAAAACACTACACGCAGTGCCTCCAGAATTAAGCAGAAAGTAGTGAACAGAGTGCCTTAACACTAAGTTCCCTCTGCCTATCCTACTACCTGCGGGATACAGTCTGAAGCTGAATAATAGTAGATAATTATAGTTATTTTACTCACAAGTGCGTGTAATATGCAAGATCGGAAATATAATTAAAATACAGCTAGCTACGTCCATTTCGATTGAAGAAATGAAATGAAGATAAGACTCTCATGTAGAAGGCAGTATGTAATCGATTTCACTCTTACTTATTGACTATGTTTAATTACACATAAATCTGTTTATTTTTTAATTTCTACTTTTTTTTTGATTTGACATATATCTTTTTAATTAAATATGATTTTTAAATAGATTGTTGTATTAAAGATATTTCTTAATATTATTGGCCATTCAGATATTTTGAATGTATAATTATAGAGCTCAATACAGTGGTGTTGGTGTAGACATCGAAATTTAATATATTTGTAATTGTTATTTTCTTAGGTTCGCACTGTGTCTTTGAAACTAGTGTCAAGACACTACTTTCTTTCACTCTTCGTCCAATTTTTGTAACATTGCGTGTACGGAACGCAACGTTGCCATTTGTCCAATTATCGGAGCGAGCTAATGAAAATAATTTATTCTTTCGAATGGGTTCAAATAAATATAATTTATATTTATACTTTTCATAATACCAGCAAAAATAAGCATGACATGTATACTCGCATAAATTAAATTTGATTATAACAATTAAATATTATTGAAATTATTTTCCTGCACTTCCTGCATTTTGTGTGTTGTATAGAAATTAAATTTAACCTTTTAATTTATTTTAATTAAAAATATTATTATTATTATAAAGTAACATTTTCAATCACTCTAATATAAGAGAAAGAAACTACTTGCCACTCAATAATTCAACTCATTTTTCCTTCAGTACTAAAGACATAAATTTTGAAGGCTAAGATCCAGAAAGTTTATGTCAAACAAAGCTAAGTCCTGTCCAATTACAAGCACGCCATAACGAGCCCCGAGTGGCCGAAACTTCATTCTCTTATAGAAAGTGAAGCATTTCTTCTGTACAGCATTTCTTGTCTAAAGAAGAAGAATTGGTACAAGATAGAAGAGGGATGGTAAAAGAAATAAATTGATAAATTGTTTTTTTTTTTATTAATTTTTTTGTTTTTTCTTTTACTTTCTTCGTTTTTGTTTTTTAAGGTCTTTTTATAAAGTCCCAATCGGTAGAAAAAATAAATAGTAATTCATTTCTTCGGTCTGGCACCAGGGCCTGGCGTTGGGTTCCGCCACTCAACACGCAATGCCTCAAAAATTAGGCGCAAAGTGGGTAACAGAGAGTCTTAACTCTATGTTCCCTCTGCCTACCCTACCATGGGCGAAAAACAGCGCGAAGCTGACTTTTTGATTTTTAATTAATTTTCATTTAAATCAATATTTGATTTATTTTATACTAAACAATAATTAATAGAAGAGATCAATCTAGTTATATTTTGATAAATTCCTATCGCTTCCGCTCCAATCTTACACCAGAACCAAAACCAACGATCCTAATGAACTCTCTACAAACTGTTCCTGAAGTTTCCAACTAGTTCACCAGACTTGAGTATTAAGAACGTTCGAATTTTTTTTTTTACAAATAACTACGACGGAGTTTTTGAATTAACGGCCCAAGTTCGCTGAAACTTGAGATCTTACTCTAGTGTAATAAAACAATTATACTGATAGCTGTGAAGTTTGTGTGATAACCATTTGGAATTCCGGTACAATGTGAACTGGCTTCATATAGTTAAGGGAATTGTATTTTAATACAAGCCTTATTCGTTGTTTTGACTTAATTTTGACTTGTTTTTTCAAAAGTTTCACACTCTATCTCGCATAATAGATTAAGCAAGAAACGTATTGTTTTAGTTACTTCGTTAACCACTACCCCAGTTTCTGAGAAATTTCAGATATTTAATATTTACGTTTAATATGTTTTTATTAATTTTATTTATTATAGCTTAAAAGACGGAACTGAACTCAGCTAATGGCCTACCAGAGCGGAAAAATGAAAATAATTTTAATACAATCATTGCACCGAGTAGAATCGAACTCGATACCATCGCCTTTACACAGACACAGGCTTTCTGTGCCAATACGTCCTCAATAAGAATACATTTTCTTTTAAATTATGAAAAGAAAAAATCATCAGATTAAATCCGATGAGATGAACAGTTGATAGATAGTTGTGATAAATGAACAGTTCTGTAATTTCGATTCATGTTATTTGTAAAAATATAGGAAATACAAAAAAAAACAAATAAAATTGATTATATATAGGCATAATAAAATTGATCTGAACTACTGTACTTATTTATTTTCTTTTTAAGAAAAAAAAAAGGTAAAAGAGTAGACGAATAAAAACCTCTCAGCATTCAAAGAACCTCCTTCATAGTAACAAATAGCCACTTTCTAGAATATTCAAAACTTTAATATTACTTTTATGTTTTTTAGCTTCACGGTGTATCCCGGACTCAGTAGAGTAGGCAGAAGGAACCTACTTAAGACACTCCGTTTCCCAATTTTTACCGAATTCTGGAGGCATTGCGTTTTGAGTCGTGGAACTTAACATCGTGCTTTGCCTCGACATTAGAGCGAGCATTGCCTCGCTCTAATGTCTATCTAATATTAAATATTTAACTGCCTGGAATGAATATCAAATCCACAACCTGTCGTATTTATAATTATGTGACTGTAGCACGTTAGGTATGTGGCGGAACTCAACGCCACGCTGTATCACGACACCAGAGCTAAAAAAATATTTAATACTTCAAATCTTCCAGTGGCAATCGAACCCACAACCCATCACGACACCACGACTGCACCACGACTAGCCTATATTGCTTTTATAAAAGACCAATTGCCTTTCACTATTCATATTCTTGAACGAGCAGTCCTCTTCTTAATATAAAAATCTTTATTAAAGTAGTCACCTTGCCGAGAAATTATGTTTTCATAAAGCAAGAAAAAACAGCTTGTTTAGTTAAGCTTAAATTTACTGCAGGTCGGGATGCTATTAAAGTTTATAGGGTCTTAGAAAAGATATTCTTCTTCTTTACTATAGTTCTTTTCAATGGTAAGCATGTTTAAATATGAAATATATATATATATATATATATATATATATATATATATATATATATATATATATATATATATATATATATATATATATATATATATATATATATATATATATATATATATATATATATTATGTTTTCGTTTCATACAGAATGAGTGCGTACGTCCGCAACCTTAAGTTTGTTAACTTTTATAAATTGTACTTCCCATTGGTAATGGGAATGGTACAATTCTGAAATTAGTACGGAACCCTTTGACTCCCATTTTACTGTTTTTTTTTTTTCTTGGCCAGTGTAAGCCGTAAACGTCGTATGTTATCATAATGTTTGTATTTTAAATAAAATTTGTTGCTTTAATAGACTAAATGCGGCGTTCAGTTTCGCCACTACACCTCCACACCACATATAAAAAAATTAACACCCCCAGCCTCGGCCTTTTCAGCTATCTTTTTTTTTCTATTTCTACATATTTCTTATTTTTGAGATTATCGGACGCCTATGATTAGTACTTACTTTTACTTAACTGAGAAGAAATATATATGGAACTTTATGAAGAAACCATCACCAATATATGTTAAGCCATCCCAGTAGTACATGTCAAACAGTAATATTTTTTTTATTATAGATTTTTACATTATATCTTGTTTTATTTGACCTATAAAGTTAATTGAGGCTAGTCGTGGTGCAGGGGCACAAAGTGTGACTGTAAAATCGACTGGTTGCGGGTTCGATCCCCACTCGAAGAAATTAAATATTTATTTCAATGAATATTTCCATTTCTTTGCTCTGGTGTCGAGGCAAAGCGCGGTGATGAGTTCCGCCACCCAACACGCAATACCTCCAGTATTCGGCGGTAAGCGGGGAACCGAGTATCTTAACACTACTACTTCTGCGTACCTTGCTGTGTGCGGGATATAGCGTGAAGCTGAACTGAACTGTATAAAATAATAACTACAAAATATTAATTAAAATGTAATTAAAATTTCAATATTCTTAAGCTAATTGAAGAATTATTACATTATTTTAACATTGTTCAAAACAAAAGTAACTTATAATTACTTTAGCCTTATAGCCCATTAAATATTCACTTGAAAAAGATTTTTCCTGTTCATACAAAATTTTTCTTAGAAACTGTTGTTGTTAGTAATTTTGGGTTTTATTAAAATTTTACCCAATTTATGTTGTAAAGTGACTGAACGAAGAATTACTACACCAGGGGTTCCCAACTTTTTCTTGATTAAGGACCACTGTTATATCATTCTTTGTAGCAGAGACCACTATGCATGTCGGTATAATAAAAATTAACTGTGATAATTAAACAAAAGCTTCGCCTCACCATCCCCAGTCATAAAATTAAAATCGTTCGCGGAATATATTAAGGCTTGGGACCACTGGTGGTCTGCGGACCACTGGTTGGGAACCACTGAACTAGACCGACGAGAAGCTAAAATCAAGGTTTTCAATATATTTACTGTTCACAAGACAAACGTTTAACTTTTAGATTCGATGTATTGCAAAGTAAATGGTAAAGTTTTTGTAAAGTACTCAGAATCGAAGTAATTCTGAAGTTCGCCCTGTGCTAATACAATACCCTTATATGGGAGGTGGTATAATCTCATAGTGATAAGACAAATTTTGGAATTTTGTGTGTTGAGTGGCGGAACTTAACGCCGTGCTGTGCCTCGTTATCAAAATGAGGAAATGAAAAAAAGGTTTAAATATTGAGATAAAGATATGAGATATTATGTTTTGTAACATAACATAATTAAATTGTATTTTATATTTGTAAACGAAAATAAAATATAATTCAATTATGCTTAATTTTCCGATTACTTAAGTGTTATTTTCTTTATTTTCACGTAAGCGCAAGGAAATCAGACAAAATTCAGATACATTATTAATACATAGTTTAGATATACATATACTTACATCGTTTTTGATATAATCGTAGTAATAAAACAATAAAATTATAAAATGTATTTATTAAATACTCAATAATTTAGTGCAATTACTTAAATTTTCCAAAAAAATATCGAATGTTCATATTAAAAATTTAGAATACATATGGCTTTCGGCTAGCAACGTACTCCTTGACACCGGGCAGGGATACTACCTTCTGTACGAGGGCTGCGACGTGAGGGTATTTCTTTTCGATTTTCTCTCCCTAAAATTAAGTTGGCAGCCTCGACGATGCCAATGAAGACAAAGTCAACCCAGCTTAACTGAAAGAGTTAAATAAATGTATAATAATCTAATATAATGTGAAAATTGGATAAAAATAAAATATATTGGTTAGGAAAAAAATATACGTTCTATTCCGTGACCGCAAGTGAGTTTGATTTCCACTCGGAGGAATGAATTATTTAATATGTTCATTTTATCTATCAGGTAAAGCACAACGTTGAGACGAAGAAACAATGTCTCGATTCGCAATTCAGAGAAAAATGGGGAACGGAGTGTCTTTATACTAGTTTCCGTCTGCCTAGCTTGCTATATGCAGGATACAGCGTGAAGCTCAGATGAAAAGAAGAATAAATATAGGTTTACAATTTCTTAAATGTACTTACTTTTCCTCCAAAGAATCCCTTGTTCTTGATCAAATCCTTTTCAAATCTGGAGAAGAAGAAATCTACACTTTCTACCAGGATTTCCTTCTTGATCACTTCTTTCTTTACTGGGTCTTGTTCTCTGATGTATTGCACCACCTCTGTAGGAAGAAATTTATAAAATATTATTTATTTTAAAATACTTACCTAGTTTAGATAATCAATGTATATCGTAGATATATGAAAAGTATTTAAAAGTATAAATATTAAATTTTTAAAATCATAATTAAAGTCCATGCTACTAAAAATTTCTATTCTATACACGAAATTCAAATATCATTACTAGAGACGTATTAAGACTAGATATGGATATTATATTGAATGTAGCTTATGCTAGCTTGACTGGGATTTGTATCCGCACACCAAGACACGCGCGTTCAAATCTCGTTACGTATTTTTCTTTCTCAAGTGTAATTACGTTTGAAAAATGTAAAAAGAAATTAAAGACCATTAATATCAACATACTTGACCAAAAATCATAAACGTTGAATACAACAGCGTCTAACGCCGCCTGCTCCCAAGGGTCGCTGGGCACCAAGCTGTTGGCATTGCCCACATAACGAGCGATAGCCAAGGACTGGTTCAGACTGCGGTTGCCCTCTTCGTAGAGAGGCAACTGGCCGTAGGGTAGAGCTAGAAATTTGTAATTTGTAAAGCTTATTTCAAGGATAAATCTTTCATCTTTAATTTCGTTACTTAATAAATTAAATGTTTTAGGAACAAATCGTTTCAGCAGTAAAAAAATTTTTTGGACTCGATTTTGATCCTGCGGTATATATATTTTTTTTCATTTCTTCGCTGGATTCCGCAACTACATATGAAATGTATTGAATTCAAGTGTAAAATACAAAGTGTCATAACACTATATTTTTTCAGTCCACTTCGCTAAATTTTAGCATTCCACAAATAGTCGGGTTGGCAGAGGAAACTGGGAACCTAATCTTAAAATACTCCATTCCCATTTGGACATATCTGTTCCCCATTTTCCACAGAATCTGGAAGCATTGCGTGTTTCGTGGCGCAACTAAACGCCGCGCTTTGCCTAGTTACCGAAAAATTAAAATAATAATATTTCTTATCGATTGGAAATCGAACCCACGACACACGCGCTGCCTCTGCGCTATATAAACAAAACATATAAAGAAATAAAAAAAATCAACTTACAATCTTTGACACTCTTAATAGGCCAGCTCTTGTGGTCGTATCTTATATCTTCAAACTTCTGTTTTCCATAGTGCAAGATGTATCTAATGCCCTCTCCAATACCGTTGACGTCGAAGTAGTGCAGCTTCTTTGCCATTTTTGCACAGTATTGACTACTTAAATAAAGTTATTGTAAGCACGCCGGTATTTATACTGTTTGTTCTTGTCTTATCAGTCAAACAAGGTGTTTTCTATGGTTCTGCTCATCTTTTAAATTTAATATAGATTTCTCAACTGGTGCAGCTGGTACAGTAGGCAAATATATAACAGACAGGCAAATTAATAGTTTCTGGTTCCAGTCCATGATGATTATTAAAAAATCAAATCAAATCAACTTCACGCTGTATCCCGCACACAGCAGAGTAGGCAGAGGGAACATAGTATTAATACACTCCGTTCCCTACTTGCCGCCGAATTCTGGAGGCAGAACTCTACACCGCGCTTTGCCTCGACCCCAGAGGGCAGAAATGCAAATATTTAAATAATTAAATGTAAGTAAATATTTCATCACGAGTGGGGATCGAACCCACAACCAGTCACACTTTGTGCTCCTACGCCACGACTAGCCTCAAATATAAAATTTTAGTCATATTTTTAGTTTAAACTCTAATTCTGTTATTACTCCATATAAAAAAAATAATTTGAATTAAAAATTTTAAGCTTACGTTTCATAGTATTTAAATTTGCCCAATTGCTGTAGCTGTAGAAATTCCTACATAATACACATTTGGTATATATATTAAAACGGACAAAACAGAACGAAAAATTTACATTGTAACGTTTCGTGTCCCATAATATTCCAAATCATTGCAGATAATACTCATTCAATGACAACATAATGACGAGTGATTAATTTACATTGTTTATATAATAAACGCTTATCTATTATGTTTATTATAAAACTGTTGAAATTAATATATATATTGTGCTCTTCATAGATATATTTACTATGTATGACTTGCTTTTCTTGTGGTCCAGCTTCTTCTTAACGCTGTATCCCGCACATAGCAGGGTAGGCAGAGGGAACCTAGTGTCAAGACACTCCGTTTCCCACTTATCTCTGAGTTCTGGAGGCATTGCGTGTTGAGTAGTGGAACTCAACGCCGCGCTTTGCCTCAAAGAAGAAGTTAACGAGTAAAAATAATATTTTAAAATGCTAACTATCTATTTAGTCCAGGCCGAGTTCCCAAACATGTAGACAATAAAGTGTTTCCTTAGGCGTAGCAAACGGCGAAACCGTAAATTACTGGAAGCTCCTACTGTCGTCGCTGTTCGGTGTGGTCATAATATTAACGATTGTAAAATTATTTTATATTATATATATATATATATATATATATATATATATATATATATATATATATATATATATATATATATATATATATATATATATATATATATATATATAAAAAAAATAAGAAAAAGTTCTTTAAATTCTTGAGGCCGTAGTGGCGTCTGACGATAAACGTGACGGTTGTAGGTTCGGTCCTCACTCGGGGATATTATTATACATAATCTGTTATCACTTCTACGCTCTAGTTAACGAGGCGCGGCGTTAGGTTCCGCCACTTACCAAGCAAAATCGAAAATTTAGCGTAAAGTGAGGAATGGAGTATTTTTAACACAAGGTCTCCTTTGTCTAACCTGCTATGCGAAATAAAGCGTGCGGCTTCTTTCTTTTCTCTTTTTTTTTGAAAAAAAGAACTTTTACTATCTACTTAAAACCGTGTAGCCTTTTGTGACAAAAAATACATATTGTATTAAGACGTTCATATCACACAATTCATACAAAGTTACGTTGTTTAAATTATTTGTGTTTTCTGGTAAAAATATATGAAACTGTCGTACATGATTAGATAAATACATACCTATATACTTATAAAACTTAAAAAAATTTTTAGGAAAAAAAACTCATTCGCCTCTTTTATGCTCTATATTTTTTTATCAGCAAATCGAAAATAATATTTTAACGCTTTAAGAAGCACCATACTGTACTTTCTTTCACCGCAGCTTACAAAGTAAATATCGCAGCAAAGGATGTTTCTTCATTAGTATCCAATGGTATGGTCAGAAGCTTAAACTTTTACAAATTAAGTTAAGTTATTAGTCAATCTTATTAAATATTATGCAATATTGAATATAAGCAACGTTTGACAGTTAACACTATGATCCTGGATTCGATTCCCACTCGAGGAAATTATAAGAAGGTTATAACATAATAAAAATGTTTTTAGTATTTTCGAAGTTTTATATACTCCTAGAAAAAAAATTAAAAACTTTTTAAGATGTGAAGCAAATAAGATGTGATAGCAAATCTTTAATTTCGCTTATAAAAATGTACCTATATTATAAAAACGATTGAAACGCAACGTAAAAATCAAATTTTACGAAATCTAAAGTTAAAAGATATTAAGATATTATACAAAATTTCAAATAAAGATAACAGAATGGATACGAGAGCTGGAGTTATTTACGATCCTGCCACGCTATCTCAGCTCGTGCCAGGGATGGTCAATGTATGTTGCAACCATTACCGTAACATAAATGAAAAGTAGGTTACTTAAAACATATACGTTTTTTTTCATTTATGTATTTTTTGAATATATTTCGGTAGTGTGTTGGTAATTTTCGTTCCATTTCGAGATATTACGCAATAAGTAACAACAACACCACATAACCCAACGGCTCCCGAATTTGACAAATGTAAGAACAACGTATAACCAAAGATCCCAGGGCCCCCAGATCTACGTCATCTCAGCAAAGCTGAAATTTTGTGTACGATGATTAGTCTAACATGTAGTTCAGACGGTATGCGTACTTGCTAACTTGAAAGTGTTAGCACCTTCTAAAGGTCCATCTCTGTCTGGGAGGATGATTGAGCCATCGGATTGGTCTGGGTGCTTATAAGGGGTCTTGAAATAGTCCTTTAAATACTACGTACTAATATAACCTAGTTTGCTCCTATTTTAAACAACCTTTAGGACATCTGGGCGGAGTTAAGGCCCACTTAAAGGATCTGCTGAAAATAAATATATATATTTTTTACATTATACTTAAAAACATATTTAAATACGAGCGTTTCTACTTTAACGTAGGTGAGCATGTACCTTTAGTTGGCGCTATCTCTGAAGGGAACTTTCAAGTTAGTAAGCACGCATACCTTCTTAGCATATAGCTAAGAAGATATGCGTACTTCGTATTAGACTATTAATTCTCAAAATTTCAGCTTTGCTAAAATGACGTGGGTCTGTGTGCTCTGGGATCTTAGTTCAATATTTGAATCTGTATCTTATATTTCTTGCTAAAAGGAGAGAATAATAAAATAATCATAATCGTGTAGTGCCAGGAGACCTAAACCATGATCTATTAATAATAGCTAGAGCGCTATTGTTAATGGAACATGTAGGTAAAATGTTGGAAACATCTGCATTAGACAAGACGACACAGCAATTATGGCCATGGGCCAAGAAATAAAACCACATAAGAGGTTATCGAAGAATCAATCTTAAACAATTCATGGGACGCCTGAATGAGTTTCACAATTTGGTACCAGCTTAAAATTTGGTTATGAGAAAAAAAAATTACAATGTATGTATAAGACATACACAATATATGAAACTTTCTTATATATCTGGTTATTCCCTTAGTTTTCCTTTGATAAGTTTTTAGGGTTCCATACCCAAAGAGTAAAAGGGAGTCTATTACTTCGCTATCCTTCCATTTGTCTGTCTCTCTGGGACGATGGGAGTCCCCTTAGACATTTGTTTTATTCTATTGTCATTATTTAATTATAAAGTGAGCACATAACTACATATTTTGTGAACATTTCGATCGTCCTGTACCTGTAGTACCAAGCAAAAACGAACAAAAAAATTGTTAGTTGTAAGAGAGAGGCCACCTTATTTATTTATTTTATTCTTTTTTTTTTAGTATTCAATCAATCAGCTTCACGCTGTATCCCGCACACAGCAGGGTAGGCAGAGGGAACCTAGTGTTAAGATACTCCGTTCCCCACTTTCTGCCGAATGCCTCCAGAGGCATTGCGTGTTGAGTGGCTGAACTCAACGCCGCACTTACCCTCAATTTTTTTAATATTAATTGCTATAAAATAAATAAAATGAATACATATCGAATAATATTTTTAGAAAGAAACAAAGATTATAATTTATAAAAATTTAAGATAAAAAGATTTAGTTGGTTAAAGTATGAGAATTTGGCCTTTGACTTGTTGTCGTGAATAAATTTATTTCATTTGTTACTATACCAATTTATAAAGGTAAGTCGTGAGAGAAAGGTGATAAGTTTAATAACCTTAGAGAAAAATAAAAAAAACAGCTTCACGCTGTATTAGGCACACAGCAGAGTAGGCAGAGGGAACCTACCCTAACCTGTTTAGATATTCCGGTTCCCACTTTACGCCGAGTTCTAAAGGTATTGCTCATTGAATGGCGAAACTCAACGTTTGCCGTCACACCAGTTTTATTTCCTCGAGTGGGGATCGAACCCACAACCAGTCGTGTAACAGTCACATTTTGTGCCCTTGCGCCTCGAAGAAAATTAAAGTTTATATAAAATGATTCAATCATTAAAAATCCTATCAAAAAGACTCAGTAAAATTATTTCTTGTATCACTTTATTCTCAACAAGCAGAGAGAAAATACAATTTGCATTTGAATTTGCATTTTTAAAGGTTCTTAAGCCTACATTTCGTTTTCAAGTCATAGGGACCTCTCCAAGCTCTTCTCCCTATAACACCACGGGCACCCTCATAGTAAATCAATGGCATGGCAGAACTTGTTCTCATTCGTACTAATAAGCGCGTACTGTAAGCGCAACAGGTTGTGGGTTTGATTCCCACTCGTGGAAATAAAATATTGAATACTTTCATTTCTTCACTCTGGTGTCGAGACAAGGCGCTGCGTTGGATTCTGTCACTCATTACGCAATGCCTCTAGAATTCAGCGGAAAGTGTGGAGCGTCTTAGCAGCAGAGTTGGTTCCTTCTGCCTACACTGTCGTGTGCGGAATACAGCGTAAAGCAGTTTTTTTTATTATTTTCCAAGGTTATTGATCCCCCGGAGGGCATCTATGAAGAGGTTGATGACAGTGGACGAGGCGAAAGAGGTATGTAGAGACCGTAGCGTTTGGCGCTCCGTTCTCTCTGACTACCCCGCTAGGGATAAAGCGTGAAGCTAAGTTATTGAAGAATTCTATAATTCGGCAGAAAGCAGAGTGTTTTGACAATTTTTTTTAATTGTTTAAAAGCGCATTTTAAAAATTATGTCTAATGTATTTTTTTATATTACCATGCAATTTTGTTATGACTTAAAAAATATTATTGTATTGTTTATTTTGAATCTTAATGTAGTCAAAACATTGTTTTATCTGTAACTTATTTTGTTTACCTTAATAAAATACTGATAACTTATCTATATTATATTTGAGGTCGTCGGGACGCAGCGCCAGAGTATGCAAGCTGTAAACGCGGCGGTTGTGGGTTCGATTGATATTCGTTGAACGTTTTTTTTTTAGTTCCCTCGTTCTGGTTACAAAACAAAGCGTGGTGTTGAGTTCAGTCACTAAATTAATAAATATAGTTATTTGGCTTAAGGATTTTTTTATGGACAATTTTATTAACAAAATATAATTTAAGCAGTGTTTTTAATATAAAACCAAAACTTTCTAGTGTACTACTTATACTACTTTACTCCATACTTTCCGCCGAACTCCTCAATACCACAGTGAAGAAATGAAACCACAACCTGTCGTGATTACAGTTACACGTTTGTGCCCCTGCACGACTGGCTAACATTATGTAACATAATACGTATTATGCCTCTACATTATTCCTTTAACGAAATACATATATATAGATATACAATATATATAGAATGTCGCAAAAACCCATTTTCCTTAAAGAAATGTGATCCACTCGGAAACCCTTATTTCAAATGAGCTTAAGTTTTGAGCACATCACGGCGTTTCTTTCATCAGAATGATCAAATATGCACCCTCATATACTAGCAATGTCTTTACTTCTTTATATATCTGTAAGAAAAACATGACGCTAGCTCAATTTTTACAATACATTGCTACTTTCATTAGATTTTAAAGAAATAATTTTCATACAAAATATTCAATGTATATAGAGTTCAGTTTTACTTATTTTGTTGTATATGATGGAAATTCAAAGTGATGTGGGCTGATCGTATCGGTAATGTTTTTCACCCTATGTATTAGTTTGCAATGTATGGACATATTGTCCTAGTACTTTCCGTTTTAAAAGGGTTGTTGGTGTAGATGGTGCGGTTAGAAGACTTAAATTGTATTTTTTTGTAAGGCGTAGAAAATTAAATTTGTTTAGATTTAATGCCTGTCTACATATTTTTTTTATTTAGGATGTCGTGGCGTACAAGACTAGGGTTCTCTATCAATTTCAGGGTTGTAGGCCAACGAAAAGTAAAACTTATAAGTTTTCTTTTAGTTGTCTCCTATCTTCAAGATAAGGTGTAAAGGTAAGGTCCGACTCTAGGTCCAAAAGAAATACCCCAAAGGCCTTTATTGCCCCGCAAATTGTACACGTAACTCCTCATATCTTATATCATATCTCTTCTATTATTTACGTTTATTTAGATTTGATTTCTTCTGTGCTCTAAAAGACCGGTGACTTTTATATATGATATTAATTATAGCTTGATATTTCCACGCGATCTTGAGATAAATGACTTTGACAGACGGACAACGAAGTGATTCTATGAGGGTTACGTTTTTTCCTTTTCCTGACTAAATTAAAATATATATATATAAAATTTAAATTTATATAAAACTAAAAAAACATACAAAATCAAATAACCATTACATACGAGAGTGCACAATGTTTCAAATCTGTATAGACGTGATGTAATCCCGCGCCGTGACCGCTGTCGGAATGGTGAAGCGTGTTCTGGATGATATACGAAAATCGTTTTAAAATTGTATTTAGCTTTTTAAGCTTTATAAGCTGAGAGGAGCTGTGCTTTATTTTGTTTTATGAATAGTGAACGTGTTTTGACTGTTTAATTAATTTGTCTTTTTTTTAATTACTAAGTTGTTACCTCATCGTTTTTTTTAACTTCACACTATATATCAGATCAGGTAGTCTAGTGTTGAGACACTTCGGTACTTGGTGCCGAATTTTCAAGGCAATGAGTGTTGTGCGTTTTTCCTCAACACCAGAGCGAAGAAGAGAAAATATAAAATATTGAATTTCTTCGAACGGGAGTCGAACCTACAATCTGTCGTGTTTACACACGCTTGTGGGCACTGCGCCTTGAGACTGGCTTTTACTTTTGCTGTTTACTGTAAAATATTTTTTATATTTTTTAACGCCGCGGTTTGCCTTGACACTACAACAATGAAATGAAATATTTAATAATTTTAATACTTCATTATATATTTAATACTTCATTTCTTCAAGTGAGAACCGATCCCACCACCTGTCGCATTTACAGCCACACGTTCATGCCCCCGCGCTATGACTGACCTCGTTATATTATTATTAATTAAACAAAATTACTATATCTACCAAAACCTTCAAAAGACTGCAAAGACACTTTATTATTAAAATCAAAATCAAATATATGAATATTTCGTTTTAAATTTCAGTGAACGTGACATGATGGTAGTGACCGCTGTCGCGTTCACGTTGCGGGTAAAATTCGGCGTGACACTCGGGTGGTAAGTCGGCGAGACGGGTTAGCCCATTTAGTTTTACTGGCTTAGACAAATGTAATGGTTTGTATACAATATTAAATTTGATTAGATTACATTCATATTTAGACAAAGTGGTACGTTTGATACTGTAATTAACGATTAATAAAAACTTTATATATATTTAAATTATAATTAAATTTATTAAAAAGTAAAGCGAGTTTATTAAAAAAATATTTTCTCTATCACACTGTATCCTGGCATGGCATGTACCAGAGTAGGTGGAGGGGGACGAGTGATAAGAATCGAACCCACAACCTGTCGCGCCTTTAGTCGCTCTGGCTGGATTAATTTCTAAAACTTTAAATTTTTTTTTATCGAATTCATGGCTATCGATATCATGGTCAGATACAGGTCCAGCGTAATATTTAAGTGATGTTTACAAATTGGAACTGATTCATCGAACACCTTAAAATTTATTTATTATTTATTGAATAATGCTTTGGCTAGTGATGTGTCTATCTATTGGCTAGAATCTTTTATCGTCATAACGGTGTGTAGCCCAAAACCTTTTAGCAATTTAAAGGTAACAGTGTCAAGAAATTTATATTTGCAACACATGAGCTTTAAGTGATGCTATTGGAAGGTGACATTCTAAAAAGGATGAAAGTGCAAGGGCATCGCCCCGCCGCTGCTGTAAAAGTTCCTAACAGACTGCGGCTGCATCAGCCTTTATTGAACCCTCCAGGACGTTTGTGTATGATCTTCCTGAAGGTACTTATTACGCTTGTTTATATTAAACTTAGAATGGTGATTCGTGATGTTGATTGATTTATGACATCAATTTAAGTCGTTGGATCGAGCGCACTACCGCAAAGCGACCGATATGTTAAATTAAACGCACAGAGACAGGCGGACACGACTACACACACCGGATCTGGGGCATAAAATAGCATCACAAACCTTCTAATCATGTATCAAGTCGTAGAACAATTACGGTGGTATTCATTAAATCAACGACCAACGACCATACAAGCATAGCTTACGTACCGTGGTACACCATCAGTCATGACATACGAGTACTATGTTATTGTCGCTATAACAGATGCCATAACCCCACCCCCACATCAGCCTCCGCGACGTCAAGCAATATTCAATATTATAATTTTAATTCTATATTGAGGCCGTCGTGGAACAAAGCCACAAGGGTGCGACTGTAACACGACGGTTGTGGATTTAATAAAAGGTTTTTATATATCTAAGGAATATTTTTAACGTATCCCTGTAATTTAATTAAAATATTTTTTCATAAATGTGCTTTCGACGTTCGTGTTGTGTAAACAGCTTTACAGCAAACTACCAGAGTCCATTACTCGGACTAATGGGCGAGATGTGGTATGCAAAATGAAAAATGTATGATACATACATACATTTACTTGTTAAATGAAATAACGACATTAACATGAATGCCGTTGTGTACAACTCCGTTAATGTTTAATATATTTTTTTTAGTTATGTAATTTCTTCAAAAGACCATCGTAACACTATGGTGATCAAATTGACTGGAAAGGCGAGAAGAGAGTACGAATCGATACCATAACCGTCGCGTAACAAATTGAATTGAATAAAAACAAGTATGAAGAATAGAAAAATAAAAAAGTAACAATAATATAATAAATAAATACCATAATATATATTTTTCCATATCAGATACTCATGTAGGATGTACCTATTTCATTTTATCAATCAAACTAGACGCGGTCAAACCACAAATGCAATAACAAAGCTACTGTGGCCTGTGGCCTGTGGCCTGTTATACTGTATGCGAGGTTTTGTCATAAAACTAATTAGTCGTATATTTTATGTTTTTTATGAACTTTCAATAAATTTCATAAATTTAAATTAACCAGCAAGTTAAGAAATCATACATTTTTTATAGCTTCGTGCATCAGCTTCATGCTCCCACATATAACAGGGTAGGTAGAAGAAACTAAAAACCTAGTGTTAAGGCACTCCATCTCCCACTTTCCGCCAAATTTACGAAGCATTGGTTGAGTGGTGGAACTCAACGCCACGCGTTACCTCATTACCATGACAAAGAAATGAAATTATTAAATATTTCATATTTTCGACGAGTACTACCACTACAGTCGAATGCTTGTGCCCCTGCGCCACGATTTGCCTCAATTTTTTATATCTAGTAGAGAATTCAAATCCAACAATATGTGTAACTATGCTTTTCACATCAAATTATCTCGTTCTAAAATGAAAGAATCTCTTTCGGTTTCCTTTACAAATGATTCTTATTAACAACAACAAAAGAAAACATCAATTTTAATCACACACATGTAACAACAATTCCATCTCAAGTCCTTACAGTAAGTACTAAAGTAATCAGTAACGTTGGGACAAGGGACGTGTAATAGGCTGAATTAGGGACGCGCTAAAATTTTAATGTCCTAAATTGTTTGACCCCCACCCTTACTTTGCCCATTGCCTTCCAGCCACAAGAACAAGGTTCCCTTACAATGCATATTTAATTGAGATTAACAATCGGAAACATTTTGTTTTTACCCCAAAATCCAAAATATATCACTGACCGTAACCGCGGTCGTCGCCGTCCACGCTGTTGAATTAACAAAGGCTTAATGTATATTTGTTATGTGTTGTTTCATTATGTTTCTCTTAATTTGATCTTTATAATAATAGATTGTTATAGAGAAACGGGATAAAGCAGGTTTTTAAGGAATCCTCTTTAAGTTTTCCAATACACTGTCCAGAGAACATACAACCTACTTGCCACAGCGTTCTACTCCGCGTAGTTTCGCACGAGTCTTATATACGTTAACTTGATTTATAGGAAAATGTAAAAAATTATTGGCTTTTCTATATTTTTGACTTAAGCGACGAAAAATAAATGATTAAAGATGACTTGATAGGACAACATTTCTGAACAATATTATAATTTAAATATAACATATAATTTTCATTATAAATTTGATGAACCTACAGAATATTTGTGGTGATTTAAAATTGTAATTTATTATTTACTAATTGTAGTTAGTTATAATATTTATTAAGTTATGAAAATTTTGAAAAAAAAATTGTATAATGAAGCTATAAATACTCGTGTATAATATTAGAACTGTTCACATTAACCTATAGATCATTGTGTATAGGGAATACACATATCACGGTGATATGAAATATAACCCTATAAATTTCACAAGAATAACCAAATAAGGATACAAAAAAAATCAGATTTTTGTTGCAATAAAATAGATGATGCCAGCTGGCTGGAACCCTTAATAGGGATGTTCCTAAATATAAACGATAGCTTCACCCTCTATTCCATATATAGCTTATTGTAGATATAGAGATTTATATTTAAGAAAACGTATAAAATAAAATATGTAACGGGATTCAAATTCCGGTCTCTTCACGAAACCGTCCCAGCGCTCTGACCACTAAGCCATACGATCTTAACGAGCTATATCGACTTTTGAACTTTTATGCACAAGTTTCAGTGCAATGAGATCTTTTACTATGTTGTCTCTTTACCTGTATTTTCGTATTTACTACGTTTTGTAGATAAGGGGTTCAAATCACGTATTGCTCATTTTTCATTTAAGATATAGTTGTTTGTATCGGTGATATTATGATAAAGCACGTTCAATTTTGTTCCACTTTGTTAACCCGGTTGCGTCCTACTTCCGACGGGAAGAGAACAATGTCTTAGTGTGTAATAGTAGCTACTTTGTATATAGTTATATTTTATGGCAAGATTGAGATCGAGGCCAGTTATGAAACAGGAGCGCAAACGTGCGACTGCAAAAGCGACAGATTGTAAGTTTGAATCCCACTAGAAATAGAAATTAAGGAAATTAAATATTTCCAGGTCAGTCGTGGCGCAGTGGCACGAAGTGTGACTGTAAAAGCGACTGGTTGTGGATTCGATCCCCTATCGAAGAGATGAAAAATTTACTTAAATGTATATTTCCATTTTTTCGCACTGGCGTCGAGGCTAAGCGCGGAGTTGATTTCTGCCACTGAACACGCAATGCCTCCAGAATTCGACAGAAAGTGGGGAACGGAGTGTCTTAACAATAGGTTCCTTCTGGCTACCCTGCTGTGTGCGGGATACAGCGTGAAGCTGATAAATATCTCTTATTATCTATCTCGTTGATGCAAACACGGCAATGAGTTCCGCAACTCGACACGCTATGCCTCCAGAACTCGGCGGTAAATAGTGAACGGAAGTGCTTAAATGAGAACAGTAGGTTAACAGGTTCACAGGAGTGCAGAGGGAAGATTCCGTTCCCTCTGCCCACTCTCGTACGAGCGGGATACAACCTCAAGATTAAAAAGTTTTTTTTTAACATTTTTAAAGTGTTGTTCCACACTTAGGAAAGAAATACCTATACTTATTTAGAAAATGTATAAAAATTTTACGTAATAGCTATATAATAATAATTTTAGTAATAAACATGGTCGGTGTCCAAGAGGCGCGGGTTCGAGTCCCGCTACGTTCAATTTTTTATACGTTTTCTAAATAAGCAAAAAAGTAATCTCTCCAATCTTAACCTCTCTCCACACAAATAGAATTTAGTATATAATAAGAAACTATCATTTCAGTTTACTAAATAAATAATTTTAATTATAACTCGACTATCAAAACCAACAACACAAAGCATATCCAGCCATCAAACGTATTCCCAACATCAAAGTACGTACGCAACGCAACTATTTCAAATATTTGAAGCAAAATTTCAACGACAAACAGCTAGCAATTGCCACCAGCGGAATAATAGCTATTATTTCTGAATACAGGTAAAAACGCCTTCGAACATTTCCATCTACAGTAGATTTATAGCGAATTGCCACCCATCCACCTACAGGCGCTGTTTTATTTCAAGTGAGGAAATTCGTTTTCATAATATCCTAGCATACGGATACCACCGACTCTATGTAGTACGGTTGACGAGTCGTGACGTATAGATACAAAAACTCAGTAGCACGTCACTTTCATTTTAGTCTGTTACATTAAAAGAAGTTAACAAGCGACAATCAGCTGAAAAGTAAAGTATGTGTATATTAATATACAATTTAAATATTATATATAAATTGAATTGAAAATTGAAAATATTTTGAAATCGGTAAATGAGGGGCGGATTTCATAACATGAAGTTACGCGTGAAGCTGAAACAATTTTTTATCTCTTTTATTATATTATTTTGTTAAGTCTCCAGTTTTTGTTAAGTTAACCAAAAACGAAAAAAAACAAGATTTACTTAAATAAAAAACAAAATACCAGAAGCGTAGTAATAACCGAGTCCCAAGTGTAGCGAGGGTGGGCCCCAGTAGGTATGTAGTAACCCATAAATTAGATGTTCCCGTAGATTCCGATTCCATGGCCCTTATCATGATGGATCTCCAAATTATTTGGTATCAAGATAACCGACAATTTCCAAGTGGTTGGTGTTCAGTACCATTTTATAAATATTGGTAACTTTATTCTGAAAAAAACTAACTTCCTTCGGCCTTCGGAATTCAGCGGAAAATGAGGAACGGAAGTGTCTTAATGGGAACGAAGTATCTAAATAACACGTTACCTTTGCCTACCTTGCTACATGCGGGATACAGCGTGCAATTAGAAAAAGGTTCTTCTTTCCTTAATTTAGAATAATTAATTTTAATTAAGAAATGTTTAAAAAATGTGGCATTTCATCATTAAAGAATATTTTGTATGGGGTTAGGACACAATAGTATGACTTTAAACGCAATTAGTTGTGGGTTAGATACCCATTTGAGGAAATATTTAATATTATCTTTACTTCGCTCTGGCGTCGCCCAGTGCGACCTTGAATTCCGTTATACAACACCATAACCATTCATCCAAAAATCGACGTGAAGCTAAAGGAAAGAAAAGAAGCAATTTATATACATACTATAACAACAGTGTAACCGATTAAAATCTGTTTATTTAGCTTAGGAGAAAATGAAGATGTAGAAGATGTAGTGGCTTTGTGAGTGGCTGTAAAGATAATATAGACGCGGTTATTCCCGTGTAATTTATGTTGTTACATTTATCGATAAATGGAAATGGCTTGAATACTGTTTTCATATAATCAAGACAGTCGCCGTCGTGGTGCAGTGAGACAGCGTGTGAATGTAAACGTGAAAGTTGTAAGTTCGATTCACTCTTGGAGGAATGGTTATATAGAATTTATTTTTTATAGTCTCGATTACAATCCTTGTTTTAGCCCTCTGACTGCTTTGCTATGGTTTTTTAAAATCTAACATTTTTTTTACGCAATTGTAGCGCAATTAAAATGCTTGTAATGATGTTGTTGCTGATTTAAATCTCATAATAAACATAATATATAATTATTATGAATATATAATTAAAAACAAATACCAAAACATTCTTCAATCATTTTCTTTGCTCGAGTAAGGCAAAGGGCAGCGTTGAGCTCCGCCATTCGCACAGTTCAAGCGAAAAGAAAAATTCTAAATATATTATTATTATATTATACTAATTTAATTATTCATTGGAAAGATACGTCTTTGTAAAAATAAACACAAACAATATAATACCCAAAAAGTTACGTAACTCCGATAGGAATACCCTCGAGACTCTACTTGAGAGCAATAAAACCTAAGGTATTACATAAATCATTGTCCAGCCTTCGTAATAAATGAAAAAGAGAATTTGGCATATTTGGACTGGCCTAATTTAATAGCTTCCGAATGATTCTAATCTTTTGAAAGTTCTGTGTAGTTTGACTTCAGCGTTGCTGTTTATATCTAGACATTCGAATTTAACAGCTTTTCTGTTATACGACATTGATTGTACCTTTAGTTCTGTTGACAATTATATTTTTTGTTATAATAATATTGAAAATCCAAGATAACTGCCGAAACAAATTTTCATTGGGCTTATGGCCATAGTAGCACGTATCTATAATTGGGTGAAAATTGGATAAGGGTGCCATATGCTAGAATGTCTACGACTTTTCGTAGAAATTATGAAAACGCAATGTCCTGCTAGATTTTCATTTTATTCTAATAGCAGGGCAGGCAGAGTGGCAAGTAGAGAGAACCTTGGAATCCAATATTAAGGCAATCCGTTCCCATTAAAATTTTTCCAGGTCTCACTTTCCGCAGTTGCCGTTTGAATGGTAGTCCACGCCGTTCTTTGCCTCTATACCAGAGCGAGTAAATGAAAATAATAAACAATTATTTTCTTCTAGTGGAAATCGAACCCTCATTCTTTTGCATATACCATCGCACGGTTGTACTCTTGCGCTGACCTCAATATATTCTTATATCAAATGCAAAGTGCAAAACAAGAACATATTAAACTCTAGTAATGATCTCCATCTTTGTTTTACATCTTCAATACAACTTGTATTAACGTAGCAATATCTAAGTTTTCTGACGACTACTACAACTGTAGAAGTAGAACTGCTGTGATCCTGTCTTGTAATACTTGTACTTGTTTCCTTATTTGCAGTGGTAGGGTCACTTCGAACTTCCCTTATTAAGCCCTTCGTTGAAGATCTAATATAGGAAAGTATGCATATAAAACTTATTGTTTAATGAATATATAGAGATATTTATATTTTGTCTGATAGCAAAATAACTTAAGAATTTTGTGATTTACATTTAGAATTAATCAAAAAATTGATCAGAAAAAAAAAAGAAATAGGTCAGAAAGAATCACATGTGACCAGTCATTCAATTCTTTGCATTCTGAGGCAAGCAAGTAGAGCGAGCCTAGGCACCTAAGATAGTGTTTAAACACTCCGTTAATACATTTCTATTTCCCATTTCTGGACGTATTGCAAGTCGAGAAACGAATTAGAAATCACAACTGTCACTGCACTTCGTCACGCTTAGCCCCTTCTATGTTATAACAGCATTATTTTTATTATTTTGTTATACAACACAAGAATCCTTAACATAATTTATTGGACATAAAACTGTACGACGTATGTACGTACACTCATCGACTTATGCTTAGGATTAATGTTAAATGGGCTTTTATTCGATTTTCCTCGTGAGAAAAGATATTAAGACTTATATGAAAATATATAAAAATAATAAAATATTCTTATATTGCATTTTAATTGTAGTTTTTATCTTTAGGTATTTTATTTTTCATTTTTTATTCATCCAGCTCAAGAATGACGCCAAAGATAACATAATTAAAAACTCCACTTTTCATTCCATTCTAATTTTATACAAATATTTTTTTTTTCTGTTCTGCAAGACCAATTACAGCGTTAAGTTCCGCAATTCAACAAGCTGTATCTCCAATCGATTAGAAAGCAGAAAGCAGAATATCTTAAGAAAAGCTTCTCTTTATTGACTACTCTGTACAGGGACTATACAAGAAGTACCACAACCATAAAAAAATATCAAATAATTAACTGAAAAATTATCAAATTGTTAATTTCGTCACGATGGTGCCTTTTACTTAGATATTCCTTATAACATTTTGTGTTAGCTAAAAGTAATAATTTTTTTTAACTTTTAACTCAATTCAATACAAAACGCTTTTAAAATGGACCACAAATTTAAGAAACGAGGTCAATGGTCTATGGGCTAGGTAATTTGACATAAATCCGCGGAGAGCTATCGACACGCCTACCCGAATGTATTACTCCGCACGAATTCTTTCACAAATATCATTTTATTGCTGAGAAATTTTCTTTTATTATTACTGTAGAAATGCCTCCCCTAATTTCTTAGTGGACGCCTGCCAAATGTCCTGATAAACAAGGATAAGAGTTTAAAGTGTTTTTGTTTCGTTTTGCTCTACTGTGACTGAATAGAAAATCGGATAATGTGTTTGCTTCGATTTGTATGTTTATTTATGTTTTTATTATTTGGTTCCTTAACAACAGTTAAAATTGTATAATTTTTTCCGATTATTAACTATTTTCTTCGTTGATATGAAATTGTAATTTTTTACAGTAGTTTTTTAAAAACTGTCAAGTATCAACAATGTTTTCTAAATCCTGTAATCCGTAAAGCGAATTACTTAATAGAAAATACACTCTATAGAAAATCAAAATTTTATACATATATTAGTATTTTTCCATATTTTTAACGAAATAATAAACCGTAAGAAAAAATACATTAGCCAATGCAAAATAAATTTTAGAATTTTTAAGCTCGAATTTTCGTCTCTGCGTGTTCAAATGCTGTGTACTACAGTATGTTCAGTTTAGCAAATATTTGTAGAGAAATGTAAATATTTCAGCTGGCGAGAGCACAAAATACGACTTTGGTCAGCCTTAGATGCGAATAAAATTCTTCACATGTGTTTTACAATTTGAATAAAACAACTAGATATAAGAGACCAGTCGTGGCGCAGCGGCACGAAGTGTGACTGTAAAACCGGCTGGTTGTGGGTTCGATCCCCACTCGAGGAGATGAAATATTTGCTTAAATTTATATTTCCATTTCTTCGCTCTGGTGTCGAGCCTAAGCGCGGCGTTGAGTTCTGCTACTTAACACGCAATGCCTCCGGAATTCGGCAGAAAGTGGGGAACGGAGTGTCTTAACACTAGCTATCCTCTGCTTACCCTGCTGTGTGCGGGATACAGCGTGAAGCTGATTATTAACTAGGTATAGCTTAAAACAATTATATACTGTTGTACTAACAAATTTTGCTTCTATAAAAATTTTAAATTTTGTTTTAAAATTTTAATTTTTTTAGGGCGAAGTTTGTTTATCATGTGCCAGGCCAGACGTGGCTTGAAATGAATGTTTAATAGTTTAAATTTTTTCTCTTCTGGTAACGAGGCAAAATGGAGCGTTGAGATCCGCTACAAAAAACGCAATGCCTCCAAAATTCCTTCTACCCAAGATTATTACTATAATTACTATTATTATATGTTATAATTTAATAATTATTGTTTTACATTTATAACGACGACAATAACGACGATTCAAAACCTGATATTATAAAACCAAAACCTGATATATATATATAAAGTCCAATGGCGGTAGAATTAAAAAGTGAATTATATATATATATATATATATATATATATATATATATATATATATATATATATATATAGTCGAATGGCGGTATATATATGTATGTATGTATGTAGACATACATATTCGAGAAAAAATTACTAAGCCGTGCTCGAGATCATTGCTCCTCCAACTACAATAAAGTATAAAATCTTTTTAGGTGTCTGGAAACTTAATTTCATTATCATTATCATAAATTACAATATAAGATGAGATAAGGTCGAACAACGTGCGTAGTTGAGATGCAAATGGGATTTCTGAAATGCTTCACAACAAGATTATTGAAGGTCGGTGGTACCTAAAATTGTGAATATTATATAGAGCTTTACTATATAAATGTTTTGTATTACTTATTTTGAAATTGTGGCGCAGGGGCACAAAGTGCCTGTTGTGGGTTGTAAGTTCGAATCCCACTCGAGGAAATGAAATATTTTCAAACGAAAATTCGGCGGAACATGAGGAAAGGATAAGTTCCTCCGTCTACCGTGCTTTGTGCGGGATACAGCGTGAAGATAAAAAAAATAGATCGATACGACTTTACATGCATTTAATATTTGATTACTAATTTCATATAGGTTACTTTAAAGGCGCACAGCACAGCCTCTTACTTCAAACATGACAGTTGTGTTAATACGAAAGAAATCTCAGAAATTTGGCCGAAAATGAAAAATGGAATGTCTTAACAATAGATTCCCTCTGCTTACCCAAAATATAAACTTGAAAAAAATATATAAAAATCATAAAACAATTTATATGTTAATTAAAAAGATATGTATAACCAAATTACTGATAACTTTTCCTTAAAATCTCAATTGTATGACTTTCAAAATCGTTAATTGCTTTTGTAGAACGTGACCTACGATAGGGTCGTTATTTAGAAGTTATCATTGAAATGATATAACGGCTTCGACAGTTTACACTGCATAGCTTCAACTGAATCCTGCACATAACAGGGTACGCAAAGAAATCGTAGTGCTAAGACACTCCGTCCGCCACTTACCGCCAAATAAGAAATTATGGTGACACTTACCCAATAAGAAACTTTGGTAATCATTATTATTTATTTATTTTCTTTCTGTTTCTAATATAATTGATTAGGGATTGCATTTACAACCACAGTCAGACACAGTACGATGATCCGTTCTTGTATTATTTGTTTTCCACACATCTATTAATACGTTTTCGGTACTTAGAAATTATTTACAATAGTTTAATTAAACTATTTACAACAGTTTAACAATAATCATTGACATAATTATTTTATTAAAAGACATTATATTAAGCCAGAGGCCAGTCGTGGCGCAGGCGCACAAAGTGTGGCTGTAAAATCGGCTGGTTGTGGGTTCGAGTTTCACTCGTGGAAATGAAATATTTAAAAACGTTTTATGTTTTCATTTCTTCGCTCTATCGAGGCAAAGCGCGGAGTTGAGTTTCGCCACTCAACACGCAATGCCTCCAGAACTCAGCGGAAATTTGGGAATAAAGTGTCCTAACACTACATTCCCTCTGCCTACCAGGCTGTGTGCGGGATACAGCGTGACACTGATTATATTAAATATCCAAATCTTAAATACAGAACTTAAGCGAAAATATTGCTATTTAAGAGCAATATTTATCTTAAATATTTAATCGGGTACCTAATTTCTTCTACCGCTTTGCCCGTTTCATATCCAGTACCGGTAGTAGATGCATCTTTGTTATATACAGAAGTTAACTTTAATATCTTATTTATAGACTTTAATACTAGTAATATTTTAGGTTTTACCTTCACGAAGTGTGAATGTAAAACCGACTTTTTGTGAGTTCGATTCCCACTCGAGGAGATGAAATATTTAATTAAATTTATATTTCCATTTCCTCGCTCTGGTGTTGAGGCTAAGCGCGGCGTTGAGTTCTGCCACTCAACACGCAATGCCTCACTCTCATGCCTCAAACTCACTTGTCTCAGTTACTCTGTAAGCTTTATAGCTAAGACAGTACTTCAAAATTGGAGTACTCAAAGGTAATTTCACCTAAATCACAAGTAAAGGTAATTTTAGTAATTTCAATTGAACGCCACGATGTTGCGGTACTTTATTCTGCTTCAAAGAATATATTCAGTGACTATAGTAGTAAAGGCCGTCGTGGTCCGATCCCCACTGGAGGGAACAAATTATTAATTATTAAAAATTTTATTTCTTCGCTCTAGCACCAAGGCAAATTCCCGGCGTTGAGTTCCGCCACTCAATACGCAAAGCCTCGATAAATTCAGTGGAATGTTTGCAATGGAGTGCATTAACACTGCCTATCTTACTATATGCGGGATACAGCGAGAAGCTGATTATTGTAGTAAAGCTTTATCCCGCATACCGTAGAAGGTAGAGAGAATCCAATTTCCAAACATTCCGTTCGCTATTTTCCCCCTGCATTAGGAACATTACATATCAAGTAACGGAACTCAACGCCGCGTTTTCTCAAACGAAAGCGGACAAATAAAAACGGCGTTCGAACCATAACTATCTCCTTTGTAGTTAGCTATATCCCACTGCGCCAGCATGACGTTACTATTGTAGTATAGATGTATATTTTACTATTCTCACTAACGAAGCGCAGAACACACGCTACAGCCGAGCGTAATGTTAATTAGTTTTATATGAACACTGTGCACCTACTCGCTAACGAGAATGATTCCAACTAAAATTAATGGATTCCAGACTAAATAATTAGGAGGAATGGTATTTGTTATTATAACAATGTACTGTTTCAATCAATTTTACATATTTGAAAGTCATGTTGAAGTTAATTTTGTTCGTACGACGACAACGCGTACCTACAACTTATAGAAGCTAACTAACAAGCTTAAGTTTGCGATGATATGCACTCAATTTGTATGCAAATACAGACAAATATATATATTAGATTTTTTTTTCTTGAAATATCTACAAATTTACACTTTTCGAATTTTTCCTTTATACATTATGTTGCCAAAAAACATAGAGATAGACACTGTTATATTTATTGTATTCTGTAAAAATAATTCATAAATTAAGGTTCACATATTACAATAAGATAATAATAACTATATTGAAATACATTTTTTTGACACATTATAAACTCAATTTAAATTTTTGAATTAAAACGGAAAGTGGATAAATAGAGAAAATAATGAAAAAACTTCATATTGAATTAAAAACAATAACACAGATTTTGAAACCATTCTCTATGGCAACTTCGTTAAAATAATAAATAATTTTTATTTCGAGCTGAACGTGTCAGACATGGCCCGCTGTCTGCGGTCTGCGGGTGCTAGAACAGCGAAAATATTGGCATTCACGTCGTTTCACGCGTATTACTGCAACATAAGGTGAAAATTACTGTTAAATTAAATTTTTTATTGAAAAATTGAAAAAATATCAACTTTTTACTTTTTTAAAGTTTTGTTCCATACTAAGGAAAGAAGAATACTTTTATGGAAAATATATATTTTTCCGCATTCCGCTACGTTCAAATTTTTATATGTTTTCAAATATTAAGATTTGACAAAAAAAAATTATAGGTTTTTCTAAATTTATTAATATATTAATATGTAAATCGTTGATTTAATAGCCCACCTAAAACAAAAGCTCATTTTTTTTATATTGTATAATCACGAGAGGAATCATAAATGAGGCGACGCGACGCTGAGTTTTTGGCAATTTTCTTTTTCATGATGATCGTGTATTTTGTACCTTTGGGACTAATTATCACGTGAAACCACTAAATAATTGACTTACGTACAGCTTCCATATAGAGTTTTGATGTAAGTACATATTTGAATGTGCTTCATTTAAATTTTCAAATTTATTTTTTGGTGGTTGAAAACGTAAATATAAATTATCAAAATACTAACCGCTATCTTTTGAGGCCAGTCGTGGCGCAGTGGCACGAAGTGTGACTGTTAAACCGACTGGTCGTGGGTTCGAGCCCCACTCGAGGAGATGAAATATTTACATAAATTTATATTTCCATTTCTTCGCTCTGGTGTCAAGCTAAGCGCGGCGTTGAGTTCTGCCACTCAACACGATATGCCTCCAGAATTCGGCAGAAAGTTAGGAACGGAGTGTCTTAACATTAGGTTCCCTCTGTCTACCCTGCATTGTGCGGGATACAGCGTGAAGCTGAACTGCTATCGAATAAATAAGAAAAGTTTTATGCAAATAAAATTTTATTAACTTTACATTTTTCCCGCATAAATAATAGGTAAAGAGAAAGAAACTCGTGTCGCAAATACAGTTCTTTGCTTTCCGGCTGAATCGGTTGTCGAGTGACGGTATTTTTCTTTTTTTATTTTCCAACATTATGGATGTAGGGATGTTTTAATTTTTTTTTGAATGTAACTAAATTATGTGTAATTTTTTTAGAAGGAGGTTACTGTAGGGACACGTATTAGTTGATTCAACATTTTATTCTACGTCCACGCCCAGTTAGCTCAGTCGGTATTGAATGCTTGTATTAGGTAGTCGTTATTATAATCCCGCTCAGGGATTGAAATATTTTCGTTACTACATCCTGGTAGAGTACGATTGAAATCCAATAAGATCATATCACATCACTCCATTAACTTTTTTTCTATAATGTTTGAAATATATATTATAACTTATGACACTATAAATTTACGAAACGACATAACAAATTATACGAGTTTAATTAAAGATGCGATCTAAGCGGATCATAATTAAAAATCTTATTTCCATTTCAGATAATCGACATGATTTAGTAGTTCACAAGCCACGACTGAACCAAAATTTTTGATAACAACCTCGAGGACTTATTCAGAAGGGCAAGGTGTTACTGTCCATTTAAATATATACGGTAGTTTATATTGGAGGCCCTCGCGGTACAGGGGAAAGAGCGCGTGATTGTAGACGCGACGGTCGTGAGTTCGATTCACACTCGAGAAATGATATAAATTAAAATTATCTTTAATTTATATTATAAAGATTATTCTTGTCACAGTCTTACTTTGAAATACATACACATTCAATCACGTATATTGTTTAGCTTTCGATAGGACCGGTCACTCCTTTAACATACTTACTTATACTTAAATTTCCCACTTACCGACAAACTCCGGAGGCATTGCGTGGCGGAACTCAACACCTATCAATCACTCGTTACCGGAGCGAGAAAAAAAAATTATAATTTCCTCAAATTGGATTTGAAACCACAATCTGTAGCGCTTACAGTCGCCCGCACCACGACTGCCGTCAAAAAGCTATCTGAGTTTTAAAAAAATATATTAAATTAGAAAATTTGCAATATCTCCTAACAAAAACATATTGACCATATTCTTCTAAATAAACCCCCAAAATTTCAGAAGACCACTACAATAAATTATTATCGTAATTACACCATTATAGTACATATAAGATCGTAAAACTTACGAAATATAGCCATGTTTTTGTATTGGGAAAGATAAGCTTAATATACAATGCGGGCTTGGTTTTTCATCTAGCTGAAGTGTAGTAGAATCGGCTATGAAAAGATTAATAGTTATCCCGATTCGTGCCGAGAATCACTTGGCCCCAAAACCTACAACGTGATATGAGATCTTGACAGCTGTTATACAATCGATATGGATTTTTAGGAATCGCATTTTCTATTTTGTGAGACTTGACTGTAAAATTCGAGCCAAATTTGAAAGACGAATGTAATGTAATTTGTTGGTGTTGTGGTTTAATGTTGTATTGAATTGAACACAAGAATATTTTGCCTTAAAATTAGGTCCCACTGGCGGCTTCGCCCGCTTGAACTACTCAGTTAAAATCTTTTTTTTTACATCTTCTACTCATAATTTCAACTTACAAACATATACAAATAAATAATAAATAAATAATACAAAATTCAATGGGATGCCAATATAAAAAAAAATATGCAAGTTTGGTTCGCAACAAATACATTTAGCGCCTATATAGAACCTCTCCGATAATTTTTTTAAATGGAATTATCTCAAATCAAAAAATTCTTAATATCTCTCATAATAACATAATTTATTGATCGTATGCAAAAAATATAAAAAAAAGTATTAAATTAGTATTCTTTATTTTTTATTTGTTATATTTTTTTTTGCTGACGTTATTTTTATGTCATTATGATTATTTGTATGTATTTGTTAGTTCAATTGTACGTTGGATTGTCTGTATGTGTATACAGACAACATATACATACAACATATTTATGTTGACATCTTATATGAGGGGAATATGTACAACAATGTTTTTACCACTGTTTCGAAAGTGAGGAAATTAAAATGCTTCATTCTGTCGAGTGGCAATCGAAGCCACTACCATTACGCTTACGTTTACGACGTCGTAACTTTCAATAATACAAGCCAGCTCGTTTTCTTCAATAATCAGAATAAGGCTATAGCAGAAGTTGAAGTACCCACTTTTAAAACTCAAACAGTAAATCGCAGTCAAAGTTTTTTATTAAAGCGCGACCAAATGCGAGTCCAGCTCGTGAAATTATCGTCCTGCTTCCATTTCTTTTACCGATATTGCTTTTTTGTTGATAAAAGTGAATGTTCATAAATATTGAGTAATATATAAGATTAAGTAGTTAAAATGTTTTTGTCTTATGAAATGGATATGTATAGCGAAATCAGTTTTGTTGATTTGCTACTTTCATAATAATATCTTTGGTGTTCGTGAGTTTTAAATTAAAATATTTTAACCAAATTAATTGTGGTCATTTTGGCTTTCAAAGGTAAATTTTTGAAAATATTCTGAATACTTCTTGAATAAGCCGCAGTTTCAGATAGAGGCTTTTAAAATCATTAGATTTTTAATTGTTATTTGAATGTTTTATTTTGTCTTTTTTTTAATTTTCATTTGATCACTGTAATAACGGCGTTGAGTTCTGCCACTTTACACGTAATGACTTGAAACATAAAACATATTTTTACTTAATAATAATACTTCTTGAATAAGCCGCAGTTTCAGATATTTGTGCCGTGTGATCCCGGCCTAGAATAGGATCATCCTGGTACTGGTGGTGTCGTAAGAGGCGACTAAAGTACGTGTGGTAGAGTCACGTCGCCAGCAATGGCAACACGCATGGGCAGACTCGACCGGATCATTACCACCCCCGGCATTTCAAACCGGCGTGAAGTAGTGGCTTTATGCCACTGCGTTTCGCATCAGGTAATGCCGGGCCCCGGCGCCCAACCCATCTTAAAGGCCGGCAACGCACCTGTAGCTCCTCTGGGGTTGCACGGGGTCGTGGGCGGCGGTAATCACTTACCATCAGGTGACCCGCACGCTCGTTTGCCGTGTCTGTTCCATAAAAAAAAAAAAAAAAAAAGATAGAGGCTTTTAAAATCATTAGATTTTTAATTGTTATTTGAATGTTTTATTTTGTCTTTTTTTTAATTTTCATTTGATCACTGTAATAACGGCGTTGAGTTCTGCCACTTTACACGTAATGACTTGAAACATAAAACATATTTTTATTATTTTGTAGAGAAAGTTACAAAAATCTTATTGTTTAATTAAGCTTGTCCGTACAAACTTCAAGTTATCTGAACATATTTTTTCTTTTAAAAACTTTTTAATTGGGGCGAATTTTTAATTAGAAAAGTTGGCTTAATTTTTTCTTTCATGTTCATTTTTAACTTTTGTCAACGTTGACCTTTTAATCTTGACGTTTAAACTAACCTACTTTGTGCTAATATAGTTTATTTTTCTAAATAGTTATTATATTGTTTTAACTTTACGTTAGGTACTGCAAGTTCTCAGAACGAGTAAATGAAAATAATCCGAGTAAAAATTAAACCAAAACCGTTGCGTTTACAGGCAGATATATAACTATAAGATTTAAAAAAAAAAACAAAAAGATATCATTATTTTTACAAATTTATAAAACAAAATCACCTCCCGTTGATACGTCGTATACATATCTTAATTCATTATATCACTTCATTTGTATCCAAGAATCGAACTCGACTGTCTATTAGTGTCCTTTCCGCCTTAAGACTGTCTTAACATTAGGCTGTTATCATAATGATTGTTATCATATGTATAATGTGACGTACATTATTTTAGTTTTGTTTACTTAAAAAATATTAAATTTATTGAGCAATACTAACTTTTATTTGTCTTATCAGAGATATATTTAAATGAAAAGTAAATTTACTGTCCTAAAATGCTCTTAAATATACAATCATATCAAGTCTTCCAGAATGATGACTGATTGAAACTTCACTATTTTTAAAATTAAATATAGCTGGAAAATACGCGGGTGGGTTGCAGGTAGTTCATATATTAAACTCTCTCGTTACAGACTGACGGACAAATACCTAGAAAAGAAACCTAAAAACCTAGAAAAGCCTAAAAATGTAATTCCATTGTACAGTGTAAAACTGCACTAATAAAAATTTCCTGAAATTTCCACGGTAACGGGAAATAAATAGTACATATTTAAGTCATATAGTCCAAGTGACCAAAGTTACGAATGACAAAACATATCGTTGGTATACAGAGCGTTTTTGTCAACGTCCCTTTAAATTGAACTATAGTTTTAACTACTCTATAAAATCTTTATTAATATAATTATTTTTCATAACAATGAAAAATAATTTTTTAAACAAAATAAATAATAAAATTACCGTTGTAAAACAAAACACCTTTTGTAACGCACGCAGACATAAACCTATTAAATAGAAACCGCCGCATACGCCTCATTCCGAAATCGAGTCGTAGGTATTGACGGCAAAGTTGAAAGTTGTTTAATTTTTAGATGTCTATCTATGCATCAGCACGTACGAAATACAGGTATGGATAATCATCGAAAAATGAAAAAAAATTGTACGTCTAAGCTGTTGAGGTATTTTAATCAGTTTCTTTAGGTATGGGCTTTAAATATTTTACCCTATATGCTGTTCCCGTAAAAGGAGCGCTGACGCTTCCACCTTATATAAAATTTCACAAACAAAACTATAAACAAAAGTCATGGAAAGATAGCAATTTCCTTCTAAAGTCAATTTATCCAATAAACTACATTGTCACTAACGTATATATTGTACTTTAAAACTGAATGGTTTCTAAGCGCATTTATAAAAGAGATTTATTTATAATAGTGTTAGAGTTAATGGTGATTAAAGATGACGTAGTTTAACGCTAATGGTACTTACATATGGGTTTTATTATATAACATTCTATTATGATTATTTATTGCATAATATTCATTTGTTGAGTCCGTCGTGGCGCAGAGGTACGAGGGTGTGATTGTAACGTGCCGGTTTTGTATTCGATTTAATATTTTCTGACATTAAGGCAAAGACCATGCGTTGAGTTCAGAAAAGTGTGGAGGGGAGTTTCTTAACACTAGGTTCCCTCTGCCTACCCTGCTGTACGCGAGATACAGAGTGAAGCTGATTCGTTTGTATGGACCGTAAAGCGTACATTATAGTTTCCTCTTTTCATGCCCTCTTGTACCTCTCAAGGACCTACATGACAAATTTAGACTTTATACGCACAATTTCAGCTACTCAGTAACGGAGCAGTTTGGTAAACTTGTACGTGTAAATAAAAACAAACTTCTCTTTGTGGAACGCATCACCAATCTTATATAAATAAAAAGTAATTATTTCGAGTTTTCTTATCTGGGAAACGTTTTAATCATACTAGACTACACTATGTTCCCAGGTTCCCTCTGTTTCCCTGCTATGCATGGTATACCGCTTGAAGCCATATAAAATAAATTTGATTAAAACTCACAGTCATTCGTCCAACTTCAATTAGATAATTTTCATTTTCGTCATATTTTTTAAAATACGAGCACATTTTTTTAGTAAGTATGAGCAAAATTAGTAATCACCACGTGGTTATCTTGATACCTAAAAGGCGGAAAACAAATGTTTTCTAAAAAATTCACGACATTTAAAATCTATATAATTTATTACTAACGTAAGATATAAAATCTATACATATCAACTTTGAGACAAAATGTTAATTTCCATCAATACAATCTGCATAATTGGCGATTTCAAAAACAACTTAATTTGCTTTAACGTGACTAAATCAAATTATTTTTTGTCGTTGCATATTATCACAGATATTTCTGTGAACTTACGTGACTGCTTATAGTAAGTGTTTCTTCGTCGTAAAAATAATTTTAAAATAATGATTGTTGAACATTTGATCAAATATCACATTGTTATTTAATATTGTATAAATTCGAAAAAATATAGTTAGGCTCAGTTAGTTTATAGTAAGTAAATTTGATTTTTAACTCTAACTGAGGGGCTAGAGAGAATGGAACGCCAAAAGCTTCGTTCGGGCTCTTAGGCTCCTCCTGCTTTTGACCCAGTATTATAGATATACTGTTCTCGAAGTTCAACCAAGGCCCTTTTTCTGCTCTTATCACGTATCGTCCCAGTATGCCCAAGCCACCCGAATAAAATCTTCTTCATTCTCACTATGACATTCTTGCTAGTTAGTTTGTCAAATTTGCTTATATGATTTAATAAAAGATAAATTAAAGAAGTATGCGTATGCCACGGTGTGACTTGATACCAGAGCTGAGATTTCCTCGAGTAGGAATAGAATCCATATCCTGACACGTTTACAGTCACGCGCTTGTGCACCTCCGCCATGACTAGCCTCCTCAAGTAGTCCTAATAATGTCTATATATCGTAGTATTGTAGTACACAAGGTAGACCATTTGTCATTATTATTAATATTCTACATTAATAAAACTTACTAAAACGAATAAAATGCTACTACTGAATTTCTTACTAATCCGTGAATATACGGAATTTTGATAACCAATCTTCCATCGTAACCGAGCCATATTAAAACCGTCGAGCTGTCACCACGTCACAAATTTATACAACAATCTGATACGATAATGGTCCATTAAAATAAGTCTATAAATCTCCAATCTCGTGTAGATTAGAAAAGATGTCACATTAAATTATTTTCTACCATTTACTGTACTATAAAGCTATCTGCAAGACGTTAAACAGAAGACGTACAATTCAATTATGGAAGCTATGCAAATTTGTTTATAAAAAGTGAATGACATCAATCACGCGTGTAATTTATTCCTCACGATGTGTTTTTTATTGAAATAGTTCTAACGTTAATATGACATATTGAGATGCTCGAAGCCAATAAATCTATCAAATTGGCTGCCATTATGACTTGCGTACTGGATTGAAGAAAAACTTAATTGTATGTATGTGATATAAAATATTATAATGATGCAAAGTGAATCTATTGTGACACGATAGTGTCACTACATCAGGGAACACTTTATGTGTTCTGTTTTAATTAGATGAATGATAGAAGGAATGCACACTTCCCTTAGGTTTCGTCTGCTTATTCCGATTTGCGGGAAATATTGCAAAGCTACTTATTAAAACACAAATTTTTAGATTTTATTTCTTAATGTATAAGTATAGACTTAAAATAGATAAAACAATTTAAGGACGGAGAACATCACAGGGTTGTATCACACGAAAGCTCTACCTATTCCATCTGCAGCAAATTTGTCAATCTTTTTTTTTTTTTT
Organism: Heliconius sara; assembly: GCA_917862395.2. Classification (NCBI taxonomy): domain Eukaryota; kingdom Metazoa; phylum Arthropoda; class Insecta; order Lepidoptera; family Nymphalidae; genus Heliconius; species Heliconius sara. The sequence goes on from OU860782.2 coordinate 3,538,523, forward strand.
TATGGAAATCTTTGATTCTTTGGGTAACCTTGATAATGAGATCTCGAACTAGTTTCGATAACTTTTCCGTAAAATATAATACTATTGACTATTTTGATTTAATATGTTTATTTTAATTAATAAATGCTAATTTTCTAAAGATTACTTTAGAACCATCAACTTGAAACGTGCTAAATGAATTGCCGTTTTAAATTAAATTGGGATTATGGGGTGTGGTAAATATACAATTAACACCCAAGATCTTAATATTTTTTTTATTTGCTTAAATTATTTTATCTTCTTTATGCTATTAAACGTGTTTTTAAGTATTTTTGATGCGGATTATATAAATATAGTATACAAAGACCAAACGCTCTAGATTGATTCTCCTTTTTTTGTATAAGAAGAATAATTATGATTATCATCTTTATACATTCATTGTTCTCTGTGTGTCAAAGTTCATAGAGGTGGTTTCACACCTATTCATATAGGTAATTTTGACAGAATACCAAATTCAGATTTTCTTCTATACTGATGTATATTAAAGGGTTGGTTTTATGTGTGAAAAATACTATGAGAGTACTAATAAAACGAAAACACTTTTACAATGTACTTTAAATTTTAATACATTGTGTAAAGTATCGCTCGTATCTGTCAAAATTACCCAGATTGTGAATTCATGTTCAGAATTAATATTATACAAATAAACAAATTTTATCGATATCTGACATGTATTCATATAAGATTTGAAGTTAAATATCTCATTTTGTTGAACTTGTTAAAACGAACAACAATACAATACAAACTATTATAGTGTTACACTGTGCTCTTTTTTCTAGGTTATTTTCCTTTCTCCATTCATGCGTAAATTTCATTTTTTCACACAAACTTCCTAATATAGGAAGATTGCGAAATACGATCGTAGAAAGCGAGTGCTTCTTAGTTGCGCGTAACTAAATACTTTAATGATCAAAAGTATAGAATACAAATGTATGAATTGAAACGTATTAATAAATTAAATTCATAGATTAATAAATATAAATGAGCAAAGAAACTTATAAATGGATATTTAAGCAGTATAGCTTATATAGCTTAGATATTTTAAGAATATATCTTAAATGATGAAAAAGCGATAAAGCTCAGCTTGAACTTTATCCAGATATTTTAGTTTTTTGTTTTGAGTGCCTGAAAATTATATTAATTATTCAAAGACACAAAAGTGTATTTATATATTTTTTAAAATACAACCTTTAATTTTCCTTATATTACGCTTTAATTAAAATATTACAATGACTGACTGTTATTGCTATGATTGTGGGATTAATCACGTAATCATCATCGTAGAATCATCGTAGAATTATATTTAAATTATTTGTTTTTTTCTGCTGTGGTCGAATTTTGAGAACTATTTATTAATTTTAAACTCACTCATCTAATCTGTCTTTCAAGATCATTCAAATTTATGGATCTATGGATACATATAGTAAAAATGTAGCTGATCGTTATCTGTATACGGGAAATGTATAAGAAAATCGACTAGTATAGGCATTTGTCAATGTAACAGAACCGTAAATTTTGTAAAATTTTTTTGTGTATATGTGAAGACTAATCTCGGGAATCGATTAACCGATTTAATTGCAATCTACAATTTTTATATTTAGGCAAACTTCCCTTATAAATCGTGTTTATTTTGTTTTAATCAGTTCATGAATAATAAAGTTAGTACTTTTCTATGCAGAGGAAAGACGCGGGCGCAGCTAGTCTATACATATAATCTAGTCTATATTTTATGCCGTGTGATCCCGGCCTAGAATAGGATCATCCTGGTACTGGTGGTGTCGTAGGAGGCGACTAAAGTACGTGTGGTAGAGTCACGTCGCCAGCAATGGCAACACGCATGGGCAGACTCGACCGGATCATTACCACCCCCGGCATTTAAAACCGGCGTGAAGTAGTGGCTTTATGCCACTGCGTTTCGCATCAGGTAATGCCGGGGCCCCGGCGCCCAACCCATCTTAAAGGCCGGCAACGCACCTGTAGCTCCTCTGGGGTTGCACGGGGTCGTGGGCGGCGGTAGTCACTTACCATCGGGTGACCCGCACGCTCGTTTGCCGTGTCTTTTCCATAAAAAAAAAAAAAAAAATACATATAATAAAATTGTAACTCATCGCTGTCTGCATACGGAAGATATGAGAGAAAATTTATTATTATTTATCAATGTAATGGAACCCAGAAAAATGGTATTAAAAAGTTTTTTCTGTTCAACTGCTGACGTCACTATTGTATTTTTGTAAAGTTGCCTTAACATCCAGTGTTTGTATTATTTAAGCCGGTTTTTAATTAAAAAGTCATATAATTAGAAAATATTTTGTTTGCCAAAATTGCTACAAAATAATAATAAAGTTTTTTTTTTTAATGAGCTGAAAATTACGGTTTCAATATATGAATATTGTCTTTAATATGACAACGTTATTAGAACACGAAAGAAATTTAGACCAGTAATATTTGGTTCAAGCGGGCGCAGCCGCGAGAAGGTCACTAGTAGGTATAAAATATATTCTCTTAACTCACGACATCTGTCTACATACATAAGCAGATCAATCTCTACAATGTAACAATTACAATCACGTACGTCTGGACAGTTGAATTGTAAATTGGATTTTCTCTTTCAATCGCCATATTCTTTTGAGATTATCATTAATAACCGATATAAGTACACTGGTATAATAGTATTGATGAAATCGCGTTTTCTTTCTTTTGTGTGCTTACGACTTTTGATGAGCCTTGTGATGTTTATATGCATCTTGTTAGCGACAGTGTTGCTTCAATTTCTTTTTATTATACTTCGTGTGTTTTCTTGTTTTTGTCACGAACGCAGAGAATTTAGTATTGACACACTCCGTTCTGCATTTTAAGAGGAAATGTTTTTTTTATTAAATATAAATAATGTTATAACAATAGATTCCTCTCAATCTAATATTCAACCTTATGGAAATCGAATCCACAACCGTCGTGTTTATACTCTGACACTGTGCCGCTGAGCCGTGACTACTTATTCGGCCATTTTATATAAAAAAGAAACACTGAGCAACAAAACGTTGACTGCGTGTGGATTCAAAGGTCATTGAAAGCGTATAATATTAACCGTTTTGTATACTTAATTCAATATCCAAAAAATGTTCAATAACATATAGATTTCATCATATTATTATTTAACAGTTCCTTTAAAGTAAATAATAAGCTCATTTAAAAAAATATATTTTTAGTGACTATACTTTACTTCACCCCTTAATCTTTTATGTTGTTATCAAAGTTGAAGTAAGCTATTTTTTTTACTTATCAGAAAATTGTTTGTTTTAAACAATTTTCTAATTAATTAAAAAAAATTGGAAACCATCATAGTGCAGTGTGATAGTCTAATTCTATATACGGTTGTTGTGGGTTTTGTTCCTTCTCTAATCAAAAAAAAAATATTTCCCCTTCTTTGTAGGATGAAACCCAGTGTTGAGCCCCGCTAATCCTAAAGAACAAAGCATCCATCTTTATCTCCACCTACCCCATAAAGTGATGTTAAAAGTACAACTAAAAAAAGAAAACGACAAAAACAATCTATAAACACGGAACCCTAAGAACGCCAAAAACAAATTCTCACTTTCACACACCAATATCACAGAAAATAACAAATACAACAAAAAAAATATTCTCCACCCAACTTTTTATGAAGATTGTAATTACATTATGTAAACATTACAAAGCTATTTTGAAGCAAGTCACTTCCTCATACAAGAGTCGATTGGAAACCGTCAATCATGTTAAAAAACACGAATCACGTATATATAGAGATGTGCTCTATACAAATTAACTGGATTCCAGAGTGATTTATCATCGTCATACGCATTATATATGCGTCTTTCGCAATGTTTTTAACTGCATTTTATTATTTATTTTTTGCGTAACTTGTTATTTTTTAGAGAGGAAGAATTTTTTGAAAAATCGGTTGGTTTTTTATTTTTTTTGTATTTTTACAGAGTATTTTTTATATGTATCTGTATTGTTTTTATATTTATTTAATGGAAAGGCTATACATATTCTATCAGATAAATAAAAAACAGGTTCATGAGATAAATGGAATCTAGTGTTATGACACTCCGTTCCCCATTGTTCGTCTTTTTTCGAGACCCCCCTCTTTGTCTATGATAGGGGAGAAGTTAAAATTATTTAAATCTAATCATTTCCTCAAATGAGAATCGAATCCACATCTGGCATGCTATATATGGGTATATATAAATATAAATTTAAATATAAAATAATAAGTATTTTACATAACATTTACTTGTTCAAATGTTCAAAACTTACTCAACATCTTATAATTTCTCACGATACTGATGTTTATTTTATTTTATATTCATACTAATATGGTCACTTCCACTAATTAAATCACATATAGACTTACTGGACTCTACAAATATAGTAGAGCATGATATAATAAAAACTGGAAAGGCATTTGATGAAAGTTAACTGATATAGACCATTTTGGTACGATTCATGGCATTTTGTAAAACTGATGTCAATTTTTCAAATTTAAGACATTCCTTCCATAGTACCTTTTCTTAGAGCTAAGACGTCCAATTCACGAGACATTGCGCGTTTAGTGATGGATCTCAACGCTGCACAATTTAATAATAGAATATTTTAAGTAAAGTAACATTTTTTATATAAAGACAAAAATGATTATTTATGTTATAACGTACTGTAACTACAAAATAAATTACTAAAATAGCCCTCGAAAGAAATGATATTCTAATAATTTTCTTTTTATCGGGTTCTTTTTTAGTCTACCACATAGCAGCGTAAGCAAAGGGAACCCGTTAACTTATTTTAGGCACTTCTGCGTATAATAAACAGAGTCATACCAGAGTTATTCTACAAACATTAAGCGAGTATTACGTACCCTTCATCTAACACTACATATTGCCTGCAATAATTAATAGCGGTACTAAAATTTAACGTATACTATTCGTTTTCGCAACAATAACTACACGGCCGTTACAAATTTATATTACAATGTTTTGAAATATTCTAGTTCATTGAATAGCCGGAACCAAAATGGACATGGATTTTTTCTTTATATTCACGCAACTTGAGGCATTTTGTTGAGCAAGAGGTGGTAAGGGTAAAAAGGAAAGGTGTTTCACGTTTTTTGTTAAAGCTAAGTAGGATAGGCATAGGGTTGAAATACTCCGTTCTCTACTTATAAGACATTATGTGTTAAGTGGCAGAACTGAATTTATCAAGGCGAAAAATGAAAACAAAAATATTAAGTTTAAACATGGCTCCTGAAGAAGTGTCTTTCACTTTTTGACCACTTCAAAGATATTTTCTGTTTAGTGACTTAACTGAACAACCCATTTTTATTATATATCCCCACCAATCCATTTGTATTATAATTGCACCAAATTGAAAATAATCCAAGTATGTATGATCGAGAAGCCAGTCGTGATGCAGGGGCACAAGCGTTTGTAGGTTCGAATCCCACTCGGGGGAAAGAATTTGAATATTTACATTCTGCTCTGATATTCTAACAAGGCACAGCGCGGCTTTGAGTCCCGCCACTCAACACACAATACCTTCAGAATTCGGCGGACAGTGGGACACGAAAGTGTACTAACGGAAGGTTCCTACGTAGCCTCTGCCTGTAAAAAAAATCCAGTGATCGGACGTACAACCATTGCGTGCAAAATTTTTACTTCCCAAATGTGCCACGACACTATAAATTCAGTTCTATGGTACCAAATCACGAGTTTTTTTAATATCAAACGCGATCCGTACTGTGCGTGTAGCGTTTTTCCGGTTCAAGTCATTAGCTCCAATTATATCGATATATTATCGTTAGCTCTTGGGAAAAGTCATGTGTCAGAATCATTATTGCTATAGAGTCTTATTTTATGTGTTTTATAATATGATTTGTGAGGCCAGTCGTGGCGCAATGGCACAAAGTATGACTGTAAAACCGGTTGTGGGTTCGATGCCCACTCGAGGAGATGAAATATTTACTCATATTTTTATATATCCATTTCTTCGCTCTGGTGTCGATGCACATTCCTTTGGTAGGCTTTGCAGGCCAAACGGCTGGACGGTTTTTGAGATATGATTATCCTTGAATTGTAGTAGCGATAAGGGCTATATTAATTTTCAAAATTTCGTCCGCTAGTGAAATTATCGGTTCAATGTGAGCCGAACTCGCCGAACGACGAACGGTTCCGTACCAAATTTCAGGGTTGTAGGAGAATTATAAATTATATATGTTGACAAAAATAAATTTGTGTTTTTTTTTTCATCTTCAGTTCCTCATTTAGTACTCCACGTTCCTACTTCTTGCAAAATTTCACAATTTTAGGTCTGAGCTCGAATATAACCAAGTAATAGATTTTAATTACGCGAAGGATAAAGTTCACAAACCTAACTTTGTATAACTTTGTGAAATGAACTATAAATATAAGTTTAATGATTTATTTCTATGAAATTTTCACTTTTCGGATTACTTATTTTATTTGTATTTTAAATCACTTTGTACCTAGTTTCATAGCAGTAATATATATAGTTACTTAGAACTGAATAAATCATAATTTAAATAGCTTATTATATTTAATTTTACAAACAAATAAATAGAAAAATGGTTATATAACATTATGTCATCATATCTATATAGGTACCCGCATAGCAATCGCGATTTTTCAGCAGACAGACACACAAAAATTTTAAAATTGTATGTTTGATTTTTTATTATTGAAGACAGACAGTTCCATTTTATTTATATGTATAGATGGTTAGAGCAAGAAATAAGCCACACGATACCGATCACAATCAGTCGCCGGATATAAAGGCTGACAAATTTAATCGATATTTCTGCCTTATTAATCTTCTATAGATTTCTTTCATTATTATATTTTGACATAAAGAAAAGTTGTGTTATTGGTTGTAAAAAAAACTAAGAAAAAGCTTCACGCTGTATCATATATTAGGGTAGGAAGAGTACCTAGTGTTCAGACACTCCGTTCAATTTTTTGGACATTTTTCGAGGAAATATTAAATATATTAATTTTCTTCACTTTGGTGTCGAAGCTAAGCACGGCATTGAGTTCCGCCTCTCAACATGCAACTGCTACCGAATTCGACGGGAAACGGAGAGCGGAGTGTCTTCACACTAGGATCCCACTCTCTGACTACCGTTCTACATGCAGGATGCAGCGTGAATCTGAAATAAAAAGTGCTTTTGTCTATAGATTAATGGTTCATAATTGACAATTAACTTTAATTCATTCAAATTTCAATAAAACAATTCCACATTTCCTTTTTTCGATTTCAAAAACGTATACTGCAATTTGAATAACTTTTAAAATTTTAACAGAGTTGTGAATTTTCCAATTTTGTTTTATAATTGTATTTTTTTTCATGTATCAGTGTATTCTGCTTTTATAAAACAAAATAAATTAAAAAAAATAATGTCTCTTTTTTACTTATATAAACTGTACCTATGTGATAGAATTGCTGAAGAAAAAAACATGGGTCTTCGTTCTTAACGTTCCGTTCAAAAATTGATGTTTATAATAGTTAAGTCAATACTTAATTAACTATTACTAGTGAGGCCCTCGTGGCGCAGTGCCATAAGCGTATGACTAACGCGACGGTTGTGTATTCGATCCCTAATCGAGGAACAAAAATATTAAAATTTTAATATTCTCGCTCTGGTACTGAGGCGATAGCTTTGATTTTCGCCACTCAACACGCAATGTTTCGAAAATTTAGCGTAAGGTGTCTTAACAAGGTTCCCTACCCTGTCGAAGCGGGATACAGCGGGATATATTTCATAATCTAAGATTAGTCACAAAACAAAACTACAGTAAGTTAAACACTTTAAAAAGAACTAGAAAATCATTTTAAGCATTTCTCGATAGTCAACGCTAACGGTCCCAAATAGGTCAGTCAGTACCAACGGTTAATGACTTACGAGTTACATAAACTAGAAAGAGGAATCTTCGATCTTGCCACACTTATTTTGCACGTTCAAAAGAAACACATTTCGTTAATCCGACAACTGAGGCGGAAAATTGCTTAAAACATGACTGACTGACTCTAAATACGAAGAGTTAAGGTTCAATTTACTATTATTATATTATAAATTGCAATATAAAATTTTTAGTCATTATTTATTATTATTATTTTTAGTTTTAGTAATAATTGCGACGGTAATATACCTACTTCTAATGTTATAAATATACAATAATGGGTTTAAAGAAATAAGTATAAAAGATAGTTTAAAATAGATAGTGAGAAAAGTAAATTGTTTGAATATTTTGCTATACATTCAGTATTGAGTAGTTGAGGGCGTCGTGGCGCAGTGGAGCAGCGCCTGATTATAAGCATCGCGTTTTAGGTTTGATCGGAATCAACTTTTCAATTCGACGTAATTAATTATTATAATTTCTTGACATTTTTAAAGTATTATTCGATACTCAGGAAAGGTGAATGAGGAATTTAAACCACGCGTCGTAAATATTTTTATAACGTGTGTTTATTTCTCCGCTCTGACATGACAAAGCGCGACGTTGAACGCCGGAGCTCAATAGATAGTAGACACATTATTTAAAATATACTGTTTATTTAAATAATTATTATATATTTTTGATTTTGTCACTCTGGCACCTATGCGAAAAACCCGGAGTCCCGCCACTCAACACGCAATACTTCGAAAAAATGAAACGAAAAGCGAAAAGTTGAAACAAAGTGTCTTAACACTAGGTTCCCTCTGCATACCCTGTTGTATACGGGTGTTGATTTTTTAATAATACATTTTAAGATAAAAACTAGAACATCCAAGGAAGGCGCTACTGTAATCACTAATTTCCAAGTCTACTTTAAACGAGTCGCGTAATACCGTTAAAAATCCGTAATGTTTCCCATTTAGAACTTGTGGGAAGTAATTAATCGTGCGTCAACTAACTGTTTTTGTAAAACGGTTCCCCCATACACCGGCATGGTTAAAATTAACATGACTTGTAAGCATTAGCTAGTTTTTATATGATAAGTTTATAAAAAGAATATATATAATATATAAAAATATTTTGTTTGCCTTTTTAAATATGTCCTTAGATATCCTGATTAAATAGTGACTAGTCAAACACGTTTTTTTTACCTTCACGCATTTAGCGCGATATACATTACATTGCATATTTAGTGGCGGAGATTAACGCCGTATTCGTCTTATCAGAACGAAGAAATATTAATAGTTCATTCTCTCGGTGGAAGTAACTTTGTTGTACCTTCACAAATATTGTAATATATTATGAATAATTAAAAATTAATTATATATAAAAATTATATAATATATAACAAAAGATTTGATAGAAACTAACAGTAAAATTTAAAATATTCGTATGAGACAAAGCAAAAATACAAGCCATTGTAGCGCAGCGGTACAGCGTTTGACTGTAAACGCGACTGTTGTTGGTTCGATTCCCCCTCGAGAAATATTATTCATACAAATTATTTTCATTTACTCTTTTTAGTTACAAGAAAATGTGTGGCGTTCACTTCCGCCATTCAACACGCAATGTTTCGAAAGTTGGACAGTGTGTGGAGAACGAAGTGCCTTAACACTACATTTCCTTTGCCTACTAAATGTTATAGTTACTGAAAGCAATATACTTACACCTATTTCTTACGTAAAATATTGTATTTTTGCTTTGATTCATTGACTGCCTATTTCTTACGTATAATTTTGTAACATTTATAACATTTTACCAGGCAATTACATATTTAGATTAATTGACTTAAATTTATATTTCCATTTCTTCGCTCTGGTGTTGAGGCAAAGCGTGGCGTTGAGTTCTGCCACTCAACACGCCTTCAGAATTCAGCAAAATCTGGGGAAGAGAGTGACTTAACACTCAGTTCCCTCTGACTACCCTGCTGTGTGCGGGATACAGCGTGAAGCTAATTTATTTGTATTTATTTAAATATTAAAAACATATAAAGACAAATAATCCTAGAAGAGGAATACTATAAAACTTTTAATATACTTTATATGACAGTTCATACAAACGGGTCCTCACGACACGATATTCAAATTAAGATTTGAGATGAAACAGTTGCTATGTAAGAACTCATCCATGGAAAGCGTTAATATATAATGCTATAATAATTATAGTAAATTAAATATATAATGATATAATAATTAATTGCTGTTATTATTTGAGGCCAGTCTTGACGCAGTGGCACAAAGTGTGACTGTAAAACCGACTGGTTGTGGGTTCGATCCTCACTCGGGGAGATGAAATATTTCCTTAAATTTACTCGCTGTGTGATGGATACAGCGTTAAGCTATTTTTTTATGATACTTAAAAAAAATATTTAATATCGAGAATAATTAAAAAATTTATAATATTATAGTAGGTATAAAATATATAACATTTCTTGCTTTACAATTGAATACAAATTAAGAACAATTTCGTCTTCATTCTTGATTGAATATATTGATTTACTTAACAAAATAACTAATATATTGATAATCATATTTATTACTTGGTTCTCAACGCTTACAGGCTAAGAAATAAAAATATTAAAAATATATATACTGTTAGAAATCGGAAGCGGTTATAGTTTTTCAAATACACGATAAATACAAACATCGTCTATATGTTTTAATCTATTTGGAAAGGGATACCACGTAATCGCAATATGTGATATGTTTCACCTACTAACAATACTTCACACTAGTTTTCTTCCAATGAGGGCCGTTGCCAACAAGCAATTGCCCCCGATTGACACAATTCCACTGCTTTTATCATCTATTTCATCTAAATCTACCCTCTTTTATACGAGTACGCTAACAATACTATTACGCTAACAATAGGTCCTGTATGATTATCAAGATCCATTTGCTTTATATTTATAATTATCACTGTTCACCGTACATTTATTTATTATTATCACACAACGGGTAGGCAGATGGAACTTAGTATTAAGACACTCCGTTACCTATTTTCCGCTGAATTCTCCACATTGCGTTTTGAATGGTGGAGCTCAACGCCACGCGTTGCCTCAACACCAGAGCGAACATAAGAAACTATTAAATATTTAATTTCCTCGACCGGGAATCGAATCCACAACCTGTTATATTTTAAAACTTACAGTGGACTCCAATCCCAATGCGAGTTTACTTTTACCGGCGTACATAAACAGAAACAATGAGTTCATTCTGAGAACAATTTACATTTAGTGCCTGCACGCTCGTGTTTATTACGTTCTTTAAACTATGTTATTTCTTCTATTAAGTAACTTCTAGAATATTTTTTTGTATGTATAATACTATAATTTTTGGTTATAATAGGAATACGTTACGTTCTACTGATAGAGACTTCTTTGAAGTTTAATTTGATTGGGCAATATATATATATATATATATATATATATATATATATATATATATATATATATATATATATATATTATAAAATGTTATATATAAATAGGTTTTTTATATTTATACAGCGTGGTATTGAGTTTCACCAGTCAACACGCAATAGCTTCAGAATTCGGCGGAAACGGAGGTACAGAAGTGAATAAATGAGAACGGAGTGTTTCAACACTATGTAGGAACTCAGGTTCCTTTTGCATATCTTGCTATGTAAGGATTACAACATGAAGCTTCACATTACCGTTACGTTAAAGTGAATAAATAGGCAACTTTTAGTTTTGTTTGAAAATAAGTAGATTGATAGTACATAATATTCAATAAATATTGACAGGCTTTTGCCCAACAATGGAAAAAAATATTGAGACCATAATGGGACAGAGACAAAATAATTTTATTGCTTCGCCCTAGAAACAAGGCAATTGAGTGCGGTCACTTTACGCGGAATATGTCGAAAATTAAGCGGTGAGCTTCAAAGTGTATTGACGCTAGCTTCTTACTGCTTAATAAGTTCTTTGATTTTCACGATTTTCTTTCTGCCTATCCTGCGACATACAGGATACAGTGTGGTATACGTAAAAAAAATTTTGTACACAAAAATTACACAAGCATATTAAAATTTGCTACGATAAAGAAATATAAAGATTACCACTTAATTATAATTAATAAGAAGACAAAAGAAACACAAAAAAAAACGAATGTATGTCACAAAAAAAAAAAAGATAAAACGAAAAAAAAAGATTATATTATATTTATAAGAAATTTTTCTAATACATTCACAACTTCCTTAATTTGCGTAACCATTGTTGTATTTCATAACCGAATTCTTATCTAACTCGATTTGGAGTAGAATATCTTTGTTTCACACTCATTTTACGGTTGTGTAATATCAACCATAACTATGTAGAGTGCATTCCGACGCGTAGCAAAATCAGATTACGTCCTTTCTGATAAGCATTTTGATCTTATTTGAGATTTAGATGTACATGTCGTTTGTTGAGGTCGTCGTGGCGCAAGGGCGTAGTGTGTGACTTTAAACGAGATAGTTGTGGGTTCGATAAAAAACGCTGTCGTTTAATAATACATTTTTAAAAAACATGGTAGAGGCCAGTTGTGGAGCAGTGGTACAAGTGTGTGATTGAGACGAAAATCGGTTTTTAGATCGATTTTCGTTCGGGGAAGTTAAATATTTTATATTTTTCTTTCTTCGCTCTGAAAACGAGGAAATGCGGGGTTCAGTTTCGCCACTAAATAGGCAATGCCTGAAGAATTCGGCGGTAACTGGGGAACGGAAGTGTTTTAATAGGATTGGAGTGTCTTAACACTAGATTCCCGGGTCCCCTCTGCCTACGTTGGTAAGTGCAGGGATACAGCATAAAGCTAATAAAAAAAAATGATCCCATCCTGTCACGTAGTGTCGGTGTAAACGCGGCAGTTGGGGTTCCGATCTCACTCTTATACTTTTTTTTATCGTTTATACATTTTTCTAAGTTTAAATTATTTGAGAAAGAAAACAATAAATTATAAAATATTCCTGTTCCTAGTAATAACTGATAATATTATTTAATCTATAAAATATATAAAAAAATGTTTTATTTTGTTATAATATTTAATCAACTGAAGAAAGTTTCTATATATATACATATTAATGTTAAAAAAAAACAATAAATAATAAAAAAATATATTATTATATTACATACACGTAAAATAGTAAATATTAAATGTCTGTAGGATTTCTTATCGAGGCCGTCGTAGCACAGTGGCACAAGCACGTGACTACAGACGCGACGGTTGTGGATATGGTTCCCACTCGGGACAATTAAAATTTTATATTTTTATTTTCTCGCTCTGGTAAAAAGTTAGTGTGGCGTTACGTTAAGCCAACTCAAACTCTACACTCAATGAGTCAAGCAGCGGAAAGTGGAAAACGTAACACGTGGAAACGTCTCTTAACACTATAGATATAGACGTAGATATATCTGACCTTATACAAACATTATGGATTTGATATTATTTATATAAATATTTTCTCTATTATATACAAAAATTAAAATAAGTAACACAACATTTAAATTCTAATAATTAATAATTATTAAAATTTAAATTTAAATAAATAATTTAAAAAATACCGATGAAAAACGATCAAATCACCAAATTAGTCACTCATTAAAATCCGTAAAAAAAAAGAAACAAAACAAAACTCCGATCTCATGTCACCGACATTATTTGAACTTGCACTTTCAAATCGTAATGAATGAGCGGTCAAATGACTTTCTCCGTTCAACCATTGAGTACCCTATCTAACAGCTTCTTCTGTTATTTCTTATTTAATTTTGTTCGCGATTGTACCGTAGTGTCTGTGTCCGATCATTTACGTTCTAACATGAGACGGTGTCAGCCGTATTTAGAGTTAACTTACGATTAATATTATATAAAATATTTACGATTTATGTTTCCGTAATTATAGTTAATTTACGGATAATAGATGTGATTGAAATACGTTAGTTTTGCGCGACCAAAACTTTTTACGGAATTTTCTAGAGAAACGATTTTTTTTGTTATTATATTTTTACGATATTTTGATAAGTTATCAGTTTGTGTTTGTTGACTTCTTGACCGTTTTTGGGAAAATGGAGTGTCATTAGTGGGAAAAGGTAAGTTCTTTCTTAATAATGACTGTTTTTCCTTCTTCCTAATGACTAGCTTTTGAGTTAGTGAAGTATGGATGTATAGAAATAATCAATCTTCTTTAGTCGTTCGGCTTTTTTGTTTGCCGGGTTTTCATTTGAAAGGATGATTTTTAAGATTGTTTTTTTGTTTGTGTGATGTTGTATGAAATAAAATCTTAATTTATTTTAGAATTGTATACTCATTTGGAACAATTTTTTTATATTTACGTTTCCTCATACTTTAGTAATATTTTACAAAATCTGACAAACTTATAGTTATACACGAACCAGGCTCGATAAGCCTGTTAAAGTATACACCTAACCAAACAAATATATTAACAAATAAACTCGCTACTTAATACAGATTTTAATTAGAAATTTTATTATAATTTTAATTATCTTACAATTTCCATAGTTTCTATGAATACAACGCAAGCTATTAACATTTCGATCTTAGTATTAATTACATTAATTTATATTTCTTCCACATAACAACCCTGAAGAAGAAGCCACTTAAGTAAACAAGTGTGATTTTTTTTAAAAACATGAACTAATAACTTGTTAGGTTTCTAGTCCCATAATGTTATTTATCTTATGTAAGCTGTTGTGAGATCTATCTGGCTGCGGATATTATCCTGTATTAGTTAGAACAAATCACGTCTAATCGCACATTATTAATATGATGTCAGCTTCACGCTGTATCCAGCACACATCAGTATAAACATAGGGAACCTAGTGTACAATCCGTTCTCCACTTTCTGCTGAATTCGGTAGGCACTACGTGCTGAGTGGCAACTCAACGCCGCGCTTTGCCTCGACACCAGAGCGAAGAAATTGAAATATAAATATAAATAAATATTTCAGCTCCTCGAGCGGGGGGATCGAACCTACAACCAGTCAGATTTACAGTCACACTTTGTGCCCCTGCGCCACGACTGGCCTCGATTCTCTCTATTATTAATATAATTGTTAAATTAATAATAGTGGTTGAAAATACTATTACTAATCTAAAGCCAGTGACGCCTATCGTGTCGCAGTGCTATAACGTGTGTCTTTTAACTCCATAGGTTTTGGATTCAATTGCCACTTGAGGAAATATTTTTTTTCATATTTTCATTTCCTTGCTCTGGTTAACGAGGCAAAGCGCGGCGCGGCGTTGAGTTTCGCCACGTAACATGCAATGCACCTAGAACTCGACGGGAAGTGGGAAACGAAAGTATTTTAAACGGAAACGGTGTTATGTTAACATTAAATTCCCAGGTTTTCTATATATTTCTCTAATTTCGTAAAAATAAAGTAAGATTTTAAAACCTTTTTTTTTTCCTCTAAATCAAAAAACTTACATATAAGATCACTTCTAAAGTACATTTAAAGTAACAAAAACGAATAAATAATAAGGTAAAAATAAAAGACGAACAATTAATAGAAAATTATACAGTAGTATTTTAAATAACAATTTTTCCAAAGAGAGTTGTATATTTTATATTTATTTCAATAATCGCTTTAACAATACAAAATAAAATTAACTCCAAAATATTCTTATTGAAACCGTCGCGGCACAGTGGTACACGGTTGTAAATGTATCACAACGGTTGTAAGTTCGATTAAAACACGGAGGTATTAATTATTAGTTATTCATATTTTCATTTCCTCGCCTTGGTACCAAAGCCCGGCGTTGACTTCCACCACTTAACACGCAAAGCCTCAAAAATTTTATGGAAAGCGGGGAACAGAGTGTCTTAACACTATGTAAACTCTGCCTTCCCTGCAATATGCTTGATACAGCGTGAAGCTGAATATTTTTTTAACAACATAAATGATATATTGTAAATAATTAAAAAACAGGGATGCTATAAAACCGAGAACTCTTTCAGTATATTACTTTGAATGGCTTATTTAAATCACTGAAGGGTTCTCCTTGCCCTACTTCCCTACAAATGCTGTAAGTAAGTGATTAAATACTTTTACTTTATATGGTAACACTGCTTATTTAAATCTCAACTTATTTAGCTTTATAAGGTATTAAATTAAATAATACCTACAATATGTTTATTGTTTGAGAATTTTAAAAAGTTGTTATAGCCTTACCCTATTTTTGAAGTTACATTTAAATTTTTTTTTCATTGGCAGCGCGGAACGATAAAAAACATATTTTTCTTTTTATTATTTTTTATATATCTATATAGGTTTAACTTAGGTTAGTTAAAAAGAACATAATATAGATATTATGTCACTTCTACTATACTGGATTACGTAACCCGGAGCATTTCGTCTATCCATAGTCAAGAAAATTAACAAATTATTAATGAATTGATAATACTCCGTCCCTCACTTACCGCCCAATTTCGGAGATATTATAGAGGCGGAGTGTCCTAACACTAGGAGGGCCCCGGAAAACAATAATAACATTCCCTCAAAAAGCCTTTGAACCTAATACTATCACTTAAACTCCAACCACCTACCAATTCACGAATTCGAAATGAAAAAGATTTTTTAAAATAAATTACTAAATTCGATATCTTTAAATATTTCAATGAAATAAATACGTTTCCTAATGAAACACAGTAACCTATAGATACTTGTTTATTGCGGTACATTTTGAAACTATCGTATTGCCTGTAAAAGTAAATGGACAATTCGGACGTAATCTACACTAATGTAATGATGAAAATCTGTTAAAGTTATTTGAAATCTGTTTTTTTCACTTCACGCTGTATCCCGCAAATAGAATGGTAGGCAGAGGAAATCTGGGAAACCTGTGCTACGACACTCCGTTCCCATTAAGACACTTCCTTCACTGCCGAATTCTAGAGGCGTTCAGCGTGTTTTATGTTTGCTCGTTTGTTAGGTAAAAGGAGGAAAGAAATTTTAACTCTAGTTATCCCTTCGAGTACCCTACTATATACGGGATACAGCGTGAAGTTTTTTTTACATAAAATTTCTTGGTCGGTCTCTAGTCTTTTGTTATATTACATTACTGACGTTCTAACTTTCAGATAGATAAGGTGTTTCCCGGAAGACGCTTTTTAATATGCAATAGAAAATTATATCAAAATGCTATAATGTAATATCCAGGTACCTAAATATCTACAATTACATACGTAAATTCCATAAAAAAACAAAACAGACAAAATAATTAACTTAAAAAATTAAGAACTTTCTAATTTTACCATAATCATATAATATAAAATATAAATATAAATATAGTACACCTTTTACTTTCATTTACATATTAAGGGACGTAATATGAATATCATCTTCACGGTATATGCACACCTTTGGTCAATGGTCTCTTATGTAAGCTGATCTGCATAGCTGGTTTATTATTATAATACCTTCTTTACTTTCAATGGAGTTTATCTATATTTATATTCCTACTAAAAACGCGACTTCGTTTGCTTATTTTTTTTTATATTATAGCTATATAGTATATAATAATATAGCAACTGATTTGAGATGACCGTGGTACCAGCGACTTACTGTAAAACGGTTGGTTGTGAGTTTGATATCCACGGTTGTGAATTTTTAACACGGCGTTAAGTTCCGTTAACTTAGCATGCAATGGTTTAAAATTCGCCGAAAAGACTAAAAGTAAGAAATAAAATAATTATATTAGATAAATGCAAATATTTCTTAAGTACGTCAACCAGTATTATGTTGTAGGTGGAACATAAAGTAAATTTTACGAGCGATTTTGACCCACTTTTACTCTTGACTAACGGACAGATATTTTAACGTATCTTAATAGCAACGACAGTTCTGGGTTCGATTCTTGCGCGGGCAAATTAACTATTTTCATTTCCCGTTTAACTATTACAACAAAATTGAGTAGAATAGAGTGCCGCCACTCAACAAGCAATGTCTCGAAAATTGGACGGGAAGTGGGGGAGAAGCGTATATTAATAAATTTCCCTCCTTCTACACTCTTATTTTGAAATATATTATTTAATATTAAGCAAAAATATAAATTATATAATATTAAGCAAAAAAAAATAATAATAATATACGTAATCTATGACATAATAAATAAATAAAATCAGCTTCACGCTATGACACGCTATGACTATGACATAATATTTTTTACTTATATATCTAATAATGTATTATTAATGTCAACTCCACTTAAATTCCAAATAAATAAAGTATAATGTAATATAATAAACATAAATTGATTTTCTGAATTAATATTAGTATTAGAAATACATACATGCTATGAAAGAAACAAATGACATAAAAGTTCTTTTTCTAATTCTGTTTTTCGTCTTCATGCATTTTATATGTGTACTTTAAGTGCTGTTTTCTGAGTGCCGGAACCTAACGCCATGTTTTGATTGATGATAAAAAAATTAAAAATTAAATCAACTTCACGCTGTATCCCGCAGACAACAGGCTAGGCAGAGGGAACCTAATAACCTTTTTCCGTCGAATTCTGGAGGCATTGCTCGTTAAGTGGCGGAACTCTATACTTGGCTTTGTCTCCACACCAGAGCGAAGAAATAAAAATATAAATACGATTAAAACTAAAACCGTAAAAACAATTTTTTTTAGATAGTAATCAGGTTATAAATTCAAAATAAGTGAAATTACATAATCCCTAACAACAAATTACCTAAAATATTCTAAGTTTTTAATTTTGTTTCGTGACTGTTACGGAAAATGATTTATAACTTAATATATATACAGCATAATCAAAGTGAAACTTGGCTTTAACTAAGTGGGGAAATATTTACCTAATGTAATTAAACTATCAATAAACTTAATGGTTTTAATACTTAATCGTATAGGAAAATAAGATTTTTATTGGTTACCAGAAGACTCAAATAAACCATACACACCAAAATACTTTTTTTCACCACAAAGTGAAATGCTAAAATTGTTATATTAAGAAAATAATGGAACCAATTACATAAATTCGAATCAATTTATATAATCGATTGTGAGACACTGCACGCGACGACATCGGATGTAGAAATGCACATTTTATTAATATATCACGATCGTGAAAGTATGAGAATAACGATATCGATATTGAGTCGTTGAGATTGAAAGTTTTAGTACTCGTATGTTATAATAAAAAAATATTCTGTAAGATATAGGATATAAATTTACGTATTAAATGTTTAATAAATTTATGTCATAAAATATTGGAATGGTTATTGGATAATACTTTTTGCAGCTGCCTCTCTGCCTATTTGACTTGTGTCATATACCGACTGTTCTTTTGTCAGATAAGGCAATTTTTCTCCATTACTTTATATTCGTAATTAAAACATAATACGAAAATAATTCAACGCTGCATCCCGCAACGCATAAATGGTAGGAAGAGGTACCAGAGAGAGTTAAGACACTCCGTTCCCCGTTTTCCGCCGAATAATGGTGGCGGAACCTAACGCCGCGCTTTAGAAAACATTATACCTAATGCTTTTTTTAATTCAAATTAATGATTTTTTTAAATTATCTTACCTTCGGATTTCTCTCTGACGAATAGATATAAAATCAAAACACTATCATCACGGTTAATCGGACACAAAGCAACCTATTACAACGTACCTATGCATAATATATTCTTTAGCTTCACGCTTTTCTCTGCAAATATCAGGCTAGGAAGTGAAGCGTTTAGCTGAATTTAAAGACAAACGTAGTTCTTGTTTATTAAAAATAACCTTCACTGTCAATTTTAGAACGATATTTTAAACCGATATTTTAATGCGTTTTGATTAAAAAAGCAAGAAAATGGAACTATCTAATTCTTCATTTGAATGAAGAATGAATCGAACCCAGAGCCTGTCTCCTTTACAGATGCACGCTTGTGACCCTGCGCCAAGACTGGCCTATTCAAAATAATTGAATAATAATTATTGACATAAATCGATCTTACGAATGTGATCGAACTCACGACCGGGATAGTCGATTATCAGATACTGTCTCACTGCACCACGACGGGCTCAGTCAGCATAATAAAATAAATTTAATCAAAATCCATAATACAAATCCACTTTCTTTCCAACTATACCATGCAATAACATAAATTTACTTTCTTCGTTTTACATGGTTTTATTTTAATGAGAAGAATATGAAATTTCTTATTTATGCAACATTGGCCTAGTTGTGAATGAAATTGCTTCATTCAATTAGACGATGTTTAACCGCTTTGTCCTTTTAATTTTATGATAATTTACTATAACTCAATAAATAAATAGGTAATATTGAGGCTAGTGGCGGTACAGGGGCTCAAATGTGCGACTGGTTGGGGGTTCTTTTCCCAGTCGAAGATATTATTATTATATGATACACCGAAAACGCTGTATCTCGCATATAGCGGGATAGGCAGCGAGAACCGAGTGTTAAGACACTCCGTTCCCCATTTTCCGCCTCTGGAGAAAATTAGAAGAAATTAAATATTTAATATCTCACTACTTCCCTCTGGTAACAATATAAAAAAATTTAGTAAATTCTGTAATTAATTTCATAAATTGACTATAAACATGATTTTTATGTGTTCTATCTCCACTCGATGGAATGAGTAAGACATAGCACAGCGTTGAGTTCCGATACTCAACATTCAGTGTCTTGAACAGCAAATAGAAGTTAAAAGTTTACATAATAGAATGAAACAAATTTTATTATTTACATAAATAAAGCCTAATCTTAAACAGCCATATCAAAATTTCGTCATAGTTGCTCATAATGTAACGGAACGGTATCTAACGATTATACTGTTTACAATTCTAACAGTGTATAGTGTTTTACAATATTTTTAATAAATTCATAATACCTACCTGGGTAGGTAATTAGAAAGTAGTGATAAAATATTCCATTCTTCACTGGAAGACAGAAAAACCGATTGAATGGTGTTCGCGAGTTATTCGCGTATTTAATCTAACTAGTTTTAGAAATAGCTATACCCGAAAATAGGAAACTGGAGTGTCTCAATGGGAACGAAGTGTCTTAAAACTAGGTTCTTAGGTTGCCTGCGGCATAGCATCCCTCACATAGCAGGGTTAGGCAAAATAAAATAAAAAAAAACATTATCGGCTAGAAATTGAACTAGAAACATGTCACGAAAACGTGTTCCATATGAACACTTTCTAACACGGATATGATTATCAATATATGAGCAGTAATACACAATTGGGAATTGGTGTCCAAGTTATCTACACAGGAAATATAATTAGAATTTTTGAATACCTTATAACTATACATTCCACCGTTGGGTGTTGCGCAAGGTAGACGTGTTGTTTTGTTTATACTTCAATCTTACCGACATTTGAATATCAAACTGAATCATACGTGCATTGACATTGAAAAGAAAGTCGCTTAAAGTATAGCTCTGTTCATACGACAATTTTAGTCTCGAGTAACTACAAAACGGTCAGACGGTAACAGCCCTTCACCACCTCGAGAAAAAGAGACAGGCTCCCAACTAACGCATCGCGTAACTACCACAGATCTACAATGAACATTCTAAGATCACCTACTAGAAGTGGCCTCAGTTCCAGTCGCAGTGATTCTCAACCAAACCTGTCAAGTTGTGACCCGCAGCAAGAATTTCCTGAAACTCCTAAAATTACACATCGTAACAAGCGTAAATATACTGATGATAGTTCTCAGATCAAAGAAGAAATTAGTGAATTACGAAAACAAACGGCCCAAATTATGGGAATTTTGACCACGCTTCGTGATAGTCAAACAGCATTCATAGAGAAAATAACTAATGATATCGGTGATATTAAGAACGAAATAAACGATATTAAGAAGAGTACAAATCACCTAAAAACTGAACAATCATCCATGAAATCAGATATCGCAAATATGTTTAACAAGAACAATGCAACAGATAATAAAATTAAGAATTTAGAGTCTGAAGTACAGAAATTTAAAGTATATCAAGCTTCCTCAACACCTAACACCTCTAGTACAATGGAGGCTAACTTTGAATATATACTGAATGAAATCAAAGAACGTGAAACGAGATCTAAAAATGTTATCATTACAGGAATTAAAGAGCCAATATCTGATAATAAAGATGAACGCAAAAAAATTGACTCTAGTGAAGTAATGAAAATATTAAAAATAATCGATACAGACTGTCCTAGTCCTTTGACAATTTTTCGTCTAGGCAAATTTCAACCTAACAAACATCGATCTATAAAAATTTGCTTTGCATCTAATGTAACAACAAAATCCATCTTGCGTAATAAACATAAGATCGATAAAACCTCAGTTTCAATTTACTCGGATCAAACACCGCAACAACAAGCATACCTGAAACAACTCAAAGAGGAATTAAAGAAACGAATGGACATGGGTGAGAAGAACCTTAGAATAAAATTTATTAAAAACATACCGAAAATTATAGAAATAACTCCAAAAAACTAAATACAGCCCGTAATACTCCAAACAAAAATGTAATATTAACTGATACCGCTACATATGAATTAGTCGATAAATATGAATACCTAACTAAATCTAAAAAATCATTAAAGTTTTTGTATGCTAATATACGCAGCATTGTAAAGCAAGGAAAATTTGACGAAGTGAAATGTATAATTCGTTCTTTTAATGACAATCTTGATGTAGTTGTTTTAACGGAAACGTGGCTAAAGAGTGAAGAAGAAGCATCACGCTACCAAATTCCAGGATATACTCATTATTGTAACTATAGGAAATATAGTAAAGGTGGTGGAGTTTCAATCTTTTGCCATGACAAATTGAAACATAATTTTATAGAGGCGATCTGCTTCAATGATAACCACTTTTTATGGGTTCACTTAGCAAGCTTTTCTTTAAACATTGCTGCAATTTACAGAAAACCAGAAAGTGCAAATTTTGATACATTTATGGATGCCTATTTGATGCAGTTAAATAAACGAAAAAGGACTATTATTTTTGGAGATTTTAATTTAAATCTGCTTAGCTCAGATCGACAGCCAACCATATATAAGGACACCATGCATGAAGAGGGATATAACTTTATAAACCATATCCACGACGACTATTGCACACGTGAGACTCCCACTACGAAAACAATTATAGACCATGTAATCTCAAATCTAAAGGAAACAAAATTCCACTATTCTATCATCGATTCTACGCTATCAGATCACAAGCAAATATATCTAGAGGTGAAAAAATTCACATTTTCTCGACCTCGAAAAGTATCTTATCAGGCTATAGATTATAACAAACTATATAAAAATACCTTAGAAAATAACATTACCAATGAATGTAACTCTTATACCATACTTCAAGGAAAAATATTAGACAATATTAAAAATAGTACCATAAACAAAATTAAAATAATGAACCCGCCAAGACAAGATTGGATAAGTAAGACAATTATTAACGAAATAAATAACAGAAATATACTATGGAAATATCACAAAAAAAATCCAAACAGTAAAAAAAAAGAACAACTATTCATTAAGAAAAGAAATGAAGTGATGGAAAAAATACAGCAGAATAAAAGAGCTTACTATATTAGATCGTTCGAAGCATGTTTCAAAAGTCCTAGAAAAATGTGGGATCTCCTTAATAGCCTCTCTGCAAACAAATTGAAATCAACGACACTAACCAACAAACTACAAACAGACCAGGGATTAATAACGGGTGAGAATAAAATTTCTGAATATTTTAACACTTTCTTTTGTAATATTGGTGTAAAATTAGCAAATAAAATTCCAAATAAACACTACAACAGTCTACCTGGAGCTGAATATTCTAGTCGACCAATCAAGACGTTATGCCGATTTGAACCAACTAGCAAAGCAGAAGTTGCTAAAATCATAGATAGTCTTAGCTGTAATACTAGCTCAGGTTGCGATCGAATAAACGTCAAATCAGTAAAATCCATTAAATATTTAATTTTAAGTGAACTTACAGCATGTATAAACAAATGCTTCGAAGAAGGATCTTTTCCAGATTGCCTCAAAGTAGCTAGAGTAACGCCAATATATAAATCTGGTAGTAAAACGGAACCGGGAAACTACCGACCGATATCAGTTCTCCCTGTTATGTCGAAAATTTTTGAAAAAATTATATATACACGTCTTGAAACTTTTCTAAATAATCAAAATTTCTTCTATAATAAACAATATGGATTCCGGCCAAAAAGTAACACTCTGTCTGCAACCATAGATATAGTGACAAAGATTAAATTATGTATCGATAAGAAACAGGTGGCTCTGGGTGTTTTTATTGATTTAAAGAAGGCATTCGACACTGTAAGCCATGAATTACTTTTAAAAAAACTAAATGAAATAGGAATCAAAGAAAATGCTTTTAAAGTTTTGGAATCATATCTCACCAACAGATCACAGATAGTAAAAGTAAGAGAAACACAAAGTAACCCCCAAAACATTACCTATGGAGTTCCACAAGGGTCAATCTTGGGACCGTTGCTTTTTCTTGTATATATTAACAGCATCCATAACATAAAATTATACGGCGATGTATCTTTATACGCTGATGATACTAGTCTTTTCTATTACGGAAGTCATTTAGAAACTATAATAAACGATGCCCAAGAGGATCTAAAGCGGTTAAATCTTTGGTTTCAATCCAATCTGCTCACAGTCAACGCATCTAAATCAAACTACATAATTTTTGCCGCAAAAAATAAAAAGATATCCCACAAAATAGTGCTGAGCATCAATAACGAAGCAATTACACAAGTGGATCAAGAAAAATATTTAGGATTGATTCTTGATAGCAGAATGACATGGAAACCACATATTTGTAAAATTAAATCTAAACTAACATCTTTAATGGGATTAATTAGAAACATTGTACGCTGTTTACCACGCAAAGTCCTATATATCACATATAATTCCCTTATTAAGCCACATATTGATTATTTGATTGAAATATGGGGTTCAGCGTCAAAGAGCAATTTAGACGTTTTGCAAACAGCTCAAAACAAATTAATAAAAGTACTATTTAAATATAATTTCCGTACTCCAACTAAAAAAATATATAATGAAACAGGGATCTTAAATATTTATCAAAGCTATGTATATAATAGCTGTATTTTAGTACGTAAAATATTAAACAAAGACATACATACAAACATTACATTTACAAAAAAACTAAGCATACAAAAAATCAGACTAAGAAATGCAAACGACATCAAACTTCACAAGCCACGAACTAATTACGGCAAAAAGAATATAATGTTTGAAGGTGCCTATTTATATAACAAACTACCAAAGGATATTAAAGAAACAAAATCAACACCTAAATTTAAAAGATTACTTAAAAATTACGTGAAAAATATAATGCCTACACATATTATTTAATATAATGATAATGCTCCTCACATAAAAAAAAAAAAATAAAATATATAATAATAATACGCACTTAGCTTAAATAAATATATAACAAGTTAATAACAAAATAATAAATATAGTAATAATAATAATAATAACAAAAAAATAAATAAAAAATGAATAAAAAAAAAAAAAAAAAAGTAACAACAATATCTATATAAAATTAAGGAATACTAAAATAAACTCATACAAAAAAAAGAAAGTAAATAATGTAACCAGCGAGAAAATAAAATATCTTCTTGCTAGTAGTTAAGATTACTAAGTGGCACTTCCAGTTGATCTTATTCCGTACAAATGTTTCTAATATCTATCTACCTTACATTTCATTTGTCAATAAAGCATATACTAACTTAGTGTAATGTACCCAACGAATAAATATTATTATAGTGTAATTGTCTCATGTAAGTGAATTTAAACCTCAACTAGTACCGACTTAATAAAAGAGCTGGAACCTAGTGTTAAGACATTCCGTTCGCCACTTTCCGCCGAATTCTGAAGGAACTCAACACCGCGTTTTGCCTATAAACAAAGTATTGGTCTGGTGTATACACCAGAGCCAAAAAACGGAAATGTAATTATAAATAAATATTTCATTTCCTCGACTGGGAATCAAACCCGCAAACAGTTGCTTTTACAGTCACATTTTGTGCCCCCGCGCCAGGACTGGCCTCTAGTAACGACTTACCTACATACAAAACATACAAATATTTGATAGTTTCGATAACAACCTCTGAGGACTTCGTGGCGGAGAGTCGCATCGTCTTACTATAACATGGCGGTCGTGGGTTCGATTTCTGCTCAGGGGAATGGGTTTTTTCCTTAACTCTACAATTTAAAAAAATCACGCATGTCCCGCATACAACAGTGTAGGCAGAGGGAACTTAGTGTTTTTAGTGTGGCATTGCATGTTGAGTGGCAGGACTTAACGCCGCCCTTTTCCTCGACACCAAAGCGAAGAAATGGAAATATAAATTTAATTAAATATTTCATTTCCTGGAGTGGGGATCGAATCCATAACCAGTCGGTTTTACTACAATTACTGATATATCCTACTATAAGCAGAATACAGCGCGAAGCTGAACAACAAAACACAAAAAGCGGTGATGCAGAAAGGTTAAAGAACAACTTATTATGCTAAACTTATACTTTCTCCACTAAGACAATAAGAATCTATAATAAACATATCCCACGCAATGTAACTGCAAAGATAATATGTAGGTATCTAGTAGGTAGGTCTTATAATATTTTAAGGTCGTCGTGGTTCAGTGCGTCAGTGTGAGTGATAGGTGTGGGTGCGAACCCAATTCGAGGAAACGAATAAATTTAAATTCGTTACCTCGGACCAGCTAAAGTATGGCGTTCGGTTCCTCTATTACATATTGAACGTCTTACCGTACGGAGTGTCTTAACACTGCGCTTACTCTACTTATACTCTACAGGCTTTTCAAAAAAAAAACTTATTTGTTATTAATGTTAATAATTTATTTCTAGTTTTTCACAAATTTATTACTACGATAAGAAAACTGAAGACTGACGTTCTTGCGGTGGTAAAACTTAACCACAATATTTTATGCCATTTTCATTTCCCGTAAAATTTATTACAAAACCCGGAAAGTTAAAATAAGTGCTTTCGGTCTTACTTTTTTATTCTTCTTCTCTCTAGAATGCTATTCTTAAAGATATTTTTTATATCTTTAAATAACGTTATTTAAGATAAAAATATTTTTATACTTTCCTCTTTCATTGAATAATTATTTTCTATATTATCAGACTCGGCTCAGATTAACAGGTCGTCGTGGCTTAGTGGCAAAAAAGTGTGACTGTCAAGGCGACAATCTGATCCCATTAAGACACTTCCTTTCCACATTTTCCGCCCAATGTTGAGAGGCGGAACTGAACACCGCATCTTGTTTTTCTCGTTAATAAATATAAATTATTAAATATATCATTCCTCCGAGTGTGATTCGAACGCATAATCGTCGCGTTTACAATCATGATTATGCCACCACAGCCTCAACTACTATAAATACTACAAAAAACTCATTTTCTCATCAATTGATGACGGTCATCTAAAATACTTATTAAGAAAACGTACAAAAATTTGAACGTATAGGGACTTGAGCCCGCGCCTCTTTGAAATCCCGTTAAGTTAAAATTATACGTCTCCTTAATAAGTATTTTTCTTTTCAAAGTGTAGAATAACAATAAAACAAAAAGGTTTAAAAAAATAATTGCATGATTCTAAATCACTACAACAATATAAAAATATCTATATATTTTTTTATACAAAATAAGCTTTCATTTTCATTTGCAGAAATCGAAAGGTAGTTAAACTCCGTTTACATAAGAACGAAGAACTTGTGACAAAAACAATTTCGTATTATTTCAATAAGGAAAATTGAGCTATTATTTAGATTCTTTCGTAATAACTTTTACCTTAATATAAGCGCCACTCTTGCGCAGTTAATACATTTTTTATAAGTATTGGACCAATTATACTTAAGATTTTTTTCTTTTACTATTTAATTTGTTTTTAAAATGTTATATTAAGGGAGTTTCTCTAATGGTTTGAAACCATGTGAAGAGGATTCAAATCTATAAATACCGTTTTCACAGTAAATTTTTTATGGAATACTAGTGTATACTGTCCCTTGAAACTGTGAAAAAAATCAACATTCTAAGCCATCGCAATCAAAATATACAGCGGTTTATGTCACAAAATTCGCGAGGGAATCAAAACCTATCGGATACTTAACTAAATTGGACTAAGTATCTTGAAATTTGGTACGAAGCAACTTCTTATAGTCGTCGTACAGAGTTAAAAAATTGCAAAAAGTTAAAATTTATAGGTATTTCAAAGAAAAAAAAATTTACAAACTTATATTTGTAGTTTATTGCATACATGAATGAGTGCATATGCCCACATACTTAAACTTGTCAATTTAAGTTGTCAAACCTCGAAGCGCGAGTCGACTCGCACTTAACTGGGTTTTTTTTTAATTAATTCATATAAAATATATAATTAAATAAAAAAAGTCTTCAAGACAAAAGTACGTTTCTTAAAAAGTATTTTTCTTTTCTAAGTATGATATGACAGTTTAACAGGAGAACAGTCGTGGCGCCGAAGCACAATGTGACTGTATACGCTACTGGTTGTAGGTTCGATCCCCGCTCGAGGAAATGAAATGTTTATTTAAATGTATATTTCCATTTCTTCGCTCTGATGTCGAGGCAAAGCGCGGTTGAGTTCCACTACTCAATAACACAATGCCTCCAGAATTCGGCAGGAAGTTGGGAACGGAGTGCCTTAACACTAGGATCTTTCTGCCCACCCCGCTGTGTGCGGGATATGCTGTATAACAGTTTAATAATAAACATAAACTACCAAGTAACGGTAGAGAGACAATCGACAGATGAACGAGTAAAACAAAAAATGTAACTCAATGTTAGTGCAGTATTAAAAAAATAACAATCGTAACTTATAACCGGTTCCATTTTAAAATGAATCACAATATTTAATTTGCTAAAAGTTAAAAAAATAAGACATGATACAAATATATATCTATATGTGTCGATGTTATGAGGTCGAAGCCACGTGGCACAGGGGTACAGCATCTAACAGGATGTTTGTTGGTTCAATTCCCAATCGGGGGACTAAAATATTAAATATTAAAATTTCCCCGTTCTGGTAAAAAGACAAAGCGCAGCGTTTATTTCCGTCACTTAACATGCAAAGCTTTGAAAATTCCAATGGAACAAAAGCTAGAGAACAAAGTATCTTAACACTACTAAAGTGGTTTACCCCCCATATTCTGCTATATCCGGTATACAGCGTGAAGCTATATAAAAAAAACTTAATTTCAGGATAAATCAAATGTGACACCTCAACGTCCAAAACCTCAATTCATTAACATAGAAAAAAACAAAAAAAACAACACTATGAACCAACCACGACCTACAATCGAGGGAAAAGTGAAAAAGAATTCTCGAAACGGTGTTAAGCGTGTGACAGAAGGTACTCTCAGAAACAATGTTACCAACTTAAATAACCGGCGTTCGCGTTAAACCACGTATTGTTTATAATTTTTTTTCCTACTCTTGGTGACCTTAATTACGGTTAATTACTCACAACGTGAAAGAAATGGCGAGGTTAAGTGCGGACGAATTACTATTGTTATAGTAGGATGCGATTGTTTCCATTATATGGATATTTTTACTACGTTGTGTTGTGCGTTCGATTCTCACATGAAAATATTATATATAGCTCACTACAAGCACGCGACTTTTGTGGGTTCGATTCCGGCTCGAAGAAATTAAATAAGTAATATTTTAATTTTTTCGCTCTGGTATGGAAGCGAAACGCGGCGTTCAGTTCCGCCATTCAACACGCAATGCTTCCATTCGAGATTTCGTTGGAATGTGGAGACCAAATTTGTCTTAATGGGAATGGAGTGTCATAACACTATTTTCACAGGTTCCCTCTACCTACCCTGATGTGTGAGATATAGCGTGAAGCTAAAAAATTTACTTAGTTCTCGATGTCAATTAAGTAAGTTGGACTGAATATGATGTTACTAGTTGGTGCATTTGTGGCACAGTTTATCTTTTTTCTGGGCATGGTTGTTCATGAAAAGAATTACATAAGTTACAAATGACACAAGAGAATAAGAAGAGTTTAAACGCGCCGTTTGTGGTCTCGATTCTCACTTGTGGAACTCAATTATTTTCTTTTGTCCCTTTCTGGTAACAAGACAAAACGCTGCGTTTAATATCTAGCATTCAATACGCAAAATCTCGAAATTCGGGCGAAAGGTCGGGGACGGAGTGTCATAATACTAGGTCCCTTTTGTGTCTGGATCGACGTAACGATAGAAATTATTGTAGCTCCACGCTGTATTCAAATGCAAAATGGGATAGATTTTCAATTTAAACAAACAAGGATTTATAACTTCACGTTTTTTCTATATTGCTTAATAAACAGAGAAGTTTTTGATAAAATATTCTGTTCTCCGCTTTTTTTGTGCATTGCACTACGCAGATTCTTCATATACATATACGTACATACGTCGTATAAAATAATATATTTTTTTACCAATTTACCGGAATAATAAATTAAAGCATTATTTGTATATGAATATAAATAAGCTTATAATATCCAGTTAAGTTAATAGCGATACTTTCAAATATTTGGTCAGCTGTTAAGTTCAATTACATTTACTTAGCCGTATTATATTATAGCATAAACGTTTCATGAGGCCATTTGTGGCGTAGGTGGACAAACGTGCGACTATATGCGCGACAAGTTGTGGGTTCAATTTCCGCTCGGGGAAATGAAATGTTTAATATTTTGGTTGTTGTTTTCGCATAGCAATCAGAATTCAGTGGCGAGTGGCGAACTGAAGTGTATTAATGAAAAAAGAGTGGCTTTAGGTTCCCAGGTTCACACTGCCTAACCTACTAAAAGCGTGATACAGCGTAAAGCTAGTGGAATTTTTTAAATAATTAAAGCTACTCATACAAAGTTTTCTTTATTCTTAAGTTAATAAAAAACAACATATACAATTATTTATCTAAATCATTACTAACATTTAAAAATGTATTATTGTTTATATTTGAACAAGGATAGTACGTAAGAAAGTACTATAAAAAAAGCTAACGACACGTGGTGTTCCCAGGCGGTCACCCATCCAAGTACTGACCGCGCCCGACGTTGCTTAACTTCGGTGATCGGACGAGAACCGGTGTGTTCAACGTGGTATGGACGTTGGCGACTGCAGCTTAAAAATTACAAGTTACAATTTATTTGTTTTAAATTAATATTTTTTCTATTAAATTTATTACATATTTTCATTTCCTCGCTCTGACAACTAGGCAAAAATTCACCACTAACCACACAATGCCTCAAGTATTCGACGGAAAGTGGAGAAGGAGTCTATTAACTCTTGGTTCCCTCTGTCTACTCTGTTATATGCGAGACACAGCGTGACGCTTAAAAACAAATGAAATTCCCTCTTTCGTTGTGAGTTCGATTCCCATCTGAAGAAATGTTATATTAATTTAAATTTATATTTTCATTTTTTCGTTCCGGCGTCAAACCTAAGCGCGGCGTTAACTTCCGCCACTCGCCACACAATAACTCCAAAACTATTATTTATTTAATAACAATTTAAAAAAAAACTGTTTCAATTCACAACCAAAAATGTGTTTACTAGCGGTATTTAACAGAAATCTGTGAAATTTATTAACACATCGGCATCTTCCAAGCCGTAGAGATTCTTTTCACGTGTCGGGGCGGCATTATACAGAAGGTAGCTTATACCGACGTGAATCGACTAATCTCAAAAATGAGACCGTAGTCGCAAGTATAAAAAGGTGCGTCTGTAAATGTTACGGTTCTGGGTTCGATTTACACTCGGTGTCTCTGCGAAGCGAGCGCAGTGGAATGGAATGTCTTAATTCACTAGATATAGGCTCCCTCTGCTTACCCTAGTAACTATTGTTTAACCCAAACCATATACCTGATGTAGAAAAACAAAATCTATTTTTAATTTTTTTAAGCTTAAGACGGCAGTTAGAACCTATGGCTAAAACACACCACTCTCCGGTTTTGGCCTGAATTCGAGACAAAGTGCGTAGATCAGCGCTCTCCAGTCCAATTTGTTTAATTCACAAGTATATGTAAATTTTACTTCGTGACCATAAAAACACGCAAAAAATGACTGCGCCAATTGCCTCTTGTTTTAATATCAGACATTTTTTTTTTAAAAATACGAATAACAAACATAAATGCACTATAATAAAAATATTGGCATATTATATGCCAATCATACATCTTCCATTTTTACGTAATATGAAAAAAGATAAATCACAACACAACTCAAAAATTTTACGGTTTTGCACGAAGTTAATCCTGTTCTTTAGCCCCATCATGGACGTAGTAACAGTGAGGGCCGGGTGGTCCGTGCCCATTCAGGAATAGTCTTGTGCCCACGCTAGAAATTTTATTAATAAAAAAATTACCCAGAAAAAATTAAAAAAATTTTTAACACAAATATTTCTGTTCAAACCAAAAGTCCAGATCCACCCACTCTGCCCATAAAATATCTCTAGACACACCCTAGCAGCATAATATAAAAGGACTGATAGCCACAGTAGGCAGTAGCTATCAATTTAATCACAACTATTGAAACTGAATTTTATTAAGGTAAATCGTGAAGAAAACAACAAATAAATCTATTATTAAAGATTTCATACAACAAATCGAACCCACTTTTTTCTTCTGACGTGATTGAGTAATTACTTGTATTATTTAAACAGCGTGTGTATTGTACTGGAAAAGAATAATGCTTCGATCGTCTAAATTAGTATATAATTAGTCAATAATAGTATAATCGATATCAGAATCTAGAGATAAATGCACTCTTATTGGATGCATGATATGAAACAAGTATAAAAGTCATTCAAGTGACACGCGATGCAAATTGCAAATACATAATTGTTGAATCGTTTCGATTGCTCAATTTTGTAGTAGTATGACATAGCAATATATCTTAAAGAAAAAATCTAAAGAAAAAAACTTATTATTATACGTTTTTTAAATTGTTTTTATTATCGTAGGAATAGTGGGAGGAGAGTGTGAATCGTGCCCACTCGTGAATACTCTTGTGCCCACTTGCCAACTCCAAAAATTTTAATAACAAAAAAAATCCATTGAAAAAAAAACGTTTAGACTAGCAAATCTCCTCAAAATTAAAGAAAATATATACTAGATACTCTCATTTACGATAAATTGTGATATTACGTTTTTTAATAGTAATAGTATACTGGCTAGACAAAGTATAAGAGAATTACATCGTTTTAGGTTTAGGTTAATGATAAAGTAAGCAGCAAATGTGAATGACCTATAACTTTTTTCTTTATTATTGAGCGCCATTAGTTACAAAATAGTTAATTTTCAAATATATTTTTGTTGAATTTCGATTTTACTATATTTAGTACCTACTTGGATGCAATAACATGAGGTAATATTTTTTTATTTGTTTACTTTATAATTATAATTCTTCTTTTTTATATTTAAACGTAACAGTTTGTGAGTTAGATTCCCACTCGAAATTTTCTCGCTCTGGCAACGCACTACCTCCAGAATTCAGTGGAAAGTGGGAAATCTCCAAATGAGAACAGAGTGTCTTTACACTAGGTTTCCAAGTCCCTCTACCTACCCTGCAATGTGCAGCATACGACGTGAAGCTAAAAAAAACAACAAAAAAACACCTAAAACAATGAGTTTAATTTTTACTTAACACACTCATAGAAAGCACCTCCATGACTAGTCAAAATAATGTTGGCTTTCTCTTACGTGAAATTTAATATTGGATATTAATAATGCGATATCTTTCCAATTATTTACATTCACGAACATTTGTCTGTTTTTTTTCTTCATACAAAACAGCTTAAGGCCAGTCGTGGCGCAGGGGCACAAGCGTGCAACTGTACACGATAGGTTGTTAGTTTATTTACCATTCGAGGAAAAGAAATATTAAATATTATCATTTCGTCGCTCTGGTAACGAGACAAAGCGCGGCGTTGAGTTCCGTCGCTCAACACATAATACCAACAAAATTTGGTGGGAAGAAGGAGTGTCTTAACTACTAGAGATACAATGTGAAGCAAAAAAATCTTTTGGTAACGGTAATAAGATATTAAACACAATAGCAAGATATCAAATAAATACAAAGTAGACGTAACCCGGATTTAATTGAATTGAATTAGACAGTTGATTCTATTGTAAAATGTCATTTTCAGCTTACTAATGAGGCCGATTCGTCACACGAAGCATACGTGAGTTCAAAAAATCTGATAATAAAAACCTGTGAGTTGGGGATTGTCTGTCTATACGTGGTGGTAGTGGGTGCCATTCTCACTCGGAGTTTTAAATATTTTTCTTTGTCAGCTATAAACAAAATAAGACGATTCGCGCCGCCACTACAAATAATATATTATGACATGATATGCGATAATTTCTGGATTCGATTCCCACTGGAGGAAATGAAATATGTAATATTTTCATTTCTTCGCTCTGGTGACTAGGCAAAGCACGGCGTTAAGTTCCCCCATTCCATACGCATTGCCTCAAAAATTCGCCAGAAAATAGAAACGGACGAATTTAACTTGAGATTAATTCTGCCTGCCCTGCTGTGTGCGAGATATAGCGTGACGCTAAAAAAAATTGTTTAATGAACGGTAAGGCAAATGTACTTATTTTACATAGTAAGAAAATATTAAATTATTTATTTTAATATTTTTTAAGCTATCATGATGCAGTGGGACCGTTCTGACTGTAGACTCAACTGTTGAATACTCAAATCGTAAATGAAATGATGAATCTATTTTAGGTATACTAAATATAAAACTCTAAATATATAATAAATATAAAACTAAAGTAAAACTCAAGCAAAGAGACATTTATTCCGGTTACAGATCAAACTCTGTGACGACGGTCATTTGATTAAAGATCACTTTACTTCCATTTTTACGCAAGATTTACTAAAAGGGCGTCACGTCAATCAATACATACTTTATACGCATATTATTTGACGATCGAGGGTTATTGGTTCGATCTCCAATCGTACATAAATTCCAAAGCCTATTTTTAGTTTGTCTAATAATGGTGTCAATTTTTTTTATGAATACAATATTTCGTTACGCCATCCAACATAATATAATATCTATATTTTAGTCAGTTAATTCAAGTTAACTGAAATATTTTAAATAATTTCAAAATAATTCACTATTATACTATTTAGTTATTATTAGAAAGAAATAAAATACTCACTTTATTTTTTTGCCGTATCGTACCGTAAAAAATACTATTCTAGAACAAGTTATTAAGACGTAAAATCTTAATAACAAAGGAAGTGAGAGACGTTGCACTTCATTTTCCAGAACTATTTGAAAACTTGTATTACATGAAAATTTAACTGAAGTACAGCTTTATTGCTTTGTAGTGGAGTAGTCGTAAGACAAAAAAATCTTCGAAATAAAATAATATAATCTTTTTAAGTATACAATTGTAAACGCGACAGGCTGTGTTCGATTCCCACTCGACGAAATTATATTTAATACTTTCATTTCCTCGCTCTGGTAACGAAGCAAAGCATGGCGTTGAGTTCCCTCATTCAAAATCTTAACACTAGGTTCCTTTTGCCTTCCCTATTATATGCGGGATACAGCTTGAAGCTTAAAAACCCGCAATAAAATTATGAAATACTATTGCTTAAGAATTTCTTTCCTTAAGCAATAGTATTTCATAATTTTATTGCTTTCCTTGAAATGTTTTTTTCAACTAACAATTATGTAACATAATTTAAAATGAAATTGAAATAAAAAAATTGCAATATATAATACGCAGAAATTAAACGCATTGTTTTAGTATGTAATACGAGCGTCATATAAAGTTACTACATCAGTGAAATTTGAAAACTAGGAATGCATAAAATTAAACGTTATTTCTTGAACATCTTTGATACATAATACTAGAAGCGAATTACAATATATTTAATTGTTCTACAAGGGACAATACCCATAAAATTTTATAAAGCTTCTTAATAAAGATCTAATAGTTGGGATTCCCCACCGAATTCTCGAGGCATAGGCGAGCTAGGGAATAAAAAAATTAAATATTCCCTTCCCGCGAGTGGGAATCGAACTTGTAATCGTCGCGTTTACAATCGCATACATCTGCTTCCTCGAGATAAGTTATGGGTCTAAATTGGAGATTTTTGACTGAATAAATCTTTCCCTTTTCTATTTATATGAAACTCAAAATCTAATATAATCTCTAAAATAATATAATCTCTAAAATCTCTAGTAAATAAAAAGTTAATAAAGAATTTAAAAAAATAAAAGAAAAGCAGCATAGATAAAGGCAACCTAGTGTTAAAACACTCCAGAGTGGCGGAATTCAACGCCGCACATTGTCTAACAATATTCGTTTAAAATAAAATATATATTTTTTCCTATTCTGATATTTTTCAAAGTCTGCGCAAACAGAAACGCAACAATCTTATCATACAGCTGTACAAGCTCTCACCTGTTTACAAGCTTTCTACGTATTTAGGGCACCGCTAGTACGTGAGGATGTCGCTTCGAGTAAGTACATAATACAAATTTAAAATTTTGTGTTTTCTTATGCAATTGCAGTGGCCATTCTTCTTCTGACACTTATATGTAAGACAAATATGTAAGAATTTTTATATTATTGTATCGAATGTAGGTATAACTTATTATCATCATAACTAAGTTTTTAAGTCCGATTTGAGAATTAGCCAGTGTCCTCCACTTGTCTCGATTTCGACTTAATATTTTGTCTATATTTGATAACAAATCCAAATGTTAATATACAATTTTGAAAATGAAATTGTTAAAAAATATACAATTATTAATATTGTTATTTTCCTCGCTCCAGCACCAAGGCAAAAGATCGACGTTAAGTTCCGCCACTCAACACGCAATGTTCCTTCCAAAAGCACTAGGTTCCCTATGCCTACCCTGCTATATGCGGGATACAGCTTGAAGTAGATTAATTAATTCGATTAATCCGATTGAATTATTTTTTTTTCATTTGTTATAATTACTAAGCAACTAAGCTATAATTTAATAACAAAAATATGGGAAAAATTTATCTTAAATACATACATAATATTCAATATAAATCGATGTCATACATCTTAATCATAACCAAAGACATTTTCATTACACTAAAATATACAAAACAACTATTTAACATAATAAAATAACATATAATGTTGGAACAGCGGTACATACCTTCATATTCCTAAAATAGCATTCTCAAGGAAAATCCTGACTCCAATTTGTATTGGAGGAATCCACTGTCTGGGGAACATCCTATAATGAACATGAGATTGGTTTCTATGCCTCAGAACGCTAGGACGCTGGATAAGTCGATAGGCCCTACCAGAATGTATATATAGAGCTAGTTTAATTAGTAGAGGCCGTCGCGGCGCAGGGGCACAACGCGATTGTTGTGGGTTCGATCTCCCGAATCACTCAAAGAAATTAATTATTATTTATTAATATTTTTATTTCGTCGCGCTGGCACCAAGGCAGATGCTCAGCGTTAAATTCCGTCACTCCACACGTATTGCCTTGAAGAATTTGGCAGAAAGCAGGGAACCGGAGTGCGAACACTAGGTCCCTCTGTCTAGCCTGCTGTGTTTTTATTAATATAAATCGCTGTCAAGTTTGAGATCGATGTTGAGACGCAGTTTGAATCATAAATTATATAAGAATATATCTATGAATAAAAACAGCGGAGCGATTTATAATTTTTTTTACATAATATAATTTATTAAATTATATTATGTAAAAAAAAATCTAATTTTATTACTTTTTATAGTTTACAATTTCTGAGACATTGCATATTGTGACAACGCTGCAATTTATTTATCAGAAATATTCCACCACTATTGGTAAATCCATTGTGATTTCATTGTATATATATATATATCCATCCATCCATTATATATATATATATATATATATATATATATATATATATATATATATATATATATATATATATATATATATATATATATATATATATATATATATATATTTCGCCACTCATCATCTCCAGAAATCGACCGGAAGTGTCTTAATGGTAACGGAGTGTCTTAACAGTAAGTTCCGTCTGCCTGGAAGGTACTCCTTTGCAGGATAAAACATGAAGCTAATATATATATATATATACCTATACGTACATTAAGAATGATGTTAGGTCATAAATCCCGATCGAACGTGACGGTAAACTGAGATCTATTCGTCACGCACGCCTTTGACTGAACAAAGCCTTTGAATACGCTGTGCGTCCATTTTTTTTATTGACCCAAATCGAGAAGTGAAATTTTCAATTGATGGCCTGTTCATATGGCCTGTTTCTTTGGGTTCCGTGCCTTTTAAGGAAAAAAGGAACCCTTATAAGATCACGTTGTTGTTCGTCTATTTCTCTGTCTGTCTGGCTGTCAAGAGCCTTTATATCACAGGAATGCTTGGAAATAGCGACTTGAAATACTAACCATATACATAAATCCACAGCCCCATGATTTCCTGAAAAAAAAAAACGTATTTCTACATTTACTTTAATAAAATGGTCGTTTATCTAGCAAAAGACGTGTATTTTGACACTATAAAAGGAAATCAAAATTAATAGAGTATTTCCAGTTAACCTAGAACTATAAAATTTGGCAGCTAGCATCTACAGGTAGTACTAGTCAGCTCAAAACTATACATTTGTAGTAATAGTCTATTAAATAATAGCCTTTAAAGAAGAATTTTAGTATTATGTAAAGCTGCTAGTTCAACTGAAGTATGTAAGAACTCTCTCTGGTCTAAGCCTGAATTTCAGAAAAAGCTCAGTGACCTTTAATTTTTGTACGGAACTCTCAGTATGCGAACTCGACTCGCGCTTGTCCGGGTTTTTTTTATTTAATACTTTATTTTCTTGTGGAGTAAACAAAGAAGCTACTTTAATTCTATTTTAGAGATATTATGTTACACGCAGAGGAATTTAACGCCGCACTTGGCCCAACTGCACTGATAAAAAAAACATTTTGTAATGAAAACAAGCCCCCCGAGTCCCGCAATCATAAAGAGCACAGTGTTTTAATTTACGATTTAAAATGAACATGAATGCAATAAAAGATGAAATATTTTTATTACGGTTGATATATTTTTGTAGCATCTGTTTTTATTCGAATTTTATGATAGCAATGACTCCGTCGTGGCGCAGTTGATAATGTTCGCTGTGATTCTAGGTTCAATTGGTTGGTCATTACATGTATTTATTTTTATAGTATCGTATATATATTAGTTCAGCAGACAGTAGTTTAAAGTGAGGAACCGAATTATCTTAACGGTTACGGAATGTCTTAACACTAGATACCCAGGTTCCCCTCTGTCTACCTTGTTACGTGTAGTATGACAATACAGCGTGAAATTAAAAAAAGTTATATAAATTCACAACCATCAAGTCAACAACGTACCTTGTCATAACACTGAAAATTAGAAAAATCGAACCTTTAAACACCGCGTACAGTCAAATACTAAACAAAGGTGCCTCGACATAGTGCAATTTGTACCAAATGTTATCAAACTATAGTACATAAACACTTAAGGAAGTGATACTTGTATGACATTAATTCTTATCAGAATATCGATATTTAATCGATCAGATCGCTCTATATTGAATTTTGTTTTGATTGTCTACACGTGGCCTGGTGTAGTCAATGAATATTATCTTATAAAATAAAATATTTCGTTTAGATCAAGATAAAAAAAAACAACATTAATTACAATATTTTTTTAATAAGCACTTATTCAGGGTAGGCAGAGGGAACCTGGTACTAAGACACTCCGTTTCCCTTTTTCCGCCGAATTCTGGAGGTATTGCGTGTGAAGTACCGGAACTCAACGCCGCCCTTTGCCTTAACACTAGGACGAAAAAATGGAAATATAAATTTTAAATAAATATTTTATTTCCTCGAGTGGTGATCGAACCCACAACACTTGGTGCCCCTGCGCCACAGCATGGATTCATTTACTGTATTGTATCATTTACATTATTTGTATACTTGTATACTAATATTATAAGGCTGAAGAGTGTGTTTGGTTGAATAAGTTAATCACAGGAACGACTGCTTCGAATTGAAAAAATATTTTTAAGCTATATTTCATAACGTTAACCCCATTACCACCTACTTACTATCCGGTACCGACCAGTACCTGCGGTCTATGTTGCATAAGCCGCTTAGAATGACTCCTATATGGAACATAATTACCTATTTGTTGTTTCCATTTGATATTTCATATTATTTAAACTTACGACACAGATTTTCCTCACACATGACTCCTAATTTTACACTACTAAGTATATAAAAGTTATATATGTATAAATTCCTATTATATTAGAATATTTTTCTTTTCTGAGACATTTCTCGTTGCCGTTGTGGCGCAGAGGAACAAGGGTAACAGTAACGCGACGGTTGTGGGTTACATTCCTACTAGGTTAAATTATTATTTATTAATGTTTTCATTTCTTCACACTACTAATGCCGTGTTTGAGTTCCGCAACTCAACATGCAATGCCTCGAAAAATAGAGTATACAAATAGAACCCTTCTGCCTACCCCGCTATAAGCGAGATACAGCATGAAGATGATTAATTATATATTTTTGTCTTTACGAAAACGATCGTTGTATAAACATTATGAAAAACAACTAACGTAACACATTCTCATGACAGCGATATCCTGAAGGAGTGTAACATATCGTATGATATTGATACTCTTATATAAAACAACAAGATAATGTACGTAACTTTATCACCAGTCCTCAATCAGTCTGCGAGAGAGTCGAGTGCTTGAGTAATTACGATTAAAAAAAGTTTAGTTTTTTTTTAAATAAAAAAAAATTGTGACTGTTAACAGTGGCAGTTAAATAGTGATAACGTGTAAAAGTTATTACGCAAAATGTTAAAAAATAATAATAAATATTTTCTAATATATAAATGTATTAATTTAGCATTAAAGTGAAATCTTGTGAATGAGTTATTGATATTAACAGTATTAGTTTTTATAGTTTATTAAAGAAATTTTATTTCAGTTATTGGTTTCTTAAATGTGTATTGTATGTGAAATCGGTAAATTAATATTAGAGAAGTTGTTTTTTTATCTATCTTTTTTTTAAACGGTAGAGAGTATTTTATTGTACTTGTAATGCAGAGTTGCAGCGGCTGTCGGTAAATGCGTTGACGATTCGATACACGCTCGAGGGAATACAAAGTGCGGCTGTAATATAAAGCGCGTCGTCCATTCTGACAGAATGTGGAGAACGGAGTGCCTTGGCTCTAGATTCTTTCTCCCTAGTCTGCAAAAAATATAAACAGGAAAGATACGAAACTGTAAAATACATCTTTCTAGGTCAATCACGTATAACCAAATGTATTTTATTATTATATTGTCATACATTTTTCGTACTTATTTTCACGCGTAAACGATCGGCATTTGTGTGCCAGAAGTGTTTTTTTCAATTCAATTTTTTTTTCAACAAAATGAATTGAAAAAAAATCAAGTTCACATAATGACAACTCCTATTCCAAATTTTAAGTTTGCCTTTATTTTGAATTTTTAAAACTTAATATAAGTAGGTACTTCAAATAGTACTTTTCGTTAAAGTAAGTACGTCTGAATTCCTAAGACCCGACCTCGAAACGTAAATCTTGTTATCTTTGATAAGAATAAAATAAAACACGAATGTTTATGTAGTGACTTGGCACA
Source organism: Heliconius sara (assembly GCA_917862395.2). Taxonomy (NCBI): domain Eukaryota; kingdom Metazoa; phylum Arthropoda; class Insecta; order Lepidoptera; family Nymphalidae; genus Heliconius; species Heliconius sara. The sequence goes on from OU860782.2 coordinate 3,580,325, forward strand.
CCTACATGATATAGGGTTCCGTATAATTTGATGCTGAATTATATTTATCATAGATTATTATAAGTTATGGTAATTATAGGAAAAAATAAGTATAATTTATGAAATGCAAGATTTTTGAAGACATAAATAATTATAAAATAATAAGAAATAGATAGTCTCTTGTATTGAGTATTGAGTCCTGTTTAAATTAACTAAAAAGAATTATATCTTTATATTACGAATATCCTTCTATCTTTACTTTTAATCAACGGTGTCAATTAAAAAACTTCAAAGATTGTATTATGTCTAAAATATTCTAAAAGCATTTTTTATTAATTGAATAAATGTGTACAATACATCACTTGAGCTACTTATATTCATTTTAACCTTTTTAATTTTAAGTAATTCATTTTAACCTTAAAATATTAAGAACGTAGCGGGTTCAAATACCGCTAAATTCAAATTATTATAAGTTTTCTACAAATACTAAGAATCACACTTTATATAATTCCTATAATAGTGATCAATCAAAATCGACACTATCTAAAAATCATTCTATCTCAAGTACACATAAAATTATATTCTCAAATTGTAGTATATTTTGTATCAAATATCTGAATAACCTCCAAAATATATGAACAAGGCAAAGGACGTGATATAAGATAGGCCGCTTCGTTATATTTCGGTTTCTTAGCAAAATTATATCTTATGAAACATATATTGTATTGTATTGTATTGTATTGTATTATAGTTTTTTTATCATACTAGCTTTTGCATATGGCTTTACTTTTACCCATATATGTATATTTTGTTATTAGATCCATTATAAGATCCCGAGGTAACTCTGGCTGCAGGAACAGTTCCAAAAAAATATTTTTTCGATTTATATCATTAAATCAAAAAGATAAGCGTTTCCAACAACACAATTCTTAAGTTTTATGATATCACTATAGATATTTAGAGCCATCAGCGCATTAATTGTAAGATCGATCCATCCTTGAGATTTTTTTCTCATTTCGTCGCTTTCATAGACAAATTGCTGTGTTGAATTCCGCTACTTAACAGGCGATGTCGATTTCACTCTCTAGGTACTCGTTCGGTACCCTGCAAAATGCGAGATAAATCGTGAGCTCAAACAAAAGGAATATTTATATTTACAATAAGGATAAGGGCGGCGTTGAGTTCCGCCACTCAACACGCAATGCCTCCAAAAATTTGGTGGAAAGTGGGGAACCGCGTGTCTTCCCTCACTGGGTTCCCTCTGCCTACCCTGTGAGATATAGCGTGAAGCTGATTTTTTTGATTATTATTTCATTTCAATATGGGAATATATAAGAGAAAGATCAACTTAGTAACTTCAAAAAACAACAAATTTCTGGCTATTATAAACTTAGGCTAGAATGTAGACAAAGTAGGGTGAGAAAAAAAACTGTCACTTCAATGTCAGAAATTTGGCTTCTGTAGACCTTTTTTTAATAATTCTGAGAAAAAAAAGATAACATCGTTCATCTATTGTTCCAAAATAATCATAATCACTGATATCTTAGAAATAATCAAACGTTGTTATTTTTAAATACTCTCACGTTTCTGAGATAACTTTATTTTAATGTACTAATTTTATATAACATTTTTTGTGACTTAATACAAACAGAAATCACTCCGGTCTCCATTCATTCATTTCACATTAATAGAAAAGTAACTACAAAAATATTTCATGTACCATCATATTTCCCGGGACTGCGGCGAACCTAAAAAGAGAGTTTGTTATGTTTTAAACGTATATGTGAGTTTCCTTTGTTCTCTCTTTTTTATCCGCGGCTTCATCCACGGGGTCAATTGGAAATAACTAACTAACTGTGTATGATATTTTAAGTGTAGGTAACCATGAAAGGTAACCAGGGAAGGTAATCAGTAAAGGTAACCATGTCTCCAGGTATAGTGGGTTAGCCTGTAAATAGAAGCTTTATAGCATTAATGAGAAAATCGATTATCCAATTAATCTATATATTGCCGAATTATAATCGTAAAGGCACTTATCTTATCGAATAATACTTGAAATAAAATATTCAATACAAAAAAAACATTATGTTAACTTTATATGTGTATATCTATATATATATATATATATATATATATATATATATATATATATATATATATATATATATATATATATATATATATATATATCTTGCATGTTATCTACTCTTATGAAATAAGAGTATTACCACGTGTTTTATGTAGAACTGTGTTGAACGCCGCACTCGGTAAATTGTTTTGTTACATTTACATATTTTTTTGTATGAAAAAGCACTATTACTATTTATTTACTGTCTATACATATGTCATAATATACATCTAAGAATTATATAACTGAAAGCAATGGTTGTAGGTTCGATTATAATTCGAGAACTATTATTGTCAACATGAAGATATAGTAGTGTGAATTTTTATATTGGAATTTATAAAAATGTTAATTTCTTGCTACTACTTAACGGTTAATTCCCCCAGTTATAAATGGAACTCCTAACCATATAATGTTTTCTTACTATAATAATAAAAAAAACTATATATATCAATAGAATTAAATCAGCTTCACGATGTATCCCGCACACAGCAGGGTAGGCAGAGGGAACATAGGGTTAAGGCTCTCCGTTCCCCACTTTCCGCCGAGTTCTGTTAAATGGTAAAATTCGACGCCATGGTTTCGACACCAGAGCGAAGAACTGAAAATATAAATGTAATTAGATATTTCACTTGCTCGAGTGGGGATCGAACCCACAACCAGTCGATGGTACAGTCACACTTTGTGCCGCTGCGCCACGACTGGCCCCAATGGCATTATAAGAATGAATATGGGTATAGTATGTTTTTACATATAGAAGTACAATAAAGCAAACATTAGTCAACAGGTACTTGAAATATATAAAATATATTTTATCTATGACACATATCACAGATAATATTAGAAAGAGCTAGATAAAAGAATATAATAAAGGTGTGAAAAAGACCAATATACAATATATCGATGGTAAATAATGCTTAAGTTACTTTATTTTTTCATTTTATTATTACTTTTTTCTTTTTATTTATCTCTTGTAGTCTAATGAGCCCGTCATGGCGCAGTTGCACAAGCATGTAACTGTAAGCAAACGCAACTCGATTTCCACTCGAGGACAAGAACTACGATTTTTTTTATATTTTCATTTCTTCGCTCTAGTAACAAAGTAAAGCGAGTCTTAACACTCGGCTCCCTCTATCTACCCTGCTACATATATGCGGGATGCAGCGTGAAGCTGAAAAAAAAATGGAACGTGATTACCAAATCTTTATAAGAAAAAATATGTTCACATCTATTTTTAGACATAGTACAACCACATTTTATGATAATTAAAAATAAACTTTATATATTTGCAATAAGGTTTTAATTTCGTTGGAAAATTCAGCCATGTTATTAATTTATACAGTTTTCCAGATAAGATAGGGCTCTCTAGGATATTTAATGAAATCGAATGTTTCAGAAGTAATCTCACTCGGACATTGAAAGTAGTTTTTAGTTAGTGATATATAGTTCTATAAGTTTACAGCATTCTTATCGATAAGACTAACGTCGTAAGTATTTATATATGTTTGTAGGTATTTGTATGTGTTTTATGTGATCGTAAATGTATAGTATTTTAGCGAATATTGAAATTGTTATTGAAAAAGTGTTTTTTTATATTATTTTAGTGATTTTAAAAAAAAACTGCTTAGATTTTAGTTTAGAAATGATAATTTTGTATAGATTTTAATAAATATTTTTTTAGAATAAAATCCTGGGGTAGGCGCCAGACTATTCTGGGGTGGGCAAAAAAAAATATGTGTTACGTAAAAAATCCGATAACATTAGTAGTATACAAATATTAATATGCATATTTAAGTTTAACAATACTTACTCTATATTTGATAATATCATGCTTAATCACATCGCTAATCAAATAAACAAATTAATATATATTATTAAATATCATTAAATTTACTCTATTATTATATTATTTGGTATACTATTCATACTTTTTATATTACTGTTTAGAAAAAAACATTCATCCATGACCCTATATTAGATACAGTATCTTTCTCTCAATTTTTTGAATGAAATTTAGATAAAAAATCAACTTCTTTCTTATTGGAAAGGAACACTTCAAGAATACTTTGATGAAAGATAGATTTTGATTTTATTATTAAAAATTATATTTATATTAACTTTAATAACTGTTATTTAAATTACAATATATTTAACAACGTGTTATATTTATTAACATATTTTGATTTAAAATTATAAACAACGTTTAAGACTTTCCTTTTGTTTCAAAACTGCCACTGTCGTTATATTGAATCTTTAAATATAATTTTAGTGTTAAAAGACAATATGAGTATGTTTTAAAATTTAATGTACAAAAAGTGTTCAATAGTGATTACAATGTCAGATAGAATTGAGGAATTGTCAAAAAGGTACAGGGAAAATGTTTCTGAAGAACGTGCAAGAAGTATTGGTTAGTATGGAAGGTGATACGTTTATAAATATATTTTTAATAACATCCTGTATCCCGTATACAGCAGGATAGATAGAGAACCCAGTGTTGATGCTCCGTTACGGCTCCGTTCGGCGACGGAGCACAACGCGGCGTTTGGTCTTGTTACCAGAGCGAGATATTATGATAATACAGATAAAACAATATGTTTTGTTTTCAATAAAGCTTATATTAGTATTGGTTATCCTGTAATATATTATTTTTGAACTAAACGCAACGGCTGTGAGCACGATTTCCACTGGATAGAAAGAATTATTTTCACTTTCTCTCTTTGGTAAGATGACAAAACGCAGTGTTGAGTTCCGTCACTTAATATACAGTTTGGTACAGTAATGTTTGTGTCTTAACACTAGGTTCCCATCGCCTACCCTGCTATATGGAAGATACAAAGTTAAACTAAAAACACTTACAGTACAAGATTTCGTAAACATGTGTAAAAACTGAAGGTATTTTTTTATCAGTTTGATGTACTTCTAACAAATCGTTTAAGATATCAGTAATAACTGTAGCATTTACGTTGACTGCAACAAGAAAAGTTACTACCCAGAGAACAAAAAGAAACATCTTCATTTAAATAACTGGGAACGGGGAAAAACGGGGGGTGGGGAACGGAGTGTCTTATCACTAGGTTCCCTCTGTCTACCATGCTGTGTGCGGGATACAATGTGAAGCTCATTTTAAATAACGAAAATAAGTCTAAATTATGTCATATATTGGTTTACCAGCCAATATTATATAACTTTGTGTATAAAACTACGAAGTCACCGATTTCTATAGCAGCGTACATTAAAAAAAATATTGAAATTATTTATTAATATGTATTTGTCTATTATATATTTTCACCTAAGTACGTAAGTACTTAGTTATTGATAACAAAATATGAAATTTAAACTAAACTAAACTAGCTTCATCCCTAGCGGTATATGAAATTTAATAGTTTTAATATTTATATTTTTTTCTTTTCCAGGCCTGTTCCCAATCCCGGAGTACCCAGAATACGAGTGCAGGCGAGGCATGTTGTCTACAGCAATAGACGTCATATTGACGACGCTACGCTACCTCGCCCCGGCTACCGTCCTCACGATATTTTGGGGACAACAAAGTTTTTTGTTTAGATTCCTCAAATATATTGATTGTGCAGTTAGATCTTGTAAGTATCTATATCATTGATTACAGTTGGTTTTTTATAACATATTTTAGTAGATTATTATTATTGAAAATGTATTTTATTTTTGTTTCATCACTCTTTGAAGCGTTGTGGGTTCAATTGCCACCTGGATGAAATAATTAATAATTACATTTTCTCGTTCTGGTAATGAACAAAGCGGCGTTAAGTTTCGCAACTCAACACGCAATGCCTCTACGAAATAGTCTCTAGAGAGGACAACGGAAATGTGTGAAATCTGCCTACCCCAACTCGCCCGCAATGTCTCGAAAATTTTACAGAAAGTAGGGAAAGAAAAGACAGTAGGGACACTTCACGCTGTATTACTGCTTATATAGTGATTATAAAACATAACATCTACTATATTATATTTTTTCATTAATATTAAAGATAAACTTTCAATCTTTAATACTTATTCACCATTGCAATCGTTGTGTACGAAAAATATCAAAATATTTTACGTAAACAGAAATAGAGTGCACTCTATCTCTCTCGTCTCCATCCAGTTTTGATTTTTCTCTCTATGTTGAAATATAAAACTGAACTAAACGTATACTAAATATCTCGAGCATGACTCTCTAGCTACATTACGTAATTTACGACGCCGTTTGTTTGTAATCAGATATCTTGAAACACCATTAAATATATCGTTCTAGTTGCGCTATTAATCCCTAAACTATATATTTTGAATTATTTTTCTATAAAATATTTATTGGTGTAGTAGAAAAATGTATAAGATAATAATATAGAAAATTGTACAGAAAGCCTATCTGTAAACACGACGGTTGTTGTTTCGATTCCCACTGGAGGAAATGAATTTTATTCATTTTGTCGCTCTTTTGACATGAAAAAGCGCTGTTGAATTTTGAAAATTAATATTTTGTTAAGTTAAGCTTCACGCTGCATCCCTCTTTTAGCAGGGTAGGCTAATTTGTGTTAAGACGTTAGACGGTGCCGTCTAAATGCGTGTGATTGCGTATTATATGGCCGGGACCTCAACGCCGCGCTTTGTCTTATCCCCGGAAAACGAATTGTAAAATTTTATTAAAATTATATAATAACATTGAAAAGTCATGACAATTTACATATATTATTTAACTTGTACTACAATGACAATTTAATTTTAAGAAAATATCAAAAATATAATCTATAAATACCTAACACTACAACATCGAAGTCAGTCGTGGCGCAGGGGCACTAGTGTGTGGCTGTAAACGCGACTATTTCTGAGTTCGATCCCCACTCGAGGAAATAAAATATTTATTTAAATATATATTTTAATTTCTTCGTTTTGGCGTTGACTTTCGCCACTTTTTTTTTTTTTTTTTTTTTTTTTTTTTTTATTTATTTTCTCAAAATAACAGATATAAAAAACTTACATCTACTCCGCCAAACCATTTAAATGGTTTACCGACGGACAAAGCTCTCATATACACATTTGGAACTTAAACTTAAAAACTATCAGTAAAAAACAAGCTTTAAACTCATAAGCTAATTTATAACAGGTGTTTATATAAATGTTTTATATTTAACAAACATAATAGATTGATTTTTCTAAAAGTGGGTAAGCAAGAAAAATACGCCGAGGTATTTTATTTATTTTATGTTTATTGGTGTACTAGAACAATATATAATGACATAACTTAATTTAACGAGCAATGCCTCCAGAATTCGGCGGAAAGTGGGGAACGGAGTGTCTTTACACTACGTTCCCTTTGCCTACCTTGCTGTATGGGGAATACAGCGTGAAGCTGAAAAAACCACGCACAAATACGTGCTCATGTTACTACCTACATACTGAATTGAAGACTAGAAAAAACAAATATATCACGTAGTTTATTCAGAACGTAATCAGATGAAAAATTTTAATATAATCACGTATAAAATTAAAATTGAGGCCGGCAGTGGCGCAGGGTAAACGCGACAGGTTATGGATTCGATTCCCACTCGAGGAAATTAAATATTTAAACCCTTGTCTTGACACTAAGTCCCCAGCTTTCCTGTTAAATGAAAAATAATGTGAGAAGCAAAAAAATGCATATGCTGTTTTTATAATAAATAAAAAAAAACAATCAGTAATATTATAAGCTTCTAAAAAATCTAAATATGAATTGTCCCTATACTAAAATGCTTAGGGACAAAACTACTTAGGGACGACATTACGACGTATTAGTACATTTAATTTTCTAAAATGCTAGTGCTGATCTCATTATACTCGTCACAACTTTTAGCAAGCTTTTACACAAGTAAAAAGAAAAATTAGAAGTGGGTTTTTTTTAAATGGTGATCGTTAATTCGCCTCCTTTGGTTGTGCAGAGAGCCCTTTCTGTCCATTTTAGAAGCATTTTGCATTCTATAGGTTCACGAATTTTCACGCATTTTCCCGCAATGAAAGTTAGGGAACCTAGTGTTAAGGTACGCTGTTCCACCTTTTCCACCCAACTTAAGAAACATAGCGTGTTGAGAAACTGAACTCAATATCGCGCTTTAAAGAGAGAGTAGGAATCGAACCCACAATTACATTTATATTCAGACGCAGACTCACTGCGCCGCTGTGACCTCACTACAGAATTAGTGTTATTATATAAGAAATTTTCATAAAATATGAAAGTTCATTTAATTCGAAAAGAAATTATAATAATAATCACAAATATATCCCAATGTTACTGAAATAATCATACCTCTACTAACTTTTGTATGACATTAAAATGATCATAAATATCATAAAATATCATCATGATTAATTACTTCATCATTCTTCAATTGGACATATGTAAAATATTTTATATGTTTAATTAAATAATTGTTTGCAAGATAACCACATATTCACTTTTGCAGTATGTATATAACAAAACAGATAAACTAGACAAAATAAAAATGATTTAAAAGTACTTTTTTTTAACATTTTGTAAAGACATTTCACGTTGAGACGAAATTGAATGCCGAGCTTTGTCTTAGCAGACGGAAAGGCCGAAGAATATATCTAATTTAAATATAAATATGATGATTTCCTTAGGTATTCACTCTCATATTTATGTATACAAATAAATCGAGAGTACCTAGGTAAAGCATCGAAAGTGAAAAAGTGAGAATAATTACAATTGTAAAACCGATTTCGATTTCGACACGTTTAAAAAACACTTTTTTTTAAATAAAAAAAACCATTAAACCTACACTTTTTAGTAGTTTAAAAGAGCGACAAAAACATTTGCGGCCTTTCTTATACTTTCGATACTTTACCTAGGGTCGATCGAAATATATCTTTATCTTATTTAAATTAGAGGCCGTCGTGGGGCAGTGGGACAAGCGTGTGACTGTTAACGAAACGATTGCGAGTTTATTTCCCACTCAGAGTAATGTTAAGATTTTTATGTCCTCGTAACAATGCAAAAGCACGGCGTTGAGTTCCACAACTTAACACGCAATGACTAGAGAATTACCCTGCAATATGCGGGATACAGCGAGAAGTTCAAAAAATCTTATTTAAAAAAACCTTATAAAAAAAATCACTTTAAAAAATTCTACTTTCCAGTACTATTTTCAAGCGAGGAGCAAAAACAAGAAATCCTAGAATGGCTAGCAGACGCAGGACCAGTGCGGGTGGACAGTTTGGACGTGGTATGGCGTCATGGATGGATTTTATGTGGTATTCTGGATTCAGCTTTACCTGGTGCCTGCGCTGGACACCCACCGACGCGGCTCTCTTTAAAACACGCTCAGGCTATCGCTGACAATTACCTTGGTGTTGAACCGGTATGTTGGAGTATTATTTATATTATATTATATTTGTATTGTAGTTATATTATATTTGTAAATATTATTTGCTTTAGTAGATTATTAAAATAAAAATAGCTTCACGCTGTATCCCGCACACAGCAGGGTAAGCAGAGGGAACCTAGTGTTCCCCACTTTCCGCCAATTCTAGAGTGTGTTAAAATGTTTATGCTGACTGTAAACATGGTGGTTCATTTAATTTTAATGAGCACTCAGAAGAAAGAGATTTATTGTTGCTGTTGACTAATCTTACATTTTAATTTACCTTTATATATATTAAGAGTAGAATGAAACATTTTTATATTACAAATGAACTTTGCAAGAGGTACAATTTATAGTTAAAAGTTACTATATAATTTGTAGTTAATCATGTTTTTTTAGTATATTTTAAAATAGCTTTTTAGCCAATAAAGCTACCTACTGGTTTTACAATTTTGGCTATTAATGTGGCGCGGTAAGAATGCATAACTAAAACACTTTTAGAATGTCTCTGTTTGCAGCAGCAGGATAGGGAAAGAAAACTTTGTGTTAAACTTTCCGCCTAATTCTGGAGGCATTTTGAGCGGCGGCGGAGCTAAACGCCGCAACTTGCTTCGACACCAGAGCGAAGAAATGAAAATATTTAGCCCACAACCTTTGGCATTCGCACGCTTGTGCTCCTGATCCACGACTGGCCACATCTTATTCTTTCTTACCTATATATTGTACGAATAGATAATGTTTAAAAATATTAGAAAATATTTTTTCTACTTCTTACACAACTATCGGCATTGAATTTCACTATAATATAACAGTCTCAAATGTTGCGGTTAGCCACGCCAATTTAAATAGTTTTTTGTAGATATGGTATTGTAGTTTACGCTATTGTGTTTTTAGAAGTCTTGGAACTTTTAGACTAGATTCAAGTTAAACCACCTTGTGTATTGCTTTTTATTAAATTCCTACACCTAATTCAACCATAAATAGCCTCCAAAAGCACATATACTTTTCATACTTTCTTATGTTCCGCGTCATAATTTTATATTTATAATTTTTTTTCAGGTATTCTCGCGACATGAACTTGATTTAAACGATTCTATAAGTAGATATCAGGAATGGCGGCTAATCAATTTCTTAGACAAGATTCGAATAGCCCTATTAAAACTCACCCCTTCAAAAATCAATAGTCAATCAAATCAAAAAAGTATGCCTGATGATACACACTTCACGCTGAACTACGTCGCACGAGGATCAGGCTTGGTTGCAGCCCAAATTAACAACAAAGTATATTTCAAAATTTATCCCACTGCTCAGCAATCTTTGGATCCAGGAGATATAAACATCCTAATACATGGACCTAAAAACATCTATGGGACGACTGTGTTGCCGCCAGTGCTTGGTAAAGCTCAGTTAATAAGACAAAATTTATTAGGACTACAATCTAAATCGACTCACACCGATAACGTACTTCCAATAACACAAGGTACGACGTATCTACGAAGTTACGGCAAGAGTAATATCAGCAAAACTTATTACATACCAAAAACTAAATACGACATCGATATCGAAACCGAAATAATGCAAGATCACGCTAAAGTAGCCTATGTGGCCACTTTAGAAGGCACATACGAAATATCTATTACTAGCAAAGGACAAAACGTTGTGGGCTCTCCGTTTAAGGTAACAGCTTCAAAAGATATCATAGGAATTTTAGAAAGAGATAGCTTTTGCCTTGAGGATGGGGAGGAAATTGATATTGTAGATATCAAAACTGACAAAAAAGTTGTGTTACGAATTGTTGATTTTGTAACAGAAAAAATGCTACTAAAAGAAAATGGAAATTTAGAAAAAATTACCGAAGAAGAAGCAAATCATTTGTTGGAAAATGATAATATAAAGAACAAGTATGTAGAGTATCGGAATGATGAGAAACAAGAAAAAAACGTTGCTCCTATCTTAAAAGATACAAAACAATCGAATAAGTTTTACAAAATAGCGCAAAAAGTGTTAACACTAAATCGCGTTTGTAACTTTTTATCCAATCTTCAATGTGAGAATGTATCTAAAAAAAGTAATATTGAACTAAATAACAAACAGCATATACCAGATGTCGTAAATTCAACTTTTTGTGACGATAAAGAGAAGAACAAAAGCTATGCCCAGTCTGAGAAACGTGATAGAATTATTATTCCCGAAAATATTTCAGTTTCTATCTTAACTGAAATGCCAAAGCCAATAAGTGAAGTAAAAACTAAGACTATGAATACCCCAAATATTAAAGTAGAAGGCTTTCTAGATGATAACTATAATACAATTACAAGTGATCCATTTGAAGATGATAACATGTCAGTTGATACAGTTCAGTCTTTTAATAATCCATTCCTTTGTGACATGACCGATCAATCTTATGCTATTGCTAAGCAGTTTGGTTCCTTTATACCTAATGAGTACGAATCAAATAATTCACAAAATGAGGAGACCGAAAATGCTAATGTCAAATCATTTGATGACACCCAATATGAAATAATCAGTAAAACTAACAATCCATTTCAAGAATATGTTGATATTGAGAGACCAAAAACACCTGTGTATAAAATAATTACAGGCGACGTCACTGGGCGGGATGATTCTGTATACATTGACCCAAACATAGAAGAATCTTTTAATAAAAATCCTCTTAATGATTTTACTAACCCATTTGTTGATCAAGATAGCTCTCACATCTATCAAGAAAAGCCTGACTTTATTATCGGCGCGCCTGTTTCCTTACCACCATTAATAAATATACCAACATCAACTCCATCTTCAACAACATTGACAAAAAGTGTCTCCGTAAAAAAATCTAACAGAAATATTGATATAAAATTTTTAGAATCAGATAAATTGAAAAACGAAAGAAAAATTAGTAATAGTTCAAATAACTCCAATTTGTACAGCAGTTTTGATTCGAATTTAACTGAAGATGTAAATATTACTCCAAATAGTAGCCCAGTGCCGTCCAGCACTGGTCATACAAACTCAAGCCGAGAAATGTCTCCTAGAAACAACACCTGGGACTCAGCATATGTTAGTATTGACGATAATCATTGCTCTTCCGAAAGTAATGCTAGTGAATTGAGTACCAGTGACATATTAAAGAGAAAGTCACAATTTTCTTGTGCGTTCTCCAAAATGGGACCAGCAGAAAGGGAAATATGGCAGCATGATAATAATTTAAAGATTTCTAAACCTTTTGAAGACGATATTAAGATACAAAAATACGAAAATAACGCTAAAAGACATGAATTTAAACCAATATTCGAGGAAAATGAAAAAGCTATAAAAGATGTAGCTGACATGAAGGATGAAATTAACGAAATGCGTATGGATCCAGTGACAGAAGCTTTTGCCGAACTTGACGATATCTATGATGAGATTATGACAAGGTCAGAAGTTAGTTCCGTGACAACAACAAAGGATAATCAGTCACAAAACTTAGGAATAGATTACACAATTGAAAGTAACAAAATGCATGTCGATTCTGCGTCTGAATTTAAAGCAGATGTGAAAAGACAAACGAAAATATTAGAAGGAAAGATTTCTGAGATTCAGGCAAGAGTCACTGAATCCATTTCAGCAAGTCGTTACCTTCATGTCAAAGAAAATTACGAAGAAAATAATAACGAAAATAAGGCAGGGGTTCAATTTGGAGATCAAACTTACACTAATATTGTATCAGAAAAGAAAAAATATTGGGATGAAAAGATAAGAGAGATTGAAGCAAAATCGGAAGAAATTAAAGCATTACAATGTAAAAGACGAATCACATTAAAACATATGCGTCGCAATGATTCTTTAAGTAAAAGACGAGGTAGAAAAATTGTACAAAACTTTTTGGGCACAAATCAAGACGAATGTGATAAATTATCAAAACCCTATGCACGCACGGATACTTTTGACTCACTTAATGACATCGAAGTTATTGATAGCGAAATAATAAATAAAAATGAACAAGATTCCACAAATGAAAGCGAAGCATTGACTTGCTTTGGAAAAATGACATTAAAGAATAAAGAACACTCTTTGATCGATACGTTTAAACATATTAAAGTAAGTAATGATATAAATATGAGTACCGATAGCGATGACCAAAATTCTAATTCAAATTTACATTTAAAACAAGAATTATCTGAGAAAGTTTTTCAAGCATTCGAAACTAGCCCTAAAAGATTTTTCGGAACGTCTAGAAAGCATATTCTAAATAAAATCGACACTTTTTTAGGATTACCGGATAGTGAAAATGATAAGAAAAAAATCGTCGAAGACGTGAGTCACGAAAGTGGCCTAGTATCTAGTCGAATATCACTATTTCATAGTATATCTCAAACAGAAGAATTACCTTGGACACGCCGTAAATGTAAATCAATGTATAATATTTACCAAGACAGTGATAAATGTATATATTCAGATACTAAATCTACATTGGCTGGTTACCTATCAATAGCCAAATATTCGATAGACTTGGAAAAAGAAGACTGTTTAAGGCCTAGAAAAGACAGTTTTCAAGATAAAGTCCAGAGTCCACTGAAAGAAAAGCAAATTAAAATCACACACGATTTTCAAAATAAAAGCTTTGATGAATCCATATACATGTCTAAACCAAGCACTTATGTTAAAAATACTATAAAAGATTTGAATAAACAGAACCAGTTGCAAAATAAGGCAAAAAATTCAAAACTCAAGTCCATTAGCAAATCCGAAATGGACATATTTAGCAAAGTAGGCAATGCTACTGTAGACGAAGACTTAGAAAAACATAAGTCTTATGAGGAATTACCAAAAATAAATGTGAAAAATTTCATATCACTTTATGAAGATGTATCTAAATCGAGTAAAACCAGTCCAATACGAACTATCAGCAGATCCAATTCTATGAGATCTTCTAATAACCTGCAAATTTCGAGTTCAATTCCAGGTAATTATATTTGGCTTATCTTTAATCTGTCATATTTTTATTGAAACAAAAATACCTTCCACAACTCCTATTATAGAGATGTGTATTAGGGGAAAAAAGATTTACTAAAATAACGTATGCTTAGTCTTACCATATAAATGTATAATTAATCAAGAAACCAGCATCTATTGTTCAACTATCACAGTACATATATGGTCTCTTATTACACCATTGTAACACACATAAAGAGCACGTTTGAATTCTTATAATTTCATATTGCAATAAACTACACACGTATTTTGTTCACAGGAACTCCAAAGAAATATAGCACATCAGTCAACGAAATTACAATGCATCTTACACTACCATCTAAAACAAACAAAGACGAATCCGTATCATTGGACAGACGAAGAAGAATGTTATCAAAAGACAAGAGCTTCGAAATATTTAGTAATGATAGTGCAAGTAGCTCTTTAGATTTTGAAGTTATTTCAGACCAAGACCAAGAAACTAACCGCCTAAGCCTTTCTGATATCGAAATAGAAATTATAGAAAGAGAACCTGAAATAAATATAGAACCCGTGATTGAACCACAAGCTCATATAGAGTATAAGCATCGTTTTACTAAAGCGAAAAAATATTTTCAGTCATTGGAAGAGCTTAGAGAGGAAAAGAAAGCAATGAAATTAACAAAACATAGCTTATTGTCTAGCAGCCAATCTACTGAATCTCTTGAAGAAAAAAAACCACGAAGAAAAAGTAACATAAAGAAATCACGATCAATGCCATCTTCTGAAATTGCAAAAATCTGGAATCAAATGCAGGAAGAAAAAGAGGCCGAAAGTAGAAAATTAGTCAAAATATCAGAAAAGTTTAATGTGGATGATTTGTTTGAAGACGTAATGGAAGGCAGATTGAGTAGACAAGGGAGTTTGAGGGGAATACCCCACAAGAAAGCTGTTCTTGAAACATTCAAGTCCATGGAAAATGTAGCTGATAGTAACCTAAATTCTTATGAACTAGCAATTTCACAGTTAAATGACTTTGCGCATGAAAATAATATAAAAAATGCGCAGACTTACCTAAGCGAGTATCCATATTTGCCTACAACTGATCCGTCCAAATATCATTCGAGGTTAGACCCTAATGCTTCTGGCTTGATAACACTAAAGGAATTAAAAAAGAAGCCTCGAAGAAACAGTGTGCCAGATCTAAGGCTAAATCCTACTTTTACAGCTGATTTATAGAAGGACTTATAAGCAGTATTTTTATGTACCTAATTTTTTCTTAAATATTTTTTTATTAATTTTTCATGTCATGTAACATTTTGAAAATAAATTCATATAACATTGTATTTCTAAGTTGTACAAGTACTTGTACAGATATTGGATCTTCTATTTGCTTAAGTTATCATTGTAATTATTTATTTTACAATAAAATGTATGATTGATGAATTCTATTTTCATTAAAAATATATATACGTTTAAGAAAGGAGGAAACAAGACGCCTCGCCACGCCTCTTTTATAATTCTAAAGGCATCTACTCCTACTAACTAACAACTAACAATTGAATATTTTGCTAAAATTTTAATAATAATTTTTTTAATTGTCAATTTGTTTTATTTTTATTTTACATATTTCTAAAATACATGTCATGATTTCGATTGTTATTTGTTACATCAATTAAAGAAAAAATAATCAAAAATATAATGAAAAAGAAAAATCATTTGAATTATTATTTATCTATATATAAACATCATTACTTAAATATATTTATTTCTTATTTAATATGTATCTGTACATAAGATGAGGTG
This sequence comes from Heliconius sara, assembly GCA_917862395.2. Taxonomy (NCBI): domain Eukaryota; kingdom Metazoa; phylum Arthropoda; class Insecta; order Lepidoptera; family Nymphalidae; genus Heliconius; species Heliconius sara. The sequence goes on from OU860782.2 coordinate 3,596,540, forward strand.
GTGTGAGCCCTTCTCGCCTTCAACCAAGCAGTAAGTTTGGGGTCGTTCCTGTCTCCCCTCGCCTCCAGCTGTTGGCAATACGCCTCTCTTATAATTCTGAACGCATCAACACTTCTGTATGGTAGTTTTGTTATGGGATCTATGTAGCGGGCTGGTCTCCTGGAAGTTAGGGGAAAACGGGTAATATTTCAACATTTGCAATGTACAATTTGGTAAAAACTAATTGAGAAAGCTTAAATTAATTTGATTATAACTAAACCAGTCGTAGCGCAGAGGCACAAAGTGTGACTGCAAAATCCACTGGTTGTGAGTTCGATCCCCACTCGAGGACATGAAATATTTATTTAAACCTTATATTTTCATTTCTTCGCTCTTGTGTCGAGGCAAAGCGCCCGCCACTCAACACGAAATGCCTCCAGATTTCGGCGGAAAGTGAAGAATGGAGTGTCTTAACACTAGGTTCCCTCTGTCTACCCTGCTTTCGGGATACAGCGTGAAGCTGATTTAATTTTATTTTTTTATTTTGATTATAGTTATATTTGAATTGTGTTGATGAAATAAAGAATTCGAATTCCATAAATAAATTGTAACGTTGTTAAAAAATTGTGTTAAATAAAAAAAAAATAATATCGGTCGGTAGATATTATTTTTAAAATAGTATTATTTTATTATTAGAAAACAAAAGTAATTCAGATCAGTAAATTTACAATTGAGTAGTTCAAGCGGGCAAAGCCGCGAGCGGGTCGCTAGTATAAAATAAAAATCAACTTACTTCGTAACTGCGCATAATAACTCCCTTCGTCGTTTAGGTTTCCTTTGTCGGAAGCAAGCGTTGAACGCCTTGTTCTTAATATCATTCTCAAAGGACAATAATGTCCTTTCGTGATATTTTATATTTTCCTTTGGTTTCGCTGGTTTTTCTTCTTTCCTGTGTAATTTTATTAATAATTAATATTTATATCTATTTAAATTTTATTTACAACTTTTCAAGGTTCCGCATTTCAAAAGAAAAAAAACGAAACCCTTATAACATCACTTTGTTGGGTGTTTGTCCGTCTGTCAAGGCCATTTATCTCAAAATCTAGTACACCCATGCATGCTACATAGCCTGAATATCGAACATTCAGTTCCCTTACTACGGTCCCTTGGAGCACAGAAAACCATAAGTTTTTAAGTCAACGCAATCAAAAGATAGTACTGGCATTTATACCGCGTAATCAAAGTGTGTATTGTTCCTCCCCTGGACCATACAATGAAGTTTGGCACGAAGTGAGAACTTACAAAATAAAAAAAACGAAAGAATGTGAAAAGTGAAATTTTATAAGTATTTCATAGAAAAAAAATCATGTCATACAAAATGTGTGTATGGAAAGAAAACTTGACATGTTAACAGAAGTTTGTCAACTTTTATTAGTAGGAAGTACACTTCCCCATTCACCTAAAAAATTGAAATTGGTGCGGAGCCCTCGCTGAGTCAGTAAATTCTCAAATACTGTATTGTCGAACGTGTGGCTTATTGGTAATAGCGCTTGGGTGGTTTCCAAGAGGCGCAAGTTCAAATCCCGTAGCTTTAAAAAATTTATATGTTTTCTAAAAAACTATTTTGATTTTTATTTGTAATGGTTACAACTTTTTTGTATAGTAGTAAATATATGTATTTGTAAAAAATATAATCTCAACACACTTTCATAGCGAATAAGCAACACTTAGAAAGTTATAGGTTCAAATCCCATTTATGGTTGGTTTATATTTAAAATATTTTCATATTTACTCTCTTTTGAGATTGAATGACATAAAATTTAGTATAATATAAACTCGACTAAATAAAACTCTGTTTTTACAGGCAATTTGCATGTAACAAACAAATAGATTTTTTTTAATATGGATGATTTACTATTGTTATGATTTTGTTATATTATAAATTAGTGGTACCATTATTTTTCACAAAAATATTTAATGTACAGATAATATTTTTAATATTTAATTACAATAGTTCCTAATAATTTTCCCACATTTGACTTTTAATCAAACCCATTCAATACAAACCTTATTTTTTATATATTAAATGTTAACATTTTATTATTTTAAAACAAAAATTCTATATTGAAATTGACAAATACAAATATTCACCACCAAATTGTTATATAAAAAGATCGTTTACTCACATAGTGACATTTTCAATAGTAATTTCTTCATCTGGTCCTACAAAATCTACATTCATTTTGGTTACTTCACTTTTATTTTCATCTTCAGTTTTAGGTTCAGCCATAGTTTCATTAGATTCGCTTATATCACCAGCTTCTGTAATACCTAATAATCCAACAATAGAATATATATAGAATTATATTTTAGTACACACTTCTTTCGCTTTCGCGCGCTTTGGCTCATTACCAGAAGCGAGAACATAGACACATGTAATATGTTCTCTCTCTCTCTCTCTCTCTCTCTCTCTCTCTCTCTCTCTCTCTCTCTCTCTCTCTCTCTTTCTCTCTCTCTCTCCCATATCTCCAGATCCAGGTATCTGTAGAGTTTTTTTTTATTTCAACATTCATAGTAGTATTAGAAACAGAAACTCATTTATGAATAAACAAAAAAAAATTTTAAAAAATTTTTTTGCATAAATAACATTATAATACATACTACCTTCACTTTTAATAATATCACTTAAATTAAATTCAGTGTTTGTGACAACACTAGCGTTATCTTCCGGCGTCACTTCCGTTATTAAAGGTACGGCGAATGAGTGATATCTGTAATTATAGATGAATAATCATTTGTTATTTTCCTTTCTCCTCTGTAGTAAACAAAACGTAGAGATGAATTTGACCTTTTGACACGCAATGTATTTAATTTAGGTCTCACTTTAAGTTTTCAATATTTCTGTAATTGTATTTTAGGGAACCTGAGGACCTAATATTATGACACTCTGCTCACATCAAGGAATTTCCGTTCCTCCCCTTCCGCAGAATGATGGAGGCATTGCATGTTGACTGGCGTTACCCGAGCAAAGAAAACAAAATATTCAATTTTTTATTCCCCAAGTGGGAATCTAACCTACAACCGTAGCTATTACAGTCGCACCCTTGTGACACTGTACTACGACGATGGCCTTAAATAAATAAACAGAATATAATCATATAAAACCAATATCTTTGACAATAATCATTTAATTTACCGTATAACAGGTCCCGTTATAGTTTTCTTTATAGGTCTTATCTTTTTTCTCTCTAATTCACTTTGTTCAAATCTTTCTGCAAATACAGAAAAAAGTATATTATAAATATAGTATATTATAAAATATTTATATTATTATATTGAGGAATTGATATATTTTATAAACATTTTTAAAGTGTTAATCCACACTTAGGAAAGATAAATATTTAAATCCTACAGAGACGCTAACAACATAAATAAGTTGTAATAACCGTATAAGAATTTCGACGTAGCTTGGCGAGAACGTATGGCTCAGTGGTCAGAGCGCCTGGTCGGTTTCCAGGAGGCGCGGGTTCGAGTCCCGCTACTTTCAAATTTTTATACGTTTTCTAATTAAGAATTGATATATTTACTATTTTCATTTTCTTACAATCACACTCTTGTGCTGCCACAACTGGTTTCAAATAACATAATGCATATATTTTTTATACAGTATATTACTATTTTGAAGTACAAGGTATTCAAAATATGAAAATATGCGACCATTTCTTGGTATTTTCAGGTTTATATGCCGAGTAGTCTTGGGTGTTAGAGAGTTGTGATAATTTTGTATGGAGTATAATAGCATAGTATCAACAACAAACGAAACCAACAAATTTTGAGATTAAATCAAGTGATATTACATAAAAAAGAATTATATTTAAAAAAAACACATACCTAAGCTTTTCAAATTCTCTTTCTCAGTTATAAGAGCTTCTTCTAGTAACTCCTCTTGTGTTAGTACTCTTTCCTCTACTTTCTTGGGTTTTTTCTTTTTTAATTCAGATCTTATCTTTATTCTTTGAAGTGTTTCAGCTGATTTCACTGCTGTACTTTGCCTTATTGATTTTCTTTCTGAAATTACAAATATATTTAATAAAACCAATAGAGCCAACCACTAGAGTAAGAGGATGTTTTATTTATAAGATGAATAAATTACTAAATCTATAGATCTATTTTACTGCAAAGTCATTTTTGTTTAGTGAATTTCTTAATAATACACTTACTAAAAAATTTAAAAATTTAATTCCTCTATAAAGCAGAATAGACAGAGGGAACCTAAAGTATTAGGACACTTTGTTTACCACTTTCTGGTCAATTTTTGTTGCATAGCCTGTAAGTTAAGTGGCATAACTCAACACCATACATTTGTCTTGTTACCAAAGTAAAGAAATGGATAATATTATTAGACCGAGTGGGCATCAAACCCACAACCATCATGTTTACAGTCACACACTTGCGTCACTATGCCATGATGGCATTGTTAAGCTTATATATTTTTTTATTTTTTAGCTTTATTCTATATTACGTACAAAGTAGTGTATGCACATCCCATTCTCAACCTAGCACCAAATTCTTGAGGCATTGTGTTGGGTGGCAGAACTAAACACCGCATTTTGCCTCAGTACCAGAGCATGGGAATGAAAATGTTAAAACAAGTGTACTTAAAAATAGATTTTTTTAGGCCGTTGTGGCACGGGAGCACAATGATGCGACTGTTATGTGTTGGCTGTGACTTCAATGCCCCCTTGTGGGAGTGACTTATTATTTATTAATATTTTTATTTTTATTTTTTATTTTTTTTTTTTATGGAAAAGACACGGCAAACGAGCGTGCGGGTCACCTGATGGTAAGTGACTACCGCCGCCCACGACCCCGTGCAACCCCAGAGGAGCTACAGGTGCGTTGCCGGCCTTTAAGATGGGTTGGGCGCCGGGGCATAAAGCCACTACTTCACGCCGGTTTTAAATGCCGGGGGTGGTAATGATCCGGTCGAGTCTACCCATGCGTGTTGCCATTGCTGGCGACGTGACTCTACCACACGTACTTTAGTCGCCTCTTACGACACCACCAGTACCAGGATGATCCTATTCTAGGCCGGGATCACACGGCACAAGGCCGTATCTACTCTGGTACCAAGGCCAGCCCAGAAGAAATTCTAAGTAGGGAATGGAGTAAAAAAGTTAAAAATAATTGTGGGAATACCTATAGATGAGTCCATAACAGATTTGTCAATTTTATCTCCTTTTTCTGTATCATCTTTTAGTTTAGGTTCCTTCGGCTTTCTTGGTATTGTCCTTTTAACTTTATCAGATTTCTTTTTCCTATTCGGATCCTGTATATTAACATACATATGAAAATATCATTCATGAATCAAATACAACTAAAGTATTTAAATAATGAATTAAATGAAACAGGAGAAGAAAAGTAATTGCTTGAACCATAACTGAAAAATGTTTTAATATATAAAGTAACCAGAAGCAATGATTATGCTTGTGTTAATTTTTTTTTATTTTTATGCATTGCCACTCATATGACAATGTAGGGAAAGGAAACCTAGCGTTAAGGTACATAATACTTTGTATGGTGTGTGGTGGTACTTTAACCACACACTGTCTTAGAAGAGAGAGGAAATAAAAAAAATCTATCTCTTGGGTGGCAACCGAACTTGAAGTATTTCATTATAATAACAGAATATTTTATAATATCACCTTATATGCTTTAGTATTGACTTTTTTCTTTTCTTTTGCTTCGGCCTCATGATCTGATGTAGGTTCATCATTTTCGTCAATATCAAAATCTGAGTCAACTACATCATCAAGTTCTTTTTCTTGGCTAAAGTAGAGAAAGTATAATTTTATATACATATTTACCTTTAACATTTTAATTATCTACAAATCAAATATTTTATAGTGAAAATAAAAAGAAATTATTAAAATGTAAATTTTAAATCATCAATATTTCTTTTTATTTTTTTAATAAAGTCATATAAAGCTATAGGTAAGCTTCAATAAGTATGTATAAAAAAAATAACACCACTTAAATATATGTGTATTTAGTATCAATAAATATTACACTAATGGTCAGTTGGCCGGTGGTGACACCGGCTTAAAAGTCCTGGACAGCCTTATCTGCCAGACAAGCTATAATTTTTGGTTTCACAGGTATCAAATAGCAATATCTAGGAGATATACATTTGACTTATTTGTAATTTTTAAAAAGTAACAAATCATGTTCATTGAGACGAGATGAGAAAATTCTTGAAAATATAAGAAACAGAAATTTTGCATTTCATCCTCTATCTGTGAGATAGTAGTAAATATTATATTATCTGAAACTTTATTCGTAACTGGTGAAACCGAATCTAAGTAATGGTTTAAAATTAAAAATACTAAAATATAAGTTTTTTTAAGTGGAACTGCATTTATTTATTTACATCCGAGGGTGTGACTGCAATATGACGATTGTGGGTACGATACTTATTCGTGGGAATGAATTATTATGTATGCATTAACATTTTCATTTCTTCGCTCTGGGCCAATACAAGGCCAAAACCCAGCGTTGAGTTCCGCCTATTAACATGCAATGCCCCAAAAGATTCGACGGACACTGGGCAACGGAGTATATTAATACTCTTAAATTTTCTCTGTCTACTAAGCTGTATGAGGGATACAGCGTAACGCTGATTCATTCATTTATTTACATATAATCTCGATCCTCCTCTAATTCCTGAAAGCCGCCGTAAGTAGTTTTATAAAAATCATCCTCTTCCTCCTCGTCTAACAATTTCGCCATACGATTCCCAGCGTTAGACCGACGCTCTCTTTGAGCCATGTTTGTATAATTAATCTAAACTATATAATATCCTACAAATAAACAATAATCTACAAATTAATTTATCAGAAACGAAAACGATACACATCTACAGATTAAAAATAATTTTGACAATGACGTATGACGTTTATTAAATTAATTGCCATTAAACAAAATAAGAACTTTTTTATTTTAATGTTCTAAAATTGATAAATTAATTATAAGAAAAATACCTTTAGATTTACATTTAAAGCTGATATACGAGCGATATATGAATATACGAGCATATATATTTATTACGGAAAAAGAAATCGAAATCGGAACTCAGCCATATTTGGGATAAGATTCTGGATGGTAAAGAGAATTTTGACGAAATATGTTAGTAGAACCACAGCTTTTATTTAGTCATTCTCTCTGACTACTACTTCACAAAAAAATCATATTTTAATACAGAGAGTATGTAGTTGTTTTAAAATTCAAAAAATCTAGCTAAGCTAACAGTTTGTCCAATATCTAGTTAAAATTTGGCATCATATAAATCTACGTTAACAAACACGTAACTCATCTAAACACAATAAAATTAGAATTTGAACACAATAGTTCTTTGGGAATTGTTATTAAAGTTAAAGATGAAATTTTGAATTGGCTCCTTGCATGTTCATATGTGTAAGTACGTGTGTACGTGTGTTGGATGTTTGATTACATGTGTGAATTTCAGGAGACAGTAAGACATGTAGATATGAGAAAGATAAATAGATCAAACATGGGATCACATTAGTTAATGTGGTTAAGATAAGCGAAGAGATCATTATTATGGATGTGAAATCACATTTATGAATGTGAGTTCACATGTGCCTGATATGTGATGTCCCATTGTGATGTCAGAGCACATGTGAGCACCGCATGTGTGGATATGAGATAACGTTGGTGGATGTCAGCTCACATGTGTCGATGTTAGATCTTATATATGCAAGTTTTTTTTTTTAGTTTTTCGATTGAGCAGTATGCTGGTGATCCTATTAGCCTCTACACCGGACGTTGGGAGGACGAAATAGAAGCTTTGACCTTGGCTTGGCTACTGTGGAAGGTATACACAAATAAGAACACACTGACGCAAAGGCGTCTCCTTTGACGCTCGGACCGCACCTTACGTACATCGCGTGTAGTCGAGGCTTGCTTCACTCGCTCCGCGCTGGTCCTACTCGGTATGCCTTTTGGAATTTTATTTATGGGCTCAAAGATAGGTTACTGTCGAAAATGACTTCTAGGTACTCGTATTTGGCCTGTTTGACCTCCGGAAAGTAGACACAATTACTTTTGTTGATTTGAACTCTATGCGCCATTTTGTTAGCCATTCGATCCATGATGCTATGTTAACTTAACTATATATGTAAATGCGAGCCGAGCGATCAATCTGTGATCTGCCTCCCACTAGAGGTGCCCTGAACTTAAATAGACGTAGGTGGTATATTCTATATTTATTTATGACAACTAAATAGAGAATATATTTTGTGTGTTTTTAATGTGAAAATAACACTCAAAGTATATATTTTTATACTAAAGTTATTTTATATAAAAATTAGCTTCAGTTATTTCTGAAAGATTTTCAAATCATTACTTTATTATATTTCTATACACAATACAAATAAAACAAAATAAATATTTTGTGCTCTTTATTCAATTTTAACAGTTATAATAATGTTTTATTTCAGTCATCGTTAGTTGTTATCGGAAAAAAATCTGGTTTACAGATTTCATCGACCTTAAACACACTTTTAATGTTGCATGCATTATATTACTATAGACGTCGAGTTGGTATTCATACAAAATTTCAAGTATTATAACAACTCGATTTAATATAATTTTAAATTTAGTATATTATCTTAATGGTATTTAAAAATTAATAGGTAACTATTATCTTTCATTGTTCTTTTACTGTCGTTTCAACATCATTTTATACCTTAATATATTTTCCAAAAAATTCTACGAGTGTCAAAACGTCTTTGGATACGAATAACAATAATAATTCTTATAATGTTAATGAACAAAAGTATCATAATTAATTATATTAATTTAATAATCGTAAAATTAAAGAAAATTATTTATTTCTATAATAATATAAGTTAATCAAACGTTCAATTACTTTAAATAAATCTAGTGACTTTTAAAAAAAACTACAAATAAATAAAAAAACAGTGATGGAATGTTTAAGACAAAGTTAGGGATAGTGATGTACATATATTACTGAAAATACTCTTATTTAAATATAATAATTATTATATATATATAGATAAACTCTCACGCTCTTTCATATATTGGAGTAGCACTAAGTAGAGCAAATAAATTCATAAATCTTTATCCTAGCTAGTCATTAATAAACGTGAAATTTTGTTATTAATTATTATATAATATATAAGAACATGATGTATTGACAATAACTTAGTTTAACAAATTAGTCTAAGACTATAAATTATAGTACATCTATAAAAACAAAGTCATATTTTTTTCATTTCTATATCTATGATACGTGTTACTTCAAAAACATGCTCTGCATACATCTTTTCTAAATAAATTCTATTTAAATGAATAAAAAAACAATCGATAAGTACATATGTTATACATATAAGTAAATAGCGTTATTTAATTTCTCTATCAATATTAAACATTGAAATATGTTTTGAAATAACGAAACATCTAACAATTTTATAATATATCGGAATGAATTGACTAAGTAAATAAAATTTTCTTTTATATTATAATATAAGTAAGAATATTTTTATATTTCATAATATTTTGTATAATTCATATTGTTACATATAACATGCGCGAAGCATCTTTTTAAAGAAGTTCAATACTATAATATAGCAGATACAATTTAAAAAAAAATCACTTAATTAAATATTTCTTTCTTTCTTTTTACTGCATTGTAAAATAAATATAAGCATGTAACTTTTAATATTTTTGCTATTTTAATAAATGATTACACGACAAGTTATTGATAATATTTTTTTTTCTAAATATGGCAACACTATTGTAATGTCAAACGAAATAGTGCTACTCGCACGCCATTACGTCACACACTTATTAATAAATTCAATATTGTATATGTTAAATTTAACTACCTTTATACTTATATGGTTACTTAATATATTACGAATTTCTTTAAAGTTTCAGAAAACATTATTATAACATATACGTTAATAAATTAGCTGAAAGTACTTCTTAAGAACGCTAATAGCGACATTTAAATTAAGAACGATTTGTTAATACATGAAAAAGAAAAAATAAAACAAAGAGCTCTTGAGATTGTCCAATAGAATATAAATATCAATTTTATATGCAGGTATTTTAAAATATATTAGGTGTAAATTAAGAAATATGCTATAACAACGCTTAATTTAAACACTTTGTTCATAAGAAACGAAGGTATTGAGCAAAAGAGGCAGAATACCTGCATGTAAAATATTTTAAATAACAAAAATGTAGAAAACTTTATTTTATTTATTCCTTATAGTTAATATTCTTAAATTAACAATATTGAAAGTGAGATAAATAGTAAAATTCACTACTAGGTAGTTTTCTTTTATACAGGAATGCTTAAGTGCTGAGAGTGAATGAAGAACGAGTGAATGATACAATAAGGCGACTATTTTAGGTATAGTACGGTCGATGAGTCGTGGCCACCCTGAATCTAACTGTCGATGATTGTGCAGACTTGATTTCAAGATATTTTCTTACTTTTATTTATATCATTCTCGAGGGAACAATGGGCAAACGTTCAAAAAGCTTAACTTCAGGGCGGCCACGACGCGTTGACCGTTCTGTATAAACGTTAAATGTATAGCTCAGAAGAAAAAAAAAATGTTTGCATTAATTACAGTGATAGGAAGGTTATTTTATATATTATATTTATTTATATCGCAGTTTCTGCTCATATAAAAATAAAAAAGTATTTAATCATAATATGTATCGCCTTATTGAAACTAAATTATACAAAAGAAATAAATAATAAATCTAAATAAAAAAAATCACACGGCCATGAAAAACATGAATGTAATGCTTATTTTTTTTTATTTTTCATACAAATTGAATAAATTATACTTTTTTTTATGATGATAAAGTTTTTCCAATGAACTTTAAATTCTATCATTATTCTATAAAGCTAACAATAAAGAGAAAACAAATAAATAATAATAAACAAAACAAAATACTATAATGTTCCTTGCAACCCTGTGAATTCTAAAAACCTGTGATATAATAATAAAAAGGGTTTCCAACTAAGAAACAATTAAATAAATAGTTAATTATCTTTACACCATACCTTATTAATAAACTGAATAACAAAAAGTATCGCACTTTTTCCAACATATCAAAGAAGATCTTTCGAAACATTGCGTGATGAGTGGCGTAACTAAACACCGCGATATGCATACTAGAGGGGGGAAACAGAAATACTTAAAACAATCATTCCCCGAATGAGAAACGATTCAAAACAATCGAATAGTTGAATTGAACGAGAAAAGCTATCAAACAAAAACTATGAATAATAATAAAATATTTTATAATTGAAATATACTTGGTTTTTTTAATGGAAATTGAATCTTAGTTGGATAACCGTAAACATTTATAATAGGATAAATCTTAGATTTAAATTTTGAAGTAAACATTTGAGCTACAGTACACTCTAAAGAGTTATTTCCTCCATTTTAAATTATTTTATGTATATTATAATAATATTATGTACACAATTCTAAAAAGTCCCAATAAAGATGTCGTCAAGTCTAAAATTGGCACAAAATGTTTTTGAGCGTCATTGTACCAAATTCGACTTCGTATATTTAGTTATTAAAAAATAGAAAACTATAACACGTTAAACAATAAAGTAAATAACACTCAAATATTATCACAAAACACTAAATTAATACTTTCAATTAAGTAACAAATTTTAATGTCTTTTGACATGAAATTATTCTAATAAAATAAATTCTTAAAATAACATTTAAACTGACATATCCAGTTCACTCTTTTTTTTTGTTTCACTCAATATCCCGCATTTAGCAGACAGACGAAATTAAGTGTTAAGATATTTCGTTGCCCATTTCACTCTGTCGTTACGGCCAATTTTTAAGAATTGCGTATTAAGACGCAGAACTCAATGTCATTCTTTATTAAATTAATTAGAACGAGGAACATGACAATAATTCTCCTGGATGAGAATCGAACTCACAACCAGGTTTACAGTCAGACAACGCCCCACTGCACGACGACGGCTTCATTTTAAAAGCCGATAACTAAGCATGGATATGACTATATTTAGATGGGCACCAAATACTTATCCATAATAAAACGTCGGTATCAGGATATGTCTAGTTTAAATGTATATCTAGTCACTATATCATAATGTCATTTTTACCATTAAGCAAAAAAAACAAATTTTTCAAAACGATAGGTCTAACTTTTATCATCGTTGTATATTCATTTTGAAGGTCTGAAAGTCAGAATTTTAATATATATATTTTTAAAGTTCTTATATTTCCTTTTTATGACATTTTAAAATTATAACTGAAACAATTATGGCACAAAATATTACACTTCAATTGTACTTTATACGTGTTGTTGTATTTGTATAACGGTGATAAAATCTAAAAACCTAAAATGGACACAACTTTTGAATTCATTTCAATAATGAAAAATAATTATTATTAACAAAATTATATCATATATAAAAAAAAATCTTTGTAATGTAAAATAATACAAAACAATTTTGTATGTAATAACCTAATAGTGACAGTTGACAGTGCAAATCATAATTTTTTTTAAATATTTTTTCTACTGTTTTGTATCAATTGTTAAATATAAGAAAAACACAAAATCTATCCATAAGCTGCCAAACGCTAACCGATCGTATTACTTTAAGCATTTGTTAAAATTGAAAACAAAGAAAAAAAAATACAGAAATTTGTTTAAAATTTAAACAAATCAACACAACATCTATCAACTTGCTAACAACAATCGAAATCCAAAATTTAAAAATCTATATCTTTGCGAACGTGCTGGTTCAGCACTCATCACAATTAAAAAAAAATCAACACAACTCCAAAACTACACACTTGTTAATTGACAAAATTAAAAAAAAACAATTGTCAAAAATACCAATCACTGTCAATGTCAAAATGTAAAACCCCACTGTCAAAAAAAACCTTTACAAAGTAAAACTAGTCGAGTGTCAAAATGAAAGGTAAAGAAGTGAAGTGTCAAAGAGCTGAGTGGGTGCTGGGTGCTCAGTAGACCCAGGACACGGGCACCCACTGCGGCGCGGAGCGCATGCGCGCGAGCGCGGCCTCCAGCTGCGCCAGCGTGTCGTCGATGTCGTTGTTGACGATGGCCATGTCGAAGTAGTGCCCGTACGTGCGCCGCAGCTGCTCCGACTCGCGCGCCAGCACCTCCAGCGAGCCGTCGTACTGGCGCAGAGTACAGCAAATATTATAATTGCTAGTGACAGAGACGGGGTGAAGCAGTGGAACCGCGTCTGACTATAAGCGCGACGATTGTAGGTTCGACTCTCACTCACAAATACAAAAAATATTTCACTTTCTCATTCTGATAAACTAACAAAGCGCGATGTTCAGTTCCACCACTCAACAAACAATATCTCGACAAAAATTCTCTCTGCCTGCCGCAAATAGCAGGGTACTATTCACGGACTACAGCTAGAAAAAAACCAACTCACATCAGCAACATTATTGAGAGACGGCGCCGCCACGAACACGACGTAAGGCGCGAACTCCGCAGTGCGAAGTATCTTCAAGGCCTGAGGCTCCACGTCCAAGATGGCGATGCGACGTTCGGCGTGAATACGACGTATTGTTTCCAATTTCGTTCCATACATCGCGTCCTCGTGTGTACCTGAAATAACTTAATTTTATATAATCGCCGTCTTACTTATTTAGAAAACGTATAAAAACTTGAATGCAGCGAAATTTGAAACCGCGCCTCTTGGATACTGCTCAAGCGCTATGACCGCTAAGTCATACGTTGGTGAGAATCAAACTACGTCCAAATTCTTATATACTTCTTACAAATTATTTATGTTATTAATATTATCTATCGCTTATTATTGTCATTGGGCAAAATGGCCACAAATAGGAAAGAAAAATGTCATATTCATTTTGTTATATAACAGTAAAAAGTTAATAGGGTAAACGAAGCAGAGTTCTTTTGAGTTTCTTTCCTCATATATTTTCAAGCCTGAATTCACGCTACATAAGCAACGCTGAATAGTCATGTAGAATTATGAAAAAAATATTATAAAGATATTCGAGGGAAGTTATTTAATAAATGGATATTATTTTTTATATCTATGATCTATTGTAATAAAAAAAAAAAAACTATTGTAATATTGAAACTAAAATGCTTTTATTCATACAACTCAATTGCAATCTTTATAAATTAAATGTATTTAATTTCAACATAAACGTATATTTTAAGTAGGTGTCTTATTCTATTTGTTCTTTCGTGAACAAAAAATGTAATGGATAAAAAACGGGTACATTATATTATTATTATGTGTAATTAAAATTTTTACCAAAACTGTATTTTTCTTAGTACAGGTTAATAACATATAATTAATTAGTTCAAAATGGGTTCCAAGCTTCAATTTGCAGGCGTGTACACTCATTTTGCGTGAAAGAAATTTTGTAACGTTTTTCATTATAGAAACATATGATTTCTTCCTTTTTTATTTGTAAGGTAAGTTCTGACTTCTTGCCAAATTTTTTAACTGAAGGGCAACGGGACCACGGGCCCTATACATTTGATTACTCAGCGAATTTTATACAAAATGTATAAAATTAAAACACAAAACAAAACAAAAACTATTTATTTATTTACTATTTCATTTTTTTCTGTGCTCCGAGGGACCGTAAACCTCCACGGAATCTCGAGATGTCTTGACAGACGGACAAAAGAGTTCTATTTGTTTCTTTCGAGATACGGAAAGCTACAATTACAACAGAGTATAAAACCTTCAATTTACCATATTCCAAGTATTCGTTAGCGGCTATGTCGGCCATCATTTCGTCGTGTGTCACGAAATAGTAGTGTCTACCGTTCTCCTCGTCCGCTCGCGGAGGTCTTGTGGTATCTGGAAAATATTATAATTTATACATTTTGAGTTATCTGTTGGAATTGAAACATAATTTTTGTTTTGGATGGCCCATCATGGAAAGCTATAAACATTACGTTACATCATGTTAACTACCTTTATGTAGGGTAAAAGCCGGATAGTTGCCACACTTTTTGATAAGGCTCTTTTATTAAAAATGTATACCACTACATTACTTAATCAAAGTGAATTTTCAAACATAGTGTATTAATCTTCTAATTTAGCCTACTTTTTCAAATATAAATATTATTAGTTTTGTGTTGATCCTGTTTTATGTTACCTCTAAAAAAGGGGATAGTTGCCTACTATGGCGGATATTGGCCTAACGTTAAAAATGGTTCGGGGGATACTTGCCTGTCTGTTTTTTTTTTTCAAATAAAGACGCACTTATATTAATTTAAGTATTTACTTTTTATTATTGAACACAAACTTTCATTAAGTACTAATTAAAGTTAACGTGATTATAAAATTACAACAAAAATAGACACCAAAATGATAATTAAGTATACAAAATAATAATTAAATATTACTATTTATTTTAAAGATATAACAATAAACAAAATAAGAATTAACTTTGGCATACCATCTATTAAATAAGTATTCAGTCCTAATTTCTTACTGAGATCCTTTATTGAGTACTAAGTACTAAGAGAAGTTAAATTACCTATACAACACTTAAAAATACTAAGGTTTCAATTTTTTTTATTTGAACATGTATTTTTTTATTAAATATTAGTATTAATCTTAAATATTAAAAATAATTATGGGATTAACTTTGGCATTAGCATTGATCATCACCAGAAGCCAAGGTTTTCAACTTGCCACATCTCATGCAATGCTTTTTGAATGTTGTACAAGTTTCATGCAACCACATCCGCACATCTCACATTGGATCCAATCTGATTTTGATTTAGTTAAATTATAATTTTAAAAACATTCTGCATAATAATTATCAACTTTAACTTCTTTGTTGGTATTTTCTTTTTTTGAATTTGCTTTTTTTACTTTTAATATGTTTTCAGTGTCTCTAATAGATGTTTTGTTTTTTTTTCCTTTGATTGGTAGCCCTTTAGTTTGCTTTTCCTTCAGATGTTTTTGAATTTATAACATTTTCTTCATTTTCACTATTAGAACTGTAAATACAAATTTTTCTTTTCTTTAAAGCCCTTCCTTTAGTCAGTTCAATAAAATCATCTGTGCTATCTGATTCTGATTCACTGCTGATAATATCTCTATTTTGTTTTGATTTTTTATTATTTTGAGGTCGCTCTCTTTTCTTCGTAATCTTTTCTTTGAGATCAACTGGATTGTTTTTTGTTTCTTCCGTTTGTTTCAATATGCTTATTTTCTTTACTCTCTCAATTTTATTCTTCTTCTCGATTATTTTATCATTCGAGTTTAAAACTTCGGCTGATTGTTTAGCCTTTCTAGAAATACTCAGCGGAACTATGGGTATAGGAGATGATTGATGTATAAAATTCGATGGTGTTTCTTTTTGTAGATCTTTGCTCTGTGACTCATTTAAAGATATCCGCGAGGGTAATGATAGTTCAGTATTATCTAAAATATAATTTTCAATTTCGCCATCTTCTAGAGCTAATATTCATGAGAAAAAGCCAAAAGACTCAAGGACGGCCTAGGTGGCGTGCAACTTTGGTTCACGCTATTCTGCTCAACTTCATTTTCAGAAATTATTGAAATTATTTGGATTATTTCTATGACAGTAGCTTTGTACTTGATCGCCTTGTAGAGTCACTTCATTCTGTCGACTTAGTGAGTTGGACACCGCTTTCATCCATATTGAAAATTCTCTCCGGCTTCGGATCATTTTCAGTTAAGACGGTTATGAGAAGATCAAAAAATTTGGCTACTTCGGCCCTGCTTAGACCCTTCGCTCTTTAAATTGACAGGCCCTCAGCTTGCCTCACGACTATTTCGGGATTTCTTTCAAGGAAGCTTTTTAACCATTGCGGTCCAGCCATTTTAATTTCGTTATTAAAATTGTGCTTCAATCCTAGTTTTTCGGCAAACTGATAGGCTAATTAGCGAATTACACTCCTTTCAGGAGGAAATCCTGCGTCTCCAAGTTTTAGTATATGAGATACTAGTTTTTTTTTCATTTTCAAAGCCAAATGTATAGTTGCGGATTGTTGCCCTAGGGCAACAATCCGCAAAAGAAAGTAGGGCAACTATCCTTTTTGATACGGATACTTGCCCTTTTGATTTACGAAATAAATAAAAAATATTTAACAATACAACGTAATAAATAGTGCAATTTAAACTCTAATGTATTCTAAAAAATAATTATTTTACTGAAACCGCCATTAGTTATAAAATATTTAACGGATATTACTTACCAATAATAATACTGACACTCGTCAAAGTATCGCCGCGGAAGATTTTTACTCACACGGGCAAAACGTGTGCGCCTACTTCAATGGCTTATGCGGCAATGAGGTCTACGCGGGGGACGCTTTTAATTATGATCAAAAAGAAACACCGTCAACACGTCTAATATAGAGCATTTGAAAGTGAGGCATGTATCCGTCCGAGGCAACTATCCTACCTTTACCCTATTGTACAGTAAAGTTGGCGAGTCGTGGCCGCCCTGAAATTTATTAACTAGTCACTTGCTCCTAGTTGCTTCCTAAACTTTTTAAAATCTTTACATATAGCAGGGTCGGAGAGAGAACCAAATGTTAAAATATTCCGTTCTTCGCCTTCCATCCAAATTCCAGACATTGCGTTTTGAGTGGTGAAACTCAAGGTGAAACAAAGGTGAATCGATAATTATAACATACGTACCTATTTAATCTCAAAGGCATAACAGTAAATTTTATATAAAAAAAGTATAACAATATTCTTTTGACTCTCCGCGTTGTATGTTCGATTTTAAAATACTTATTTAGAAAATGTATATTTAAAACAAAATATTGTTCAAATATTAACAAGTAAAAATGCAATAAAACTTCATATATAAATATATTACACGTAAAAGGAATTTTAGTACGTTGAATTTTGTTTTGTAATAAATAATTTAAAAATTTATAAAGTTTTAGGACAAACGAGTAGCAATCTTTCTGGTCAAAGCATTATTTTGTATAAAGAATGTCCCATAACAAAGCATTTTTTAATTTTAAAAATACAACCGAATGAAAGTTTTACATGACAAACATATTAGGTCAATAATTACATATGAGTAAATGTTGTGTAGCTTAAATAACTAGTTGAGACATATTCTGCAAGAGAAAAGGGTTCTTATCCTATTTTATTCTTTTTTTTTTACATCAAAATCTTACATAGTATGGTATGCAGGGGGAACCTAGTGTTAAGATACTCTGTTCCCCAGGCACTAGATTTCCAATTTTAAACATATTACGCCATTCAATAGAATGATAGAATGGCGGAACTCAACAACGCGCTTAGTCTACCAGAGCGATGAAATTAGAGTAATTTAAAGAAATATATTCTCCAAGTGGAGATCGAGCCCGTAACGTTGCGTTAACAGCCGCACGCTGTTCCACTACGCCACGACGACTTCACTATTATTCAACCTTCAACAATTAATTAAATAATCAAAATCATCTGAATACTATATGTATATATATGCCGTACTAGCGACTCACACACGGCTTCTGACGCTTTAAGTTATTGTTATATTACAGCCAAATTAAACAAAATGTGTTATTCTTTTGTATTATCTATATTTCTGTAAAGTTTCATCCAAACCCTTTCAGTCGTTTTTGCGTGAAAGTGGAACGAACACATACAATAAAAATCGTTCCCAATAAATGAAATATTTATGAGAAAATCTATAGTTGGGAGAATTTATAAATGTAATAATCCCTCTGCCTATCCTGCTGTGTGCGGGATTTAGCGTGATTAAATTTAATTTTAGATTCTTATAAATGTAATAAAATTCAAAAGAATGTTTTTTTGTACAAAAACTTAATTTTTATAAAAAAATGACTTACGCGGTATAGGATAAGCGTATTGGTCAGGGTGACGCGCGATCAACGTGTTCTTGATGTGACGGCGTCCAACGCCGTGCGCGCCGAGCAGCACTATTGTTTTCCTTTGGAAAGCTGTAAATGTTATGATTGATCGAATTAGCTTTTTTTTCTGCTTCTGTAGACAGAGAATCTACTGTTGCGACACTCCGTTCCTCACGCACCGCAGATCGACGATCTTTAAGACATTGTATGTTGTATGGCGCAACTCCACGCTGCGTTTTTTCTTGTTACCAGAGCGAAGAAATAAAAATATTATTTAAATATTTCATTGCCTTGAGTAGGAATTGAACCTATAATCGTTGCGTTTACAGTCGCACGCTTGCGTCAATGCGCCACGATAACCTTTATGGTGAATTGATTTATTATTTTTAAACTATAGCTTTTTATTACAAACAACAGTTTATTTACAATAAAACAAAATCTTATTACTTATAGAATAAAATCAATAAATAAATAAGTAAAAACATAAGCATCAGTTTCCAACTTACATGGAAGTTTAACGACCTCCTCATACGTGACAACGTCGAGTTGATCAAACACTGCGTTATGTTTCGCCAAATATTTGTCTTTCGACTGTTTCTTCTTGCGTCCGAATATCGAACAATTCACTGTAACAAATTAATAAAATGCTCGTGTCAAGTAAAATCATTATAATAGTTATTAAAAAAATAATTACTAAATATAGATCAAAATATGGTTAGAGAAAATAAAATATTTTTGGGAAAAATAAAAATTACAATAAAAATATATTATAAGGAACATTCTACTATTAATACTTTAAATATTAACTTAATAACATATTGTTATCTACATAATTAATAATTAACTTGAATAAATAATTAATAGTCTGTCTTCAAAATAATCATCCACAACAGGTAAAACAATCACAAAATGCTTTTATATTCAATTTACATTATATTAGCAGCTCATTTAATACTAACATAACTAAATATAAAAAAAAACATAATTTTTTCAGCTTCACGCTATATCGTGCATGTAACAGGGTAAAGAGGGAAATCCTATTGTTAAAACACACAGCTTTCCATTTTCAGACGAATTCTGGAGGAAGTGCGGGTTAAGTGGCGGAACTCAACGCCACGCTTTGTCTCGACACCAAAACGAGAAATTAAAATATTAAATATTTCATTTCCTCAAATGGGGAGCGAATCCACAACCAGTTCGCGTTTGCACATTACGCCCCTGCGCCACAACTGTCCTCACATTTCATAATTATATTCGGAAGAACTTGCCCTAATTTTCATAACCATTTGCATAATTGTTAAAAATGCAAATTAAGTTGATTCAGTTATATTTAAGTAGGACATCGAGTCTCGGTAATTTAATTTAATCATCTTAATGTTGTGAAAAATATCCATAAAAAATTATAGTGGCAAATAACGTTATTACTGTTTATTAAAAAATACCTTTTTTTATTAAGGAATTTGATACTATAATAGTTTTTATTAATTATATAGACTTAAACCTTTTCAGAAAATTTTAAAGTCACTTAGGTGTTATAAATATAATTAATACGACACTTAATAAATGGGCGTTTTATTTGCATTAGCTACGTCGTATTTAAAAACATTTTATTTGAAATTATTCAATTACTTTATTTTTCAAATTTCAAATAACAATGTATAACAAAAATCTTGACTTTATCCTTGTAAACAATCTTTTTTAAGTATAAAGAGTCTTTAAAATTTTTCAGAATACAAATTTTTTAGTAAATATTTTGAGTGGGTAAGGACCACCCGTCTGTCCTCTATTCTTGTGATCATGAAATAACATTGTAAACGTGATCGTGAGTATACTATATAATTTCCGATATTTTAACAAATTGGTCACAATTGGTCACGATACTGATAAAACTATTATAATTTTAACGAAAATAAACTAAATACGCTTTCCACATTATACGTATAAGCCATACGTACTTTAAAAGTATTAAATACAAAATAAATTTCATATCAAAATTCCGAACGTGTCGCGAATCGACAACACGTCCCCTACACAAGAATTTTTCATATACATTTATAAATTCATTTGATACGTGAAAATACACTGACATTTTAATTTTAAATTACATTATATGTATATTTTTTAATAATGCAACTTGCACAATATTTTATTTCCTTTTTCCTTTGTTTATCAAAGGTTATATCAATTTCAATTAAAACAGAAAAATAATATATTCATAAATAAACTAGCATTTCTGGCAAGTCGTGTCGCAGGGCCAAGAAGTGTAACTGTAAAAGCGACTGGTTGTGGGTTCGATCCCCTCTCGAGGAAATTAAATACTTATTTAAATTTATGTTTCTAATTCTTCGCTCTGGTGTCGAGGCAATGCGACGTTGAGCTCCGCCACTCAAGACACGGAAAGTGGGAAATGGAGTGTCTTAACAGGTTCCCTCTGCCTCCCTGCTGTGTTCGGGATACAGTGTGGAGCTGATAATAAACAAAACTGCCATATACTTAAACCATAGGTCACAATAAATTATATTCTTAATTATTTTTAAGGGTAAAATTAAAATATAATGGACATATTCAATTTAAATAAAATAATAAATAATTATAGCTGATATATTATATTTACTTCCAAATTTTCACAATAATATTGTTATATAATTTCCATGTATATGTTATTGTTATTATGTAATTTGAACTTCATTAACAATAAACGCCATATTATTTTTAACAATAAAATTCTACCTTCACACAAATAAACTACTCTGTTCGTGTATTGTTAGCTTAAGCTTAAATTTGATTAAAAAGTATTATTCCATATGTAGAATAGAAAAAATACTTATTTCGAAAATGTATAAAAAATAATGTAGCGGGATTTACAACCGCGCCTCTTGGAAACTATCACAGCGGTCTAACAATAAGCCATACGTTCTCACCAAGCTACGTCGATATTCTTATATGCTTGTTACAATTTATTTATCCTATTCGAGGCGCGGCTTTACATTTCGCTACTTTCAAATGTTTTAAACGTTTTGTAAATAAGTATTTTGACTATATTCTTACCTGTATTCTCACATCCGTCGGTATGCGACACGCATCCTTCAGCTCCTAGCCGCACAACATTACAATACATTCATGCAAACAATTCAATGGAATGCATACTATGGGAAAATTGAGTAATACTTAGCCAAATAGGTTTTAGTCAACTAAATCCATAAATTAACTAGACACACGGGCAAGCGGTTGAATCGGTTAGTGGAACAGATAATCATTTCACAGCGAGGACTTTAGCAGATTTGGCAAAAGGCCATAGACGATACATTTATTTCTACATTTTGAAGATATTATATAATTATGAATGGGAAAATATTATGGCTTACGGGTAAATTTACTCATTAACAATATAAAATTTGACTAAGCACCTCCCAATGACAAAAGAAGAAAATAATTACGATCTTTCATAGAAACACAAACTCCCACAATTTTGTTACTACATCAGTCATCACAGTTCTATACAATATAATAATATATCGACTTCTATAACACTCTGTTTATGATATATGAAATACACAAGGATATTCGCAGATTTCAATAGGACTGACATCAATACCATGCATGTTAGGGCTGATGACGTCATAATCAAAATCATTCAACATGGGGAGCTTGTCAACTGATAAAGTATGGAAAAGAAAATATTACATACCAACTGTAGATTTGTCCGTTGATGTTAATGTTTGAAAGAAAAAAATGTGAAATGTTAATGTTTTATTTAAATAAATTTAATAGTAAACATTTTTATAAACAAAAAACATGAGATCGTACAGAATTCGAAACCAAAAAAGAAAACTAAAAGTATAGACGATGCAAAAATATTTGAATATAAAACATAAGACCACCTTGGAAAGCACGAATTGATGACGTTACAAGCTTATCCAAAGGAAAAGCAATTCCAATTAATATCCTAAGACAACACCCAGATAATAAATTTGACGCCTACAGTGTTTATGGAGGTAATATTTTGATACACAAAATTCTAAATTATTCCAGAACAGATCAAGCACTTTGTAATATTGAAAATCTAAATGGCTCTTGTCGTGAAAACTGAATACAAGGAAATATGATTTATATTAATAGTCCTTTAATTTTTAATTGAATTGTAAAAGTAAATTTTAATATGTAGATATAAAAATTTATCTAATTACAATTTGATTATGCCAATTACTTAATGACCAATATTTAGACAAAATTTTATAACATTTAAGAACATAACAAAAAAAATGTCGTCGTGCCTTAGTTTTCTTTTGTATAACGTTGTCCAATTTCATTATTAATTTCAATTATGAATTATTGTACTCAGATTTCTCAGCAATGATGTATTGAATATGAAATGGTTTCCACACAGTTACTAATATCAAAATGGCTAGACAGTGATCAATTTTGATATTTCTGGCATCTGATTTATATAATTTCACAAAAATATTACTAAGTAGTTTGGTTATAAAAAAAATAGTGAACACAAATCCGTCTGGCCATAAAAACAACTGGCACGAAGCAACACCAAAACTTCTAAGTTAGCAATAACACACATCGCATACTAAAATAAAGGCGTAAGTTCTTATAAGTAAAATATCTCTAACTAGGTCAGAAAAAATCTGTATACATTAAAAAGTGATCAGCAGAATTATTTTTTAATTTATTTTACGAACTATTAAGACATTATATAGTTACCAAAATATGGAAATGAAAACTGGATTAACCAAAAACATCAAATTTACGCCTTTATTAAACACATTTTCAATACAAGTAACACACTAAAGTACTCTAAAAGTTACCTTGATCGGTGTTAGATCTTTCGGCTGCAGCGCAAGCGGCCCTCCACTCTTGAAGTTCAGGACTCGGTATGAGACCTGCCGAGCCTCCCGAAGCATCCTTTCTGGCTTGCCACCAGTGGGAATCGTCTTTGCTTATGATCTAGAAATGTATATTATTCAACGTACAACATAACAACTTATAAATTTAATAGGAATTTTCAAATATTGACAATGTCCAATTATTATTTTGTTACTTGCTTGTTTTTACTGAAATATATTAAATTCAGTTGATTATTTTTACCCAAATAAATTAAATTGAGTAGAAATTCACCGTAGCGTTTGGCGCTCCGTTCTCTCTGACTACCCCGCTAGGGGTAAGGCGTGAAGCTAGTTTAGTTTAGTTTTTAGTTCCAGTTGATGTAACCACATATTAATAAAAAAAAATCTATGTATATGGTATCTGATTCGAAATCATTTTAGTTAGCTGTTGAAAGATGACATAAAATCAACGGGATAGTTGTAACAATACTGTAAGTACTTCACGTTGCTATAGCAAAAAATATAAAAAATATATATCTTCAACAATGCTACAGAGAAAAAATAAAATACAAATTTAAATGGATACAATTTTAAAAAATGTAGATACAAAAAACGTACTTGCAGTATATCGCCGGTGTTGAAAGCAATCCCCGCCTGAGCGCACGGTATCAATTGGTCTTCCAAAGGATCGTAGTCGAACTGCGCTCTCACAAATATCTGAAAACGCGACTATTGTTACATTTTTTTACATAAAAATTTTTACAAATCTGATGATAATGATAATGCTTTTACACACAATAGCGGATGTTTAAAGAACATATGTTCAATTGTGCTTATATACAAGCTGTATTTGTACTTAGTGTAGTATCTTAAGTAAATTAACATAAAACTTATAAATTTACATTACTCGTATCATGACATAGCTGCAAGAGATACATACTATTATATGTATATGATGATTAGAAACGTCATAATTCTAATAATTTTACATACAAAATGATCAATACACCCAGAATATTGGTGAAAATGGTACATTTGAATGATAATAATGAATTTTGTTAGTAAACTATAAGATATCATGGATATAGATGATAATGATAAGGGTATGATAAGAACAACAAGCGCACAGAAACGTAGAACGTAGGGTCGCGCAGCCATGCCCGGGGAGAGTCCACTATCCATGAAAGAAAAAATACAACAAAAACAAAATACAAAAACACAAACATACAAATATGAAATAGCATAACGTAGCAACGGCTCTGGTAATCGCTACTTACTAGAACGGGCGAAGGCTTTATCCGGAATAGCTAGTTAGAAAAAAAAAATAAAAAAGTTTATTCAGTTGACCATGACAAGTATTGACAAGCAATATGTGATTTATGTGCGCTTGTCGACTCTTCATCTACTTTTAGTAACCACGCGTTAGTGCCACACAACTATTTCAAACAAAATTAGAAACTACGTTAATTTGATAACTAATATTGTAACTGTTTATTTTTAAAATAATGTTAGCAAAATGCGCATTCCTATAACACTCAGCTTTAGGGGTTGCCAAGAGCCATCTAAGTCATAGGTAATTTTGGATGTGATTAAAACTGGAATTGATTACCTCACACGGCGGCGGCGCTGACCGGTACGAGGGCACAATCTTGAAAGTGACTGAGCCGCGAGCCTCTCGCTGCAAGCACGTTGTAATTAAAATTTTAACGATCGGTTGAACTTTATTTTATTAATTATTAATTGTGTAACGTCGTCGTATGCGATTTATTTATAGATACTTATTTGTAGTGGAAAGGTAATTGATGGAACCACAAGGCAATTTAATTGGATAGTTCTTTAATTTATACAATGTACGAATTTAAATAGAATATAAATTTGAAATCACATTTGGTATCAAATAAGCAAATCGTCACTACGAACATTTTACTCTCTGTATGATCAAAATTCAACTGCAATTCAGACTTAACCCAATTAGTACCATAATAACGCTACAGTCCTACATACCTATAAAACTAACAAAAGACTAAAAAACCCAACAACTATAGCAACGACCCCATCATACCAGCATCCTTTGAAGCTGCGCAACGGACTGGTTGGCGACGGGCGTCCCGTTGATCTCCTTGATCTCATCACCGACGTGCAGCGTGGCCTGGCGGTGTATCATGCCGCCGTGCATAATGCGCGCTACGATACAGCGCCCGTCGTCCGCCAGTTTCAGAGTTATGCCCTGGATAATTGTTGTTTAATATTTTGTAATATTAATGGGTTATGGTAAATAGTAATACGGGTAAATAGTTAAAACAGATAAAAAAAATGTTTTAATTTCTTATAGGTTTTCTTTAAAAATCATAGCACTACGATAGTTGTGGATTAAAAATCTGAGAAAGTGAATGTTTATATCAAACTAAACGTGAAAATATAACAAATAATAAAGAATAACAAAAGCACACCAATTTTCACTTCTTCTAATAATTACACTCTATCTAATAATTTTTCATTTTCTTTTGAACACCTATATTTTAAATATTTCAAATATTATGACAATATAAACTTAATACAGATTTCAATAGATACAAAGATATTTTTAGAGCAATGACATTCTAAGATTTTCTTTCCTCGGATGAAATTTCAACTCTAAAGTGAAAATACCACGGTTAAATTGCAATTTTAATTAAACGAAAAACGAGCACTTGTCCCACTTTAAATATTTTTATAAGATTTAATGAAGGACACGTTTTTCCTTTTTAAATTACTTTATACTAAAATTAAATTTCATTATACAAGAGAAGACTTCGATACTAAGTAATATTTATATCTCTAAATTTTTTGTTATATTTTGAAAAATATTTTTTTGCAAGAGCAGAATATGCAGAGAAAACTTAGTGTTAAATTACACCGTTCTGCACATGCAGTCTATTTTCAAAATATGGCGTCATGGGTTGGAGCTCAATTTTACACTAAGAAAATGAGAAAAGACCCAGTTCAAAAAGAAGGGCATAAATTTCAATTATTGGCATTGTCACAAGTGTGAATCATGTTTACAACCCTAGTACACTGAGTATACTGTACAAAAAATCGATTATGTAAAGAGTTAAGTTACCGTAACATTATAGTGTTGAGTCAACTTGATATAATTTGTTTTTAAGATGAAGCTTACAATTAAGAATAGCGTAAGTTTCGTCATTTAACACGAAATACCCCCACAATTCGGCGGAAAGTAGTGAAATGTCTAAATGGCAGCGAAGTGTCTTAACACTAGGTTCCCAGGTTCCCTCTGCCTACCTATGTTGTTTTAAGTAAGAAAGCATAGTGTGCATCATTATTAGTTCTTTCTTATCCACATTGTCGTGTGGTCGTCGTAAATAAATCTTTTTAAAAATATCTTTTTCACGACCCAAGATATAAGATACTATAGATATGAAATATTTTAAATTACCATAGGTTCATCGGTATTCTTCTGAAACTGTACGAGGCGCACTCTGGTCACGTTTTCGAACTCCGGTTCAGTGTCCTCCTCTTCGTCGGTGGGCTGGGCCCTACCGTTGACCGGCGGCGGCGACGCCCTGAGAGACTCTTCGCCGTATACCTCACGAGCGACAACATCGTGCGCTTGTAGTAGAGCCTGTAAAGAATGCAGTTATTAGTACAATACTTCGGATAGAGGAGAATGAGAGTTTTTACATTGGGTTTTTTCCTTATATTATTACTGCCTTAAAGATGCAATTGCTTGATGACACACCAAGATTGTATTTTTGAATGTGATTTATATTTATAACAAATTTTCCTGGTTATGTAGGACAAACTCCAAGAGTGTGAAATGAAGTCCATAATACATTTATTTGGGCAGGAAGTGGAGAACAAAGCCGTCTTCAAATAGGCTATACTTTTATACCTATCTCGTAAATCCTAGAGATGGATATATAATAATTGAAACACACAATGTTAAATGTATAATAAATTAATATTGCGTCACGTAAGTTGCGTGCACGGATCACCACGCACAGTATAAACCTATACGTACAAACAATTATTTACGACAAAACTTTCTTATACAATAAAATTCAAAACGTAAAAGCTCCTAAGTCCCATCTATCTTTAACAACAAAGCACTTAAACCAAACTCGTTTTTCGTCCCGATCATTCGGCATAAACCGTCCGTCCGTCCGTCCGTCCGTCCGTCCGTTCGTTTCCCTCCGAATCTGCCGATATTGCGGCGATCCTTTAATCCGCAAATGTTCTATCTGCTGCATTCAACAAATTCCAGAAAATCACTACGGATTGATGGGAAAGTCGATAAATACATTACTGGGCGGTTGAAGCTTCAGTAATTTCGGTGTTGTAGCATTTCAGTGGGATATTGTCATTTGCGGTAGTAAATTTGAGCTACTTATTGCTATTTACGGTTTTGGGCAGATGACGAACAATAAATGAAACTTTGCCACCCACCCTGGCCTTTGTTCGTGTTCAAATGGGAAATGGTAATTTTCAAGACTAATATTGCTAATATTATGAAATATTATTAATTATTAATATGAGGGTATAAAAATATCTATCTCAGTATATTACAGTAAATTAGTCTATAGTCAGTGAATAAAACCGGGAATGTCCTGGTATCCACATTTGTGATTGTTAAAGGTTGAAATCGGGTTCAAAAAAAAATCTATACTCGATTTCAACCCATAACATCATATCCGATAAGACATGGCAGATTAGGACACAAACTAAAGACAATAAATTATATTTGGGTCATATGAAAATAATATTTTTATTTTATTACCGTTTTATCATTAGCGGTCCGATGACATATAAAATATTAAAAGCTAGAGTTATAAAGTTACCTACCAAACGAAATTATATGGATATTTATAAATATTTAAACACATGATGAACACACAAAATGAATAAAATACGGAAACATCGGAAACCATTAAAACGACAAAAACAAAAGTAACATTTCATTCAAAAACTTTATTCATTACAGGATATTTACCCGCCTTAGGTACAAACTAAACTGTTTTCCAACAACCCATTATCAGAGTTACTTGATACTACACCCAAATTCGTCTTTGATCTCAATTGATTCAAATTCGATCCCGAATGTTTATTATAGGTTGTACGAACAACAAACTCTTTGTTATTTTTTATTAAGCTTCGCGCTGTATTCCTTATACAGCAGGGTAGGCAAAGGAGTAGGTTCCCTTTTAATTAAGACACTCCATTCCTCACTTTCCATCGTTGACACATTGTGTGTTATCTTGTATCCAGAGCGAGGAAATGAAACTAAAATTAAAATATAAATGTTTCCCTACGAATTCAGTCTAGAACCGTCTAGTTTACAGTCACACGCTACCTACCACTGCACCACGACGGCATCTATTTCCACAATACTATATTTTCACAAAACATTCAAGCTAATATACCCCCTATACTGCTCTGATACAATTAGGGGTCCTCTCGCAGCCACGTGCTAAACGCTGCTCTATATCACCGTTAAAACTGGAATGGTTGGAAGCACTCACACTAGAATCAAATTTATTACTTAGTTACGAACTTCTTTAGTATCCCTATAAATCCGAGCATAAATTCAATTTCTGTAAGTCCTAACTTTTGTCAGTTAACAATGTATAGTATAAATATTGTATGTATATAATAACAATTTTGTTTGATGATACCGCAGTGTACACGTTATGGTTATGGGTTCAATTTGCTGTTGGGGTAATAATTATATTTTAATTATCTTCATCTCCAGTTTAGGTAAGTACGGCGAAGCGCCGTTGAATTGGTTGATTGAGCCATTTGATATGCAACGTTTCAAAATTGAACGGAAACGAGGGAACTGAGCGTGTCACCAGTAGAGGTTCTGTTGTGACCAGATGTATGCGGAGATAAATGTAAAATAAAAATTTAAAAAAATTATTCTTAAACAGTAATTGACTTCAATCTTGCCATCTACCGCAAAATGCAATCACTCGCAAAATCGCAAATGTAGATAATTAAACATACAATTCAGTCAGTCGCTCGTGTCGACTATGAGCAGGATTTAACATTCTAGTCCAATTACTCTGGGTTTATTAGGTACAACAAAATAGTTAGAATATAAAGTATTTTTTTAGCTTCACGTATCCTGCTAATAGCAGAATAGTGAACCTGAGCACCTAGTTTTAAGCCATTGCGTTCCCATTAAGACACTTAATTTTCACTTTCTACCGAATTGTGAAGGTGAAAGTATTGTGCGTCGAGGAGCGGAACTTAAACGAACGTACCACATATTTTCCTAGACTGGGAATCAAACCCACAACCTATCGCGTTTTCAATCTCATGTTTGTCCACCTGGCCGACTGGCAACAAAACATGAAGCTATATCATTCACAACAAAGAAATATTAATAAAGTTTTCACATACGATAAGTACCTACATACATAATGGTGACCCATATATAGTAAAAAAAAGCTAAAATATTAGGTTACATCATTTCTAATGCAGGCTTGCGGCAATGAAACTATGCCAGGTCGATTTGGACAGCAATTCGCTGTATTCGTTTGCCAAATCTACGAATAAGTGGACTTTCAGGTCTGACTGAGGTAAACCATAGCGACCCATCAGAATATCTAAAGTAGGTCAGCAACGGTTTAGAAACTTAAACGATATGTCAATTTAACTCAATGATATGATCTAATATCTATGGAACCGACTAGATCGGGCAAGGTGAAAATTATACGTTTTTGTTTGTTTTACAAAGAACTTGTTCTAGAACTTAGGATCAAAATGTACTAAACTGTATATATCTAAATATTTTTCTTATTATTACTATTCATATTTTTTTAGTTTAACGTTTTTCTAATGTATCACATAATTTCAGGGCAGGCCAAGATCACATAATTTCACTTCGTTCTCCATCGTCGTAATCTCGTTACGCTTTCCGTCCGAATTCGAGACATCGCGTGTTGATTGGCGAAACTCAACGTTGTATTTTGTCTTGCTAGAGCTGGGAAAGGGGACATAATTAAGATCTTAATCAAGAATAAAAAAACAAAGTATTCTTTATACAATTAAGCCACAGCGTTAATAGTTGGATGCAATTCACAAAAGCATTTAGTTAAAATGAAATATAGTTTACTATCAATTCAATTTTATAAAAAGCTAATTCGTGACATAAGCCGATTTCAATAATTTTAGTGTTGAAAATCCTAGCCTAAGCCAATTATGTACGGTCACAGGACACGGTACAATACAATACAGATTATAGATCAGTGATAGCTGACAGAAATATAAAATAAAATGGAATCTCTGTAAATAGAAAATTATAACTAATGTTGGCTACTCTCTAAATGCAAATAATGCACTGAGATCAGGAGTGCAAGCGTGTGACTGTACTCGTGATAGATTGTGGGTTCGATTCCTATTTGAAGGAATCAAATATTCAATATTTCTATTTTCCTCGCTCTGGCAACGAGACAAAGCGTCGTGTTGTGTTTTGCCACTCTACTCTTATTATCTTAATGGGATCGGTGTTTTAGCACTAGGTTCCCTCTTTACACCCTATGATGTGCGGTATACAGAGTGATACTTTTAAAAATTATATGTGCGAAAAATGCACGCATAATTTTTTTAAAGTATACCAAGAAATTTGCGAAAATGCCATACCATTTCATTCGGTATATATAATTTAATTCTGATTATATTAAATAAGCATTGAATGCACCCTAAAATGTATATTCTAATAGTATGGATATTAATTTAATACAAAATATTACAACATAAATGTTCACTATCCAACTAACCAACGTTACAAATGCATTCGATAAATGTTATTAACACAATAACTACTGTATTTATTATAGAACCATATCTTTATAGGTACAAATACCATTGCATTCTATGTTCACATAAATAGAAACTTATTGCATCATATAGGGGTTCAAGAAATTTTCCATTTTTTTAAATTTTATCATGCCACAAAGCAAACTCATAGCGTGTAATCACTCCTAGAATAGTTAATACCTACGCTTAAATCTTTTAAAATATATAGTTGTGTGAAATTTAAAGTAATATTCGTTAATATCAAAGTTTTTTTTATTTTTTTTTTGGCTTCACGCTATATCCCGTATAACTAGCAGGTAATAGAGAAGATACATGGGAATCTTTTCGCCACTTTGCCTCGATACCAGAACGAAGAAATGTAAATATTAAATGTTTCATTTCCCCAAGTGGAAATCGAACTCATAATCGTCACGTTTACAGTCTCATTATAAAGATCTGTAATGTAAAGTTAAAATATATTTGTGATTTGACCTGCCAAAACGGAAAACAATAAAAGATGAGAAAAGCCATAATCGTAATGTCCACGCTGGAACTGCGAGTGAAATACTAGTAATGTATTAGCTATTAATTATTTTTTTTAATACAAAAACAAACCCACTACTTGCTATTCAACAGACATGTTAACAGTTAAATATACATTCAGTTCATTTTAAGTTTTACAAAATGGTGTTAGCAATTTAAAATGTAACGATATTTTTTTCGTGCGGGACCGTGAAACATTTATTTACAATGCACTGTAGGAGAATGTAATTTTTAAATAAACTTTGCTTTTTCGTTCACAATTTAGTCCAAACTTTATTACATGTTTTTTAGGAGTTATAAAAACGTTGTTAGTAGAGTGCTTACAGAAATAGAGCTCTCTAACTTGTGTTGTTTTTTTTGTCACGCTGTATCCCGAATATAGCCGAATATAGAGCAGGGTAGGCAAAGTAAACCAAGTGTTAAAACACGCCGTTTCTCATTTTTCGCTGAATTCTGAAAGCATTGCGTACTGAGCGGCACTCAACGCCACCTGAGCGAAGAAAAGAAAATATTATCTCGAGTGGTAAGCGAACCCTACAACCTGTAGCGTTTACAGTTACACGGCTGTCCCCCTGCACCACGACGGCTTCCTTGCTTATAAATTAAAACAAAAATCAGCTTCACGCTGAGAAGGGAGGGAACCTAGTGTTAAGACACTCCGCAAAACACAACGCCGCACTTTGCTTTTGCCTCCACATCAGAGCGAAGAAATGGAAATATAAATTTAAGTAAATATTTCACTCCTCGAGAGGAAATCGAACCCACATCCAGTCGGTTTTACTGCCACACTTCGTTCCACTGCGCCACGACTGGCCTCGGCCTTTTAAATGAAAAATTTTAAATTTTTCGAACATCTACATTTTTATACAAACTACATACTTTTAGTCCACAGATTACGCCTCGTTCTCCTGTACTGGGGCAAGACTTTTTTTATGGAAAGGACAAGGCAAACGAGCGGACAGGTCACCTGGTGGTGAGGGTACTACGCCGCCAATGACAACGTGCAACACAAGTGCAGTTGCCGGTCTCTAAAATAGAAAAAGATACGCTTTTTAAAGGTATCCATGTCGTATCTATCCGGGTAATATATATGGGGTTTTAATGGTCATTTAACATTACCAATGCCAGACAATGGGAACAAGCCGTGCCGTTTTATACCGTGTGATCCCGGCCTAGAATAGGATCATCTTGGTACTAGTGGTGTCGTAAGAGGCGACTAAAGTACGTGTGGTAGAGTCACGCCGCCAGCAATGGCAACACGCATGGGTAGACTCGACCGGATCATTACCACCCCCGGCATTTAAAACCGGCGTGAAGTAGTGGCTTTATGCCACTGCGTTTCGTATCAGGTAATGCCGGGCCCCGGCGCCCAACCCATCTTAAAGGCCGGCAACGCACTTGTAACTCCTCTGGGGTTGCACGGGGCCGTGGGCGGCGGTAATCACTTACCATCAGGTGACCCGAACGCTTGTTTGCCGTGCCTATATCATAAAAAAATACTATAAACTAAACTACAGTTTTCTTTACAATATTTAAATCAATTTTCATTTCATAGTAACCAAAAGCTAGTTGACGCGCCATATGAAATGCAAATACTTTTCATATGCAAATACCGACATTGTATTGTAAACCACGTCTTATCTGTGTCGTTCCGCCAGAAATCCTGTTTATTTCAACAAAACATTTCCCCGTTGCTAATGTGAATCCGCTTGCCTTGTTAGCTAGATCCCATGTTTCATATAGTAAATAAGTATATATGTGATGTCTTTATAGCTCTACTCTTATTTGTTTATTTTATCTTTTAAGTGAAATAATAGAGTGGTAAGAGAGGTAGGAGGGGATCCCAGTTTACCTTCGAAAACACAGTATTAAAGATGCTGGAAAAAGGTCACGTAAAAAGTATGAAGACGCCCCAGAGGGTATGTATGAAAAGGTTGTTGAGAGTGGACGAGGCGACAGAGGTATGTAGAGAGAGAGAGATCGTTTGGCGCTCCGTTCTCTCTGACTACCACGCTAGGGATAAAGTGAAGTACGACTTATATATTAATCAACATTTGTAAATTAAGATTTTGAAAGTATAAAATAATTAATAACTTAAATATTCGAACATAAATAAACTTTCAATATTTAAAATGCCAGAACAACCTAAAAACACACACCATTGTGCCCACAAGCCATTGAAAGCTCTTAATCACTGT
Source organism: Heliconius sara (assembly GCA_917862395.2). Taxonomy (NCBI): domain Eukaryota; kingdom Metazoa; phylum Arthropoda; class Insecta; order Lepidoptera; family Nymphalidae; genus Heliconius; species Heliconius sara. Next base: position 3,630,861 of record OU860782.2, read on the forward strand.
ATCACGAATACACAAATTTAGACATATTCAAGCTCGAACGAATCCATTCAATGGAATATGAAGGAGATTCAGATTCAATACATTCGTAAACAGAAGTGTCTGTCTGTTACTTACTGTATTCATATCTACTCAACTCGAAATCCTCTCGCGACGGTGAGAGTAAATATATATATATATATATATATAAAATGTCGAAAGATGGTGATATTTTAATCCGATCTCGAGAGGCATTATCGTTATCGCGGAAACTCGAACGGATCAAAATCGTTAGTTACAATTCAATTTATTTATTTTTTATATTTCATTTTTGACGGCTTAGGTAGAAAATAAATTGTTCTTGGACCACTGTATTCTCTACTTTGCAACAGTCATAAAGGCATTGGTCTATTTGAACTAGACAAATGGTAACGTGTGAGATTCGAACCGACTACCTTCGAGTGTTTAGATACTGGATATTTTACTTTATGTGTAATGGAAACATAATTTCCTATTCTCAATATTATTAGTATGTCGATATTATTGAGTGTGATACAATTATAACCTGCATGATGCTCACTATAAATGATTTTCGGTTCATTTAAACTCGGTTCAACTGTGACAGGTGTTAATGATAAAAGCTTTAAATGAAAGGTGTGTAATAAAATTTACGTTTTGTCAATGTAATTAATCATTTGGAATATTTAATAATACTTTTGTTATGGAACATGAAGTTTTACGGTAATCTATTACAAATGTTTCTGGCGAATAATAATAATAGTTCATTATACATAGTAAAATCTAAATTATATACTGTGGGGAACAGAGTGTATTAACGCTGAGTTCCCTCTGTCTACCCTGCTGTGTGCGGGGTACAACGTGAGGCCGATTTTTTAAAATTAGATACTAAAAAAATCTAATCAAATCAGCTTCACACTGTATCCCGCACATAGCAGGCAGAGGCAACCTAGTGTAAGACACTCCGTTCCCCACTTTCTGTCGAATTCTAGAGGCATTTCGTGTTAAGTGGCAGATCTCAACGCCGCGCTTTGTCTCGACACCAGAGCGAAGAAATGGAAATACAAATTTAAGTAAGCATTTCATCTCCTCGAATGAGGATCGAACCCACAACTAGTTTTACAGTCACACTTTGTGCCGCTGCGCTACGACTGGCCTCAAATGCATAATATATTCCCTATTAACTTATTACTTATGATCATATGAAAAAAAACCGATGAAGTACAATGTAGTGATCCGTATTAATTTTATGATTGTAGGTCAACTAGAACTGCAACTTGTAAAAGTAGAAAAAAATATTGGTTTTAACTTCGTATCGTATATAAATTGTTTCATCGTGCATTACATACAAAATAAGGAAAAAAATATTTAAACCATTTTTATATGAAATGAACCGAAAAAAACTGTGTATTGGTTTTTGTCTGTGATAGACATATGAATTCACAATTTTCCCATTTTTGTACTCTCAAAATTTGTTGAATTACTTTTACTTCATAATTCTATAAATATAGAGTTATCATAAACAGGCGCGTACCTGCGGCTTCACGTCCAAGGCTAACTGGAAGTAACTAACGAGTTACGTATTATACATCCAATGTGTTCGTGAAATTCTAACTGTAGGTTACATGGGGTTACAGCAACGTGCCGAACCGACTCCCGTCGCCAGGGTTATGGATGGATCCCTTGGTTCTAGTAGTCCCGACCTGCTGCGGTCGAAAATGAACACCGTGAGGTTTTAGTGAATAGTGTGGAAGGCCTACGTGCTGGTCCATGAATCCTATACAATCCGCTCGAGTTCCTACTCGGGAGGCGTACCCGTAGAAACCCTTCTACGAGTACGCCACGATAAAAACAAAATAAAGGAACAGTGGGCTACATCGAAACTAATATCTATTTATAGTCTTCCTTCGATAAATGAACTATCCAACACAAATAAGTGACTCAATTCAAACCGTAGTTCCTGAGAATAGCGCGGTCAATCAAGCAAACTCTTCAGCTTTATAATATTTAGATAGATATAGACGTATGTATAATTCATGTAAGTGTCAATACATTACGAATATATTAACGTTACACAACCATACCATATACCTACATATATTTACAAAATCAAACTTAGGACTACCAAAGAGTCTCCAGAATATAAGTGATAACTTCAAACGCTATAGATATTAATAGTATAAGTTATTACCGGTTCAATTAGTTGCTCCTTTGCCGTTGATTTCCGATCTATTAATTTGTGAATGCATGTGCACGCAATTTGCATTTGGCAATGACGTTTCCTGTTAATGTGCATAATAATCAGCCTCTAACGCATTGTATGGAAAATTAAGCGATAAGATATTTGTAATATTATTTGATTACTTCACGTTGTATCCCGTATTTAGCAGGGTAGGCAGAGGAAGTTTAGTGATAAGACACTCCGCTTCCCACTTTCCACATAATTCTGAAAGCATTGCGTGGTGAGCGATGGAACTCAACGGAGCGCTTTGCCTCGACACCAGAGCGAATAACTTAAAATATTAATTATTACATTTTTTCAAGTCGGAATCGAACTTATATCCTTTCACGTTTACAATAACACGCCTCTGCGCCACGATTGCCGTCAAACACATTTCTTTTAAAGTATTTTTGATCTTGTATTATAATGAACTTTGCTTTATACACTTAAATTAAAATTCATGAAATATTTGCTTCAAACGAGTAAAACTGTCAGCAACGTTCAAACTTCACAACTTAATATTAAGATCGGAATTTGAGACTGCTTCCGCTACTTTCTGCAAATAATTTAAATAAATCTATACTAATACTACATAAAACTTGTGAGTTTGTTTGGTTTAAGCGGTAATCTTAGGAATTACTACCTACAAGTTTATATTATAATATTTTTTTGAGTTGAATAATACATTTTTCAAAGCAGACTAACTTCCTATATCATGTTGATTATGTCAACGTAACCCACTGTTTTTGTGGTCTGAGTTGCGTTTTTGTGGTCTGAGTTACGTTGGTTTTGGCATTCTTTTATTTTCCTTGTGAAAAAATATTTTTAAAAACTATATTTAATCTTGATCTTGTGGTTTCTGATACATAAATTATATATGTTTCAATAAATAACTTATTTTAATACATTATGCAAAATATGTAGGGCTAGTGTGTCTAAATTAATATTTATACACATAAGCACATGTCATACACTATATTGGATATTAGATGTAAAATAAGGAATAGACCTATTTCTCAACGTTTCCGCACAAAGTACTCGATAGCGGGAAAAAGTATGTATAAGTTGTCAGTTTGATAGATATCCTACCGTTTTCTTTATTTTTTTATGTTGTACTTTTTATGTTAAATAAGAAAGAAAGAAAGGCTTTAAGAATTATCTTAAATAAAAAGTAAAAATGATTACAATTTCAGAATATCTACAGCACTGGTTCCCAACCAGTGGTCCGCGGACCACCAGTGGTCCACAGAAGCCTAAATATGGTCCGCGAACGATTTCAATTTTATGACTGGGGATATTGAGGCGAAGTTTTTGTTTAATTATTACAGGTAATTTTATTATACCTACATACACAGTGGCACCTGCTACCAAGAATGATTAAAAAGTGGTTCTTGATCAATAAAAGTTTGGGAACCCCTGATCTACACAGTCAAACACATTACACAGTACAGTCACATAATGAAATCTAAATATTTTTGTCATCCAACATAAAACACTACGAAATATAAGCAAAAATGAGCTTTATTAAAAAAAAAATAATAAATTGGCTACCTAGTAAAATATATACTAATTCAATATATACCCTTGAAAAACCAACCAACATAAAAAAATAAAGAAAACGACAGGATATCTATCAAACTGACAACTTATACATACTTTTTCACGCTATGGAGTACTTTGTGCGGAAACGTTGAGAAATAGGTCTATTCCTTATTTTACATCTAATATCCAATATAGTGTATGACATGTAGCTTATGTGACATAGAAAAATAATTTGGTCGATATCAAATTCAAAATCTCCCTACGGAGATGCTAATAACAAAAATAAGTAGCCAATATAAGCATATAAGAATTAACACATGAATTGATAAGAACGTATGGCTTAATTGGGCAGAGCGCTTGGATAGTTTCCAAGAGACGCGGCTTTGAGTCCTGCTGAATTCAAATTTTATGTCTTTAAACGTTCATCTTCACTAGTGCTTTCACATTATAACAGGGTGGTAGGCAGAGCGAACTCACGCTACTCCCTAAATAATATTTTAAACTCATTAAAATATATGTATGTATGTATGACTATTAATCATTACTACAGAACTTTCATTATCAAGAAATACACAGCGCATTGTTTCTTAACTCCATTAAAACTCTAATTTCGTAAGAGGATCACAAGTGCAGATAAGATAAAATAAGATTTTAAGTGAAATAGTTCCAAATCTGTTTATTTAACATTCCGCTAGGTTCAGAATGCTCGGGGATTCTGATTTTCTTTACGGTCTTGGGATTGCGATGTTTATCTCGCTTAGTCCCAAAGGAGTTTATTTATAGGACTAGAATGATGTATATCTGTATATATCTAGATTTGTCCATAGTGTAGTCGATTCGGTCCTAACTGTGTTTATGAATCACGATCAAATCCGAGATCAAGTTTCCAATAGCAAACTAAAAACTTAATAATAGATTGCTTTCAAAATATTTTAAGCAATTTCAAGATATGTCATATAACTTAGATAAGCTTAGCAAAATAACAGATGTTAAAATTATTTTTTACATATATTATCAAGAAGATCAGTGGTTCCCAAGCGGTGGTCCGGAGAAGCCTAAATATGGTCCAGGAACGATTTTAATTTTATGACTAGTAATGGTGAGGCGAAGTTTTTGTTTAATTATCATATTAATTTTTATTATACCTACATGCATAGTGGTCTCTGCTACCAAGAATGATATAAAAGTGATCCTTGATCAAGAAAAGGTTGGGAGCCCCTGGTCTAGATGATCTAATTGTCTTGATGTAATGATAAAGACCATTTTTTTAAATCAAATTAGGCTATTAATATAGGTAAACCGCGTGTCAAGACACATCTCTGTCTAATTTCCATACGAATCTGTGACATTGCATGTTGAGTGATAAAAGTTATCGCTTCGCTTTCCATTTACAGAAGAAATTAAAATAATGCGTTCTCCCAAATAGGGGTCGAACCCACACCTTATTTACAGACAATATAACGTCATGTTGGTAACATTAATACTATTAAAATATAATATTTCTAAAGACTTTAAAAATAAAGTGAAACTTTTAAAAATTACACATTATAAACTAGTTTCTGAACGAAGAACTACCAAGCTGGCAGTAACCACTGACGAAACCGAGATTAAACTTAGTATTTGTTTTCCGCTAGTGTAAATAAATCGACAAATAATGAATCTCAAGACCATCAGGCGGATACTTAATTCAGTGAAACTTTGCGTTCAGATAGACAGTAATTTAACAACTTTTATAGGTACGAATAATTTAGGGAGTCGGAGGGTCACGCTGTTCACGTTTCTGTAGGTATAAATAAACAATTTATTCGATTAGGTGTTTTCTAAATTTTTACTTTTGCTTTGATTACGAACTGAATATTAACTAGTTAAAGTTGATGTGTTCTTAGATGTAAAAGGAAACAAAAATAAATAAAATACAAATTCCTGAGCGAGAATCGAACCCACAATCATCGTGTTATAATCAAGCGCTATCTCACTGACACACGATGATGACTTGAAAAAAATTAAATAGTAATAAATTGTTAAAAAAATATATCAAAAGTTTACATCTGTAGTGGTTTTATATACGTATAAAACATAATCATACATCATTTTCTCGACCCTCTTTAGTGGAACCTACCGTTGTGAATACTCCCTTCATATCTCACTTTATTCAAGTGAATGGGCCCTCCCATTGAATATTTGGGATGTAGTGGAATGCAAAATGTTACTTATATCTTGACATATGACCGAATAGTGTTTATAATTTACTCTTTGGAACGAAAATAACATACCTATATATTTTTTTAGCTTCACGCTGTATTCGGCATGTAGTAGACCAGTTTAAACATTCAATATCTTTATTTAAATTCGAATGGGAATCGAATCCATAACGTGTTGCGTTTGGAGTGAAATGCTTGTGCCAGTGGAGGACGACTAGCCCTCTACAATATCTTAAGGGAAAAAATACTTGAAATATTTTGTTTCAGAAGCTAATGCTTAAACTAAAGTTGTTTTGAATGATAAATATTAATTCGTCTAATTATGATATATGTATGCAATACAAAATCAATGACGTCGCGATCTACGTAATAACTCTTGCGTATAAATAAAATATGTTGTAGTTTTTTTACGTTCAGCTTAGACGTTAAATTCCACCACTCAATAGCAATGCCTCCGAAATACGGCGAAAACTGGGGAACCCACGTGTCTTAATACGAACAGATTAATTGTCCTAACACTAGCCCACCTATCGTACTATGTGCGGGATACAGCGTGAAGCCAAAAAAATACATTCAAAAACATATTCTGACAGGTTTAAAATTCACAATTATCTGGATCATTATACAATATACCAGCACATGTCAGACATGACGACCGTTTAAGGGCCTGGTGGAACTATGGAAAAACAACAAAATCATCCAATTCTTATTATTTATTTGCTTACCACAATTTAATTTCATAATCTAATCATTTCATCTATACAAACAATTTACCAACATACATATTGCTTTGTTTTTAAATTACAACACAAGATTAAATGTTGTTTACCAGAAACCAAATAGGATTTTACCAATTTCTTTGTTTTGTGTGTGACACTGTGCGGATAGAGCGTATGTATGTGCGGATCTAATAGGTTAAAGATAAGGGTTATTGCTTAGAGCAATTTTGGATGTCGTAGTACTTACATAAAACAGTCTGTAGAAAAGTTTGGTAATTCGAGACTTTTCTACAGACTGTTTTATGTAAGTACTACGCGTAAGCTTAACGAGATCTGTGAAGGAGATCTGAGGCCAGTCGTGGCGCAGGGGCATTGGTGATTATAAAACTCATTGTGGGTTCAATCCCCAATCGAGGGCATGAAATATTTATTCAAATATTTTTTTCCATTTCTCCGCTCTGTGAAATAATTATTATACACCAAAGGACAGCGGATGAGGCGAAAGAGATATGAGTTATATTTAGTTATGCTATGAGTTAAATTTGAAGCTAAAAAAGTGCTTAAGGTAAAAAAAATAGACGTAGTGCCAATGTGTGGACGATATATTGTATTAGGTAATTTATTATTTATTACAACACATACAGTACGATTAACTAAGTTAACAAGCTTTCTGGTCGGATTTTTTTGTATGTTGTTAAAACATCACAATATTAATATGTAAAAAACATATCATTTTGAATGTATGCCTAAAAGGTCTTAAATATAAGTAAAAAAATTAAATAAAGAGAAACAAATAGTTGTCAGCACAAATTATCCTGCACTTAAAACCGCTAAAAAAACAAAACAATTCTACTTCAGCCATAATTTTAGCATTTTCATAAGATTTTTAATAATCTTTTTACACTATTCAGAAAGTGGGATTAATCAATTTACTTAAACGACTTTTACAATATCCATTCGTAAAGTTGGACGCAACTTGTTTGACTTGACCTTCTTGGTCTTTGAAGGAGATGTAATTACAAATGTCCACCAGGGCAACAGTGTAAAAGATAATTTAAATTTAACTTAACTTAACTTAACTTAACTTCACGCTTTATCCCTAGCGGGGTAGTCAGAGAGAACGGAGCGCCAAACGCTACGGTCTCTACATACCTCTTTCGCCTCGTCCACTGTCATCAACCTCTTCATACATGCCCTCCGGGGGACCCTCATGCTTTTTACGTGACCTTCCTCCAGTATCTTTGATACTGTGTTTTCGAAGGTCAACCGAGGTCTCCCCCTACCTCTCTTACCTCTCTTACCTTAAATTTATTGTAAATAATTAGAATTGATTATATTTATTATGCAGATGGGGGCCAATCGTGGCGCAGGGGCACAAAGTGTGTCTGTAAAACCGTTTGGTTGTGGGTTCAGGTTTTAAAAAATATATTATGAAAAATTTGCTATAAATATTTATTTTATTAAATCGACTAAAGTTTTACTTACAATATACGTACAGATATTATTTTTAAAACGATTATTAAGAAACGAAGGGGGAAGTATACTCTATGCGGAATGGACCAATTTGACCCACTGTTAATTATTACATCATAATTAGCTTTACTCAGGTGACAACACCAACCATTATCTTCAAAGTCACTCGAGCTTAATGAGTTTATGCTCGCATAATATTAGCACATAACATTGCACTTGGTTCAGGAGGTTTTTAAAACTATACATAATTTTTAAACATATATCAAATATTGATATTGTATCTTTCAGTTTTACAAAACAAAAAAAAAAACATATCGATAATAATAAAATTACTACCAAATCTCTGAAATCCAATAAAATTATGTCAATACCAAGAGCCGGTAACTTTGAAGCGGGACGAGGACGAAACGTGGAATAACTCATGCAAATATCGTAACTTGCAGGGGAACGAAAACGTCAAAACTTCACCGCGTATTTCAACAGTTCATAAAGTCACCCCGTCTCCCTTACAACTTGAATGTACAAATGTTCAAACTTTGTATGCTTTTACGTTGGATACCACTTGGGAAAAATATATGCTAAAACATAAGTTTTATTTATGTGCGTGTGGGTTTGTTTTTTTTTATTAATATTTAGATACATTGTGTGTGTGGGTGTGTGTGTTTTTTTTAGATTTACATTTAACTCGTACAGTGTGAAATTATTGTACTTTTTATTTTTACGCTTTATTCCGATTATTTATATATATATATAAGAATATCTTGAAAATAGTTTATCTTTGCCTTCCCAGGCAGACAACTAGTGTTTAGATAGTCCGTTTTGCACTTTTAGTTCAAATTCGAGATATTGTGTGGTGAAATTTAATACCGTGCTTTGTTTTACGAGGAAATGAAAACAATTAATTCCGAATGGGATTCGAACCTACAACTAGATACTGTTGCTCCCCGACACGTGTAAGGACGGAAAGTGGAGAACGGAGTATCTAAACACTATTTCATAGGTATATATTACGTTACAGGTATGCAACAGAAATGTACAGATAAGAAATAGAAGAAGAAATATCTAAATAAAGACATTTTAATTCACTAAGTAAATTCAACACTTTGTTTTTATAGAATGATAATAAAATTATTTATAGCGTTGTTATATCTAGAACGTAATACCTCAAAACATACATTTAATGTTAACAGTTATTCATAATAAAAATATCCATCTTGAATAAAGGCAGTATATTTAGTCATATAATATAAAAATTGCAGGTAATAAATAAACTTGCTGGAGCCAGACGGCTTGATGGCTCAGTATGCGTGTTACATTAGTGGTTTGGATATGGACTAAAATGGAAAGTCTTTTATTCTATGAAAAGTATAATATAATATATGTATATTATTATGATATGTTACATTTGTACACTGTATACAATTTGGTATCATAGTTTATTGGTACAGTATAATATATTTTAATTTTTCTCCACTTAATGGAGAGAAACAAAGTTTTTTAATGAAAAACATTGTTAAAATGTAGTTAATCTAGACATCAGGTTAACAATATAGACATACATCTATATAAGTATATAAAACTTGCCTTTTATTAACTGACATATAAAGAATAGACTAACTCAACAATTGGATTTCTAAATATTAAATTTTTCTGTGTGCAACTGCCACACTTAAAAGCTAAAAAATAAAAACCAGAATAAAAGTTTAAATTGGTATGTGAAACAGGATAGATACTATAGGAGTACTATGAAAAAATCTAGATTTTAGATATCTTCATGGTTCGGCCACACAAAAAAACAAGTTATAAACGAAGATTAGTCTATATTCTTAAAGACAATTAAAATTTGTCATATGAACTGTCAATTTGTTTCCAATAAATTATCAAGCAATCTACACGTCTGTTTTACAATACGTATGAACTTAATCTTACTCTTAATTACATTAAAATACGCTCATAACAACTGCTCTGAGGGATACTAATTTAACAACAAAAACAAAAATCCAATTTAGTAATTTTAGTCACGCACTCAGACCAATATTTTTTAAAAAAAGCCTATTTAACAAAACAAAAACTACTATAAAACAATGTAAACACAACCCCACAACAACAAAAGTTGTCAAAGAGCAAGAGAGGAAGATGGCAACGAGGCAAAGTTCACAAATAAAACTTAGCGAGGAGAAGACACAAGGGATCCCCAGATGAGAGGTCCACTGCGGCCGAACTTACGGTGAGTTTATAAGAGCGAAACAACGCGCATACCAAGTTGCATGTAGTGTTAATACACTTTCTTGTTTACTTTTCAACTTTCCAAGAGGGTTGTGAAGACAATGGCTCCGGTTCTTGGAGCTCTCGGTATATCGGATTAAGAAACACCTTGAGAGAACGGGTGTGTAAACAAAACAATTCAAGTACTGAAGCTAATGTGAGAATAAACTAATACTCGTACAGATAGTTATTGTACAAAAACAACAAACGAAAGGGTGTGACTGTAACGCAAGGGTTGTTGGTTCGATCACCACTCGAGGTATTGGATAATTATTTAGTAATATTTTCATGGCAACACACAATGTTAATAAAAGAAAAAAATCGGCGGAAAGTGGGAAACGGAGTGTCTTAAAATTAAGGTAACAGCGTGAAGCTGTTTTAAAATGCTTAGATAATGCCATATATTGTCTGTAAAATAAATGTCAACCGCCCATATATCGTATACATTCTTCTCAGTTGTATAATCTGATTTCCTTCAGATATACTTTTCCAAAAAACTAAACATGAGAGAAGAACATATTATTCATTAATTTGTCTTAAAAAAAAACAGCTTCAACAATGATGTAAATGATGCTAAAATTGAATTTTACGACGACATTAGAAAGTTATTTGCAGGTTTGCTAAGCAAGTTGTTCTTGGACGAAAACGATGTCGTTGAAGCGATAAAACTAACACCGATCTATCACCACACGCCACCGGAAAGGTACATTACACTATGAGGGAATATTTTGATGGAAAAAATGATGAATTATTCATGTACTTCAGGAAGTTCGCAAAGTAGTGGAGTGAAATAGGTTAAGGTTATGCGTAGAATAAATAAAAATTTTGTTTATATGTCATATAAAAATATAAACTGTAATAATAACCGTTGTATATATGTTAAGATTAAAAGAAATTATATAAACAAAAAGTTATAAGAAAGGATAGCTATTAAGAAATTTGCGTGTTCTTTTCTTTGCAATCGGTTTTTTCTTCGAATACATCTGTCGTACAGGCATCTATATAGGCATCTATATCTTTTATAAAGAATCCACTTAAAAAAGAGATTAAATTAATAATAATTTCAATAATACAGTAAAGATACATTTATGAACCTCCTAAAGCAGGAGTTATTAACAATATATATGTTGATATTACAAAAAAATAATATACAATACAAAAGTATCAAGCGCACATTGCTAATTAACACGCACTAACAATTATATAGAAATAAGAAACGAGCATTTATATTAACGTAGAAAATAAATATCAAACAGAAATAGAAAAAAGGAATAACATAATAAACAAAACTATAATAAATATCGTAAATACATATGACAAAGGTTATATTTATTTGTGGATATCATGTATTAGCTGGAACCTTATTAAATGTCAACAACGCGATAAACCGAATTGATTTACTTTCACCCAATACCGTTGTGGTCAGGTTCTGTTCTGTTAAAAAATGTCACCTTTAAAATTTGCGCCTGTATTCTTATAGTTATTTTAAAGGATTCAAGAGATGCAGCGCATTAATTATGTGTTCTGGAAGAACTGGTATAAAATATTACAAGGCATAAAAATTCCTCGGAGGACATGTCTAGTTTGATGACAGCCCACTGGGTGAAATGGATAAAAATTGACCGTATTGATAGAAGGGACTACCCTTCTATCTTACTACCCAACTAAGAATCGACAAAAAAAATATTGAAAAGCGCAAACAGTGATCATTCATTTCTCCGTATCGCGTGTGAAGAACAACAAAAACATTTCATACAGCAGATATAAAATGTATGGTAACATTTAGTTAACTTTAGGGCAATGGCATGGCATTTAACAGAAATCGTTGGTTGATATTTACTTTACGCATGAAAATTTAAACACTCTATCAACTGTCTATGAAATTAATAAAAAATTTATAGCATTTATATGCTAGCATTTTTATGCTATTTATATGCTTAATAACATTTTAATTGAAAATTTTAAACTTTATATGATATTTAATATTTGATGGAATGGAATAACTACTAAAGTTTCACAAAGTATAACATTCACATTTATTTTCAATATGAAAAATGTTTCTGCATATGTTTTAACAGCTCAAACTTATATTCTGAGAGGTAGAACTTATTTGAAAAGTCTAGAGTATTTTACTTTCAATGACTTCTCCCTTTTTTGAAACTTTTAAAATACTTTTAAAGCAAAGATAAAGTTATATTTCATGCGGAGCTTTGTTAGACTTTCACATTTTTTTAATGTTGTAACCCCCATGTAGCAGTCTAGGCAAAGAGAACCTGGGAACCCAGTTACTACTACTACGTTCTACGGAACAACGTTCACATTAATACACTATCGTCCCCCACTTAATGTCGAGTTCTCGAAGCATTGCGTTATAAGCGACGGACCTCAACGCCGCGCTTTGCCTCATTACTACAGCGAGGATATGAAAATATTAAATATTTCATTCTCCCAAGTAGGAATGGCACCCCATAAAATCACGACCGCCTCGATCTAATTTTATCCTAAAATTTAATATAAAACTATTTTTATATGTTCATTGTTTTGACGTCCCTACACACACAATTCTAATCAATTGAATCAAGTTCATCTGTAAAGAATGTTTTTACTTAAGTTGTCATTCTATCTGTTAGATTTTTCTAATCAAAATCAGCTTCACGCTGTATCCCGCACACAGCAGGGTAAACAGAGGGAACGTAGTGTTGACGCTCCGTTCCCCACTTTGTGCCGAAGGCATTGCGTATTGAGTGGCAAAACTCAAGGCCGCGCTTTCCTTCTACACCAAATGGAAATATAAATTTAAGTAAATATCTCATCTCTTCGAGTAGGGATCGAATCTACAACCAGTCGGTTTTACAGTCACACTTTGTGCCCTTTCGCCACGACTGGCGTCAAGATGGCAAGATATATAATATCAATCGTTAGATTTTTCAATATATAGTATTGGAATTTACAATCCAATATAAGGATGTCTCTAAAATTAACTATAAAATATTGGAAAAAGGCCTTTATGACCTTATAAAAACTACTAGATTATTAATAAAAAATATCTCACACACGAATTTTAGCTAAAAAGGACACAACAAAAATTATTATCTTAATTAAGTTTATACTTACAATTAAGCATATCTATAGAAAATAAAGAATAAATAAAATAGAATTATTTATAGTTTACATTATATTTTATATAGAAGAGTAAATTTCTTAACGAGTAAATTTCCGCATAAGCTATAGGATATATTAAGCTTCGGTGAATCACGGCCAATAATATTAAACGTTTAGACTCGGCCACCTGCGGTTGACAGTAGCTATATTACGTTATTATAAAAGTTCTCAAAGAGGTTATACGTTATAACGTTTAACAGTTTAGATTTAAAATAACAAGTTACGGATTTATTTCAATAGGAAAATTTCTACAGAAATAAATACAAATCTAACCTGAATATTAAGGGTACAACAGACCTAAGGTCAATCAAGGCTTTCTGCACTTTTCGCCTTAATTTAAAATATCGTGAGTTAAACAGCGGAGTTCAACGCTGCGGTTTAGTTAGCTATACGGTGGATGAAAGAATGAAATATATAAATATCATAAATATTGTTTATTTAGTATAATATGTTTGGTTGACCGTGCTAATCAAGAAAAATACAGATTCAAATTGCAAAAGAATTAAACCCACTGTTCCTAGAGTCACATTACCTCAAGCAATTATAAAATATTATTATACTCAACTCTTACTGATTTACAATACACAAAGCTGGCGAATCCGGCGACAAAATCTAACAATATATAAAAAATAGAATTTCATACAGTACCACAAGACACAAAATTATAAAACAAAACAAAACAAAAAAAAAATAAACAACATTTTCTCCGTAACTCTCCAAGATTTACGATCATAACTTACGGTTGGAATGATGTGGTCATTACAGTACCATTTTACTCATCTTGAAACGTCGTGCTTTAAACACAGCAATAAATATTTCTTGTAATACCAGATACAACACGAGGATGATGTATAAGTGTACTGTATATTTTTGTGGAATAATATCTAGAAATTATTCAGAGTCTTATATTTTATGACAGTTTAATGTTACTTAAGTAACTAACTAATGTCTAAGTGCGGTTATTAAATATTCATTTTATTTACGAATACAAAAACTTATTTTTTATAACTTATTAATTACAACCATTATACAATAAACAATGTTTTTATTAGATTCATGCTGTATTACAATCAGGTTGTGTATGGGACCTAGGGTTTCTCAGTTCCCATTAAGACACTTCCGTTCTCCACTTTCCGCCGAATTCTGGAAGCTTTTTGTTTTAAGTGGAGGAGCTCAACGCCGCATTTTACATTGTACCTGTGCGAGGAAATGAAAACATAAAATTTTACATTCCCCCAAGTGGAAATCGATATCACAACCAGTCACACTTACTCGTCACTCAGGTTCCCTCTAACTATAGATACAGCGTGAAGCTAAAAATACAGAACACACACACAGAATGTCAGCTAACTTTATATTCAATAATAAGGACACATAAAACATATTATCATATAACTATATACAGAATCCCTCTACTCTACCGCATATTAGATGGGCGAGATTGAAATATTACTTGTTGCGACGCGGCGTGCAGCGGAAAGTTACTGTAGCGAGGATATACTTGACTAATCACCGCCTATCACAAGTTCAAACAATATTTGCAATAATATTAACATATTATATGCATATATTTTCGACATTGTGGCTTAGTTGTTGCGTGTTTGAACGAATTTGGTTCGTGCGAGTTCTAATCCCGCGTGGGGAGACGATGCCATCTACACATGCATCTATTAATATTTCTGAAGCACCTAGTCTCATGAAATGGTTCATTTTGACTTTTGTTGTTTAACAGTATTTTTTCATTACGTTTATGATTTCATGACATATACAACATTTAGAGCCTATATTTTTTTCAGAAAAACCTATAAAATTTAGAGGATTCTAACTAGTAAATTGTTTAAAGATTTTAAGTTGGGTTCCATGAGGCGCTGGTTCGCGCTCACTACGCTTAATTTTTTATGATTAGTTTTCCAAAAAATCATTTTTTTCCTCAGTGTGTAGAAGTACTTTATAAAATAATGTTAAAGATAATCCTATTATTTAAAAAAAATCAGCTTCACGCTGAAGCTGATTTTTGTTTTTATCCCGCACACAGCAGGGTAGGCACAGGAAACCTAGTGTTAAGACACTAAATTTCCCACTTTCCGCCGAGATCTGGAGGCATTGCGTGTTGAGTGGCGGAACCCAGCGCAACGTTTTGCCTCGACACCAGAGCAAAGAAACGAAAATATAACTCAAACTAAATAATTTATTTCCTTGAATGGGGATCGAACCTAAAACTATTCGATTTTACAGTAATACTCTGTGCCTCTTCGCCACGACTGGCCTCAATAATACTATTGTTGTTTATTTTTAGCGCAGTATAACGAAAACAATGCTTTTAAAGGATTCATTTCATTATTACTTCAGATTGATATTGATTTAGATTTTACAATATTTTGTTTTAGTACCAACATTTTCATTTATTCATATTTTATATGCCATAGTGCTCGTTAATTCGTTAAAACGAACATGTGCAGGGCTCTTGAATAACAACTATATTAACTTTTTTGTTCTATTCATGAATATGAATAACAAAAATATATTATTATATGTCGCTAAAGAAATTTAAAAAAAAAACATAGAAACTCAACACTCCATTCAATCATTAATGTAATACAAAGTAAAATGCTTTTTAACGGCAAACTTTCGCTTCGTTTTCACTTAATTGAAGAAGTACGTTATCATGTAATTTAATTTAAAATAATTTTCAGTGAAAAGAATTCACAATATTATTAAAAGATCGCATTACTGTAGCTTTGTACCGACTGAGTTACTATAGATCGCAGCTACAGTATCTATATATATATATATATATATATATATATATATATATATATATATATATATATATATATATATATATATATATATATATAATGTTTATGCATTTCGTAGTCATTGCAGGGTATCTAGGGAGAGTATGATGATAAATTATTTCAGCTTCATGCTGTATCCCACATATAGTACGGTCGGCAGAGAGAGGAGTATTACACACTCCGTTCTACCCAATTTGAGAGAGACAATCACACAATGTCAAGCGTCACGATGACCTTAACGTAATGATAGCCCACTAACGTAAGTTAGTTAACTATTAAAAAACAACTGACCATATGCCAAAATGAAAATATTTTGAAATATAAACAAAAAATATATAAAACTGCATTCGGCATAATAAATAAAATTGTATTCCGCACACAGCAGGGTAGGCAGAACGAACCTAGCCGCCTTGCCTCGACACCAGAGCGAAGAAATGAAAATATAAATGTAGATAAATATTTTATTTCCTCGAGTGGGGATCGAACCCACAACCAGTCGGTTTTACAGTCACACTTTGTGCCCGACGACCGACCGACGACTGGCCTTAAGTAAGTAATTTGGTACATTGAAAATACACTTTTATTAAGTTCGTAAAATGTATTGGTACATATAAAATGTATTGATATTTCTCTTTGTAGCCAGTAACACAGGAGAACAAGCGTGCGACAGGAAAGGCAACAGGTTGTGGGTTCGATTTCCACTCGAGCAATTGAAATATTAAATATTTTCATTTTATCGCTCTAGTAACGTAAGGAAAAGCGCTGCGTTTAGTTCCGCAACTTTAACTGTAATGCCTCGTAAATACTGAAAGAAAGTGGAATGCGGAAGTGTCTTAACGGAAAAGGACTGTCTCAACACTAGGTTCCCTCTGTTTACTCTGCTATGTTCGGCATACAGCGAGAAGCTAAAAAATACAAGTCTCTTATATTTTTTAGGCTTATCAGTAGACTGACTTAGACGAATGATACGTACTATCCGAATTAAATTTATTGCTGGAAATTTTCCCCATTAATTGAGTGATAAGACTCTCAAGAGTAATTTACTCCACTAGATACCAATATAAAATCGACTTAAATTGTTTTCCTCGACTGATTGCTATTCAATTCGATTTGTCCCTAAATTTATATTTGAAAACATTTATTAGGTTTAAGTACATATACATATATACCTTTAGAAAACCACTACATATAGACTGTTTGTGAGTTTATCTAAGTGTAGAATAACACTTTAAAAATGTAAAAAAAAAATCATGATTGGTTCACACCACAACTGATTTTTTTTTAAATAATGAATAATTAAAATGATATGATTATTTCAATGGAAAATTAACTTTAGTTACTAACTAATTAATCCTAACACTATGGTTCCCTCTGCCTATCTTGCTGTGTGCGGGATAAGATGAAGTTAATTTATATCATAAGTTTTGTTCAATCAACAAAAGAAAAACAAAACAATAAGAAATTTAAAATTAAAAATAGCGGCAAAATAGAACGGTACCTAATATTTAATAACCAACAATCGATATTACGGAGAGGATAGGGCTGACCCGGGAATGCAATATTGTCCCGAGATTACAATCTTACCGACAGCTGAATGAGAACAATACGGCACTAAATTTCGTTCACAGACAAACATTGTATTGTGTTTTTTTGTTATTATTAAAACTTAAGGAATAAAAAAAAAGCATATATTTCTATGCAAGCCCTGTCGTGGCGCAGGGGTATGTAGGGGCGCAAAATGTGACTGCACATCGACTGGTTGGGGGTTCGATCCTCACTCGAGGATAGAATATTTATTTACGTTTACATGTAGAGACAAAGCGCGGCGTTGATTTCCGCCGCACAACACGCAATGCCTCCAGACTTCAGCGGAGAGTGAATAACGGAGTGACTTAACACTACGTTCCCTCTGCCTACCCTACTGTGTGCGGGATACAGCGTGAAGGTTTTTAAAATATATAACTGTCATGTATAGTTTGGTATTAAATTCAGATCTTAGCTTCTTAATTTTATACCTATATACAGAAGTAATTCACTTATATATATCTACATATATTTCAAACCACCACGACTTATAGTTTGTGAGTTCTAGCTCGCAATTAAAATGAAACAGAAATAAGCCCAGTTGACAGACGCTGATACGACAAATGTAAGAGAAAAGCATACAGCATAAGCATTTTTAAATTTACGTACAAAATGAGAACAGCGTTTAACATTTTCATTTTAGTTATGTGAAGTTATTGTCTTTTTTAAGGTTCCGTATCTCAAAAGTTAAATACAAAAGCCTTACAGGGATCACATTATCTTCCGTCTGTTCGTATTTTCATAGCGAAATATCAAGATGAAACAGCCTCAATTTACATAGTTTTATCATAAAATGATATTAATTATCATTTAGCTTACAACCATGCGCCTTCTACGCAACACAAGAGCAAGTCAAACTGGCAATAAAACGTGACACAATCATCTGCTGGTGCTGGTGCATTCTAGACAATAGCAACAATGGCACTTGCTGCACTTCTTTGTCATTGAAATAGCAAACTATATAAATATTTAAAGTACAAACTCGTGCTTAGGTAGCATTTTTAAGTACCTACATAATAGTAATGGGAGTTACATAAATAACAATAACTTTATAAGGCAGAAAGAATCTAGTATTAAAACAGTCCAATTTGCAATTTCCACCGATTTAAGAGAAATAACATTGTACATAGCGACACCCAATTTCGTATTTAGTTTTAGTATGAGCAGAAGAGTTAAAACAGTTTAAAATCCAGACGGTTCGGTCGTCGTGGCATAGGAAAATAAGCGTGCGACTCCGACGCGACGGTTTTGGGTTCGATTGATACGAAGAGAAAAGAAATATTTAATATTTTCATGTCCTCACATAGTCTACCGCTACCTACCTGCTATGTACGGAATACAGCGTAAAGCTGTTACCACTAAAAACAGTTTCAAATACAGATCGAACCAACAACCACCTCGTGCCTGCCAACGCCATTTTTATGTTTAGAATTTTGTAATTTCGGTAATATGGCGAAAAATAGAAAATTCTAAACATAAAAATTATCCCTCATAAAGCCTAAGCTGCTAACGTTAACAACCTTCCCCGGGTTCCCTCCGGCAATACACTCATCTGCTGGGTGCGATATTCAGTGCGAGATAACAACGATCCTCTCAAGAGGTGTTGAATAATAAACGAATTTAGCGTCAAACGAGGTTTAACTTTTACACTACTTTAGAGCCAACTGCCATTCACCAACTTTGCGCCATGCTCGCAATATACAGACTGCTGTACATATTTTATGTTTATGGCCAACTTTACTGTATACACTAGATTTTAAATACTTAAGTAGATAGAAATTAAATTAAATTAGATAATACAAGTTCGAAGAGTAATTAGTCTAAGTAACTTTTAAAAATAATGTTATTTTATTTAATGTTGTTGTATAATGTGAATATTAATAAGGTTTAAAAGCAATAAAAAATACTGCTTATGCTTATTCGCTATTAAAGTGATTTTTCATGATCATTTTATATAAAGAGAAGATATAATGTCACAACTATATAAAATAAAACCATGAGTGATAATTAGAACCGTCGACACAAAACGTTCTAAAAGTAGACTAATAACTAGAAAAAAACTGATAATCTTCAAATGTTAGCCATCCTTCCTTGAATGAAAATGGCTATAGAACACTCGATTAATTCACTTTTCAAATAATAAAACTCATATCAAAATCGATTCATCTGTTTGGGATCTACGATGCCACACAAATATACACCTATACACGTACACAAACCATCAAATTAACAATACAGGGGACGCTATATAAGTTCTGAGTTAAAAACAAAATTCATCACAAAAAAAAAAGTTAAGCAATAATGAAGACAATATAAATAAAAAAGTATATGAAAATTGATCACACGACAGATTAAAAACGTATATACTTCATGTTCACGTAAAATATGTATGAAGCAATATAAAGTTGGACTATAAAATTGGGCTATAAAATTATATTAAACCAATTCAATTTTCTCACAGCATTAACCAAAACGAAAATATTATTTTTAATTATGCGAACGAAACGTGGAGGAAAATTTGGCACAGATGCAAATATAATATGGCCCGCCGTTTAAAACGTAGAAAGCACTAGCTAGTTAATGCGCTTTATTTGAAGACTTGGAGATTACGCCTGTGATTGCACGAGATGCATATGCATCTTGTAAGCTTGGGATGTGTGTATTGTATATTATTTGGTGATTATTATTTCAATTTTTTTTTGTATTATGGGTCTCACTAAGTCGGAATCGTCGCCGTTTCTACGTTAACTAGAACGTCTAAATGAAAATAATGCCCGCGAGTGGGAATCGAACCCATAATCATCGAGAAAAGCACAATTGGAATGAGACTGATTGATGGTGATCGTGTTGTGGTAAAGAAAAGGAAAAGAACATTTTACAAAGCTTGTGTTGTAGTAATTGATGCATAAAATGCAAGAAATAAAGTAAAATGCATGATCCTTATATAAAAAATAAACACACACAAGGCTTTTAATGAAATTATAACAATACATAGTACCATACCAACATATGGATCCAGATTTAATAAATATACATATATAAACACTCACGTACTCTTGATATCACGAAACGAAGGAATATTTCAACAGTAATGTTACCCTTTTTTTCGCAATAAATCGTTAAGATATAGCGGATACACTAGTGATAATGTAGAGATAGCGTTAGAATTATGAAGGTTTTTTTTTATAAAATTGTACATAATTTTTTTTTAAGATTACGATTCCAGATATAGCAGGGTAGACCTAGTGACCGAGAACCTAGTGTTAAGACACTCCGTTCCTCCTTCTCCGCTCAAATCGAATCATTGACCATTTTATTGCACAAATATAGTATTTGAAAAAACGTCTGTTAATAATTTTAATATCTCGAAAATGGTAAAACTTCGAACCATGGTATGTAAAAATAGTTGGAAATGACATCTATCTATATCTATTTTACCTCAGTATACAAAAAAAATCTATAACGTTCAATAATAATAGTATTGCCAACAATAATCTTAACCAAAACCTTTAAGCAAGTAGTAAAAGTTGTATGAACAGATAAAAATAATAAATAAAATTAAAGCGCTGGGAATAATTTATTAGCATGTTTTCGAGTTGCGACAAAGCAAGGTCGAGTAAAGTGTCTCACAGACGGGCTTAGAACAGTCATAAAAATGTATGGGAAAAAGTGGAGCAATAAGTCAAGCTGTTTACAAATATATTTTATGTACGGCAAGGTATTCATAATAAATCTAACATAATATATATATATATATATATATATATATATATATATATATATATATATATATATATATATATATGTGCTGCTGTGTGTAGGGATACAGAAACTGATATAAAATATATATATATATATATATATTCTAAATCATCTACATGTTTTCGATATATATATATATATAAGATTTTTTAAGATTTAGAATATATATATATATATATATATATATATATATATATATATATATATATATATATATATATTTTATATCAGTTTCTGTATCCCTACACACAGCAGGGTAGGCAGAGGCAACTCAGGGTTAAGACATTCCGTTCCCCATTTTCTGTCGAGTTCTGGAAGCAATGCATATTGAGTGGCGATACTCGACGCCGTGCTTGGTCTCGATACCAGAGCCAAGAAACGATGATATAAATGTAAAAAATATACCATATCTTCGAGTAGGTATGAAACCCACAATCAGTCGATTTTACAGGCAAACTTTGTGCCCCTGCACTACGACTGGCCTCATTTTTTTGCATCGTTTTAATTTTTTAAAGACTTTGTTCACTAAAAAAGGATTGGAAAATATTTAGAAAGTTTGAACATAACGGGACCCGAACCTGCACCTATCTAGCTAATAAGCCATACGAACGTTGCAATACGTTGTTATCGAACAACATCAACATTCTTATACGCTTGTTACAGCTTATTTACATCATGTAAGACCAATTTTCCAAGTATAATAGTATTCTTCAATCTTCATATCCCTATTCGAGCCACAAAATTATATGTACGATATGTACTTACAATTTCGTGGAGAGGACATCAGAAGATGTTTACCTGCAGTCGTATCGGTATATCTTGATATTATATAAGCAGTATAAAAATTTCTGATTTCCTATACTAGTCATCGGCTGGTCAAGCAAACGCCTAAAAACTTTCGCATAGAACCGTTCAAGACATTTCAAATAAAAAACAATAAGATTCTATATATTTTATGCTCAATTATTGTTTTTTAACTTAAAACTGTAGAAACACAATTGATATTTTTAAATTTTTAAACTAACTGAAATATAGATAGACAAAGCTTAACCATATATATATATAAATTATTATTAAAATAGACTATCGGACTAACGAAGCCTCATTTCGTATTCCAGCAAATAAAAGTTACGTATTATGTGTATAAATATACGGTTTTTCGCTATATTCTTTTCTAGTAAAAGTCGATTTTACGATTTATGTACGGAAAGCGAATTTTTTTATGGGCTATCAATGACATTAGGGGGATGTTAATTTGTTTGCGAAAAACTGACTTTGACATTTTCGTAGGGCTGATAATGATAGCAACGATAGTTTTGTCCTGCTACGTTCTATACGCTTTTTTCCGTTGCAAAGCGTTGCCATATAAATATTATTATTAATCAAAAACTTTTTGTTGAGGCCAGTCTTTAGGGCCAGCCAGGCACAAGCGTGGATCTGTAAGCTAAATAGGTTGTGGGTTTTTTTTTAAAACAATCGGTTCTCATTAAACCACTTCTGTTCCCCACTTTTAGCTGAATTCTAGAATCATTGCGAGTTGAGAAGTGGATCTCATCACCGCGCTTTGCCTGGTCACCAGAGCGCGAAAATGAAAATGAGTGAAAGTGAAATGAAAGTGAGTAATTAATTTCCTCGACTGGGAATCGAACCCACAAATTGTCGGCTTTACAGTCGCACTCTTAAGCTCCTGCCCCACAACTGGCCTCATTCGACTAATTAATAATGTTAATATTATTATTATACAATCAAACAAAATTGGCAATACAGTCATTTATATGTATGGTAAAAATGTAGGCCAGAACAAATAAACACGAGTGAATATGAGATTAAATCGGCTTTAAAACTGTCACGAGGATAGATTTAGATTCGAATTAATTAAAAATTTAATGCAAGCAATGAGGAGCTAGTTTTTTTTTTCAACTTCACGCTGTGCCCCTCATACAGTAGAGTAGGCTCAGGGAGCCTAGTGCTAAGACACTCCGCTTCCTGCCTTTTTTATATTATTTATTTTTGACCTGCACCCTTATGACCCTTTGACATAAAGAAGGCTCAGAACTCAACATAATTGTTCTGAGCTTTCTTTTGCATTTTTCTACATAAATAAGTAGCTTAAAGTTGTTTTAATAACTATTACAATTACGAAAACCAAATGAGACATTCCTAACATTTTGGACAATATAACATTTTATTAACAATAAACACTTTAAGTATTAGATCGTGGCGGTATAACGCCTGATAGGCAGCGATAAGTTTGAGTTCAATTTTTATTTTGCCAATATGGCATGATAAAAAACGAACGTTGAGCTCTACCACTAACACATAATGACTTGAATTCGGTCAATAAATTGCCAGTAGCAAGAAGCTACCTTGCTTGATAACGCGTACAGCGGAAAAACGTCTGTGCGCAAAAAAAATTTTCATTAACATAAACAAAGTTAAAGTTTACTTTAAAATAGTGGTAATTTTCTAAATATTCATCCATTTTTTTATATGAAAGTAAGAAACCTTTGGTGAATATCAAGCAACGTTGAAACTTCAACCACTCCTTACCTATAAATTCTTAAACTCAACGTATTACTAAGCTTATAAGAGTTTTTGCAAGATTGTCTCAAAGGAGAGCTTTTATTTAGCAGAATGTTGATATTAGAGCGACCATGTTGAGGGCACTTGTAAAACTGTGTAAAGTACAAGTACATATTGAAAGATTTCATAGAATTATATTAAAATTCTTTTGTAAGTGATTGTAAAAATAATAAGTTAGCTAAAATTTTTTAAGTTGATTCCTTTATTCTGGCATTGAGTGTTTAGTGGCAAAATTTGCCTAGTTCCTAGAGCGAGGAAATGAAAATATGAAATATTTCGTTTCCTTAAGCTTAACCGAACTCACGACCTATCGCCTTTATAGTTCGCAAGGACAATGATGATACGGTTCTATGATTAGCTCGCTGTATTTAGCTACAAAACATTTGTTATATTGTAACACACACACACACACACACACGCGCGCACGTACGCACACACACACACACACACACACACACACACACACGCGCGCACGCACGCACGCAAGCACGCACGCACGCAACCACGCACGCACGCACCGTTGCCATTACGACTTCCGTTCTCCACTTGCCGCTGAATTAAATATTAAATATTTAATTTTTTAAAATGGGAATCGAATCCGTCGAGTTCACAGTTGCACCGCTTGTTCCCTGCACCACGACTGGCGTCGATTACTTTGGCGATAAATAGGTATATAGAGCTGATTGTATTTACACAAGAAGTTAATTTACATAACATGCCATCAGTTTAATGGCTTTATTTAAATTATAAAATACTAATGGGCGCGCGCAGCTTTGCCTGCTTATTTTGGTTGTTGCTTACTCTTAGGGTTGAGTTCTGAAAAAACCACGAAACACGTGTTCAATAAAATATTTTTAACAGTTTGAATTTAATTTTTTATAAAAATTGGTGGCGTTATAAAGATTTTTCCATATAAATTTTCAACCAATTATTTGAAACCTTAGAGGGTAAATTCTAAAAAACCTTGAAACACATGTTCAATGAAATATTTAAGAG
The DNA here is from genome assembly GCA_917862395.2 of Heliconius sara. Lineage (NCBI taxonomy): Eukaryota > Metazoa > Arthropoda > Insecta > Lepidoptera > Nymphalidae > Heliconius > Heliconius sara. The sequence goes on from OU860782.2 coordinate 3,656,161, forward strand.
TCTGAATTTCAAGTTTTTTAAAAATCGGTGGCGATTTAAAAAAAATCCATACAAACTTATTACCACCACCAACACCGCCCACCACCACAACCTATTTCATCCCTTTAGGATTAAAATTTTTGAAAATCCCTTCTACATGGATCTCCAGATTATGAAAATAAACATCTGTCCAAATTTCACGTTTCTCCCATCAGCGGTTACGGCTGTGCGTGCGTCTTACCTCAGTCAGTCAGGTGCATGTCCTTTTATATATATAGAAGATTATGTAAATTTAAAAGATTAAAAAAAAGGGATTTCACGTATAATAAAAGGTAGATAGTAGTAGATACTCGTATACAGATAATGCGTCCAATTTTATTCAATATCGAAAGTAATTTACCCACCAGCAGCGCGTTGCGTGCATTTTTCATCTATTTTTCGATACTTTCAAAGCCTGTCCGTGTCGTAAAATAAAATATTTTAAAAGATTATTTTAATATTTTTAAAACATGTGCCAAAAGAATATATGAAATAATTTATAGCGAAAAATATTTTTCGGACGCCTGGTATAGTTTAATAATACCTACAAGCAGACAGAGATTATTGTAAATTCTATAATCTAGGGTTAAAAATTGAACCATTTAATATTATTAGTTAAACATTCAATATAACTGTTTCTATGCTTCACGCTTTATCGCGCATATATCAGGGTAGGCAGAGGGAACCTAATGTAAAACACTCCGATCATCACTTTACACCGAATTGACACCTAAAATTTAAAATTGCGTTAAAAAATAAAATTGTACAACTTTATGTTTAAATTCAATTCCCACTCAAGAAAATGACATATTTGAACATTTCTATTTCTTTGCTCTGACGATGAGGCAAAACACTGCGTTTCGCCACCAAAAAGTCCCCGGAAACTGTGAAACCGAGATTCCCAGGTTCCCTTTGCCTTCCCTGCTATGTGCGGCATACAACGTGAAGCTAAAAAATACTTAAATTTATAAAATATTGCAAAGACTACTTTATTTCATGTACATATGAAGCTAAAATTTACACCAAAAATTTACGATCCGCAGCCTGCATTGTACTTCTCACGTCAACGGCAATTCTAATGCTATTAATCCTGTTGAATTGCTAGTTCCGTTGTTGCTAGAACATTGTTTCAAAACACAATTTGAATATTAGATATTGCTTTTTTATAGGCATTTAGTAGTTATTGTTGTACAAATATACAGTCACAATAATTTAATCATGATGTAACACAGTTTGAAGGGGTGAAATATTTTTTTATTTTATTGAGGCATATTATCTATGATTTTTTGAAGCGCTAAGTCCCACACAGCAGTGTAAGCAGAGAGAACAGACGCTCCGTTCTACATTTTCCTCTGAATTCTGGAGAAAAATTAAACTCAATACCGCGCTTTGCCTCGACACCAGAGCGAAGAAAATGAAAGTATTAAATATTTCATTTTCACATGACGGAATCGAACCAACAACGTTTACAGTCACCCTTAGTGCTCCTGCGCCAAGATTGACTTCATCTGGCCGGATTATGTTTTAATAAGATAACATCAAAATCTCTTCAAACGAGATTAACTGATCACAAATTTTATATTTAATTAGGAGAAATATAGTGTTATTTCATGACTTTCCCAGAACAAGAAGAGCAATGTACCTAATGGTATTATTATTTTCATTTATTACACAAAAAAAAATCATAGAATAACAATAAACGTAGTTCATTGTTACATACTTCCTATATATATTGACACTGACATTGTGATTGGTTGATTTACATCGAATAATTAGATTCGTTTGATATTCTGTTGATTTCGGTTTACTTCGTTAATGGGCGCCATCAGCGAAATTTAGTTTTCGTCGAATTTGACAATACAATGTACGGAATACGTGTGCGGTTTATATTTCATAAACTGCCAATGAGGTGATATTGAATCAGGAGTTGAGGAGTTTATGTTGTAGAGAAAGAAATATTAAAGGGCAAGGATATAAACGAATAAAGTTACTGAGAAAATATTAAAGGAGGCCAGTCGTAGCGCAGCGGCACGAAGTGTGACTGCAAAACAGACTGGTTGTGGGTTCGATCCCCACTCGAAGAGATGAAATATTTACTTAAATTTATATTTCAATTTTCTTCGCTCTGGTGCCGAGGTGAAGCGCGGCGTTGAGTTCTGCCACTCAACACGCAATGCCTCCAGAATTCGGCAGAAAGTGGGGAACGAAGTGTCTTAACACTACGTTCCCTCTGCCTACCCTGCCGTGTGCGGGATACAGCGTGAAGCGCGCGAGGCCAGCGCGATGGTTTTGGCTTCGATTCCATTAAGGGAAATGAAATATTTATACTTCCTTACTCTGAATATAAGATTCAGCACGGTATTGAGTTCCATAACATGCAGAGTCTTCAAAAATTGACAGAAATACATAATGTGTTCCAATACTAAATAAAAAGTACAAGGAAATAATGCCAAATGGGAGATGAGTGAGAAATAGGTCATTAATCACCATTGAAAAATATAAAAAAAGGATTACTTGAAAATAAATAATAATAAAATAATCAAAAGTGATAAACATCAAGAAGTTATTGCAAGACAAGGAACTGGACACAAATTCAATGTGTGAAAATGCCACAAATGTATAAACTAAAAGGGCTCTCGTGTTTGTTTAACATCCGCTTTATTTGCTTATCTGTAACAAGATAGGCCCCTTTATACCGCTTAGCATTATTTTAAGTCAGTATACGTAATTTAGGTTAAGCATCTTCGGTATTATTATAACCCGCAAATTATCAAGTTAGTTGCGTGTCTATTAGAGAAAAAATTAAATCAGCTTCACGTTGTATCCCGCATACAACCTACCCTAGGCAGAGGGAACCTAGTGTTAACACACTCCGTTCCCCACTTTCCGCCAAGTTACGGAGGCATTGCGTGTTGAGTGGCGAAACTCAACGCCGCTCTTTGCCTCGACACCAGAGCGAAGAAATGAAAATATAAATCTAAATATATATTTCATTTCCTCAAGTGGGGATCGAACCCACGATATCTTTATTTTAAGTAAATGTAGAAATACTTTTTTTTTCCAGGAAATCATAAGGGCCGTATATCCATTTATATGGTTTTAATGAATAACACACTACATTAACCTATCAACCAACAGACAGAATGTATTGATATGTGGTGACCGAATCAATTAAATAACTTTATTAATACATAATACCAAATTATAAATGGATAGTGAAATCAAACGTAACTTTACTCACATAAGTTAAATACAAAATTATCAAAAAACCTGGCAAAACTACATGATTAAACTAATGGTCTTATATCACGAAAAATCAAACTTAAAAAACAAGGGGGGTATTGATATGTGGTGACCGAATCAATTAAATAACTTTATTAATACATAATACCAAATTATAAATGGATATATGAAATCAAACGTAACAAATTACTTACAATAAATTAAATACAAAATTCAAATTCTAAAAGAAGCCTAGGACAAAATCTACAAGAGTTTAAACTTAAATCACTTAGGTCTTATTATATTCTGAATACAAATGCCCCTTAATCAGGTAATGGAGGAACAGCGTTAAAATAAATTACACTCCGAGGGAAAATTACAATTTTCGATGCGTCGATTTTTTAAAACAACGAGCGAATAAGTTTTCGATTTTAATTCATTTTTGAACTTAAATCGAACATTTCGAATGGAAACTAGTTGAGATTAAGTGTCTTCCTTCATCGAGATATTGCATTCTGTACGCTGCATTGGGCAATATTCGATATGCGAGTGCTTTTGCCTGTTGTGTGCCGAATTTGATTGATCGTGTTCCGCTATGAAGGAAATGTCAAATCCAATTTGGAAGACAGGTCAGAGACTGCAGTTGTACAGAGGTGTATTGACAGCCTGGTATGGGTGTGTATTTCGTTATCTTCTATGTCATAAAACCGTAAAGTGATAAATAAGCATACCTAAAGGTTACATTTCAGATAAATCTTTTGTGAAATGTAAGTGAGGAACAATAAAAAGAATTTGGAAAATTCCCTTCCCTTCGGAAGTATAATAAGAGTTGTTTTCAAAGATATAAATGTGTAATTTTAAATTATACAAAATTAAAGTAAAGTTAGAGGCCGTCGTGACCCAGGGGCACAAGGGTGTAACTGTAACGCGATGCTTGTGGGTTCGATCCTATTTCTTCGCTCTGATGTCGGGGCAAAGGGCGACGTTGAAATTCGCCACTCAACACGCAATGCCTCCAAAATTCGGCGAAAAATGGGCAACGGAGTGTCTTAACACTAGGTTCCCTCTGCCGGTTTTTTTTTATTTAAAAAAAAAGTTCTCTTGATTTACAGTAATGTACATCGAAAACTACACGAGCAATGCCGCGTGCGGCAGTCTAATTACGAGATTTACAATGGAAGAAAAATCAAAACACAAAATCTCTTCAAAAGATTAAAACAGAAAAATATATTTTAGTACCAGATTTAATCTTCCTATTCTGACTACTTTTTTAATCATGCTCAATTTACTCAGAGCAATTTATATCCCAACAATACACAAATCGAGATTGACTTTTCTTTCTTTACGTATAAAACAAATGAACTGCCACTATGGAACGACCTTTATGCATGCGGAATCTAAAATATAGCATTACAAGTAGCCGAGTGGATAATTTCAAGTTTTATCAGCGTAGCATTAGGATCTATTTTCGTTTGGCATTAGAAGTTGTTCCTGACAAGAGATGTTAACAGTAGACCTTATTTCTCGGACATACGTTTTAGACAAATACTCATGGAGCTATACCGATTGTAAGTGTATGTATGTATGTCGTGTAAAGCAATGGTTTTGTGAAATGGGATATTTGTATTCCGTTCGGGATAGGGTGCCGAAAACACTTTATGGTATTTACTTAAATGCGTTAAAGATAGAAGTTTACTTTATAGTAACGTATACCGTGAACATATACCTAGCTGGTATTGCAAAAGTAAAAAAGTTATACAACATAGCAAATTTCACCTATGCTATTTATATTTTTATTATATTTAAAAACTGAAGTGCGTGTGTAGTAGAACCTGATAATATCAAGAACTAAGGCTTCGAATTAAAAAGTGCTTCTTGTGTTGGACTGATCATTTATTCGTATAGTCGTTTCGATATGATCTACTGTGACTGCAATCCTTTGACCAATGGAGTTTCGGACTGGACTTCAGATACGACCGTGACATAAGATATACATAACTTTTAGTTATTTCCTTTTGAAAAGCGGGTGATGTCGCAGATAAAGCAAGTAAGGAAAGCTTAGGATTAATTTTAGTATTTGATCACCATTAATTGCAGTTGAGATGAGTTAAATTCGAAAACAGAGTCTCTTCTCTAAAAGTAACTCTAACAAATGCACGTTAATAATTATTAACGTATTAAGTAATAATTAAACCCTAATTAAAATTAAAATAACATGTTTAATTTTGATTAAAATATAACTCCTTATTCTACTTCCATCTTACATAGAAATGAAAGCGATGACATATTAAGATGAAGCATTTCTTATTGAGATACATATTGAGATTTGTTTATGTTTTATTATTTTATCTTTTCTTCGATTTCTTCGATTGCAATTGCAATCCACAAAAAAAACAGCCAGTGGGCATTACAACTGCATCGTTTCACCATCAAAAATAAATCATAAAAACCTACAAATATACTAGAAAATGGCAAGTACGTACATACATTTAATATAAATGGTCGGCCCGTCCTCGTTCACACATCCAACAGCTTATCCGACCGGATACAAACTCGGGGCAAACGAACAATTTGTACAACTGCAACCAGCGTTTTGCTTTGAAGTAATAAATTACGTTACGTTAAATCCTCTAATTCCATTTAGGGAATGCTAGCAGATAATGTATTAACAAATTAACAAGGGATAAACCAATTTTGAACCGGAGGTGTTTCGAATGACGATATCCACAAATAGCACGCAAATGCAAAAATTGGCTGGTTTTGTGGTAAATGGCTGTTTTCTCTTTAGATTTTTCGGTATTCATTATTTGCTTAAGAATTAATTAGATAATAAATGGAAATATATTATATAAAAATAAAAATATTGTAATAACATATCCTTACTAGGCAAATATTTCGTAAAAATAATTAACTAAAACGTTTGTAACCGTTTTAATACAATTATATATATATATATATATATATATATATATATATATATATATATATATATATATATATATATATATATATATAAATTTAACGAAGCACGGTATTCAGTTTCACCAACTAATATGAAAAATGACGAAAATTTGGCGGAAAGTGGAAAATTAAATGTTCTAACATTAGGTTCCCTGAGGGAACCCTACTTCCCTACTTTGCTGTGCGGTAAACACAATGACCCTGCTTTATGTCAGTTAAGTAACAAGTCCGCGGTTGAAAATACTTAGTAAATAAAAATGCAAACTAATTTCATGTAAACTTTGAAACGTTGAGCTTTTAACTAAAAGAGTACAATCAAACGGATTCCGACAAGAATCTATTTGATAAATTCTTTCCACTACAGTATAAGTTATTTAAACGAGATATTTTACTTTTTTAAATATAGTTTAATTTTAAGAAACACTGTACACAATGATCAATTTGAGGCCAGTCGTGGCGCAGCGGCACGAGTGTGGCTGTGAAAGAAAGATGAAATTTTACTTAAATTTATATTTCCATTTCGCCGCTCTGGTGTCGAAGCTAAGTGCGGCGTTGAGTTCTGCCACTCAACACGCAATGCCTCCAGAATACAAACCGAAAACGCTTGCGTTTAAGGTCACAAGGTGTGACGCTGCACGACGGCAGCGAGTATATTTTCGTGTGCAAAGAAGTAAATTGTGTTTCTAGGCTTAGAAGGAAAAATATTCTCAAATAAGCAGAAAAGTGTAAAACAAAACGACATTGAATCTTCTCATAATATACAAAAATAAGTATATTTTTATGCAGCTATACGCTCCCTCCTGCATATAGAATAATAGATAGAGAACCTAATATCAAGACACTCCGCTCAACTAGGCCACGATGATCCCGATAACAAATACAATATTTATTGCTAATTCAAAAGTGACACTATATAAAAAAAACAAAGAATAGATCCTGATAAAAAAGGGCAAAGTCTTCACAGGCAGTATTTAAGAAGTGGGACAAATGTAGCGTAACTGGTTCCTCGATGTCCCTAGGGTTATAAATAAGGGACGGGGCGGGCAAAGCGAAACACATGAATGGACGATATCGGTTGAAGATCCACCGACCGTGGTATATTGACATGACAGTCGTATTTTTTGTTCTTGTTTTTTTCTTTTTACTGAAGCTTAGTTTTTGTACCTCAAAGCTAAATAATGGACAAAAACGATTATTAAATTATATATTTTTATTGTTCTACAAAATTTCAACATATATAGTTTTGTTAGTAAATAATAATTTTTCTATAATTATTTTTTAAGCTTCACGCTGTACACATTAGCAGGTATAGGATAGACACAAGGAACCTGGGAACTTAATGTTAAGACACTCTGTACCTACTTAGTCACATCCCCGCTTCCCCATTCCGTCAAATTCAAATTCAATTTTGAATTATAAAAAATACTTTATAATAAATTACGTAGTAGACGGAGTATGGTAAACATAAATAAACTTAAACTATTTCAATACAAAAATTAATATTACCAGTCAAAAAATAAAAATAAACAAAATATTTCACTTTAGTACCCTTAAGGTACTTCAAGAATATTATATAGATATACGATGTACAAAAAAAAAGTTACTTACTTAATAAATAAAATTAATAATTGTATGGGAGAGCTGCCAATAAGTTCCAACATATTAATTACAAGTATGTCGTATTGGCACTATCTGCTAGTGCTCAAAGTGCCGACGGTTGTTAGCATTTAATAAGACTTAAGTCCGTACAAAGGAAAATGAAAATAGCTTTTGGAAATGTTTAATTATGTTGAAAATTGAAACTAGGATATTAAGCAACAACGAAAAAGTCACTATTATATCAAATTAAGTTATTTTATATATATGTACAAGCTAGCCAAAAATGTATCAATATTTTTTTTACTTGGACATTTGAACTCATCCACTTCAAATGTCAAACTAAAAAAAATATTGATACATTTTATGCATTAAATTTCACCGAAATGTATAATCTTGAAAGGCAGTTCATATTCTATAAGTAAGTACCTATGACAATAAATCAAAAGCATATAGTCTTTTAAGTGTAACATATGGCTATTTACTGCAGAATTCCGGAGACATTACTTGTTGAATGGTGGAACTTAACACCGCGTTTTGCCTCGACACCAGAGCGAAGAAACGAAAATATTAAATATTTAATCTTCTCGAGTGGCAATCGAACCCACAATCCGGTAACACTCACACTTTGTACCCTTGCGCTACGAATGACCTCGTCCGCATCCAGTTAAAAAAAATAAAAAACAAAAAAAGGCTTATTCCACTTGTACTATTAATTAACTGACAATAAAGTAGTTAGCAGTAAACGTGACTGAAAACCTATACGTGAAGTTGCGAGTATTTTCTCGTCGACAGTGTTCGTTCGTGTAGTGCAAGCACTTGTACTCGTATGCACCTACCATACCTACGTACATGTAACGGGCAATGTCTCTCAAAATATAATACTCTCAATTGTATGTATGTACGGCTTTTATCCGCATATCGAAAGCATCGAAAAGCGAAAAGGAAATAAAATACCTACTTTTCGACTAACTTATGAGACATAGCAAGTTGAATGACTCTAAACCGTCTTAATATAAGAGAACTTCGCTTAGTTATAAAATTCATTTTATCAATGAATTACGTACAATTCACAAATTAATGTAACACGATTCTAGAAAAAAAATTCTTCAAATTCTAGAAAAAAAAAAGCTTCACGCATATTTCGCACTCAGAGGGTAGGCAGAGGGAACCTAGTGTTAAGACACTCCGTTCCTCCTTTTCCGCTGAGTTTTGAAAGAATTTCGTATGATGAATAGCTTGACGTTTCGCTTTGCTTCGACACCAGAGCGTAGAAATGAAAATATAAATAAGTATTTCATGTTCTCGAGTGGGGATCGAACCCACAACCAGTCGATTTTACAGTCACACTTTGTGCCCCTGCGTCACGACTGGCCTCAGAAAAAAAAATATTCGTAGTATATAAAACTTTAATTAAAACTATTCGCAACTGCACCTGCTCAGTAGGAAATTTAATGAAATTAAAGCAATTCAGAGCGCCAGATATATAATTAAACATTGAGCAACGTATAAAATACAACTAAAATGTATCGTTAATTAGATGAAGATTACAGAAAAAGTAAATCATGTTCTTTTCTTTCGTTTTGGTAACAGAATTTTGAACATATGAGTGACGGAATTCAACTAAATTGAGAAAATGAAAATAAATTAAACAAGCATTCCTCCAAAGGGGAACCTAACCCACAACCCCAGCGTTTACCTTCAGACTTTGTCCGGCTGCGCCACAACGACCACATAACTCTATAATACTCCTCAGTAACATTATGGCAACAATTGAATCTTATGACCTACAAATGACGAAAAAAAAAAGCTTTAAAGGAAGTTACAACTGAAAGTTTTCATTGTCCAAGTGATGAATAGTGGTAGAGCTTAAGTATATCATGAACTACATACGAGACAGCTTAATGTATACGGGACCTGGAATGATTTAGCGGCCACAGCCGGCGACAGCAGGTTACGTCACAAAACACATATCCGACGAAACTTGAAAATACCTCGCTCTAGAGCTTGATCGATCATCATATGGTACTTGAATAATGTGAACGAATTCTGGACATCGTAAGTTCATATTACATTGAAAAATAATATTATCGGAACACTATTTGGATTTCAATTTAAACGCTTTTAGATTAAGCACGTATAAAAAATTCCGATACTAAACTTATTTTTAACAAACAAAATCTATGCTTGAGGAAATGAAAAATGCTTTTTTTCTTATTTATACAATTTCACCTTGTCCAATTTTTCCATTGAATTTTCTTATTCTGTTTATTTTACAAAATGTATTTTCTTATTTTTTATTTTATCATGTTATATAGTTACACGCTGTATCCTGTACACAGCAGGGTAGGCAGAGGGGACCTAGGGTTAACACATTACGTTCACCATTTTGCACCGTATTCTGGAGGCATTGCGTGTCAAATAGAGGAACTCAATGTCGCGCTTCGCCTCGACCCCAGAACGAAGAAATAGAAATATAAATTTAAATAAATATTTGGTTTCCTCGAATGGGGATCAAATACAAACCTGTCGCGTTTAGTCGCACGCTTGTGACACTGAGCCATGACTAGCCTAATTTTTTTTCATATTTTATAAAATGCAAATCGATTGCACTGATAAATAAAACAAAAAAGTATTCAGGGCGACAAAATGACATAGCTTTTTCATCCACTTGATTTATCGATGGTCCTTTGGCTGAAATTGAAGGATATTGGTGTTCTTGGGCTATTTTGTATCACTTACTTTTAAAAATGATGTATTGGAATATCATATAAAGTCGAACGTACAGAGTCAAGATGAAAAAAAAAAAAAGAAAGGTTTGAACATATTTTAATTATAATGGTAAATTAAAATGAAAATGTAAATATTAGCTTTGGATAAACTAAGTAATATAAGATATTACTTAGTAATATATTAGTAATATAAGGCGAGTGTCAACACAACTACCATTGTCCGGATAGTCGTGTCGGTTTACATTATAATAAGGAAGACCTCGACCGAGATCTCGAGAGCATATCGGATGGCTGTTGGCTCAAGAATCTGATAAAAAATAGAGTTACCTGATATGACGGATTTGCTTAAGACTATTTCAATAGTTGGATATCTATAAATATATAAAATTATATTTATATTAGTTATCAGAGGCCAGTCATAGCGCAGCGGCACGAAGTGTGACTGCAAAACCAACTGGTTGTATGTTCGATCCCCACTCGAAGAGATGAAATATTTACTTAAATTTATATTTCCATTTCTTCGCTCTGGTGCCGAGGCAAAGCGCGGCGTTGAGTTCTGCCACTCAACACGCAATGCCTCCAGAATTCGGCAGAAAGTGGGCAACAGAGTGTCTAAAACACTAGGTTCCCTCTGCCTACCCTGCTGTGTGCGGGATACAGCGTGAAGCTGATTTAATTTTTTTAATTTATGTAGTTATCACACAAAGCTTAAATATCATTTAACAATCGTACTTACAATGTTTACAAACTTAGTAGTGAGATGCACTCACATTTGTGCTCGTGCTTTTTTCTACTATTTTACATTTTTTTTGTATTTTTTTTTGCTTCCCAAATTATACCGCATATATATGCAGGCATAGGAAACCAAGTGTTAAGACACTCTGTTCCCCACTTTCTGCCGAATTCCGGAGGCATTGCGTGTTAAGTGGCAGAACTCAACGCCGCGCTTTGCCTCGACACCAGAGCGAAGAAACGGAAATATAAATTTAAGTAAATATTTCATCTCCTCGAGTGGGGATAGAACCCACAACCAGTCGGTTTACAGTCACACTTTGTGCCGCTGCGCCACGACCGGCCTCGAATTGAATGTAATGTATAAAATTTTAAATACGAAATATAAGCGAATTTAAATTATTCCAGTTGATAAAATCAAATCTAAGCTTCCACTATTATCATGGGAATACGAACTGCTATATCAAAAGTCACAACTGAAGCCAAGTTCAATTTGGAGAACACTTCCTGAAACTTGCGACTTGACGGCAAACGCTGAGATTACAGAGCAATTAACGTCAAACTTCTCTACAGATAAATCGCCAAAATAATCATTTTAAGGATTGAAAAAAGTGTTCATTAATATTATTATTCAAATGAATAAAATAAAAAAAATAAAAATTAAATTAGCTTCACGCTATACCCCGCACACAGCAGGGTAGGCAGAGGGAACCTAGTGTTAAGACACTCCGTTCCCCACTTTCTGCCGAATTCTGGAGGCATTGCGTGTTGAGTGGTAGAACTCAACGCCGGGCTTAACCTCGACACCAGAGCGAAGAAATGGAAATATAAATTTAAGTAAATATTTCATCTCTTCGAGTGGGGATCGAACCCACAACCAGTCGGTTTTACAGTCACACTTCATGCCGCTGCGCCACGACTGGCCTCTCTGAATAAAATATTTTAAAATAAAATAAAAAATATATTACTTTTATAATTTGTTAATTACTTAGTATTCAAGTTAATCTATCGTAAAAGAGACATTCGACGTACATTGCACAAAATATTCGATGACAAATTTCAAATGAATTTAAATTAATTAATTTCTTTTGGAATTCATGTTAAGCATCTAATTATATAGCATTTAGAGTAGTGGAGGAATTTGTGCCTTAAACAGATCTTTCTCAAAGAGCACAGAATAGATTAAAATAAACAAATAACATACCAGTTTTGTTGTATTATTTAAAAAAAATCACATATAGCCAACAAACTTGGGAACGTATTTACGTACGTTCTACAATCTCACCAAATTAACAGAGAACAAACTACATATCATTCCATGGATTTACCGTGTGATGTCCATCGCGCTGCAGGCTCAGGAGCTCGAGCCATGAAACCCTAAGACTTACAATCCACGTGTAGTTTTGAATATACCACAAAAAAATATCACGAAGCAAAAAGAAATCCGGAAAATATTTAACCTTAAATAACCTCTTAAACAAAAATTCTACCATTTAGCTTGAAAAAGGTTCAAAAAACTCCATACATCCATACACGTCAATCTCGCAGGTACACAGTTATGTTAGTGACGACACCATTTATCAAGGAGCCGGGGCGAGCCCGCATTCCTTATTTACGAGACCACACTTGATCGTGATCTCCACACTGACAGTTATAAATCTACTTTGGCATACGAAACGTTTTTTAAATCTTTCTGAAATTCTGATTTTCTTATCTTTATACGTTTTTCGTATATTGACGGCCAACAATATAAAATAACAATTTTTAACAAAAAATACTGATATCCCATAATCAGAACCTAAGCAAACTCTCATCAAACTACTCTTGATTGTACTTCTTCCAATAGAAGAAGAATCATCGAAATCGGTAGGCGTGATATTGAGTTATTCGTCCATTTGTCGCGTGCATACTTACCTAATGCAAATTTAAGATTTTCTCATGGATAACAAATGTGACAAAACGGGAACTTCTTTCTAATACTAAAATAAATGATCAAAATCGATTTTCATTCAGTCAAAAGTTCTGTAGTAACAAAAATAAAAAAATAAAATCGAATTCCTCCTTATTACGTGTGTCAGTTAAAAAGCCTAGTAGTGTAAATTCCGTTTTCTCCGTCCCGTTTAGTATAAAAGTATTGCATATTTGCGAAAAAAGACCAACATGTTTTGTATAGATAACCAACCAATTCGAACCAACTTAATAATAAAATGACCAAAAAGAAACTCACAAAATGATGAAACTAAAGTGTATATGTTATTTTTATAATTATTTTATTAACTTTCACGTTTTAGACGTACAATTATTTTGAATTTACACTTAACCAAATTACTTAATACTTATCGACAGCAAAATTGTTTTCAATTTAAGGTCAAAAGCTCAATAATACAAAGAAATAAATTGAACATTTAAAACTCAATATCGATCAAAACTTATGATGGAAAAATATATCTTTCTATAGAGGACTTGTATCGAAACGCAATATCGCTTTGATGATGGAAAATATTTCAGGCGATTATCACTTATGTTAACTGTTACTATATATTGCAACATACGAGTCGTAAATTTGTTAAGAGTAGAAACAAACTGTTGCAGTACAAATGCAGAAAATCCTATCAATAAAACAAAATGGATTAAAATATCGCTAGCGTTATTTTCTGCGCTAGATCCGAATGAAATTGACATTTATGCTTTAAAAAAAAGATATAAAAAAATACAACAGAATGTATCTATATATGTATATATAGGAAAGGCGCGACTGTTTCATCTGCCAATACAAGTGTTGCGAAAAATACTGGCCAGTGACAGACTTAAAACAATAAAATAAATGTAATAAATAAAAAATGGATTGATTTCTTTTATAAACATATAAATTTTACTGGAAACACTTTAAAACTAGACTAGACTAAAAGTTAAAATTTATACAGAAAAATAAAGCTTGCTTCAGATAGTTAGAAATATTAATAAAATACGAGCAAGTTAACCTTTTCCCATACTAAGAACTTTGCAAATATTGACAGACAAAGTAGAATTTGCTAGTTTTATTTTCTTTCATAATAAATTGATAAAAAGTATTAAAACATTCATGAAAGTAAAGAGCTGTCAGATCAAAATAATAAGCTAAAAATAATAAATAAATTAAGCGACTGAAATTTAATAATAATAAATTAAACTCATTTAATTTAAAAGTTGAAATTTTATAATTTTTTTATTAATTAAATCGCCTCATTCGTTGTCGACATACTCGTAAATATAAACAGTGATGCATTTATTCAAGTTAAGTATATAAACTTTGTGGCCTAGTTATTTCTGTAGATTCAATTAAAGCCGGTATAAACATAAAAATACCAAATGAATATAATATACAGAGATATATTATATATTGTGAAATTGTCAATTAAGTACAAATGTAAAAGTTATATAAAATGTTAAAACAAAACTTACGTCATTTTTGATCATTTACATGAAGAAAAACATACGTAAAAAAATTATAAAGACAAGTTTTTATAGTTTCACGATGTATTCTATTTATAAGCTGCAAGGAAAGCACAGAAATCTAGCCTCAAGGCATTCCGTTCATACGAATTCAAAAACCAATGCAGTGTGTTGTCTAGTACTAATAACTAGAGAGGAGAAATAAAAATAATGTATATCTCTCTTTAAAATCCTCATATTTATCAAAAATACTATAACGTCCTTTTAACTTTAATGACATAAGGAGACGCCGTTTTAATAATTTGGGGATGAAAACACTATTTCAAGATCAATCTTAGAATTGAAAGTGATTTAGAAATAAGGACAGCAGCCTCACTGCGCTACGACGACCATGTGTCTTATATAACTACAATATAAGTATTTCTATCAAAATATCAAAAAAATAATATGTAAATGTTATTTAACTAGGAAATTTCATGTTCACTGTAAAGTAAAACTAAAGTAAAGCGGGGATTATGCACACGCGAGAACACACAAGAATTAATCAAACTGGCAATTAAAGTTTCTATGGCGTCGGCGTCGGTAGATGTGTGTAGTTTTAGGAATTCGGCACTAAAATTAATAGAAGGCTACTGAAACTGCTGTGTTCGTGTAATATCCTATAGCCTAATATAAATACTAGTAGTTAGGTACCTAATGGAGACCTAGCGATAAGCCCTTAACAACTGTTACATAAACAAAGTGTATGTTTGCTCGAGGTCAAGTCGGACTTCTGTTAGATACTACTTGTAAGATTGAAACCGAACAAGTTAAATACCTTGCTATAAGCGTAAAGTTAAAATAAATAGAGCCATCTTGTTTTGAGTTTTATTACTTCTCGGAGTGGGGAGTTATTTCAATTCTCTCGTTCTGATAAGAAGACAAGGCCCGGCGTTAAGTTCCGAGTATTAAAACGAAATGACATGAAAATTTTCTTAACACTAGGCGAGACAAAAAAAATAAATAACGATACAACAACCTTGTATAAAATGTAAAAAAAAGAAAACGTAATTTGAGATAAACTTAGAAATGGAATATTTTTTTATATATTATTAAATTTTTGCCCATTTTTGTATTTAGATTCGTCTTATCTAGCTTAGGAAGATAGTATCAACAATACTTAAGTTACCGTCGTAAGAACATTTAAAAGCCGACCCTACTTCGATGGGAGACACCGACAACAATAAAATTGATTGTCTTTATTAGTTAGAAATCTGATGTGCATCGTGACTTTTTCAAATAATAAAAACAAAAGACTTTCCTGTAGCATTGGTTGTAAAGACGATAGCTGTGGGTTCGATTTATATTTCAGAAGATAATAGCTTGATGACAGTGGACGCGGCAAAAGAGGTATGTAGAGACCGTAGCGTTTGGCGGTCCGTTCTCTCTGATTACCCCGCTAGAGATAAAACATGAAGCTACGTTGAGTTGTGTTTTTGTGAAAAGAAAGAAAGCAAAGATAAAATAACTTTTAACTAGGTTCTTTTTGCTAGATAACTTTTAAATATCATAAATATATAGATAGATACAGACATTTTTTTATAGATTTTCTCCTTATACTAAGACTAAAATTTATGAGGCCAGTCGTGGCTCAGGGACACAAAGTGTAATTGTAAAATCGACTGGTTCTGGGTTCAACCTCCACTTGAGGAGGTGAAATATTTATTTACATTTATATTATAATATCTTCCACCACTCAACACGCAATGCCTCTGGAATTCGACGGAAAGTGGGAAACGGAGTGTCTTACCTAGTGTAGGTTTCCTCTGCCTACCGTGCTGTGTGCCGGATACAGCGTGAAGCTGATAAAATTTATCAATACTCTTATATTATTAACTACACTGTATATAACTAACTATTTTAGTATTAAGTCACATTTGTGTGTATGTTTAGAGATTCAGCTATAAGACATTCATATTTAATGGCCTTTGATTAGCCTGTAAATTATATTCGAGATATTATACGTATACCTACCCACAAGACTGCTGTATAAGCAAATTCTGAATACATTTGTAAGTAACTATACGCAGCAAACTAATGAAACCCGTTGAAAATAATATATTTTACATTATATATTCGTTTCTTTATTATAAATGTAATCCATCAAATCATTACCATAAGAGGTATTCGTGGCGCAGGGGCAAAAGCGTGCCATTGTAAACCGAGAAATTAAATGTAATACTATCATTTCTTTGCTCTAAAATACATTAATTAATGAGAACAGAGTGTCTAAACACTAGCCTGCTACTGCTTTCACTGCTATGTGCAAGATAAAGCATAAAGAAAACAAGGATATATCTTAATAATATATTATTGGAAACCATTATATAAGTGTTAGACGAGGCCAGTCGTGGTGCAGCAGCACGAAGTGTGACTGTAAAACCGACTGGTTGTGGCTTCGATCCCCACTCAAGGATTTGAAATATTTACTTAAATTTATATTTCCATTTCTTCGCTCTGGTGTCGTTGTACTTATTTTAAAACAGAATTTTTCGTACTCTTATACCACAGCAAGTTTACGAATACCTATCTTACAGTAAAAATACAATTTACATGTATTTTATCAAATTTACATTATAAAAATATTGAATATTGCAGTTACAAGATATAATATTTAAGATTCAAGACAATTCTCAAAATATTCTTTTTTGCATTTCAATTTATAATAGACAAACTACGTTGTTATTGTTATTGGCGCCATCGTAGCGCAATGGTATAAGGGTACGATTGTAAACGCGACTGTTGAGAGTTCGATTCCATTTGGAGAGATGAAATATTGAATATTTTCACTTTCTTCGCTCTGATGAAAAGGAAAGTGGTGGACGGAAGTGTCTTAATTTAGCTGAGTACATAACGTAGTGACAAATCACTCTGCTTTCCTTCTTATGTACATTACTGTACTTCACATACTGTAGTTGTCAAATTAGTACTGTTAGCGTAGACTCAAATTAAGTTCAACAAGGCATGTGGCTTAGTATAATAAATAATGCATCACATTAATAGATATTAATGTTTGTGCGTCATAACCAATTACAATACCATTATCTTTGACAGTCTCAATATCTACGTAGGTCTATATTTGTCCCTATTGTCGCTCAATTAGAACGAATTAAACGCAACTTGATTATGAAAGCAGCTTCACGCTTTTTCTCGCAATCCACTCTTCTCTACACTTTTTTGGAGCGGTGGAAATTAGCACAGCTTTGTCGAAGGGAAGAACTTAAAGTTATTTAAATATAAT
Organism: Heliconius sara; assembly: GCA_917862395.2. Classification (NCBI taxonomy): domain Eukaryota; kingdom Metazoa; phylum Arthropoda; class Insecta; order Lepidoptera; family Nymphalidae; genus Heliconius; species Heliconius sara. Next base: position 3,674,134 of record OU860782.2, read on the forward strand.
CATTGCCTCGAGTGAGAATGAACCCATAACCATCGCGCTTACAATAAAACATTTACGCAACCGGCGCCACGAAAGCCTCTACTCAACTGTTAGGAGATCAAAACTGTTCATCAAGGCATCGCTTTTACTAAACAGGACACTACGACGCCCAGGACGTTACCATATCTTTCAAATGAACACAATCCAGAGACTGGGTTCTACTCTGATCGATCGCAAATTAGAACCTATCCTACCATAATATACGAACGCTACGAGATATAATCTACAACTATCTATATAATAATAGCCACAGTAAATGATTAAGTATGAGATAACGATATCAATTCCATTTTACGAAGCATAAACCGTAGCTAAGATAGCCTTAAAATAAACAAAGTTGGTTCACTCGTAAAGTTAACCCGGCTTTGCTGTACTGCCACTATCTAGGTTATAGGCAACCAGTGTAATAGAAAGTGTATTGGAAATTGTATCAAATATGTATACACGCGGTGCTATTAAAATGATCGTTTTAAATATATTTACTAAACAGGGGCCGGTCGTGGCGCAGGGGCAAGAGTGTGTCACTGTAAACGCGACTGGTTGTGGGTTCAGTCCCCTCGAAGGAATGATTTCTTTTTTTAAATTCACATTTTCATTTCTTCGCTCTGGTGTAGAGGCCGCTCAACACACGATACCTATAGAATTCGGGGGAAATTGGGTGGTGTCTTAACACTAGTTTCCCTTTGCGTACAACGTACGTACAAAGGTACGTGGGATACAGCGAGAAGCCGAAGAAGATTCGAATTAAATAATTCGAATTTTATGTATACTAATAAAATAAAAGTTTTAAATATATTCACTACATAATAAGTCAAGCCAATACTCTCTGTATTGGCTTGGCAGTTATTAGAAAAAAAATGTTTAATAGAAAACAATAAATGATTTTTTTTTTAGAAATCAATAATATAGGAATGGAAAGGAATATTTATTGTGATATTCACTATATTAATATTATACTCTTCAAAATGTCAGGATATTTTAAATGTCAATTAACACTAAAAATATTAAAAATATTTTTTTATTTTTCAGCTTAATTACATAAATAAAATGGTTAGTTCAACAGGAGATTTATTTTTATAGGAAAACAAGAAGACTGACGTCAATAATAATTATTCGGAGTTTGCAACTTTATGCTACTTAGGTTATAGTTCTTGTTCGAAGTTGTAAGTACTGACGACTCTATAATCTGACTTAAGACAGGTCCATGGTACCGTCGTAAATGTAAGTTTATTGGAGTAGACATGTGAAATTTACCAGATTTATTTACTTTGAATTCAAAAATAAATATAAATTAAATCATCAGTAAAATAAAAATTAAATCATCATCATCATCGATCAGCTTCACGTTATATCCGTCAGTAAAGCAGAATAGGCAGTGGGAATCAAGTGTTAAGACACTCCGGTCCCCTGACTGATCTAGTTGAGTAAGTATTGTCAGTTCGACTAACTCTAACGTCCAAAATTCTATAGTCACCCGAAGAAATATATAGATATAGATATACAAAAATTGAGAGTAAAAGAGTAATTTGGGCTTAACAGCAAAGTAATAAATATTTAAATAAAAAGGTAGCGAAATATATAAATAAAAATGCACATCATAATTTACTATAAAATAAAACGTAAACTTAAAAGGCATGTTAAATCGAGAGGTAGCCACAAAAAAAAAATATAAAACGCTAAATACCCACCCCTAAAGCTTCGCCTGTAAGAGATAATTTTTTTAATGCAATATAAAAGATTTACGGCTTAATTAGCTAGTTTCCGAGTTAAAAGCCGCTTATTGAGTAAAAAAAAATATCGCTCTTTTCAACGGTACTTCGCTAGATGAACATTTTTGCCGTTTTGATATATTAATTTTTTTATTGAAAATTTGCGACCCAAGGAAAAGAAAGATAAAATTATTATGACTCAACAAGTTTCATAATACTTTATTTGCTTTGGCTTGATTGTTATGAAAAAATTGGACTATATTGGACTATATTTAGAATAAGAGGCGAATTTAATAACTGTAATACCATGAAGGATTAAAATGCTCTGCTTCTCTATAATAATCAACAATAATATTATATTATTTTTGCTAAACCTGAAAAATACGAAAAAGTTTATTGATAAATTTCTCCACACTGTCATACAAGTTACAAACCCATAGAACAGGATAGGTAAAGAAACTGGTATAGATTTTACTGCTTTCCACGTCCAGCCTGAATCTAAGACATATTGTTTAAAAGATTTTAACGCCGCATATCCGCCTTCGCAATGAGTGGATAGCAAACCTAAGGCATCCATCCTTTCAGTTCCACGCTGCTACCTTGCGACACATATTGGTTACCAAAGACACACGTCACTTTGATCTACATAAATAGAAATCTTTTAACAAAACATAAGTTCTATATAGTATATTAATTTCAACATATAAAATACACCGCGTAGGCGGCATCCATATTAAAATATAGATATTGCGACGGATATTAGAAAGTAGCATCCTGCCTTCAATATACGAGTAGTTCAAGTAATCCATTAATACAAGTTGTATATAAATTTCAAAGAAATTTAGTAAGTGTAAACCTATACTAATGAAATAAAGCTGAAGAATTTGTTTGGTAAAACGGGCTAATCGTCTGGTTTAAATTGAAAATATATTTTTAGGTTAGACAGTCCATTTATGGAGGGAGGCTATAGGATATAATATATCTCGTCAAAGGATTCAATGCAATTCGCTTTACCTATTTGTAAAGTATAGTTTGCGGTCTTAGAATGTATCTTAATTATTTCTATTTGAAAATTCGGATGAGTCCACAAGGAAAAGCTGGTCACAAAATATATATTATGAATTAAAATAAAGTATGTCTAATTTATGAATCAATCTTTAATAATTATTTAATTAAAAACTAGTTGTATTTAAAACAAATAAAGTATATAGTAAGTACACTGAACTACTGTAAAATAATTTTAAAAGAAATCTTACATAGCATTCACAAAAGAATAAATAAATATACTACAAAATTCTAAAATACTACAACATAAATATAATATAACAACATTTTTTTTATGGTAAAATAACATCCTTATTTACTACCAATTTGAATATGTCTACTTTCAGTCGACTCACATAGCAGAGCATGTCGGATTCAGCATTTATTCTTCTTTATGGCATCCATTTTCAAGTTTCATTCATATTTGATGTAAATATGTTGTGTATTTTTAAGTAACTATTACATTCAGTAACATTTTTTAAGTTTAAATAACACAAATTAACAAAAATATATTTTTAATTTAAAGAACAAAAAATCTTGATTTTTTAAACTGAATTACACTAAAAATATGTTCATATAAATTTCCCATCTAAATCACCAAACATAAATAAGCAAACAAAACAGAAAATTTGGAAGGAAAAGAAAAGGAAATTAAAAAAAACATATAAAACACAAATTCAATAAAGTATAATATACAACCAAGTGCCAAGTTACGTATAAAGTATGGCGGGCACAAGTTCAATTCTCAACACCGTAAGATACGTCCGAACGCACGACTACAGCCGGGCCAACTGAAGTGAACGAGCACGTTGCAACCCTCGGCAGCGTTATATCATATAGGGGGAGGTTGGTTATATTTAAAAAAATGTATTGATATACTTGCATTAGTTTTATCCTATATAGTGACCTAGAACAGAAGCTAAATAGTAAACTACTTTACTTCACTAATAAAATGAAAAATAAATTTTAATATTCAAAATTGTGCAGTACATAAAGAAAAAGACAATAAATGATATATTATTAAATCACATTATTAATAAAATGTAGCCTACAATATTGTTTGTGTGACTTTTCTAATTTCCGTAAGAATTTCGGAAAATGCTAGAACAACAATAAAATAAATATCTAAATCCGCAGTCAATTGTGATATTTGTGAATTCAAGCTTTAGTATTGACAAAACAATTAACAAAAAGTTTCTAGTGAGTGTGATTTTTGCATATAAAAATAATACATTTTATGTGAAGGCAAAGACTAAAGCAGCGAACAAAAAAAAATACACTTTTTCCGAACCTGTTTTAAAACATTTTGAACAAACACAGTCCAGTCTCGTGTTTCCGGAATATTCTTTAACACTGCGAAAATAACTTATTAAGTTTTGATGCTAAGCTTGCTTTAATTACTGTAAAATGTCACGGAGGTAGGAGATTAATTGAGAACCTAGCTTGAGTAGTCTTGTTACATAAGAAACTTACGATATTTCTATAAAATAAATGACTATCACATTTCTAGATATTTGGAGATGTTAAAGGAAGCCAATTTCATCTTAAATAAAAAATCAGCGCTGTATTCCACACAGAGCAGGGTAGGCAGAGGGAACCTAGTATTAAGACACTCTGTTCCCCACTTTCTGTGGAATTCTAGAGGTATTGCGTGTTGAGTGGCAGAACTCAACGCCGCGCTTAGCCTCGACACCAGAGCGAAGAAATGGAAATATAAATTTAAGTAAATATTTCATGGGGATCGAACCCTCAAACAGTCGGTTTTATAGTCACACTTCGTGCCCCTGCGCCACGACTGGTCTCGATTTCATCTTTAATTTAGCAAATTCTTTACATATTTGTTGTAAGCTATTAAGATTTGATACCTAAAAAAAATAACTCTCTCACATACGAGTGCACTAGCGTGTCTATTGCTAAGTGCTAGAATATGGTTTCTCAATACAATAAAACATTGATTTATTATAATAAACAAAGATTATGAACAATAATTATCCACGAGAAAAGAAAAATTTAAAAGATAAAACCTCCAACTCAAATATGATAAAAAATAAATATATTTTAAATAAATATATTTGAGTTGGAGGTTTTATCTTTCAAATTTTTCTTTTCTCGTGGATAATTATTGTTCATAATCTTTGTTTATTATAACATATACAGGTAGAGTGACTGGCAGACCGATAAGCAAACTGATACATAGAGCAACTGATAGAGTCATTTCAAGTTGGCGAACCAGGCTATATATAGCAAAAAGAGTAGTAATTAACTTTCTCTATCACACACACACACATTAGTGTGTCTATTGATAAGTGCTCGAAAAACAGAAAAGAAGAAAAGAAAAATAGAAAGAATAAAAAAAACAATAAAGACGTACATGAAAAAGCAAATTAATTGAAAATTCATTAAGTTTAACTTATATCGTCTCGTTATCAATAAAAGCCTAAACGAATTTACAGTTTTAATGAATATTGACACTTTATGTAAAGTCAAGGAAAAATCTAATTTCAATCACTAAGGAGTTCAAGATATTTCAATTTTAATCAAATAACACTTAGTTTTTATTAAATCTTATTATATTTATAGATATATACATTAAAAAATATATTTTATATTACTCAATATAGGTAATACATATTTTCAACTCCATGTAAGTTGTGGGCCGTAGTCGTAGTCGTTGTCGGGGGTACAAAACCTATTCAGGAACGAATTATTTATCATTTTCATTCCTTCTCTCTATATGTTACCAGGCGAAGCGCGACGTTGAGCTCAGCCACATGACATATAAATTGAGCGGAAAATCTCTTAAATGTCTGATCTCGTAATTCCCTACGGATGTCCTGCTATATGCGGGATACACCGCGAAGCCTTACAAAACATTTTTTAACGCTATAATACTCATCAAAGACATTGTTCATAATTTAAATAAAAAACTAAATAAATAAATAAATCAGCTTCACGCTGTATCCCGCACACTGCAGGGTAGGCAGAGGGAACATAGTGAAAGACACTCCGTTCCCCACTTTTGTGGGGAAACAAAAAACTTTTGGGCACAATTCATAAGTCTCATTGCACCGTAATATTTTTATTACTTTTTCATTTTTATTGAAAAAAAAATCAGCTTCTCGCTGTATCCCACATATAGCAAGGTAGGCAGAGGCAGCTTTTCAATTATTTTTGGAGACTTGTAGTCACGTTTTCTAAAAAAAAAACAAGTAAAACAGTATGCTATATACTTTATAGTATTCACTAAGTATCTCAAAGCAAAATAACGCTTGAAAAGCATTAAGACAGACAGTGACAGCGATGAACCGGCACCTACATCAAGCCTAGGTAAATACAGGTAATACCTATAATCTCAGTGATAACGTTTGGCCTGACAGTATGGGATTAAAGCAGCCTGTATCGCGCTCTACACACATTTAACATAAATTGATATATTTTATGTTTTACACATTTTTAAATCCACACACAGAAAAAGAAAATATTTATTAAGAAAACCTATAAAAAATTGAACGTAGCGGGGCTCGAACCCGCGTCCCCTCGATCAGGTCAGTTTCCAGGAGGCGTGGGTTCGAGTCCGGCTACGTTCAAATTTTTATACGTTTTCTAAATAAATATTTTATGTGTTATCGAAAACTATGCTTGTTTAGTAGTTCAAAACAGCAATATAAGAAATTTGCAAATTTTCCCATTTCGATATTTTACTTAGGAACCGTCTTACGTAGCAGGAAGCAACAATTGATTATGTATGTACGCTAAAAGGAAGGTTTCCTCCTCAAATTTCCTGTATGATTATTTTTTTGCAAAATTAATATAAAAACACATATTATATGTGATTTTGTTTGTATAAGATATAAAAAAAAATAAGAAATTATATTCTTATTTTCAACCATTGTGTCTATTTTTTTTATTTTTATGCAAACCTACTAATATTATAAATTTTAAAGTTTGTGAAGATAGATGTTTGTCTCATTTTCACGTAAAAATATAGCGTATATACTTTAAAATAATATAGCGTATACATAAAGAATATAGTAATACATTTAATTTTGTATAATTTGGCTATATTATAACAATAAGTTAAAGCGAGCAAAACCGCGTGTGGGTTGCTAGCATAACATTTATTTTGAGCAAAAAAAATATAATAAATCCATAGCAAAAAGACGAACGACCAGACGAATCTCTACCACGAATGTTATTCATTAAAAGTGTAAAAAGAGTGAGGGACATTAAAAAGCTTTCACGCCGAACATAGCATCCAATATTCATCCAACTAATGGGCACCGTAATAAGCCATACATACATACATACTTAGGTACCTACTACGTATATATAAAATTGTTTTTTATTATTAAAATACATTAACTTTTTGTATATACATATTGATTTGTTTGAGGTTTTTGTTGAATTTAATTCAAATAACTAAAAACTTATATGTAAATAAAATATGTTACAATTTTAAATAATTTTAGTTGTATATAAAATCTATATTAGTATCAATTCTAAAAAAACAACTGTTTATATGCATGCATTGTATTCCTACTTGATGCTAAAAAAATTCCCAACATATTCTCAATTACAAGCACTTTAATCGTCAGGTTACATGCAACAATCAGATAGATAGATAGATAGATGGAGAGATAGATAGATAGATAGATAGATAAAATTCTTTATTGCATACAGAAAGGAAAGAACTATTTTTAAGGAAAAATAAAAATATCAATAGAAAATCACGAGAAAAAAAAAATAAACACATTTTGCGCGTAGAGTTGCACAGGCGACCTTATCATTATTAGTGATCTCTCACAGGTAACTTTTAACATAAACATTCAATAGTACAGGATATCATGGTAGTGTATAAAATAATAAAGAGTAAAAAAGAATTATTTTGATATATTATATATAGACGATTTGTATATTGCGAATACAAATGATAATATCGAGACCCGTCGTGGCGCAGAGGCCCAAAGTGTGACTCTAAAACCGACTGGTTGTAGGTTCGATCACCACTCGAGGAGATGAAATTTACTTAAATTTATATTTTCATTTCTTCGCTCTGGTGTCTGGTGCCTCCAGAATTCGGCAGAAAGTGGGGAACGGAATGTCTTAACACTAGCTTCCCTCTGCCTACCCTACTGTGTGCGGGATACAGAGTGATGCTGATTTTCGGTTTTTTTTTCGAATTATAATATGTACAAAAAGTCAGTGTCGGCTTGGAAAGCAGTTCTGCTGAAAAGGGCCGACATGAAACTGAGTAGTTGCTCATTTAAATTATAATTTACTATATATATATATACAAATACATTTAATTCAACGCATTGTTATCATTACAATATAAATAAAAAAGGTAATTTTGGATAGAATAACATATTTATTATTATAATTAATTTTGTTTGACAAATCTAAAATAACATACGAATATCTTTTCTCATAAACGCTTTACTTATAGATATTCTTATTTTTTTTTAGTTTTTTACAATAATACCGATTAATAACAATTTTAAAAAACATTAGCTTGAAATATTTTAAATTAAATTTACATTAACAGTTAATTTTTCATCCAATTTTGAGTAGAAGCTCTGTTAATAACACAAAGAATTCCACAGTCAAAGACTAAAACGAGGTAATCCAGTTTTATTTAATATATTTAATAAAACCTTAAAGGAGGCCAGTCATGACGCAGGGCTACAAGCGCGTGGCTGTAAAAGCGAAAGGTTGTAAGTTTGATGCCCACTGGAGGAGACAGGATGTCGAGGCAAGGCGCGGCGTTAAACTACGTCGTCGTTGTCGTCGTTAAATACAGCGGAAAATATGAAACGAAAGTATCTTAATGGGAACAAAGTATCTCAATACTAGCCTCTCCCGTTCCCTCCACCTGCACAGTTATGCGGAGATACAACAGCACGAAGCTTCAAATAATAAAACTTTTCTTGCGTCACCTATTTTTTTAATATGTCAAACAAATGTCTTTAGTTTAACGTCGCTCGTACACAAGCGCCAATTCATTCTTTTTACGATTGCACGAGACGGCCGTCATAAGCGCAATAAACTAAAGAAGTTAATGTAACGCTTTAAAAACAATCCGTAACAGCCTTAAACAGTTAATATATAGTTTATTGGACTAGTTTGAAAATTAAAAAAAAAATGTGTCAATTTTCATGATAAAGTTTTAATGTGACCTGATTCTACTTTTACGACTTCAATCTGTTTTGATTTGTTGAGCCAAACTATATATGCTTTAGTGTTTTTTTTTATATATTTGGAAACGTCCCAATTGGTGTCAAAATTAAATTATTGCGAAAGAGTAAAGAATAATGAAATTAATATTACGAGGTAGTAACTGCATGACTTTTATTGCTGTTTAAACGCGTTGAGTTTCGCTAATTCACACGTCAACGTCTCAAATTCAAGTGAAAAGTGAAGTGTCGGAGTGTTTGGACACTATGTTTTCAAGCAAGACAAACCGTGGAAAGGCTAATCAAACTCTACTGTCACGTATAAGCAATATGCAGCTAAATTACATCGTAGAAAACCTAATCATAGAATCGTATGAGAAAGATTGTGGAAGCATTTTCTCCGTTTCTAAGTCGTCGGGTGAACGAGGTATGTAGGTTACGACGCTGATTAGAAGCGGCGTTAGTATTACAGAGAAACAATTTCGAACGAACTAGTTAGTTAGTACCTGTATGTATAGATGTGAATATTTTGTGTTTTCATTTTCTTTTGTTTACAATTGTACATGAATTTTCTTTGACATTTTCTTTTTTAATTTTTGAAAAATTAACATAAGGTAAAGTAAAATTAATAGTATAAATAACGAAAACACGTTTTTTTCAACAGAATGATAAGATGAATGTAACGAGCACAAACTAGATATGTTTACTAAGAGGCAGTCCAAGGTTCCATCATCAGATCAGCTCGATGGAACCATCATATGTATGTATTGTCATCTATTCTTCATGTAATTGCCAAGTTTCGTGATGATATAATAATTAGAAACGCGTGTAATTTAGGTTCTTAGATTATATCAAATAGTTACTATACACCTACAGCTCGACGTGGTAAAAGCGTGTTAATTTTACTTAGTTGTTGAGTTGTAAGACGTTTTCTTTTATACTTTTTTATATCTAATTAGAATCTACTAATGTAATGCTTGAAATAAAGAAATTATAAATTTATAGCGATTTCTTATATTTTCATTAAAGTAAGTATATTTTATTTGGACAAACGCCAATGTTAGATTAGTGTTAGCTTCACTCGATTTGAATTAATGGACGACTTTAGAAGTTAAATATATATAACTATTGTATAGCATACTAGAGCGAAAATTGACTGTAAAAATATATATATGAAGAACTAAAAAAATGTTCACGTAAAACATAATTTTATAAAAGAAATATATCTAAACCTTCATATAAGAATGTATCATCATGTACTTTTGAGACATTCTCAGAAATTTCTCATAAAAATGTTACTGGATATAAAACTATCATATTACGATGACAAATTACTGACACAATGTTACATTACAAGGATGAGGACAATAGAAAAAGATTTCACGACATATTAAATGGTCGTTAGAAAATATGTATTGGACGTTAGAGTGAACGGGACTTACGGCTAAAATTCTTGCTTTAAAGTGATTTAAAATTTAAAAAATCATGTTATCACTTAAACATAATTAATTCAATCATATTAACAGTCAACGTTGGTTCTAAGTATTTTCCTTTACATTTCTTTATCATGTTATATATATTAATCTTTTTCATTAATAGTACATTGTAACTTTCATAAACGACACGAAATTTTGTTCAATAGGAAATTCTAAAGTATTTAAAATCTATATTTAAAAACAAAACATAAAAACACAAAATTAGAGCATAACTTCAACTAACATTCACCTGTAAAGATTGGCTTACACACTCTGATCCAGACGCCTGGTCCAAATAAGAAACATGTTTCATCACTAAATAATTTTCAAAAACAAAATGTTCACAGAAATTGTCCAGTGGAGAAGCAAAAGTTTCTTTTCATCACATCACGTCGTCGCGTCAATAGAGTGCCTACATGTGATGAAAAGCTTGACCTATAAGTTCATATAAAACTTAGGTAATATAAAGGACTTTTACACAAAAGCTACATGTGTTCCATCATTAAGGAGAAAAGATGGGGGAAGTATATTTATCAGACGTAGGAAAATAAAGTTAACGAGTACTAGTACTTTATATATGTGAAACCTACTTATATAATGATCACTGGCAAAATAACCTCATAAATATCCTCTTTTTTATCTAGCTAAAAGTAATAGAAGGTATTCAGATTAGATAAATAGAGAGAAAAGCTCACCAGTGTTTATTTCTATTTGTTTATTATATAAAAACGACTGCCATATAATAAATCAGTTAATAATAATTCTTTATGCAACTTAAAATCATTAGTACATGAAAAAAAAAATAACTGGCAATATAAATATAAAAATTAAAGTCTGATTTTTTTAGCTTCACGCTGTATCCCGCACATAGCGGAGTAGGCGGAAGGAAGCCCGGTAACATAGCTTGAAGACAGTAACCTTGCCACGAAGACACTTCCGTTCCCCACTTTCCGCTGAATTAAGATTTTCCTCAACTGAGAATCGAACCCATTATCTATCGCCTTTAATTTACACGCTCGTGCCTTTGCGCCTTCAAGAACTCCAATATACATTAAATTTAATATTACCTTAAAGTTAAACTGAGCAATCAAATATCAAGAGACGTTGAAAAGTTGTAAAGTTCAAAAGTTTCAAATACAAATCGGTAACAATCGGGTGGAACTAGACGGAAGTTTCCGCGTTGTTAAAAACTTCACCAGATTCTTTTGTAGCAAACTATGACGAGTGAACACAAACAGTGTGAGTTGGTGGTCTTTAAAAGTTGAATGTGAAACGCTTCAGGATTTGAAAAATTTTCAATAATATATCTAAAATTTATTCGATTTTCTATATACAATAAATCAAAGTTCAGAAATGTTTTACAATAAAATCTATATCGATATTATAAAGTTCGTTTGGTTGTACGAGCAAATGTCGTGAACTACATCTTGATAAATTAGTAAATAGATTTATTTATTTAAAAAATTATGAATAAATTTTAAGTTAAATAGTCTATTTATCTAGCGAAGTCGCAGGCTAGAGTTAGTTATGTAATAAATGTAAATCGAAACGCAAAGTAAACATGTAAATTACTAGGTTATTTGCTACAAATTTATTCATTACTTCTTAGACGAGAACTCTATTAATCTATAACCAAATGTACTAAGGCAATGATGCATATATGTATGTATGTATAGCTTTAAGCCCCTTTGTATAATAAAATATAAGCTTCATATTTTTTCTGATATAGCAGGGAACCTAGTGTTAAGTAAAACGCTTCGTTCTCCATATTCCAGCGACATTGCTTATTGACTGACGAAACTCAGCTCCACGCGTTTCGTCTACCAGAACGGAAAAATAAAATAAATTCAACTCGCCCCAGAATAGATCGAACTCAAAACCGACGCGTTTACAATCAAAAGCCGGTTCCACGGCGCTACAAAAAAAAGAAAGAAAAAGAAACTTAGTATACAAAAATGCCGTTCTTATATAAAATAACCCTACTAAAAATTACCTTCGGCCAAAATTCACAATTTCTGAAAGTAACCGACGATAAAAGGCCGTATGAGATATTACTCCGTGCGTACACCAGACACCGCTGACAGCACAGCAGGTTGTTGTATTCAATAACGGCCCGTCTGTTTGTAGTCTTTGTGCGGAATAAAAGGCTAGTTTAATCTTGCTCGTCTTTTCTGATGTCGAGAAGGCACAGAGCCGTGTGATGAGGATGCAGGCAATAAAAAAAACATAGATTTTCAGTATTTTTGATCATTTTAATATATTGTTAGTTAATTTAAAGTAGTTTAACTTTTTTCTGTCAACTCGTGTAAGATTTATATGATTGCACTTATCAATTTATAAATTGTAATATCATATAAAGTAATTAATAATTTGTATATTAAAATAATTAATATATCAGCATAATTAATAAGACATAACGAAGTCGCGAACATTCTTGGACAAATTAGTATTTTCGAATTTTTATATAAAGTAATCCCGAAACAATTTTTAAAAAGTATACAACAAAGGTAGAGTGTAATATTCTTTAGATAATCGTTGTTGACGATCTAAAACAATCAAAACAATATAACGTACAAACCGAACTCTTGTAACCGAGTATGACCACACATAGCTTATTACAATCATTTGTGTAGTATATATCAAATGTATTCAGGGCAAAAAAATCAGAATGCATTGATAATGTTAAGCTACACATAATAAAAATTTGAAAAAAGAAAATCGTAAAGATAGGATGACAAAAAAAAAATTACAAGAAAATGACAAAAATAACAAAAATTCCAATATTAGCTAATGTCGACTCTACAAAAACTTTTTTAGGTTGGACATAAATATGCACATATGTTTAATACACTAAGAAAGATTATACATTTAATTCAGGTTATTTCGTTTCGTATTTAGGAGATTTATCACATTCAGATCTTTAGTATTTTGTCAGTTTAATATAACAATATTGCAAAGTACAGTTCTCGGTACAATTTAAGATACATTAATAACACAAAAACACCATCTAAATATTTCACGCCGCAAAGTGGAAAAAACAAAACAATTTTTCAAGTGAAAATTTCAGACGCTACTTAGGTTGACAGATATAAATGTTAGGACCTGCTCAGGCTGAGTGGGTCTCTTCACAAGTCATTGGAGTACATATTATATGTATGTATATGACGATATATGTTAATATCGTGTAAATGATTCCGAAATACATGTTAATTGTTTTATAGTTTTTTTTAATGAAAAAGATACGGCAAACGAGCGTTCGGGTCACCTGATGGTAAGTGTTTACCGCCGCCCACGACCCCATGCAACACTAGAGGAGTTACAGGTGCGTTGCCGGCCTTTAAGGCGGGTTAGGCACCGGAGCCCGGCATTATCTAATGCGAAACGCAGTGGCATAAAACCACTGCTTCACGCCGGTTTTAAATGCCGGGGGTGGTAATGATCCGGTCGAGTCTGCCCATACGTGTTGCCATTGCTGGCGACGTGACTCTACCACAAGTACTTTAGTCGCCTCTTACGACACCACCAGAACCAGGATGATCCTATTCTACGCCGGTATCACGCGGCCAAAACCCTGTACAGTAGTTTATTCTGTACAGCGTACAAAGAGGGGAAAGTGGATAAGTCTATCTAATATCATCTCCCTCAAAGAAATTATTTTTTATCACTCTTCTTTGATCACAGTAATAAAAGTAATATGCGCAACGAGAACTTTCAGCACTCAGCACACTATGTCTCGAATTCGGGGGAAAAGTGACGAAAGGTGTGTTTTGACACTAAGTTCTCTCTGCTCTAGGAAAACAGCTATTGTTCAAAACCTTATAAGACGACTTTGTTATCCGTTCGTTTTTCCATATGTCTGTCTGTCAAGAGACTTTATCTCATATCTCAGGAACGCTTAGGGATATCAAGCATCTACAGGTAGTACTAGTTCAGGGAAAAATCTAGAAAACAATACATTTGTGGTTAATCCCTAAAAAAATAAAGCTCCAAAAGGGGAGCAAAATTTGGTAAAGCCGCTAGTTCAATTGAGGTATGAGATGATAGGGCTCCGATTAAGCGAAGCGTGAATTTCAGAAAAAGGTCATGCCCTAATTGGTACGGAACCCTCGGTAGAAGAACCCGACTCGCGCTTGCCCGGATTTTATACTCGTTAAGTTGTCCTTAAATCATACGCGAACACTCCAATTCCAAATGAAATAATCCAAACAACAATATATATTCGTTATAGTACCATTAACAAAACATACTAGCTTAGTTCAAGAGTTGCATCTAGGCTCCAAATCTTAGTCACAAGTGCTGCCATGTCCAAACTTGCGTAATTAAATTGTTAATAAATGTATGAGATTCATATTAATTTCAAGAGAAACAACAAATGTTGAGCTTTCGATAAAACAATAGAACTGAAGGCAAAATCAATTCCCTAAATAGATACATATTTATGAGTAGAATAGAATTCATTAAAATACATTAAATTACAATTTCGAAGCGATGACGTCGTTTTCCAAACGTGAACAGAAATGGTTTATTGTTTACTGAGACAATATGACACAATTACAGCCAATGAAGATATATCTATCGGAACATAATATAGCAATTTAATATATATTTTTTATTCTGGAATAAATATAAAGAATTTTTTGACAGCTTCACGCTGTATCCCGCGTACAGCAGGGTAGGTAGAGGGAACCTACCCTTAAAAATTTTTTTTCATACAAAGTTACTACTGTACTTATTTTCTATTGGTGTTACAATTAATAGGAAAAAATGAAACAAAATTATTAATATTAATGATGGGATATAATTTTGTTAATTTATTATCAAATCTAATATTTCTAGTATTTTTAAAATAAATTATTCCCTACAAAAGTATGAACCAGATAATGATATGATTTATATAATTTTATTCTTTTACTAAAAGCTCGAATACAACCATATAAACTTAAAATAATAATAAAAAGATATAGTAATAAAATAATTCCCTATGTACCCTATATATGTAAGTATGGATCAGATCGTTAGTTCCGATAATATGTAGATTTTAATTGTCATTGTACGTATTGAATACAATAGAACTTTGCCCAAGACCGGTTTCATTAAGACCATTCATCATAATTCATCGTTTCCAATTACAGTACAAAAACAATAATATCATTGTTGGTAACAAAAAGTACTTGTAATTTTTCGAGCTCAAGCTCTTCTAAAGGTAAGAGATGTTAATGTTGTACGTCAAACAAGAGTGATATAAGTAAAGCCTATATATTATACTTGTATAAGACTCGTCGAAACTTTTCATATATTTATAGTTCTGAAATTCTGCATAATTTAAACAATTAAAAACACCTTTGATATTTATAAGGCCATTAATTTGGCTCAATAATGAAAGAAATATATAATTATGCGGGTGCAAGTAGATCTTTTTCATGATCGATTTCTTTTATTTTTTTTTTATTTTACGCTGAATCTGTCATATAGCAGGGAGGAAAGAAACCTAGTGTTAAGATACTCCATTCCCGATTAACCCCTCATATTTGGATATCGTTTTAATAGTCCCTAGAGTGGAAATTAAGCCCGCCACTTTTTAACAATGGAAAAGTTCGCTAACCAAAGCTTGAAGGTCGTAACGACCCTGGTAAAAACGACACTCTACACAAGACATATTCAAGAGCAGCAACTTGATCGATTGTCACTAGCGTATATAAAAGTACTGAAGATGATAAGAAACGTGCTTAAGTTCGTCTCCGCCGAGATGAGATACAAAGTCAAGATCTAAATTGAGGAAGTCGCCCTTGAGCCGCACAATGACGAGACAATGTTAGAAAAGCGGTTAGAGAAAAGAAAGATAAAACCGTGCCTTTTATCTGTTTTAATGAACTTCACTAAGAGTTCTGACCTTATAAATATAGATTTATGTGTGGTTGTTAAGTCAATCTAGTTTTATGTATACTTTGGCGTTAAGGGCAAAAGTATTTTATGGTGGAATAAATTTTGTTTTTAATGTTGCTAGTTAACTTATATCTAATAAGTTAATAATAAAACTAAAACACGATCGGGGCCATCGCGGCGCAGTCTGACTGTAAACGCGACAGTTGTTTGTTCGATTGAATTGATAAACGGAGAGTGTTAAGTTTTTTCAGCTTCAGCGTGAACGTGAAACAGAAAAAAAAGAAACAATATAACTTGTACCCACAAGCGTGCGACTGTGAACACGACGGTTGTGGGTTCGATTCTTACTGGGTAAAATGAAATATTCAATATTTTCATCTTCTTCCATTGGTAACAAAAAACGCGGCGTTGTTTCGCCGATCAACACGTAATGTCTCCAGGATTCGATGAAAAGTTCACCAGGTTCCGCCTATCCTGTTATGTGATTTTTTTCAACTTCAACCCCATATCAATCATATGATTTATACCACATTACGTAGAACAAATAGTAAATTCATTCATAACATTTAACATTATCATATATAATATTACATTTAACATTATAAATAGTATAATTATGTTTAATATTTACAAAGTTAATAAATTATATTTTGATCAATTAAGTCAAATAGCCTAGTCGTGGCGCACGAGCACAAGCGTGAGACTATTAAGGCGATAGGTTCTGGGTTCGACACCCACTTCACTCTCATTCTTCCTTCTGATTTCAAGACCAAGTGCGGCGTTGAGTTTCGCCACACGCAACGCTAACAGAAGTCAGCGGAAACTAGGTATCGAAGTGTTGTAACACTAGACTCCCACTGCCTTCCTACTACAAGCGAGATACAGTGCTAAGCTTAAAAAAAAGTCTAATATATTTTCTGATATTGTGTCGTATGTTGCGATAGTGTATATACAAAAAAACATATAAGTCGATAATAGGCCATGTTCTTACAAAGTTGACGACCTATTATATAAGCTATACGACCTTTTCGATATGTCATCTTAGATGACACGTGGAAAGGCGTAAAACACGGCTGATAAGATATTTCTTCAGCAAAAAGACG
The DNA here is from genome assembly GCA_917862395.2 of Heliconius sara. NCBI lineage: Eukaryota > Metazoa > Arthropoda > Insecta > Lepidoptera > Nymphalidae > Heliconius > Heliconius sara. The sequence goes on from OU860782.2 coordinate 3,691,560, forward strand.
TAAATTCTCCATAAAATTCCCCACTTTATTGCAGGAGCGTTTCAGAAATCTATTTTTACTCGATAAATTTTTGTTATTGCGTTACCCTTTTAAGGTTAACAGCGTAATACGTTGATATGTTCTAATAAAGTTGGAGTCAAATATGTTGTATCATCTTTTACTCTTAGTATGAATTAATAATTTTATATGCAAATGGAATAAATCTAAAAAAAAATCGGAAGTGTTTTTTACCAGAGCGAATCGAACTTACAACTGTCATGAAGACTTAAACATTTTCTAGTTACGCAATAACATAAGCAACTACTTTTAAATACCATCAATTAAGAGTTCCTACTATAATTATAACGAGAATGGTCCTATTTGTTTATTCACAGCCAAATGACTAAATCAATATTATTGAAATTAGCCACAATAAATTGAATTCTGGGGACAATGCTATGATACGTTCTGATCAGAACGTATCATAGCATTGTCACATTAGATATGATCGATATGTTTCAGAGGACTGAGTGAAGATTTTATTAAGACAAATAATTAATAGAACAATTTTGTTTGTTTCCTAGCACCATGCATATATATATTATCCGTGAGAATACAGTGAAAAATCACTTTATCACAATTTCAACAAAAACCACAATTTTCTCATTTCACTTGGCTTGTATAATATGACGCTATACTAGGTATATTTAAATATAGCTGGAAATTGAAATTATTTTAAATATTAACAAAATTTCCACGTGAGATTTTCATATATTTTTTTAATTATATATTAATATTTTTTTTTATATTCCTGATATAAGCGAAATAAGACGTTAACCTATAAAAAATATTTAATACACTTTATATCACTATCACACAAGCCTTATAAGGAATTTAATAACAGAAGAGAAGCAAAATCTAACAAATATAGCAATATTATAACTCAAAAATTTCGTCATTTCAATATTAAAGTTACAGCCACTTCGGAATTCCTGCCTCTTCCGGCCTTTGAGGTATGTATTGTGGTTAAGAGAAAGAAGATTTTCTATTAATAACTAAACTAAAACATATATTGAATCTATATTTAATATTATAAAGCTGGTGAGTTTGTTGTTAGCTATTATTTGATAAAATACTACTAGAGCACTTGTGGCGCTCCTTGTGGTAATATTACCCAGCGTTTATTTACTGTTGTCTGACAGCAAGGGCGAAGCCGCAGACAAAAGCTAATATAATAAAATACCATTCCTTCAATTTTGTATTGCGCCAAGTGTACAATATAAAAAAGGTAATAAATTAAGTAAACTAACAAGCATATTTCATGTCTCGATATATTTTTATTTTATAAATTAGATTATTTTACATTTATTTACCAATAAATCCATGTAACTAATTTAAAAGTTATAACCAAATAGTACCAAATTGAAAAACTAAACTGCCAGTTAAGCATTTAACTTAACTCAAAACACAAGTAGGTACCGCACACAATACCTACTTATAATTCTTCACCACAAAAGAGATGCCGAGACCGACAAATACACCTAATAAATCTAGGCGGTGGTGGTGGTCCATAACAAAGTGTCTGGTATCGACATGGAAAAACGACATCATTAGCATGCGGCCCGAACAGCCATATTTATATCTTCGAAAGCCGACCGACTATTCTGTAAAATAGATTTGAAACAAATTGACTAGCTGTTGCGAGCAAATTTCATTCGATTCGTTTGTGAAGATTTTTATTGCTTTTTTATTCGGACTTATTGCTTGGTTCCGTTGCCAAACGAAATATGATTTTACAATGAATTTTCGTTATGATTTTTATTTATTTTTGTAAATGTTCTATATTTTTATATGTAGATATGATTAACGTTACAAAGAAAACATGTAACACGATGCTGTCATATATTACATATTCATTTTCGTTTTCAAGATAAGGAAATAGTAAAAGCGAAATCACCTAGTAAAAGCGCTTCTATTTTATAATTTATGAAATAGTTAACTAGGTTAATATATTGTTTCCATTCAACAATTTGGTTCCTCACTTACCGCTAAAGTTCAGCGAAACGGAAGTGTATTAACGGGCCCAGAGAGTCTTAATCTATGGTAGGTTCCCTCGACCTACCTTGCTATGTACGGGATACAGCGTGAAGCTAATAAAATAAAAGTTATTATAAGCGTTGTCTATGAACTTTGAACAATATGTTATATATCCGCCGTTTGTGTATCAATTGCTTTATTTTTGTTGTTTTTTTATTCTGTTTATGTCTCCAATTGTGCACAATAAAGTGTAAATAAATAAATAAATAAATAAATAAATAAATATATCAATATGGCGCCCTCTCTGGGAAGGTATCGATATCGCTCTATTAAACAATCCTTAAGAGAAAACTGAAAGTCAGATGTCCTGAAAGTTTTACAGAGGGCAGCACAAAGCCACCGGTGACAACTGAAAACTCCAATACGAGTATAACAGTGATGTAAAACTATCACAGATGGCGTTGCAACTTTTTTACAAATACTACTTCGAAAAATTCTAATTTTATAGGGAAAACCTTTAAAAACATACTTGTCTGGAGCAGCTTTAAATTACCTGTGAACAAGAAAAAATTACATTAAGCACAATAATTTCATTGATCAATATTTATACATAGCGATATATTTATAATAGAAATTAACAACAATGCTTTTGCATAAAATAAAAAAAAAGTAGTTTATATATTAGAAAAAAAAAATAAAAAAAGTAGTTTATATATTATCAGAATAAGAACATATTGCTAATAATTTCAATAAAATATAATACAAAACAAGAACAGCTTATAAAAAAAACCCAGCAAAATATTTTGTATGTATTGTTATAATAGGTGACAGCAGTATTTGAAACGGATCTCTTTTAAACATGCATTCATCTCTTGTTATGTGTAAATTTATCTCTTCTTTTACAGTACAAACTCCTCTGTGTGTTCTCCAAACGACGTAACGTGACGGTTGTGGGTTCGATCTCCATTCGAGGGAATAAATTATTATTTATTAATATTTTAACTTCTTCGTTCTTCCCGCCACTCAACACGCAATGCCTTGTAAAATTTTACGTAATGTGGGGAACGGAGGGTCGTAGCAGTAGGTTTCCTATGCCTACCCTACTAATATGACGTGAAGCTGATTAATATTTCTAACAAATATTGCTACATATTAACTTTCTCAATTTAACTGTAATACAATTTTGCACTGTTTACAAACCGTCTTGTGGTATTGTTCACGAAAGTTCAGACTTGAAACAGATTAGTTTTGAGACAAAAGCTATTCTGTAACTTGAATACACCAAGCCGCGTTAATGGCGACTGTGTTAGTCGAAATTCACGAAATGTTCGACATACAAGTTTTGATTCTATGTTGGAATCGTATTTACAATGTTTTCAGGCACTCTGAGCATTATCTAAGCAGTAGATTTAATGATGTTATATGACGTATTGTGTGTTTATTTATGATTAGCGACCCGCTCGCGGCTTCGCCCTGTCAAAACTGTATCACTATTAATTTACTGATCTGCATTACTTTCGTATAGAATACGTTTACAAGAATAATTATATTAAATACTTTACAAAAAAAAAATATAATATAAAAAAATATAGTGAGTAATTCGAGTAAGATAACTTAGATCTCTTACAATCTATTTGCTTTATATAAACCATCTACATAAGAAATCTTATATCAATTAAAAAGAAACAAAAAAGCAACATACCTACTACAAACTTTTAATATAATATTTGTTTGTCGTACAAACCTATACATAAATAAACGTATAATCGAATCGAAGCCACGACATGATTCACTTAAGAATACATTTGACAATGCGGCTGTTTACTAGTTATTATTACACATACATACATACACGAAATTAGAACCAAACTTAACAGAGCTTAATAAATGCGTAGGTAGTATGACAATATCCATTATATTGTCACGAATTTATAAGTTTTTAAAGTAAAATGACTGTAGGACTCGATTTTGTAAAGGAATCTTATTCTTTTTATTTTTTCCTTATGATAAGATAGAAGTAAAACGTTCATATTGTGTACATATGTACGTTCGCGTTCGCAATCGTTTCATATACGATATGATATTTCTGTACCATTTCAATTTTCGCATATTGTCTGTATTATATTAAGTTAGGCAAGAATTTAATTATTTATATAAATAAAAAATCTTCACGCACATTCTCCCATATACCAAGGTCCAATTATTGAGACATTGCGTGTTGAATGGTGGAAATCAACATCGCGCTTTGTTTTCTTACCAGAGCGCAGAAATGAAAAAAAAAAACATTATCCCGAGTAATCGAAACTCGAGTTTACACGAGTTAGACATCTTGCCGCTGGACCATGAAGGTCTCTAACCGGTCTCTAGTCGGACGACTATAAATGGTGGTTTTAGGTTTGAGAGCCAGTCTGCAGTCTGTTTGTATGTATATGAAAATATATCATACATTAGGTTCCCAGGTTTCCTTTGCCTTGCCTGCTGCGATATGCGGGATATGTGATGCGAAAAAAATAATTTTCCACCTCCGATAAAAGAAACGTGAATCAGGTCAGGAAGCGAAAAGAACTCTCAGACACTAAGTTCAAAAGGAAACAGTCACATATTTTGATTGTTTGTAACTCTCTTTCTGTCTTATTACTACATTTTGGTGTGAAAAGATCAAATTAAATATTATATACTAATATTCCTGTTTCAATTAACTTTGCTTTTAGAACACTTTAAATACATAAAAAAAGTACGTGAAAAATAAATCAGCTTCACGCTGTATCCCGCACACAGCAGGGTTGGCAGAGGAAACTTAGTGTAAAGACACTCCGTATCCCACTTTCTACCGAATTTTGGAGGCATTGCTTGTTGAGTGGCAGAACGCCGCGCTTAGCCTTGACACCAGAGGGAAGAAATGGAAATATACATTTTAGTAAATATTTCATCTACTCGAGTGGGGATCGAATCCACCAAAGATAAAAAAACATAGAGGACGGAGTATCTAATCACTAGATTCTATCTCTTTAAATCATCAAATAAGAGTATAAAGGTATATATAATAAAAAAAAAGAAAAAAGTCCTCACTAAATTTTGCACCTTAGAGCTAAATATTTTCCCTCCTCACACAGCAGAATTGGGACCGTACACCCATTAACTGAGTTTCAAAGGCCTCATACGCATGACCCTAATCGACCGAGCCCGAGACGCACTTGACCGTTTTAAAATGTAAACAAATGCTGAACTTTTAAGGATTTAGTACCAGATTCGTGCTAACTTTTGGTGACAAATTACTTGGGGTGGGTAAGGCAGTTTCAAAATGTAAATGTGGTTTTTAAATTTATATTAGATTTAACAGAGTTTAAACTTTTCAATTTCCACTTTTAATTACAATAAAAAGTGTTAGAGTGGCAAAAATATCGTTTAAAAATATTTTAATTACCTCGAGAACTACAACCTAGAACCGACGAAGTCGCGTCACGCGATTGTGCCCCAGCGCCACGACTACTTCGCCTTTCTTATTAAATAAAAACATACATATGTAAATATACATGTAAACATACTATATTTATAGATAATATAATTACATAACATACAATTACTATAAAAACACAATAAACGTTAAACATAAAAGCGACGGTACAACATACCACATGCCAGTTTGTTCTGCGCATCCTCTAGGAGTTACAGTTGAAATTGTACATAATTACAGCGAGCAAGAGACAAAGCTCGGGAGGGTCGTATTTTAGATTTTCCAACCCCCCCCTCAGGCGTAATTAGAGGGGAATTTACTATCCACACGTATCTCTTGACTGTTTATTCGGAATTATGACTTTTTTTTTTTTATGACTTTTTTTCATTTGTTTCAGTCGAAATTTCCAGTTACTTAAGTATACTGTGTCATTATGATACAATCTTAAAACATTTATGTATATAGGTATTTGCAATGTAAATTGTAGATACATTTCTACCTACAAGATGTATATTTGTTTTTATCATTTTTTAAAGCGTTATTTTACACCTAGAAAACAAAAAAAGAGTTTAAACGTACGGGTGATTTAAACTCGGGCCACTTGGATAGCTTCCAAGAGGTGGGAGTTCAAATCCCTGCTAATTTATTTTTTTTATACGTTTTCTAAACGTTTTGAGAGGCCGGCCGTTGCGCAGGGGCACACAGTGTGACTGTAAACCGACTGGTTGTGGGTTCGATCCCCACTCGAGGAGAAGAAATATTTATTTTAAATTTATATTTCCATTTCTTCGCTCTGGAGTCGAGGTAAAGCGCGGCGTTTACTTCTGCCACTCAACACGCAATGCCTCCAGAATCCGGCAGAAAGTGGGGAATGGAGTGTGTTAACACTAGGTTCCCTCTGCCTACTCTGCTGTGTGCGGGATACAGTGTGAAACTGATTTATTTATTTTCTAAAAAGTATGTATATTTGTCCCGCATGTTGCCATATGGGTAGCGGGACGAAGCCTAATGTTATGACACTCTCCGCCGAATTCTGGAGGTGTCTTACTTGACGGAACTCAACGCTACGCTTTACTTCGATACCTGAGCGAAGAAATTAAAATATTAAATATTTGATTAGAACAGAACTTACTCATACAACCGCGTTTACACTCACACTCTTGTGCACCAGCGTCACGACTGGTCTCTTTATATCATATTATTAAAGTTTACAAACGTTTATTTAATAAAATACACAAACATTATTATTAATTATTAGTTATTTTTTAATTCCGAGGCAATGATTTAAATGTGTGTCTAACAAATTTTCATCATTATGTGGGAACTACTAGGTGTAGTAAGAATAATATCGGAAAATCAGTATCACTCCGTTTATGCATAGTTTTACATTAAAAAACAATTACTCAGAAACTCAGAACAACTCACTCTATCATTTACAAAAATATAATAATAAAAAAATCATGAAAAAAAAACACACAAAGATCTCAACATTTATTATTACAATAAAACAATAAACGACGGTAGAAATATTTTAATATGAAAGTAAAACAAAGCAACAAGTAGGTACGGACGACATTAGCGAAGGTCAAAACAAAACAATCTATTACGATGCACCTGTACCGCATGATGTTCTAACCGCCTTCACGCCGCGTCGAGCTCAGTAGAGATTGCCTCTCACGCTTGGTGGAATGCAGCCTTCATTATTTCGTTGTGAACGTACCGACGGACATCAAATGGCTACTGAATGGTTTAGAATACAATAGCGTCCTGTAATACAGGTGGAGCTTTTTCCAGTAATGGAAACACAACCGGTTTAATAAACGGATATTTATAGTTTTAAACGGCGTGGCTGTTAGTGTACGACTTAAGTATCTGGTTGTATGTGGTTTTTAGGTTCACACTGTATCCCGCGTGTAGCTGGTATGGTAGAAGGGATAGGTTCCTTCTACCATAACATCCTCACCATACCAGCGTCAAAACACTTATTTCCCCACGCATCATCCAATTTCGACTCCACGCCGCGCTTTGCGTAGTTACTCTGGTAACATTAATAATTAATTTTACCGAGTGGAAATCCCACCACCGTCGCGTGTACCAGACTCGATCCATCGTCTAATTTATATACTTACAATATAGACATTTCCTTGTGCCGTTTAATTGATTGCGACGTTAGTTCTGCCACTCTACAAGTGGTATATTGTCTAAATAGGTGTAAAGTGAAGAACGAAGTAGATTTATTAAGTTACTGAAAAATTAAAAAGATAGTAGATCTCCATCGACAGTAAAATATAATACAATTTCCTTTAATATGCATTTTATATATATATCTGACTATTTTAATGTATATTTATTTAATTTCTTAACGAATATGAGTAAAAAATAAAAAGATAAAAAAAATCGAAAACATAAAAAAAAAATATTAAATAACGAGTAGTCATATTATTACATTGTATTCTACTACACTACTTATTTACGAAAGGAAAACCTTCGTCATCCTTGTAAGCAAGTTCCGACCGACGGACGTCCGATGTCTTTACATCATACTCGCAATGAACCGCTTACTTTATTTGGAGTATACAGAATAGTGTTTATTAATTCAAACTCTAAGAAAAGTTATAATATAGATTTCATTCTACAAAGATTTCTAGTTTACTTTTGAAACGTCAGTTTGACACGATTTCTGAGGGCACTTCTTGTCTTTTCAAAACCTCTTAAGTTTTGCTTTTAGCAGAAAAGGCTTTGAACATAACAGTCTTATATGTGACGAGACAGACGGCTTAGTATATCAGTGATGTCGTAATGCCACATATTACAATATACAGGCTTTCAAGGTTACTCGGTAACAAAGTCAGAATCTTCTGTGTATATTATAAATGTGAAATGAATTTTTCTCGCATTTCTTTTGGTTTCAAATCCAGCACGTCGTTGTGACTACATTTAAAGCAAAGATAAATTACTATTTTATCTCGAGGCAACTTATTCGTTATCTAACAGAGAAAAATAAGGTCACCCGTGGACATTCTGTGCTAAACAAAGCGATATTGCGACATGGTGACGGATGAAGCATGTTTTGATGAAATATTTACGGAAATCCTAAGCAAAATAACGAAAATAAATTTATCATAACAATAGCAATATAAATAAAAATATATAATGTTGATATATTTAACATTTAAAAAAATATATACATAATACAAAATTGACCAATGTACAAAAAAAAACACTAAGCTGGACCGATTAAATAGATTGCAGAAGAAAGCGATGTTAAAAACGAAAATTTTAAAATGTTCTTGAATAAAATGAAATCGCTTCCTCCGTTTAAGCAGTAACAATGAGTTTCCGCAAAACAGCGCAACAGACGGACAATTTACCAGTATTTCCCCGAAGTGGAATATACAATTGGCTGGAAGAGTGCCGTAGTAAAATCGGTCTAGATTCGTTCCAAATTGCGCCATCGAGTCTTGTGTCAGATCGACCTCTCGGTCACGTTTCTACAATTTCTAGACGACATACAGTTCCACTGCTTCAGACAATAACGTTCCTCAAGGACTATGATTGCGCGCTGCGTATACATTATTTATCATCTGAAGCTATAGTTGAAGTAATCAGTTAGCAAATTTATGTATCTTGTTATTATTATAGGTCAATTAATGCCTTATACATGGAATTCCGATAGCCTAGCTAAATGGAATACGTGAGTAAGTTCTGAGAAGTTGTTGGCTCTGTTCGTATACAAAATAATGTTATATTAATTTTGCTAATAGTATAACCTATACAATATATAATTAAAATAATTTAAATTATAAGAAAAATTCAAAATATCACAAATAAAACAATAAAAAAGTGAGTTTCAAGTTGATATCAGTAGCAATTGACTTGTTGAAGATTAACAGTTCCCCTCATGCATTGTACTTATGGCGCCCCAATTCCACCAAACGGTAATCCTATAACAAATTGTCCGCAAATGAATTAGAGGATCAAACGACGGAAATTTGGCTTGAAACGTATACAAAAAGAAATTTCGATACAATTTATTTTTCTTTTCAAGTTAATGGCTAAAGATACCTGCTATTACACTAAACTGTCACACAGTGCAAGAATAAGAAATGTTTAAATAAATGATAAGTAACTAGATACATTTTATAATACCAAATATTATTGTTTTCTTAGTCTTTAACGAAAGATAGTTTTCAAAACCAGGTATTGCTCAGTTTTAAATATATATTTTAAGCAAACAACGTGGAATGCTTTTAGTATTTGGGCAAACTAATTAACTATACGTAGGAGAAGTGCGCAGACCAAACACGGTTTTGTGACACTCCATTTCCCAATTTCCGTCCAATTTTCGAGACATTGTGTGTCAAGCGGCGCAATTCAACACATCATTTTATTTTGTTATCAGAGCGAGGAAATGAAAATCAGTCATTCTCCCAACTGACAATCGAACTCACAGACAATCTACCACATCCAGTAATAAAAATATACATTTCTTTTAATTATAATCAAATCTTAACAAAAAAATAAAACAATTTAATTACACATCATTGATAAATCAAATGTAACGTTAACAACTTGAATGAAATGCCTCTAAAAGTCAAAAGGGAAGCGTTACGGGTGCGTCGAGGGAAAATTATGTCTTCAATAAAGGTAACAAGTGCCATTCAGAGTCCTTCTTATTAGACGTACAGGATTGGCCATTGTCAAAGTTGAAGGCAAGGCAATTCTGTATTTAAGAAACTTTTGGACCCAAAGCCTATTTCATTTACAAAAAAGAAGACGATAATAATAATAATATATTACATATAAATTTGATATATAATCTAAAATCAATTTTGCTCTTTTTTTGCTTCAAAAATATTTTGTTGTTGTATAAAATTATTGTCTTTTCTTATTTTTACATTCATTAAAAACACAAAATACATTTTGTCACCATTTTATAAACATAAACATTTTTTTCAATACTTCAATAATATACAACTTAACCGTAATAAATAACACAGCACTTTGTTTCACGGACTTCACTCTCTATCACAGGAAGTCAGATATTTCGTTCTCTAAGGGACCATTAATTATTGATACCATCTGCAGCCATATTAATACGATTTATGTTATAAGAAGCTCTCTATTTTGCGGTTGGCTAATCTAGATATATTTTTTGTGTATATAACTGAGGATAAAAGCAAGAATTAATTTATTTTGGAATTTGGACTAAAATAGAAATAATATGATTAAATTGGAAAGCCAGGTTATTTTAATTACTATCGCATTACCGTATGGTAATACGAAGCGTATGGTTTTAGTTTTTAAAAATATTCAATGTTATATTATCGTTTATTAATAACTAGGTTTTACTTGGCGACTTCGCCCCTACTATTAGAAATAGTGAATAATATGACACATTACATATTCAAGTGGTGATATTAGACGAAAGTTTTACTATTCAGATACTGGCTCCATCACCAGACCAGCTCGATACCATATCATCAACTAACATACCTAATACTGTCACCTAAGCTACGTATTACGAACATGTTTCATAATGCTACAATTATGAGCAAATTCAGTTGCTTAGATTTTATTGCATACTCGTAGTTAAGCTCGACTTAATCGTGTTAAAAAGGTCTCGTGGCAAAAATATCGCGTAGTACAAAGCGACTGTTGTTGATATAGTTGCATCTGAGAATTTGTGTTTAATATTATCTAAAAATGAATATCCAACATCTAGTTTGCATAATTCGTTTAGAGATGATAAAAAGAGAAAAGGTAAAAACGAATTGCAAATATTGTATGTAAAAATTAAAAGTTAAAGTAAACCATGTTCTTTTCTTCAGCTTTAAGCAGTATTTCAGGGTAAGCAGAGGATACCAGCTTCATTCCACATTTTCCGCCGAATTTTTGAGGCATTGAGTGTTGAGTGCTGGAACTCAACGCCGCACTTTGCTTTGTTACCACGCTTGCATGCATTTTAATTAATAATAAACATATTGTAATATTTGTAATATGAAATTTACGATAACCTCAAAACTATAAATCTAACATATGACTCTTATTTTATAGGACAAAAAAGCTGAAAAACGAGCCTTAGAGAACGAGTCTTCATAAAAGACGATGTTGGTCAGCCTGAAACTGTTTGAAGTTTAATTATTTGCCAGAAAATTGGTCGAGGGAGAACTTTAATTAGGTTGTGTACACTAGGGCGTCATAATCCAGTTGGTGAAAAATT